>ULGR01000006.1:262212-862212 GCA_900519005.1 Yarrowia phangngaensis
AAAAAACAAAGTCATTACTCATCTGGCCACTTGAGCCCAAACCCACAGCCGCACTCTCTTGGCCTTATGCAATGTGCCTCGTATAGGCAAATGACTCGGGAAACAGGATCTGAGCAGCGACAACAACAGCAAAAAATAGCAAACTTTGCCCAATCGGGCGAAATCCATATTTGACTAGATGAGAAACACCTTTTAGCCTGTTTGGGTATTTTACGGGGCATGCGCATAATTTTATTTTTGACAGCAACCCCATGCACACGAATAATTACACCAAATAATAATCACCGTGTTTCATAATATTCAAAACTCTTTGGTGTTCTGGAACCTTTCCATGGGACTAAAAAACGAGTCAAAATTTGTAATCAGATATGTAGTCAAGTATCTGAGTTGTTGCATGAATTGTAGACTAAGAAAATCTACAATTAGGGGCAATCAACTGGCAGAGCTATTGCAGTTACTGTCAAGCCGAAATCAGGTACAGACAGAATCCTGGGGTTGTTGAATAATAATGGGTTATTCTGTGTCTCATGTAAAAATAACTGTATAACAATATTATCAAAGGAATGAAAAAACACAATCAAAACTCATTGTTCCTGCAGACAGTTCGGTCCGAACGGGGTTTTGGGGTCTAGTAACAGAAAATACCAGTACTGTCGTCACCTACCAACTCTTTGTTGGCAGCATGAGCGCCGCAGGTTCTTGGTGAAATCCTACCAAATTATAATAATTCCATGTTTCATGTAACGAAGATGCAGAGCGGTGATTGACATTGCCTAGTGGGTACGTGGAATATGGCTAGCAATTGGGCTAATGGGTGACACTAAAGCAGATACCAAGGATAAAGAATAAATGAAGCAATGGAATTTCAAAAACTGCTCTAAACTTCTTGTGAGTAAAACAATTGCGGGTATTGTAGCAGCTTTACCCGAAGTGGTAATTATTATATATTTAAAACAGAAAATCCGATTAGATGCATTAGCTAGTCTAAAAATCTTGCTCTGTTTCTTCGGCGCTTGTGTGCTGTTTCTTTTGTTCGGTGATGTTATCTGCTCTGCCACTTGTTCCTTGCCGACGGTAACAGTTGGCTCCAACATAAGAGAAGCATCTTCGGAAGATAGCTGTTTCCGAAGTTGACCAAGAAATAATAATCCTCCAAGAATTTAACTGAAAGATTAAGTTAAAAAAAGTTTTCTCTAATCCATCACAGCATTTTTATTTGTATCTAATAGAAGAGATTGTAAACAGTTGCATCCAAAGAAGTACTTGACAAGAGGTTTTATCACAAGCTATTTCAATAAGAATAACCAATGGGGTGTATACTGATGGTCTTGGCAAACGCATCAAATTCTGCTGTGACTCAAGCAACTATCAATATTGACGTCTGTCATGTTCCTTTCAAATATGCATGCCAAATTCACTCTTGTTAATTGGTTGCCTTCTCAAAAGGGAAGTTTCAAAAAAGTGCTTCCAAACTGTATGCCAATTCTTCTTTGTGGAGTCTCTTGATGCACCTTTTTTTATTTCAGTCGGAGTGAAAAGACATCGTTTCTTGGTTGGAATATAATAATTATGTATGCGGGATATAATATGTAATTTTTGAGTCACGGGTAGCCTACTTTGGAATATTATTCAAGCGACTGCGCCAATTGTCTTTCACACTCAACCTTTGTTGGCTCGAAATGTCTTAGATAAATCGTACTAAGAAAGCAACCACATAAACAGCCAGGTTGAATGGCACTCGTTTTACACACTGTTTAGTCTTTGCATACCACATAATGAATACGAGGTCTAGAGTTTTATTCTCACTAAAAGCGCCCCCTGATCCGTAAGGCACAAAGAAAGTGGGCGACTGTCTCACCACCAAAACTACACTGTGCGGGGCAAAACAATTGAAGACACTTTTGTCTTAGTCAGTTACAACATCTAAGACATGAGGCGGTTTGCTTAGATATATGGCAGGAAGGGACGTAATTCAATTAGTTTTGTTATTTCATTATCGTATTTGCTCGATTTATTTACCTTTATTTACCTATTTATCATTAGTACCTATGCCAGGCTGATAATATTTTTCCTTTCCACAACTAATTCAACTCTACACCAGATGCATGTAAGATCTAAGAACACAAAGAGAAGCTGTCAAGTTACGTCACCCAAATGACACAACGCCCAGAAACCATAACCCAGCCAATATCCGCCTGGTAAAGTCTCACATGCCCGTCCTCTACCCCACACATGGTGAGGCCCAACCTTATTCCTCGTAGATAACCAAAATAGAGTTTGCTTATCTAAGACATGATACGGATCAAGAAGGAGGCTTTGTGTTCTTTACCAGCCATGTTTCAGGCCTCCTGTCTACCCTGCAGTGATCCAGGAGCGGATTTTGTCTTTGTATGTCTCAGGTAATTGGGTTTCCAGAGTGGCCACAATAGGCGGTGGATGAGAAGGCTGAAGGAAACGACTAGATATGATGAAGCAAGGAAAAATAATGAGAAAAATGCATTGATACTTATTACTGCTGGTTTGTGTTAATTAAGCCGTTTTGGATTACACAAATACCAAAAATTTGTCAGAGGGCTGAACTGTCTGGTCATCTGATAAGGTGGCTGGATAAGTGATACGATGAGATTACGCAAGGTCACGCATGATCCCACGTGGCTCTGTGCATAGAAAACGACGATCTTTAGGGCTCTTTGTGCTCTATGATGTTCTTTGTGCTCAACTACACCTTTTGCTTCAGTCTCCACCTGACTGAAACCGAGTGTGACCCCGAAATGACCATGGTCATGTGTGACCAGCTGGAAATTATTCCTTGATGGATTTTTCGGAGCCACTCCAGAAGTGAAAGTCCCATTTTGTCTTGGCTATTAACAAGTTCCATTCGTTCAAGATCTTGTGACCTGAAATAAAATCACTTTGCTCTCAACTCTTGGTAATTTCTCTCATAGCTCAATCATATGGTGTTTACTGTAAAAAGAAAGTCTAGTTGGGTACCCAAGATCATGGATGAGGTATGAAACAGCGTGTAAAAGATCAAAGTGATAATGATCTTGACAGCTAACGTGATAACTAGAGCTATATCCATACTGTCTATAGTTCAGTTCGGTTAAACAGTAATTGCTTCTATATTCATAAATGCAGAAATTCTTTGAGAAAGCCTTCTGAGATAGTCAAGACCGTAGGAGCCGAACTAATGCTTTTCACAAATACAAAAGTCAGTGATCGGGCGATAAAGCGAAGCAAATGAAGTGGAAATATTTGATGCCTGTACACTATTCCACTGGAATAAAACAAGGCTGATCTAGTTCAATTTTGTAGCTTTCCATGGTTCTCACCTTACCCATTTGTTCCATACCGCAGAGATTTTACAGAATTCAGATCTAGTTAAACTTGGAGAGAAACAGCCTATCCGGATAAATCTTCCAGTATGTTTTAACAAAACCATTTCAAATGAATATCCATCTCTTTTATTCATTTCATCTCTGTATTAGGATTACCCACTAGAGTAGTCATCAACCTCAGCAAGTATACAGACAGCATTTTCTTATCCGCGAAGATAACAAGTTCCATATCCAGAGATTCACCCAACTATGATCTTCTGAAGTGGTTTTTGTCAAGTACAAGAATTTTCTGATTCTTTTATTACCTCTTTCAAGCAGCATCTAAAAGAAAGCCTTATAACACTTGTATGCTCGTATTCGACAATTAAGTCAGTGAAGAATCGGTTTAGCAATGTCAAATGTATACCAGTAGCTCTTTGGTTTGTCTCATCGCTCATAAATATACCCATTGATTCGAGTTGCAGGTGTTTGTGTGCTCATTCGTCAACACAGTATTACGCATTCTATAACTCGTATCTGTGACTGTTAAGCCATGCATCTTCGTCGTTTTCTTTGTCATTTTCTTTTTCGTTTTCTTTGTCTGGTTGATTTCGCTTGTCATTCTCCATCTTGAGCTTGAGCAGGTCAAGTTTGGCAGACTCTACTGTTCGCATGCGTTTGAGCTCATCCACTCTTTTCTGAGCCTTTCGCAACTCTTCAGAAAGATCGCACAAGACAACGAACAATTTTACATCGTCCAAAGTAGACGAATGGATTTTATCAATATCGTGAAATTTCATCTTGCTGGTGTTTATGTGAGTGGTTAAGTCAAAACAATACATTACACTATGATAAATAAGGTATCTAGAGAAGAGCAGCAGCAAGGACAAGAGCGGCTCCAGCAACAGAGACTCCGAGAGAAGAGGCGCCTGAGTCGGGGGCGGAGGTTGCGGCTGCGGAAGTGCCAGAAGCGGCAGAAGTACCAGAAGCGGCAGAAGTACCAGAAGCGGCAGAAGTACCAGAAGCGGCAGAAGTACCAGAAGCCGACTCAGAAGCGTCAGAAGTACCAGAAGCGGATCCAGAAGCGGATCCAGTCTTGGTGGCAGATCCAGAAGCAGAATCAGTCTTGGTGGCAGAAGCAGAGCCAGTCTTAGAGGCAGCGGCAGAGCCAGTCTTGGTGGCAGCTCCGGAAGCAGCACCGCTCTTGGCCTCATCCTCATCATCATCATCGTGGTCATCGTCACCGTCAGGACCATGGTCATGGATAGCTCCAGTCATTGTGGAAAAGTCAACAGCACCAGGCGAAGCAGGAGGGGCGTTACCAGTGACCACTGCAGAATCGTCATCCATCTGCAGTGAGTACTTGGTCCACCACGCGAGAGTGGAGTAGTAGTGGGCCTGCAACGACATGAATTGGTTGTTGATGCTTTGAATCTCTGGTAGCGACATGGTTGTAATATCAGTGCTGTCCAGAAGATTGTTGAGTTTCTGGAACTCAGGGTCATTGAAAAGTCTCTCACCAGCATCAGCCCATTCTTCAGCAGCCTTTATGTCTTCGTTAGACAGCATTCCACCGAGATTGGAAAGGTCAGGGATGTTGGGCATCTGGATATCAGCTCGCTTGACAACGTGGGCAGGCAAGACACTGGCCATGGCCATTGACAGAAGAGAAGCAAGCGCGATTTTGTTCATTGTGTTTGAGGGAAGGTGGTTGTTGTAAAAGACATTTCAGTGGCGGAACACACGCGCTATATAGTACAATCGAATCACAGGAGTCTCGACGTGCATGGAGTGCAGGCTATGAAACGTGGTGCATGCATGCGGCGTACGCAAACCCCATTTTGGGCGGCTGAATAGTTTAGATTGAGGTTATTCATGAGTTTAACTTGCGGGTGAAATGGCCCATAACGGGCTGGCTTTTATGTTTCACATCTTGAAAAAAATCGTCAAGGATTCTGTTAAGCATTCTTAGGCAGTTTCACTTTTCAGAATTGATATTCACTCGGTAGACCATCTTTTACGCGGTTTCTTCTTGACACCCCCTATGAATTGAGTTTGGTAATGCAATCTGGTCTTCTGTTTTAAGTAGCATGCAACTTTATTCTATTGTCAAATGGGGATGAAGGGAATGTTCCACAGCACAATAATATTGGCGAAATAATATTAGAATAGCGCCAAAACGAACTTCAATACAATAAATTCAACAATAGGACAGAGCAGTAAAAGCCTTGATAGTGAAATTCAGCTATAAAAGCAGCTTTCAACTGTAAAAAGCCTTAATGCCAAGACTCGTACCTGACCACATTACCCATGCTGCTTAATGCTAGTCTGAAACTGAAACAAGGCTGCTCTTGACTCAACAATAGAGACTTTCATATATGACAAACTTTACCTAGAAACATTCCAAGCATGTATGTAGTGGCTACAAAAAAAGGGTCTATAAATAAATACTATCATAATCCCACATTTAACCCCTCTTTCATTTATTATTCATTCATAATTTTCTAGAAGTTCTAACAACACAACAAGGTTCTGTGGCCAGACCACCACGATTAGGCTGTGCTGCAGATCAGATGATCATCTAGAGTTCTAGAGTTCGGCTTTTGATGTACTTGTGGCTGAGTCTGTGGCTGCGCAAATGTACTTGCCACAGATAATGGCGATACTAGAGCAGGCTAAAAATAGCATTGTTTGATTTCATTGTTAATCCACGAATTGGAATTGAGCCTTGCACACACTTTGTGGGGCTCGAAGGCTTGCAGTTTGGATCCAATCAATTCGACGATCGAATTGCATGCACGTGGTGACTGCACAACTCCGTCCGCACAGTTGGTTGATGAGCTCATGAAAAAGTCAAACTAAGAAAGAATCGAGAATGATGTCATGGTGTACGTCATGAGAGGTGGCTCCCGTAGCGGGTTTCACATTAGCGACATTGTCCTTGTGAAGTTAGTCTTGATCATGTGGATGACTGGAGGAGGCAGTACAGATTTTCAATTTCTGAACACCAGATGCGCTGGACACTTAATCAGTCCGCTGAAAGGTTCATTCATGTGGAATTGATAAGGAGATCCCTTTTCGGAATTCTCACTATCGCCCTAGACCCTTTGTTAAATCAATCTATAAATGGAATAATCCAGCTATAAGAAAGAAACTTAAGCGATTGATCTATGAAAGCTAATAGGGTATTACGATACGACAACCCTGTGTCTCAAAGATTGACGACTTCTAGTGAAAGTGACTAGTGACAGACACCAAGTAATAAATATAACGTTGAGGGAAGGAATTTGCTAATAAAAACTCCACGGAAAATTCATTTACATACCTCCTGTCTAAGATTTCCATGTTTCGTTAAAACACAATAAACCACTCGCTTAAAGTCTTATAATAATACTCATTGTCTCACTCTGTCTCACCTAAGGGTTCACTGCATCAGCCATGCACCCTTCCCTCTCACACCAACCTTATGGAACCACAGACCAGCGCCAAAGTGGTTTTGACGACCACAAAAGGCCCGATTGAGGTGGAATTATTTGCAAAAGAAGTTCCTAATGCTTCTCGCCGGTTTCTGGAGCTCTGCAAATCTGGATTCTACGACAACAAACCGTTCTACAGAGTGTTGCCTGGAGAGATGATCCAATGTGGAAAAGGCGATCCTTCCGATCTCAAATACCCCAAGCTCAAAGATGAGCCCCATACGCGTATTAAGCTTAAGCGTGGATATCTGGGAATGGCTAGCGAGTATGTTGGTGAGAACAGAAGAGTCCCCAATTCGGCAACCACAGAGTTTTTCATCGCCATCAAAGAGATTCGATTTAGTGGCACGGTGTTTGGGAAAATCACAGGCGACACAATTTACAACGCTCAGGATATTTCTCGTGGAGAACTCACAGAAGATGGCTACCCGATGTATGTTCAGAGTATCAAGAATGTGGAGATTCTCGTGGGAGGAGGGATTGTTGAAGAGACACAAAAAGAGGAAGAGGAAGGACTGACGACGATAAAAAAGAAGGTTGTCAAAGCCAAGGCAGCTCCCAAACGGACCCTTAAAGTCAGTTATGACGGTGACGAGGAAGAAGAGGAGCCAGTATTCGCTGCCAAGAAGTCTGTGTCGGAATTGGTAGAAGGAAGATTCCAGAAAGAGAAAGAAACCATCGTCAAAAAGGCCAAAGTGGAGGCCGAACAGGGACAAGTAGGCGATTCAGATGTACAAACTCACCATGTGAACGTCCAGGAAGATGAGCCTTCAGATGATATTGTAGAGGAAAGACTTAACAAGTTTAAGAACATGTCCCATGAACAAAAGCCTGCCCCAGGGCCAAAACATGTGCTTATTTCTCGCGCAGACAGAATCCGAAGAAGATTAGGATTAGGTCCAGATGATGACATTCCTTCAGATGCTTCTGATCCTTCTTCTGACGAGGATGATGATGACTTCGATATTTTTAAGCATCGGTTCGTGTGTCCTGAAGAGGATAAGGGCGAGGATTCTTTGGTCACCTTGGCATAGCTTTGAGGACAGTGGTATCAGCAGAGTTCTCCGTGGAAATGATTTTGCTCCTTGGCTTTGTCATTCTAACCCCTAGGTTCTCTCAGATGCCTTTTTAAATCCGGTAAAGGTACAGATCTCAGATAACTACTTTGTGTTGATCACGGTATCGGTCATCTTCCATGGGCTTGATTCTGTATCACCGAACCATATCTCACATTCGGAACATCTGGTTAAATACCACAAAAAGTGCAAAAGAAATAAGCAATATTTCTCAAAAATATACATCAGCTTAATCCATGGTAACTCATGTTCACTTGCCTGGTCATGTTACAGGGTTTGAATTCTATAGTTTTATCTGTAACTTGAGAAAAAATAAAACGAAGAGACAAAGAAAAAAAAATTCAAAGAGGAAAATTCAAAAAAAAAAAATCTCTTCGCTAGCTTTTTTGGACAGCAAAATTACAAAATGTTCTTTTATCACTATCGTGTCATTTCCATCCCACCTCTAAACTGACATCTTTTTGTTATAATACACTTCAGTCGCAACTATTGAATAAACAGAGTTTTACCAACAATTGAATCCGTGAAATTGGTGTTTGGATCTTATTGATAATGGTGCTGAACTCCTTTTAGTCCATGGTGGTATTGACTGTGAGGAGACTTCAATCTTCTATGACAAGATGAAGCATCACGATTATTGTTTCCCGTGTGGTTGCACATTATCCATTTAGTTCATCTAGGGGAGTACGTTATCATCGCTCTCATCGCCATATTCATTATACATGTGCATACCCCTCTCTATTTATAGTCTTATTGTAGGTCCAAGAGTTTCACTCAATGTGACTACTTGGCCTCGCTGGCCCAGCCGACAATGTCGATGCCACTTTGTCCACATTTTCGGTCAACCTTGATGTCGGCCAGACCACTGGCATCATCGAGGTACTTGTGGTTGCTCATGCCTCCAGCATCGGCTCGTTTCTGTGGGTCCATTTCTAACATGGGCAGCAGAAAGCTGGCCAGCAGCTGGGCCTCGTCCTTGCTATAATTGTATTTTTCATGCAACACCGCCTCCAGAGGCCAGTCTTTGAGCTTCGAGATCTTGCGCAGCTCACCGTTGTCTTTGAAGTATTCCGATGTCCACTTGCCAGTCTGCAGTACGCTGGTAGGAATCTTACCGAGCAGCTCAATGATTTGCGCAATATGATCGTCATCCTTGGAGTACTTGGAGCCTTGCTGAGGTTCAAACAGGTAATCTCCAGTAAGTAGCTCAAAAACAAGACATGACATGGACCAGATATCACTACTGGCGCCCCACAAAGAGCCCAGGAGCACTTCTGGAGATCGGTACTGTCTGGTCTGAATATCGTTGGTGAAATGATGTTCGACCCAACATGCGTTTCCCAGATCGACAATTTTCACCGAAATCAGTTCTTCAGCCAAGGCTGTACGTGGCTTTTGACGTGTAGGCGATACAGAAGCCGGGGATTTGGAAAGAGGCACGTTGGTCACATTTTCTTGAGGTTCGTCATCGAGACGTACCTTTTCGACCATTTTGGTCATAGCCAAGTCGCTGAAAAGTGCCGAGTTTCCGCCGCCAGTGTTGGATCTCAAAGGAGAAGGTAAGGGTTGAGAACCCGTAATTAGCGTCTGACGTCTAGACCGTCGGCCTGTCCGAGATCCAGACTTGTTGGTTTTAGTCTCAGCTGCTGCAGCCGCAAC
Source organism: Yarrowia phangngaensis (assembly GCA_900519005.1). NCBI lineage: Eukaryota > Fungi > Ascomycota > Dipodascomycetes > Dipodascales > Yarrowia > Yarrowia phangngaensis. The sequence continues at coordinate 271,741 of ULGR01000006.1, forward strand.
CATCTTTTCCTCCTCCTCAGCCAACTTGAGCATCTGTTCAACGTCTCCAATCTCGATCAACACGTTCTCAGGCTTCAAATCAGTATGGATGATACCACATTCTCGATGCAGGTAATCCAGACCAAGCAGGACCTGTTTGGTGATCTGCTTGACAAGCTTGACGGGGATTCCGGCAAACTGGTGGCGTCGAATCAATCCAAGTAGATTCTCGCCCAAAACCTCAAAAACCATACAGTAGTGTGTTCCGTTGGGTCCCACATGACGGAAACTATCATACAAACCCACGACATGAGCCTTGCCAGGATGGTCGGGGTTTTTGCTGCTGACACGCTCAAGCATCTTGATCTCGTCGATGGCAGTTTCTGTGTAGTGAGACGCCGACCGCACCACCTTCATCGCCACGTGACGGTCCCCATTGGCAGTATCACGTGCTAGCCATACAGTGGAAAAATGTCCCCATCCCAGCTTGCGCACAATCACGTACCGGCCATTGTTGAACTTCTCGCCAATCTTGACTGGGTGGTACCCGCCGGGGCAATAGTCGTCTAGAGACTCTTCGTTTTTCTGCAAGTGTTCGTCCTCCGAGTCGCTGAATTCCGTCTTCACCGTTAATTTCGACATCCCTGTATTTGTGGGTTGAGCGGTATGTGTATTTGTGTTGCAAAGTTCAGTTGCTCGCTCCGCCGATTCCTCTCACTCTCTTACAGGTTGCCCTGGTTTGGTGGGTGTGATGTTTGAAGTACATGGCCCCAAATCTTGTTTTGCTTTTAAGGTTGCTTTCTTTGCAGCGAAGAAACAAGGCTGATGATGTAAGCTGACAGCAATGATAAGGAAACGAAAATATTTGTGTATGGATTTGGGGTAGCAGATAAAGATGAAGCTATAAAAATAAAACGTCATGGATATTAAAGGATAGCTGACTAAGCACCAATGTGACTCAAATGCGTACTCGTCAATAGTTTTATTAATCAATCACTATCAACTCATCGGTATCAAGTTGAAAATCTCTCATCACAATTAACTTGCCAGTATCAATTTGTAAATCTCTGATAAATTATTTTGATGGAGCAATAGATATCGTTTCAAGATCTCCACTTTATGCATTTTACAGCAAAACCCCGATAACACGTGATCTCATCAAGTTTGCTTCAAAAAGGCAGAGAAATCATAGAAAATAATTTATACCCTTTTATATTAGCCCAGTATTGAGACACGTTCCTGGGCAACATTAATTAATGTAAGTAAGTGGGTGCATCTCTAAGTAATCTACTTACAAAGTATACTCTTTGTTTACACTTTTGATCTCACGGATAATTGGAAAGCAGGCTAGGCATGCTGATTTTAGTCAGCAAATAACACGGAATAATTCATTCCTATTACTCTTTATATATATCCGAGACCGGTTAAACTGTCCAGTCCTGTGGCGATAAGGTTCTGTCACTCCTGAGGTCACGTGCAACAACCAATGCATCATCACCACACACCAACCCTGCGCACCTCAACTAACCTACAACACACAATGACAGTAATCGCCAACCTCGAATCAGCATACAAGTCAGGAAACTACGAAAAGGTCGAGCAGTTGCTTCTTCCACTCAAAGTGGAAATGGCCCAGAATGGTCTTCTCACAGCCCCCAGCCCTTCCAATCACTCCACATCCGATCTTGAGGCTGCGCGAACAGCACTAGAACTAGGAGCTCTTGCATCGGTCAATCTTGGAAAAGAGGCGGAATTCACCCGGTACGTTGCCCAAGCACGGCAATTCTACGGTCTTCAGGGTCTCAGCGACTCTTCAAACAAATCCAAGATTGTGGCGTTGTACCTACTACTATTATTGTCACAGAACGAGATTGCGCAGTTCCACACCGAACTGGAGTCTTTGGATTTTGATATGATTGAAACAGATAAGTTTTTGTCTTTCCCCATCAAGTTGGAGCGATGGATCATGGAGGGCGCGTATGATCGAGTGTGGAAGGCCATCACAACCAAGGAGTCTGTTCCTTCAGACGAGTTTTTGTGTTTCGCCGATCCATTGGTCTTTGCCATTCGTGGCGAAATCGCCCTTTGTGCTGAAAAGGCTTACACTTCATTGCCCCTCAACAATGCACGACACCTTCTATTTTTCGACTCTGACCAGGCTGTGGTGGACTTTGTGAACGAGCAACCTGGTTGGGAAATCCAAGGAGACCGAATTTGCTTCCCTGGTGTTGTCAGTGAAGACTCTACTCTCAACAGCAAAAAGGTCACAGAACGACTTATCGGATCGTCTCTCGAGTATGCTAGGGAGATTGAACAGATTATTTAGTTAATGCATGTTATAGAGGAGACTTACCGTAAGGAAATTGCGTAGACTATTAAATTTCAGAACTCAACAGGAAAATGGGCAATTTGTTGTACTAGTCAAGTTTATTTGTTAAAGTCTCACCTTATTTGTTAAAGTACCGTATAGTTACCAAAAAAAAAAAAAAAAAAAGGAAAAATAAAAGGACTTAGAATCATATGACCAGCATGTTCTATTTCTCAACTCTTGGAGCTCAACACTCAGCCGGTTAACACAATGCTGCCGCTTCTCACCTTTTCCTCAGTTTTATCCGTATCCCAATTAAGTTGCATATTATTATGAAGGGTTTAGTTATTTTTATTTGAAGGAGTAAGGTCATTTATTTGCATAATATTCTCTTTTACCTAATTGTTTATTCATTTTATTATTATATGCATACCTAGACCACCAGGACCAACGATCTCAATTATTTTAATTTTATTCACCCGCTTCTCTCCACCTTCTCCTTCTCCGCCAACAATTTCCTCAACAACTCCTCCTCGAATCCTCCAACTTTGCAAATATAAGCAGCGTTATTAATGATTCCCCTGCTAAGGGCATCGTGGGAATCCAAAGATACAATCTTTTCCAGAAAACCATGCACTTTATTTTTCTGAGCCTTGTCCAACTTTGCAGCGTGAACCCCAACAACGGTAGTAAGACGCATTGTTGTCGTGGAAACGGGAACCACCAATCCCTCAACCATCAAATCCAGCATGTCTGTGTCCATTTTTGAAGAATATGAAAGCGCTGTTAGCAAGATAGACTTGATATGGCTGTCTGCTTCGCTCTTGTAATATTGAATTCCCAGAATCTGGAGCAGGTTGTCAGTGTCTTTGCTAGATACATTAGTGACGATATTGAGCAAAATTTGTGCTCCCAACAATCGCAGTTCAGGGATATATGGGAAACTGAGAAGGTTAGTCAGACCTTGGTTCAAAAGCGGGCTGCGACTCAATTCCAAGCAGTACTCCTTTTTGTTGGAAGCCAGTTTGATAAAATGACCTCCTGATTGCAGCTGATCTGTGTATTGGGCGATTTGCAAAAGAAACAAACTTTCCTTGACCAATTCGGGATGCTTGGAAAGAACTTTAGCCAGGTCTGTTTCATTTGTAACCAAGCTACATGAGACAGCGATCCAGCAAGATCGTCCAATCCCAGAAAGTTGCGAGTCCTTGAACTTCAACTCCTCTTTGAGTTTTTTGTGCGCAATTTCCAAGTCAGATATAGTAATACCTTCAGAAGCACACACAAGTGAAGCATAAAGAGCTCTTCTAAGATCTAGAGGTGCCAAAAGAGCGTTTTCCATATTCTCCTCACTTGACAAATCATTAACAAAATCACAGAGTTTCTCAAAGTTAACCAGTTTGCCTGTAGTTTCATCATTGATCATCAGAACAAGAAGTTCTATAGATCCAGCAGTATTACTATCCTTAAAAGGACAATTCACAAGGTACTTGTATACCGCCTCAAGAATCTCAGTATTCAGCTTTAGGCGTGAATCCACAATCCAACCTTGAAGCATAGCCAATAATGTTCCAATTGATACGAAGCAGTCCTCTGTAAGAGCCTCAAACAGCAGAACTAGACCGTCTGTGAATTCCTGACTAGAACCTAGTGCATCTTTCACTTTGGGGTCTTCTCCATTGGCCCAATTGAAAAGTACTGCTGAGAAAAATGGTAATGCTGTTGAGTCTCTTGCTTTGACAAGAGTAGTTAAATAATTCCTGAACGATTCCTGTTTGTGCCAAATATCCAAAAGAATTGCGCGGTTTTCGTCATTGTCGCTTACGCAATTGCCAATAATTCGCAGATACGACACAACTATAGTCTCATCACAGTCAGTGCTGAAGATGCTACAGATTTCAGGAAGCACCTGAGCGATTTCGGGTTGGTATTTTGGGTCTCTTAGAGTGACTGAAAACTGGGAAATTTCGTCAGCCGAGCCAGCCGACAGAATTCCATTTTTCCCAATTTGTTGAAGAGTTGTACTGGGGTTCATAGGTGTGGCAGTGATTGAGTTTATGTGTCAATCAACTTAATCTAACTACATCGTATGTGGTCATCCAGGGGCAAAAAAACCCATCAATTCAAATCTTTTAAATTTATTTATTTATTTGTGGTTTGTGTTTATTATCGCTTTAAGGATCAACTAGAAGTTCAATAGTTAGAATTTACTTTTCAACAAGTAGTTGATAGAGCGTAGTTAACTAAAGAACTCCCTTTAAACAAGGAATAGTTGAAATAGAGCGCACAACGTTCAGCACTCCACAGCTCGCTTAGTCAGCCACTTATAGACTGATCATAGTCACATTTTCCAGCATTTCATTCACTTAATTTCTCTAATTAAAATGACACAATGTCATTTATTCTAATTGAACCACGACAACGTTTCCCTCCATCTCTGTACTTTGGAGTGTTCTCTCCAAACTATAATTTAAGTACACATCACACACGCGTCCTTTATTCACTGCACTCACTAACGCCATGACCAAAGCTACTGAAACGGCCTTCTTCTTTGTGGCCATTTGCGCCTTTTACGCCTCTTTGTGGTTCGAGGTGATCCCCGTGGGTGAGAAGATCCGATCTGAGATCGTTCCTCTTCTTCCTTTCTGGGCTCTTGTTGCTTTTGGATCATACTCGCTTGGTACTCTTGGTTACGACATTTTGTCTTTCAACGACAAGCCCGAGAAGTATGCTGAGCTCAAGAAGGTGAGTTGAATAGAGATTGGGGTGGTGTGACTATGATTTGCACGATTACTTGCGGGGTTGCCCTACAGTGGTTCGTAAGACATGACTAAACATCTACTAACACAGCAAATTGAGCAGGCTAAGGTGGAACTGAAGGCCAAGGGAGTGTCTGTTTAGATTTATAACGTTATTCAATGCAGTATCTATTCTATGTGTAGGATGAGGGATGAGAGGGAGTTATTGTAGGTCAGAAAAGTGACTCAAGTAAAGATGAGTCAGAGATGAGAGAAAAAGAGACCTGAGTGATTCGATCTGACCAAGAGTTAGATTTGTATACTCAAGGTAAGAGTATCTTCCAAAGAATGCTCTACTCAAGTTCGTCATACAGAAGGCTCAGGTCAGAAAGTCTGTAAATAAGAAAGTAAGATGGTCAGAGGCTAGGAAATCCCAAAAGCTCTGTCAGCTGATTTGATGTAAGCTTTCTCACTGTCTCTATAACTGAACTGACTCCTGCTGCTGTGATGATGCCTCCATTTCCTGAAACTCAACTTTCTTGGCTCGTTTCTTCTCTCGGAGCCGCTTCTCGACATCCAAAAACACCTTGATCGACACATCCACGTCGTCCCACTCGTCCTTGACGTCCTTGCAGCTTGTATCTACCGCAGGAGGAGTTCCAAAGTCTGCCGGCCATTTCGCACCAGGAGTCTTCAACAAAGCCTCATATGCCTCCTTACGTTTCGACTGCCAGTGGTCAATGTCCTCTTTGTACATTTCCCACACACAGTTGATGCAGCCAGACATACAACAGTTTTGTGGTTCTTCAGGCCGAGGAGGAACTCGGACTCCAGCGATCACACGGGTCTCTTTCTCAGCATCGTCTCTTCGGGCTTTTCGAGAACCGACTTTTCCAAACACCAGCTCGGCTCGTTCTCGGGCTGTCAGGTTATCATGCTTACGGTCTGAAGTATCAAACGTCAGTCGGTGGGGCTTCGGCTTAACCGGATCCTTAGCATGGTGGAGACCTCGGGGTTGTTTTTTCTGTAAGTCATAGAATATGTATGGGTTCTTGAGCAGTCTAGTGCATGTGCTGAACTGCCTTGAGCTGATTTTGAGCATCTTATTGTGTATCTTGTGAAAGTGAGATGAGCAAGTCTTTTTAACAAGGTTTCGGCCGAGTCCGGGGTATAGAGTTTTGAAGATGCTGACAATTGAGCAGGTGACCATTAGTTACCCTGAAGGAGGAACCTTTGAGGGCGGAACCGCTGAGCCAAAGCAGAATCTCTCCGTCCTAAAACCCCTAGAAAATGTCTTGTTTTCAGCCAACAAAATAACCTCAGTTACTCATCTCATTTTCTTACCTTGGAGAGTGTGAATCATGTCTTGAACCTAGACTTCCAACCTTAGTAATCACAGATTGTCTGGGTAAGCGCCAAGACATAATTGTTTTGAATGGTTGAACAGGACTACCACAGGCATTAGTAAAATATTGTGGTGCATATTCTTTCTGGCACTTTGCAGAATAGCGTTTTGAAAATATTAATTTGAAAACAGTTAAAATAGTCTAGTATTTGAAACATACTAGACTAAGGTAATGTCATGTATATATGTCATGTTGGACTGTAGATAACTGGAGCACAAAGAGACAGCTTCGAGTACAAAGAGGTAACTCAGAGTACAAAAGGATAACTCAGAGTACAAAGACCTGTACGACCGGACTCAATCTACGAGAGGGCTTTGTTCAATGCGTTGTTGGGCTCGCAAAAGTGGGGAAATGAATAGTGAGTCATGGAATCGTTCTTGTGTTGGAAACAATGGTTTTTGGACAATACATTCTTAGCAAATGAGGGGCGGTTGAGGAGGAGCGGAGGAGAGGAGGGATGGAGGTATTTGGTGAAGTGTTACAGTACTAGCCAAACATTGGTAGATGCATAGTTGGTGTGATAGCTGTCATTTCCTCAAGTCACCTTCATCACCCCCTCAACTTTTGACCTTTGCAGGACTCTAAGATTGCTTTATCACACACTCCACGATTATAGAAGCAAGTTTGATGTGGAGAGCTTATTGTGACTGGAAAAATTATTTGGGCAGCATACTCTAAGGAAAGTGAGCCCCTATTTGTGAACTGAGGTTTTCTCTGGGTTTTTCACTTTGGGTTGGTTTGTCAAGGTATTCTTAGAACAAGCAGTTTATGCTATGCAACACAACTCAGTGGATACGACTAACTAAGCATAAATATTTAGCGTTCTTTTACATCAATGGTGCCCAATCTGTTGATTCAAAATAGCGGCCTTCAAACTAGGGCAAAAATGAAATCCTGCATTGGTTTTACATCGGAGTCTTGTAGTTATCCTGTTGCTCAATAGCTAATATAGTTAATACATCACTTCTTGATTCTTCATGTTTGCTGATATTCGAAATACACTGAAACCATACACCCTGTATCGAATCCGCTATTTATCCTTTCCGATCTCTTTCGATCACGCGAAACCTCCCCAGATCACGTGAAAACACCTCAATGTCGTATCCTGGCTAAGGTTCAATTAAGGTTGGTCCCTCATCTCCATTTAAGCACAGGGTGCATGTGCACCTAGTTGACAGGAGTTGCGCATGAACATACTTTGAGCAGTCAGTTGTTGTTTTTGTTTTTTCTGTTGCGGTTCGGTGTCGCCAATCGTCGTTTATTTCTTGATCACATTCTTTGGCTTTATTCCAGCATGCTGCTATGATCGGCTCGACCCCTACAGACCCCCTCCAAGCGAATAGCGATGTATCTGAGGACACAGATGCGACACAAACAGATATTATACAAGCAGACGCCAGGGTTACACACGCAGACACTAGAGACTCACACACACAGCTTCCACCTACCCCATCAGGTTCTCGACCTGCACCAATACTGAAACCTAGAAAAGCTGCTCTTCATACCCCAACATCAGATGATATGCCCTCTACTCCTCTATTTGCGTCTCTAGACGAGATGCCCAGTGCATTGCACAACTTAAGTGATGCGGAGCTCAGCAAAATTATCGATCGTCATGGACCGTTGTTTTTGGTCAGACAATTATCGCGTGATCTGGCTCAAAGAGAGAAAGAACTGATGGTAGTTACTAAACAACATGCAGACAGGGAAAGAGAGCTCAAAACCATGCTGGCAGAATGTGACGTTTCTGTGATCGAAATCGAACGTCGTTTAAGCTCAATGAAAGTTACCAGCGTGGTTGATCCAGATAGAGTCATCAATGAGGCACTCCAAGAAGCATTAGATGATTCTCACCATCCACAGGAAACAGAATCTCGAAGTCTTTTCAGTATCACAAAGGCTTTCTGGGATACTCCAAAAAGCTCACGATCCTTATTGTCAGTTAAATCCTCATTTACTTCGTTGAAGAGTTTCATGGACGATTCCGACGAGAAACAAAGAACTATCACTATCAAGGAGGAGCACAAATCTGTCAAGGAAGAACACAAAACACAGAAAGAAGACCCTCCTGTGTTTGCTATAGATACCCCAAGAAGTATAGAGATGACAGCTATTTTCGACCCCAATGTGGCTCCTCCTACTCTTAAAGAACCAAACGATCTACTCACAGACAGGTACGGATTTAAGTACGAATGGAGAAAGAAAAGCAAAGACTCAAAACGCACAATTGACAATTCTTCCGAAGAAAGTGTATCTGTGGATGATTCAGGCTCAAAGAAATTGCCTGAAACCAACGCCACAATAACGAAAACCATCTCGAACGCGTTCCAAGAGCCCCCATCAAGAAGTGCTCCTACAGCTACTTTATCTCTGACCAATCGCTTGAAAGATGACAATAATACGATGGCGGTTTCATCAGTAACACCCGTGAAGTTATTGTTGTCGCAGTTGAGCCAGATTCACGACACTCAACAAAAGGTTCAGCTCCACAACTGGAAAGAGTTCTTGGATAATCTGACCCCCCTCTCAGATGAACATGACGAAAACTCGTGTAATTCAAATGTTCTTGATTTCAGAGCCACGTCATTAAAGTCGCAAAACTCAAAACTATATAAATCGTTTGTGTCACTGGTTCTGGCAGGCATTCCAGTGAAACTACGGCCCCAAATTTGGTCTCAATGTAGTGGTGCGGATGCCATGAAAGTCCCAGGTCTTTACTCAGAGTTGTTTACTTCTGCAAATACCAAGGATATGAACTTCGATCCGATTTTGGAAGCTCAAAACACCTCGCAAATCGACCTGGATTTGTATCGAACAATGCCCCATAACACATTCTTTGGAAACGGCCCTGGAGTCGCGAAATTGAGAAACGTTCTTGTGGCTGTGAGTCGTCATAACCCTGATACAGGATACTGCCAGGGCATGAACATTATGGCTGCAGTAATGTTGCTGGCATTTCCTACAGAAGAAGACGCGTTTTGGGCTCTGGTGGCTCTTACAAACATGTTACCTACAAACTACTTGGCTCCCCCTTTACTAGTGTCAAGGGCAGATCAAAAGGTTCTCAAAAGTTACATAGACCAGTACCTACCTCAAATCAGCCATCACATGGATTCTCTTGAGATTGATCTGGAGGCAATTACGTTTAGTTGGTTTCTAAGCTGTTTTGCCGATACCCTTCCGCCAGAAGTTTTGTTTCGCATTTGGGACGTGTTTCTATGCCATGAAGGGATGCCATTTTTATTTAAGACGGCCTTGGCGTTGTTCAAAAAGCACCAGTCGCATCTCCTGACTCTTGACTCAGCTGCAGATTATTATACCTTCACCAAGAATGTCGGAGACAAAGTTTTGTCTGTGGACAATCTTCTCAAGATTGCCCAGGACTTTGACATTTCCCAACAAGATGTAGACACCCGCCGCAAACATGCTCTGGCAGAACTTAGTCAGTAAATATTTATTTTAATCAAGCTCAGCAAAGAACCCCTTGTATGCATTGTCAAGATCAAAGAGTAGTTGCCGTGACTGCTCCTCGGTGATACTATCAGTAGCCTTCATGCCATTCAAAGTGATCAACCACTTGACAATCTTGTCTCTTCCGGCAAAATCTTTGTTGGTGACCTTGCCTAAAGAGATCATGAGATCTCCCAGAAGGGGGTGCAGCTGGTCGGTAGCGGAGTAGTTGAGTTTCAGAGCGTCCATGCATGTGATGAAATTGCCTGTTGCCTCAGCAACAGCTCGAGAAGTTGATGGAGGTGTATCTCCTGTGGGGGTAGAAACGCCAGTTCCTCCTCCCTCAGAAACAGCCGGTGCCATTGTCTGAGGTGCTGTAGGCACATCAACAGTTGCTGGAAAACCCACACTGATTCTCTGTGTCGCTAAAGAGCAATCCAATCCATACTTGTCTTTAAAATGTTGTAACGACACAAACTCGCCTTTGACTCCTTCGTCTTTCAACAAAGTATTGTACTGTGATAGAAGACGACTGCATGTAGCTGAATATTCCGTTTGTGCCACTGAATCCTTCAAAAATGCCTTCTCGAGATAATCGATAGAAACAATGATCGAATAGAGCTCCGCCAGGTTCTCGAATCTCTCCCGCTCTTTCGGAGACGAGTATAATCGCACCTCTTCATTGAGTGAAATAGTGGCCCTTGTGTTCCGTGTAGGAAGATGAACCACTGGTGCGTATATTTGTGACATGGTGGTAGGTGATGTCAGTTAATGGTGATGTAAGCGATTAAGTAAGGTATGCATAGTGAAACCCTATCCTACCTAAACTCAAAGTTTGGTTGGTAATGAGTTGGATGTGGTGATTGCGAGTTCTGAAGAAAGAATAACGCAATTTGCTGTATTTTCTGAAGATATTACCTTTCTTCATTTTTTCAATTTTTCTCAAAATTTTCAGATTTGTCTGTATGTTAGCTTTTACTCAACTTCTTGTAGTGTTGGTTGTCCTGAACAATGAAACGGCATAGCACAGAGAAGAACTATTCTGAGCGATCTAACACTTATCTGTTGCCCTGTTTGTCAATCATAGATATGCGTAATAGATCTATACATTTGACTGCCTGACTTCATTAACTAATAGGTACTTCTTTAAACAATCACAGTAATACGCTACGGTGAATCATTCTTTTCAACAATAGGAATTATTAATAGGATTTCATCCAGTGATAAGAACTGGTAGGGAAATAATGGTATTTTTAACAAGTGAAGCCTTGTGTTTGAGAATGTACTTCAATCAGGTTATTCTCCGTTTGTAACCTTACCTCGATTCGAAACGATTTGATTGCTTCATCATTCTTTACTGACAACTACTGAATTTTACTAAAGTCTGGAAGTTATGCCATGTATGTAGTGGTTAATTAAATATATTTGTTGGTATCTCGGTAAAAAGCCAAATCAAGCCATTCATTCACACACCTTACATCAATGATCACAAGGGATGACTACTGTATGGCCTTATGTTGCTCACTGGGACTATAATCCCCCCATTCCATTATAACCACAGTTTAATTTCCTATCTAAGAAAAACTTTATGCTATTTTCTTCACAAGCGAATCTTGAGAATAGGTGAACCTGATGACACCCACCCAGGACAGCAGTCAACATCAACATATGTGGTTATTTTAACACCCATAGGACATATGAAGCGGGAAAAGGATAAATTAACCACTTGGTTGTAGTTCACAAATAATTATCTTTGTACACCTATCGCGTCACTTAGCTTTGCCTCACGTAACTATTCCCGTTATTCGCGTAGGTTGGAATGATATCATCTGCAAACTGGATCCATTCAGCCGCAACTTGAAATTTCCTTACTCTTCCATGTCAAGCGAAATGCCTAAAAAGGAATGAACAAGCAGTTCTTTTCTCAAATTATCCACACGCTTGAATAATTTGAATCCCGGGAAACAAGCTCAATTAAGCGCGTAGTCTTAAATTACATGAGTGACAAAGCAATAGTGGGGCTAAACAAAGGTCGAAAGCAAACAAACAAAGCAGGGGGCTGTGAGTGCAAACAAAGGGCTGAGAGAATGAACAAAGGCAAGGCACACTAGACAGTTCATTCTCTTTTGTTTATTATGCACGTCATCTTCACCCCTTTCTTTAACACAAGTTAACATAATTATTTGACTTGCATAACTATATATTACCAGAGGGATTTTTACTGCGAGAAATAGAGTTGACTTTATTTTTGAGTTAGACTTTATTCATAGTGTTTGAAGACAAAGACACGAATAAAGTTTGAACGATTTTAACCGTGCCTCACAGATAAAGGGCAACTGGCATTTGCCTCTCGTAACTAGTCATTACACCAACATACTGCACGCCTGCACCTTGCGTAGTGATATAATAATATCTTCAAATGACTGTTCTTTTCTGTTGTCTCCCCTCCTTGTTTGGTGTGTAGGTAGTGTGCGCTTCAACGGTCTATCTTTTATCAACCTGAATCATGTAGGGAAAAATAAGCACTGAATTGTGAGTAAACTTATGGCAACAACTTTTTGAAACCATGCGAATGGCAAAAAAACCTTGAGTTCTCAGTGGCACCACTCTTTCCAGTTATAGTCACAATCAATAAACACCATTTGCCCCAAGCTCCAAGGTGTTGCAGTAATGACTTTTCGTAGACGCAGTACACAGCTTTTAGTTAGAGCTCAAACCCAACTTAATGCAGAACTCTAACTATGAAGCTTAAAACAAACTAATAGGTTAACTCTAAAGCTTAACAAAAAAAAGAAATCAGGTCATTCCTGTACCCCCACGAAAAGACAAGAGAAGTAAAAGGCATACAAGGAAAATCAGCAGAGTTACGAATACGATTGGCTTGGATAGGATCTATGAGCTAAGATCTTATATCTGTCTGAGCTACAATGTGGCCTAAGCATACTGTTGAAGACATTCCAGGTAAGTTTCCACACAGCAGATAATTTACCCATAGCTTTTACGAAAAAATGGTATCGCCTGTAATGCGATGTTTTTACCATTACTGGTAACTGTTGCCAAGAACTGCACTGTCGCAATCTTGCAGTGGGTTTGTACAGAACATCTCAGTGGTCTGTCAGTGCTCCGCCTCCACATATTCGGCTCCCCTTATTGGAGCAATAAACCCCATTTTACATTCAAATCCCGCATCTCAATTACCATGGAAGTTTTGTATTTTCGAGTTGTAGTTGTGAAGAATCATGCGACAACTCTGACGCAGCCATTACAAACATCTGGCATGTGTGTGAGCCTGTGAAAAATATACTTCCTTAATGTAAATCACAAGAGATATGATCTAAAAAGTGGGTCTAGACCGTGTTTAATCCTAAGCAATGAGATATCTGCACTGCAGGCAATTCATTTGGTCCTATTCATGCCACCTCTTCATAACTATCACTAAGCTGCAAGATGCGCGCCGCATGAAGAGAGGTAATTTAATGACATGTATGTGTTTGTTTAACTGTTGTTGACACCCCCAAGAGGTTAGTCAGTGCAAGGCAAATGTAATGTAGTACAGCAATTGAAGTCAATTTATTCACGGGTACGGCACCTCTTCTGTAATGCGGTGCAACCTAAGTACCGCCTCTAGTTCTAAAAAATGATGAAGCAAAGCTATGGAGATGACATAATGTCTAGCTGCATGTTCAAATTGTACAGTAGTTACCTGTTTAGGGCATCATAACCCAGCAATGGTATTCATTCTTTATTGTGCAGTTTTCGCAATAAGTTGACTGGCCAAAAGTTGTGTAATCATAACCGCTTACCCGCATGCATTATCAGAGAGTACCCGTCAATTAAAGAGGTTATTGGAAAAAGAAAAGTGTACTCGACAGCGACAACAGGAAATTGATTTGATTGCATTTCCCCTTTCTATCGCCGATAATTGACTGATTTTACAGGAGAGTAACTTGGCAGAAACTTCACGACAAAAACCACAAGACTACAGATCTGAAAACATCCGGAGATCGCGAGACTAGGGACAGCTGAGCAACTATTCCAAAACACCATTGCAGAATTGTTTGCTCTCAAGGTGCCTTTCTTGTTTTGTTCGCAAATCCCGAAATAATATATGCACTGCGGGTGTCTCAGAAATCTATCATATTGTCACCCACAAACAAGAAGAAAACTACACTTCACCAGCAAAGAAGGGGCAGTTAGTATTGAATTTCATCTCAATAAATACTAGTCGTCAATATTTCCACAGGCTATGCTATGTTTCATACATTCACATCCACAGCCGGTTGGACACTCGCCAAGTCCATTTTGCCACCATTCTGCAGCGCAAGCAGCATGCGTAATATGTTCACAGACAACGCAAAAAAAGAACCGCCCCCGAACCGTCACCGAGCAATAAGCACATTCCCTGTTGCTTACGGCGCTTGGTTTGAAGTGAACTGAACGTGGGAGCTGCAGTGACTTAGAACTAGGATGTGAAGCCGGCCTGGAGTAGAGGCCGATTTGGGCACTCTTAATTTCGCCCAATAGCGAGTTGTATGCCCTGTTATTGAACTTCAGAACCTCCAAGCTCTCAACTGTAAGGCCCCAAGATGCCAAGATGGATGCATATTGCATTCTGTAAGACTGAAACTTGTCTTCAAGAGCAGGGTCCAATAATGGTACTGGTGTAGAATCTTGTAATGAGGGGAACAGTTGGACTTGCATTTTGGGGTAATCTGTAGTAGTGTTATCAGTCAACGACAAAACAGCAGAAGGCTGTCTTTGAAGTGAAGGGGTGAAAAGTCCAGAAAAGTCAATATCTTCAGAGGATGAAGTATACGATTGATCTCGTGCGAACACGGCGGAGTCAGTTCGAGACAAGTTCCCGCCTGTGCCAGCGTCACGAGACGGAGGTCTTCCAGTTGAACGTTTCCACCAATCAGGAGAACCGAATGCGGAAGTGTTAGAAGTATGGGATCCAAACGGAGAAATATCGATAACTCGAGAGCCAGATCGCTTCTTACGTTTTTCCGGAATATCCCAGGCATGTGTGCTCACCGGCGACTTTGAAAAGTAACTGGACGAGTAATCTCCAGGTGGATGAGAACTAGGTGACCGAACAAACGAAAGAGATGCTGGAGTCTGAGGGATACTAGGATCAGACTGACCCTCTTGATGGACAGTACTCATGATACAGCTCATATTAGCCAGCATCTGAGTGTTTCTGCGTCTCTCAAAGTAATCGAAGAGTCGACTAATCAGAAGATTACGGCCAAAAGGATGGTTACCCCAATCAAACAGCAAGTCAGCACCACCGGGCGAACTTGAGGTCAAAGCCTGACCCAGACTTGAATTCATCTGGTTGGGGCTAGTAAGTGCTGCTGGAGTCCCAATCATTTCGCTTTCTGGAGAAAATGAGTCTAGATTTTGGTAACTTTGAGTGAGAACAACAATCAGCTCCAGAAGATTCCATGCATCAGCAGCATCATGGTACCCATGTTTAGCGGCCACGGCAGCATTGTGTCGGCACAACATATGAGGGGGTAATCCCAGAACCTCGTAACTCTGGGCCAAGACTTTTCTTGACGGAATCAGATGGCGGAAATCCAAAACCTTGATGACATTTCCAGCAAGAGTTTTGGTGCCAAACGATCGTTGGGTGTCGGTTTCAGCAGATGACTTGATACGACGATTTAGTGCACGAGGCAAGAAAGAAGTCCTAAACTTAGCATCTCGTGGCCACACTGTGTTCTGAAGTGAGTCCTGAGAATCATCTGAGTCGGAATCACAACCGTCCATATGACTACTAATCTTCATGTTGGTCTCCATCTTACGTTGTGTATGTGCGATATCATCTTTTCGATGGGTGAAGAAACACACAAGCATACCTTCTCTCGACCAGACGGCTCCACAACCCTTTGGAATAGGTGTAGAGTTGAATGAGTTCTTTCCTAGTTTGGAAACAGGCATGATTCCGTCATCAGAAGAGGAAGATCCAAAAACAACGCTATCAGGCTCAGAATAATCCGAGTCAAAAACAATATTGTCGTGGGTAGTTTCATCAACACCATATTCATAATCTGAGTCACTGCTAGAGTGGTCTTCATATAAAGCATCTTCAATAGACACAAACTCGCCCATAAGAAACCGCAGACATGCTTCCAGGCAGAATTTGCCATGTTCACTATAGCTGGTGCTGATCCTATTCAGGTTGGTCTTGATAAGCTTGATATCCTCTTTAGACAGATCTTCATTTTCTTCAATGAAATACGAAGGAGCATCATAAGGGTATGTCGGTGGGAATTTGATGATCAGTCTTAAAAACGTCAATTTCGTTGGATCATTTTCATTCAGTTGGCCATTTAGCGACACCACAACCTGACCAGTTGAAACACTGATTTTTTCGAATCGGACCTTGGGGAAAGTCTTGCCCACAAAAGATACTTCTTCTCCTAAAGATGTGGGTACTCCTGCTCCTGCCCCACTTTCATCAAACGAACCATAATTATTTGCAAATGCTGCTGCTCCAACACGGACTCCAGACAACCATGATAAATGCATATTTCGTTTTCCTTGTGATGATCGTACTTTTGTACGCATGGAGGTGGTGAAGTTAATTCCTCCGAGACCGCCAGATACTACTCCTACATTCGCACTTCCCACACTACCATAGTTTGGAGAGCCCGATAGTCCAGTTCGCCGGCCTCCAATAGGTACTCCCCCTGAAGAAAACGATTCTGTACCAACAGGTTCATGTGTGTATGTGACATACGGAGCTCCTCTTCTGGTCAGCTTATAAGGAACAGGATTTTCACCTCGAATAAAGTTCACTCGTCTCTCAACACCAGGAGGAGATGGCCAAAGTCGCAGATCTCGATCTCTAGACCATGTGACTAGCTGAAACTCTCTATCATCCACCTTATGATCTAAACCACCTCTCGCTCTCCACAAAAACTCTCTAATAATATCAACATGACCTCTGTACATGTGTACGGGTTCCAGTGGCACATTTCCTTCTAACCCTTTGTAGTTGACCAAGTAAACCGAGTTTTCTCCCTCTCGCAAAGGAATAATGGCGCAGCCTGTACCGAACGGAGTGTGTCGAGCCTTCGCTACTGGAAAGCCACAATTTATAGTGATTTCAGGTTCCCTATAATAAACGGAATCATTTTTCCAACCCCCTGCTGATCCGCCACCATACCCTTCTGTATCTTGCGCCAGGTTCCAGAACTTTATGGTTCCATCCGTAGAAGAAGAAATGAACTTGTAAGGTTCACTACGATGAAAATCGATGCAATTGACCTTTCCATCATGAGCCTGGAACCTCAGGATCGGTTTGGAGCCCATTCGTCTATCCCAAATATTGATTCGTCTGCCATGCGATGACGCCAGAACATTGGAATTAGTTCTACTCCATTTAACTTGACTGGCACCTGCAAACCAGTCAGCAAAAGAACACGCCGGCCTCTGTGGAGTACGCAAATCCCAAGTGTGTGCATAAGTGTCTACAGAGCAAGTTGCTAATGACTCTGGCTCAAATGGATGAAAGTTAATATCTGTAATAGCTCTGTTGTGACCATGCAAAAACTGTTGCAAGGCTTTTCTACCCTCGCGAGCCAAGTTCCACACCATGGCTTTCTGATTAGATGTCGAGATGACCCATTCGGCCTTTGCTGCATGAGGTGACCATTGTACATCTGCCACCTCCCAAGAAGTCAGATGTTGGATCCAACGAGGCGGCGTAAAGGGATCGTCAAGATCCACCACAAATAATCCAGTTCGACTGAGTTAGCCACCATAGTCTCTCAAGAATAGCTTCACAACTCACCTAGCTAGGACTACGTCTCGTCCACTGGGACTGATAGACATAGATCCTACACTCTCATCGACACGTAAAGACAAGGGGTTGCCGAAAGTGGGTGAATTGAACACCGAGCGAGGCTGTCCCTCTTTCGACATCATTTTCGCTGTGTACGCTTCTCTTGTCGCTGTGATTGAGTGTGGAGAGAGTCATGCACGCCCATGCAACTTTATTATCTAGAAGTTAGTTGACGTGATTTAAGTAATTTAGTTAAGGTTAATGGGAAGTTTAGAAGGTAGCAAGTTGAAAAGTATTGTGAGTTGCAACATTATTTCCCGTTGAGAATAAAAATAAATACAAAAACAATGGCTAAGTCAAATTGCCATTTGGAGGGATCTTACTTTCGAGAACCCAGATAGCAATCTTGGGCATCTGTTGCTCCCATAAAAAAGAGGTAACCTACTACCTGTATAATTCTTTAAACAAAATTACCTACTAAGAAAACCGGGATAGAACCATGTTTCTGAAGAGTGCTTCTGGATAAGTCGTTGTACCGCTTTTGATGAACTAAAAGTTTGTACCAAAAGTGTTAAGACTTGGTAATAAGGTGAGAACCTAGGACGTACACCATAATGATTCGTATTCCAGAGATTGTCTACTAGCGTAGCTATTTGGTCAACTATCTCACAGCCAAATTCTAATCGCTTTTGAGGACGATTTACGGAAGGTGGGTAGCGTTGATACCAAGTACAAGTCACAAAAAATGATTCCAAGGACTATTACGCTACACTGATTTATTGGAAATGGCTTTACAAAAATGATCAGGGAGGTCAGATTACCTTTACAATACAATCCTACACTGTTTTATTCAACTATGATATCTCTAGGTTCTGTTCACAGCTGGAAAGTATCAATCTTACATATTTTAGTGAAATATCAAGGAAAGATTTTACTTCTAGAATAAAGGAACCAGGTATCGTCTTTCGTTTCCACTCTCAGTGCTACTTTGAGTTTCTATCTGTATAGCTCTGCATGAATTAGAAACTTTCTTCCGAAAGGGGAAATATTGACAAAGAGCAATTCCCAGACTGTCCCTTGAACCTCATACTTGACACACTCACAAATGTGGTACCTGTATCATCCAGGAATAATACCATGTTAATTGAATTTTAGGGTGAACTCGACATTTGAGCGGCCCTGGCTTCGGTGAAATCTTGATCTAGTTAAATAATACCTTTGGAGAACCTGGATATCCATTCTATTAACCTAGAAGTGTTGCATATTCAATTTGTATTGTCTATCCTTTCAACTCCAATACCCACGAGTTAGAAACCCTACCTGTACTGGTTCCAGAATTGATTCTGTGAAGGTGGGGGTTGTTGGTAGTTTTGTTGGTAGGGCTGAGGAGGTGGAGGGGGCTGGTTCATGAAAGGCGAGTTCGGTCCATACACAGAAGGATCATAAGTGCTTGGTTGACCATAATTGTCACTCTGTTTAGGGGGAAGATTGGGTGCAGCAGAAGGAGAAGAGGCAGAAGATGAACTTCCAAAAGAAAGCCGTCCAAGTTGCGATTGTAACTCATTAGTGGTGTTGGTTTGAATAGCCAACAAGATTGCCTTACCTTCTTGTCGACGAGCATTTACAAACTGTGTAGCAGAAGCATTGACCTTATCTGTCATTGTAGTCAAGTCTCTATAAAACTCGAGTCCCTTGTCCAAACCAGTCTTGATTTGTTTCCAACTTTCAAAAACCTTTTGGAATCGCTCAACTAACACATGGCTTCGATCCATTTCCTGTTTTCGGTCAGCAAACAATTTCTTCACCACTGGATCACGGGTCAACTTCTCCCAGCTATCTGCAAGATCCTTGATGAGAAGTGCCTGGGTGTTAATAGTAGCTGTGAGTTGTTTTTGATAAGGCTGGAACTTCTCCAACTCTTGCTCAAAGATCAAATTGTCGTCTGCCCCCTTGGAGTTGACAAGAACACCAGAAATGTCGTCTCTATGGACCTTATCTTTGAACTCGTAGAAAATTGCCTGACGGTCTTTCTGGCAGCTTTGGAGCTTTCGGAAAGATACCTCACAAGTAGAAAGAAGCTTGTCTAGAACTGCAGAAGAGGAGGGGTCACTAGCTGCTGCACCATGTGAAAAATCCAGGTCAATAAGGCTCTCGGAAGGTCCTCCTGACAAGTTGGCAGAGGCATTCTTATCATCAAAGAGTTTTTCTAGTTCGGGATTATTGATTCCTCTAGAGAGCAGTTCAACATCGGATCTGATGGAGTCATATTGAACTTGAAGTTTTTCATCACTGGCACCAGCTGCAACCAGCGACTCCTGCACTCGTCTTATGTCACCCAGGAGAGACGCGTTTACCTGTGCTGAAGGAGCTTGAGTCCAAGAACTTTTATAATAATCCTTCATTTTTGTAGACTCAGTTTCTTCTGAAGCAATGAGGGTCTGAGAATCTCTGATTTGCGAAAGAATCTGGCTTCTAGACTTGCTCAGTTCGCTGAGATCCAAAGGCTTGACCTCAGAAGCATACCCAAGAATAATAGCAGGGATCTGCGTTCCCGAAGGTCCTGATTGCTTCAGATCTTTCTTCAAAGCATAAAGCTCACCAGGAAGACCCATATATTCCAATGCAGAGTTGAGTTTTTGGTCGGCGACTTCAATCCGCTCACCTTCACTTCTCAATAGAGAGGCCTTTTCTTCGCTATAAACGGAGGTTTGCTGCAAAACATGCATAGGTACTAACCGAGAGAAGAGGTCTCGGCCAACAACTTTGATGTGCTCCTCTTCCTTGTACATATCCTGGATGGGAGTGGGGTTCACAACTTCCTTTGGTTCCACATGGCTTAATGTTGCATGAGGAGGAACCAAAGAGTGGTAAATCAGGCTGTTATCGTGTTCAGAGGACTTCAGAGCAGCATCTGCCGAGGCTAGAGCAGTAGAAACCAGGGCCTGGTAGGTTTTTGAATATTCCTTCTTGTTTGATCCATAGGGCATGGGTAACATTTTTGCCTCATTGAGTTCCTGAATGGATCTCTGGATATACCCAATACTTTCTCCAAACTTCTGAGTTGATGGCTTGCTTTGCATCGATTTAGCATAAAGTAGAGATCCCAGGGCCGTGAAATATTTAGATTTAGTCTGGCATTCGAGGGCCCAGTTCTTGTCACCCCATTTCTTCTCCTCCTGAATGGCTGTAAATGCCTCAAAAGCTGCCTTGTATAAAGCTCCCACACCTGCACACAATTTAGCAGTCAAGGCCGACACTTTGCCTTCCTGATTGAGGTCTGCCAAGACGGCCAAAGCCTTAGAAATGCTATCTTGACAAAACATCTCTTGGGATTGAGCCAGCATGAGTTTGCTGAAAGCTCTAACTACATCTTGACCAATGTCTGGCAAGGGCGCATGGAGAAACTTGTCAGCGATAAAGGAAAACACACCTGCAGCGTTCTGGAAAGCATGGAAAGCAGCCTTCGTGTCACATGAGTCGTCTCGAGACATCTCCTCACCCATACAACTGAGAATTGCTCCCAATTGATACAGCACATTCGCCTTTTCGAAGGAGATGGAGTGCTGGGTGACCTTTTCGTGAGATAAAGAATCAGACCATGTAAAGTTTAGAGTCAGTCCAGACTCTTCAGAGTTGATTCGGCGTTCCAGTGAGTCCAATTGTGCAAAGTACCGAAAAAGAATGTCCCGTCCTGTGGCGTCCCGTCCTGCACCACGGATGTCCTGTCGGAGTCGCTGGAAAGACGCAATTTCCTCACCAAACTGTTTAGCGTAATCGTGACCATACGAGGCAGAAATGTATCCGTTAATTGCCCTGGTCCAGTCTGTGACTTCAGTTGTTTTGAGTGCTAGCGAAATCATGGTGTCGAGTGGAGGTAACAGAGTTTAGGTGGTGCAGTTAGGACATGGTTGGGGAGGACAGGTTATGTGAAGGCTACCTTGAGATATACAAAGCCATCTGCATTGCCATGACTTTATTGCTGTCACAATAAACACAAATGCAAACGAAGAAAAGGCAACTTTTTATATACCCCATCTACGATCTTTCCTATTTCAGATGTTAGGTTTGATTAGATAATGCACTTCCCCTCATAAGCTCAGATGTTGACTGGCGTCAGGTGACAAGGAAAAACACAGAAGGATGATTTTGAACCAATAAACAGTGCTGTAAAAGCTCCATTTGTGGCAAATTTTTCTCATGGAAATTCTGTAATTCTGTGTTTCAAAGCTTTATTCGTCATTTCACTTCTTGCCACACCATTTAACTTTGACTCTGCACTATCACAACCAACTATTCAGGACAAAGCACCAGAACACAAACTCACACTAACACTCCTTTTGGCATGGAATCTATCATCAAGGAGTCATCTCAGCTCAATGTGGCATCTCTCCAAGCTTGCGAGGACTCGGTGGACAAGCTGCTGGAATTTCTAGAGGAGGCACGAAACCATGTCCACAGCAAACAAGACATGGCGCAAGTACACACCCTGTACAGTACACAAGTGGCTCCACAACTCGCCAAGGCCCCGAACGACGTCCACAAAGCTATTTCAAAGTTCGGCAAATGTCTAGACAAGACTTTCAAATTGAACGTAAACGCTGCAGCATCATCAATTGTGTCGATTGTGTCAGATACTGATGAGAGTGAAGAAGCTGTTGCATCTCGCCGCGAACTCAACAGAGCTGTGGCTGTACATCTTTTGCGATTGGGTGAGTTTGAAACAGCAAAAGTGTTTATGGATGAAAGTTCTACAGAGCTACCAGATCTGCTGGTAGAGCAATTTAAACAATTATACTCTATTCTGGAGAGTATGGAACAAAGAGATTTGCAGCCCGCAATATCCTGGGCATCGGCACATCAAAGGTTTTTGGACTGTCGCGGTTCAGACCTAGAGTTCCAACTGCGAGAATTGCAGTTCAAAATGCTGCTTGTTCAACATGACACAAATGCAGCACTAGCATATGCAAGAACGCATTTTCAACGGTACCAACGTCATTATCTCAAAGAGATCTCCCAGTTGGTCACGAGCATCTTATATAGCTATACGGGCAACTCACCGTATAAAAACGAAATGTCTGGAGACATGGACGATCATGGTGCTGCTCTTAAACTGGTTCAGAAGACACTTATCAAGGAGTTTTGCACTCTGTTGGGTCTTTCCTCCGAATCACCTCTAGTACAGGCTATTTCGTCTGGAACAGTGGCTCTGCCTATCCTGGCTAAAATGGGAGGTATTATGAAACTCAAAAGAACCGAATGGACATCATCCAACGAACTTCCTGTTGAAATTGATCTTCCTCCGGATTTCCAATTCCATTCCGTGTTTGTGTGTCCTGTTAGCAAAGAACAGACAACAGATAGTAACCCTCCATTGATGCTACCATGTGGCCATATTTTGGCCCATGCGACCCTAAAGGCCTTGAGTAAGGACAGCGACCGGTACCGGTTCAAGTGTCCTTACTGTCCTCAAGAAACGACTTTCCCTCATACTCGTCGCGTTTATTTCTAGAACAGAAGAGTGAGTCAGTGAGGCCACTAACCTAGTGACCCAAGTGTGTTGAGAGGGATGCTACAAAAACCAATAAGGGCTAAATCAAAGTCATGAAGACGTCTTCGCAACTACTTCTATTACCTACACAACATCATTTATTCAAGTCTCTTCCATCATTCAGTACCATCTTGCTCAAGTTTTGGGAGGTGTATGCATCTACAACCAGTGTTTCAACCATTTAACGAATCTCATGTTATTTTATTGAACTTTTGTAGTATTTATCTATAGGTACCACAAAAGGAACTAATGAGTTGCCGATTTACTTAATTGAGTGACAGGACTGAATGGGTTGATGAAACACATTCACGAGGTTTTCGGATTTGGGAAACGTTCCACATCATAGAGATGCCAATCGCTTTGATCTCATACCTTGTCTTGAATATTTGAGTTCGACTAATAGGAGCTACATAACTACTAGATAAATGTGATAAAATAAAGGGGGCTGCTATGGGATCTGTTCTTTTGGCTCGTGGTTTGTGGCATCACAAGTGGGGAAGCCCTGAACTCCTTTTTATTAAATGCTTCCCCACACTTCTGCAACCGATTGCATATATAATTGATTTATGAAACTCATTAATACGAACTTTAAGATTATTTCTGTAGTGTAGGAGGCAACCAAATCCTCTGTCAGGAACTCCAATATTTTTCCAAAGTAGATGAAAAAATGGTCCTCACTAAACATGAAGAGAGTCTTAAATTATGCGGATGACAGCAGGGTAGGCCATATTGACTACTTGCATGTTCCTTGATCCGAAATAATTATTTCCATCTATTTCCATCTCCTAATAACGTGCCATTACTTCTATGGATAGAAAGTGAGAGATCAAGAATACTCTCGTATCTTTGATGAAAATAGTCTTATTGAATTAAAATGATCTATCAAACAGAATAGTTGGAACAGAAAAATTCAATCTATAGAGAATTGCTGCTTTTACATAGATTCCGGTTTGATGTTTCCACTAAGTAATTTTTTGACCATTCTAGCAGCTACTAGCCGAATCACCCGGACACAAATCAAGACAGAATCATCCTACCATCCTATAGTTCAAATCTAGCGATTGAGCCTCAATATTCATACTGCGGGAAGAAAGTTGTTGTAACCCGTAGCAAATTTGAAATGGTTCTAATGATTTTCTGGTCACCAATCAATCAATACATCGTATTACATAAGCAAAAGAACTCCCTGTGTACCACATGGATAATTGATCTGCACTTTACTCATACCAACTAACTGATCACTCACAATACTTGCATCGTAAGCCGTCATAATGCCTACTCATGCATCATGTAATAACCACACCCAATCGAGTGCTAAACTCTCCATTTTGGGAACTAAGTTCAGCCCTGCTGGGGTAAAGCCGGGAAAACAACACCAAATTGCACAAATAAAATTAGGATTACTGGCTACATTTTGTGTGTGACAACCGCAATCTAATTTTTATCCAATCAAACGGCTCCATATCCCAACCGCACCCTGTTTGTGTTTCTTGGTCCAGCCCCACCGCAAATAACCTTTTGCATCCCTTGATAAGCAATAAAGTTGTATATCAGCCCAAACCTAACCTAATCCATCAAACGGCTCCGCCACCAAACTCTTCTTCTTCTTCTCCACATCCATCGTCACGATGAAATTATCTATTGCTACACTAGGCCTAGTGGCCACGACGGCCATTGCTGCCAACCCACTCTTCCAGGACATCCAGAACATTCTTGGAGGAGACTTTTCTAAGAAACTCGGCAATGTTGCTGGCAAGCTTGCCGATTCTGCTAAGAAGACCACCACTCAGTCTGCCGACTGGCTCTACACCGTCACAAACGCTGATCTGTTCCCTAACTATGCACTGCGAGCCAAAGATCCTTCTTCTTTGGGTCTGGACAAGGTGAAGCAGTACTCCGGTTACCTTGATGTGGAGGATGAGGACAAACACTTTTTCTACTGGTTCTTTGAGTCTCGAAACGACCCCAAGAATGATCCCATCATTTTGTGGCTCAACGGTGGTCCCGGATGCTCTTCCCTCACTGGTCTCTTTTTTGAGTTGGGACCTGCTTCTATCGGAGAAGATCTCAAACCCATCCACAACCCTTACTCTTGGAACTCCAACGCTTCCGTAATCTTCTTGGACCAGCCTGTTAATGTTGGTTTCTCATACTCTTCCGGATCTGTGTCCGATACTGTTTCTGCTGGAAAGGACGTGTACGCTTTCCTGTCTTTGTTCTTCCAGCAATTCCCCGAGTACAACAAGGGTCAGGAGTTCCACATTGCCGGAGAATCGTACGCTGGCCACTACATTCCCGTCTTTGCCTCTGAGATCCAGTCACACGATGACCGAGGTTTCAACCTCACTTCCATCCTCATTGGTAACGGACTCACTGATCCCCTCCGACAGTACGACGAGTACGAGCCCATGGCTTGTGGTAAGGGAGGAGCTCCCGCTGTTCTGGACGAGGCTTCATGCAAGAGAATGCGAGACTCACAGAGCCGATGCAACGGTCTGATTAATGCTTGCTACAACACTGAGTCTGTGTGGACTTGCCTGCCTGCTGCTACCTACTGTAACAACGCCATGATCGGTCCTTACCAGTCTACCGGCCTCAACGTCTACGATATCCGAAAGAAGTGTGATTCCGGCACTTCTTTGTGCTACAAGGACCTCGAGTACATTGACAAGTATCTTAACCAGCCCGAGGTGATGAAGGCTGTTGGAGCTGAGGTCAACGAGTACGAGGGCTGCAACTTTGATATCAACCGAAACTTCCAGTTTGCTGGAGACTGGATGAAGCCTTACTACACCGCTGTCCCAACTCTCCTTGAAGAGGGTATCCCTACTCTTATTTACGCTGGAGACAAGGACTACATCTGTAACTGGCTCGGTAACAAGCGATGGACTGATGAGCTTGAATGGTACGGAAAGAAGAAGTATGAGCCCAAGGAGCTTTCCGATTGGGTTGTTGATGGCAAGAAGGCTGGCCAGGTCAAGAACCATGACATCTTCACTTTCTTGCGAGTCTACGAGGCCGGCCATATGGTTCCTTTTGATCAGCCCAAGAACTCTCTTGAGATGCTCAACCGATGGCTCGCCAAGGACTATGCCTATGGCTCCAAGTAGATTTACACTAGCTATTAATAAATATACCAATATCATCAAGACTTTGAATGGGTGTGTTTGCAAACTATTTTCTGCGCTCAAGCTTTCAAGGACGTAACAATATCGTCAATTGATAAACAAAAACAAAAGGTATATCAATACGTTCATCTATATCAATTCAATTCCAAATTAGATATGACAGACTACTTCTTCAAAGTAGTTCAATTGGATGAAATGGTACATTGCCTTTGTAGCTACTATAATTAGGAAAACTACTAAACTCTCCGTTAATTTTTTACGAGATAAAGCCATACGACATTTAATACTAGAAAAAAATCCAATTGGCGATTTAGGACTACCTACCGCCCTTGAAAAACTTGAAATTTCGCGAGGCGCACAGTAGTCAAACGAAAGCCCAAAACACTCTGGAAAGCTTGAAACAACAACCAAGCCCGTTTAGCTTAGGGGTAGAGCGTTGCACTTGTATTTCTACGGGAATGCAAAGGTCACTGGTTCGATTCCAGTATCGGGCATTTCTTTTTTGTCTTTTTCACTCATTTTTTTTTCCCGCAGATCTCGCTTACTTCTGCCCCTTACGTTGAACTTACTTATTAATGTGAAGTGGCGTGGAGATGCTTGTAGGATGCACGTGATGGGGTTACTTCTGATTCCACAACCATATCTTCTATGGTGTTCTTTAGAGTTCCATTTTTGCCAAGAATGGCCACAATTGGCTCTTTTTTAGCGCCGTCCCGAAGATCAGTCTTTGCCACCGCAGTTGGCCTCATTTATCTTAAGTTAACCAAGCGATAAAGTTCAGACTAAACCTTGGATAAAGTTTGAGGAGCAGGATTGGTCTCACCTCATTACATTACTCTGGTTCAACATCTCGAGTGCTATCCGAGACGGAGAGCGAGAGCAGCGTCCAAGCAAATTGCAGATTCAGACACAAACGCGTGTGGAATACACGACACAAACACACGACTTTTTGCACTAACAGTTACACTAGAAGAAGGGATAGCAAGAAAAACAACATACAAAAACCCACATGGAAAACGTACCATTGATTGTGGGGCTCACGTCGGGTCTGGGGACCCTCATTATTGGCCTCATTCTCGTCACCGTGTGGCTGACTATTCTCTCCACCCGGTCTTCGGGAAGAATCCGACTAGGAGGGTCTGCACCTGGTTCATACGATGATGAACAACAGTTTCTACGGGATGAAGTAGAAGCCATAGAGGCTATGGACGAGCAGCAACGTGAAGCATACTTTGCTGCCAGGATGTTCATTCAGAATAATCCTCCTAATAGCGCCCCTAGCGAGATTTCGTTGGGCCAATACATGACTATTCAGGAGAAGGGTGTGGCGGCCTGGGAATTCCAAATGGATCTATTTGCCAACACAAGCAGCGCAGCTCTTAGTAATGCGGCCCAGAGTGCTCATATTACTTGTTTTGTGGAGAACCGTACCGAGTTGCAGTTCCTGGGAGGAGTCATTAACCGAGACTTGACTTCTGACAACCCCATCACATACGTGTCACCACGTTCGGTGCAGACAAATCTGCCCATACCCAAACAAAACGAAACGTATTACTGGGAGGTCAAGATGTACGACAAACCGGCTAACACCAAGGTGGCTGTAGGTTTATGTACCAAACCATACCCTTTATCACAATTACCAGGTCAACACAGATACTCCGTGGGATACGAATCCACCGGACACAAACGGAACAACCAGCCTTTTAATGAGATCCCCAAATATGGACTTCCCTTTAACCAAGGTGATGTGGTCGGAGTAGGCTACCGACCTCGATCGGGAACTATCTTCTTCACACGAAACGGAAAACGACTGGAAGAGGTAGTCCATGGCATGCGTCTTAATCTGTTCCCCACTGTCGGCGCCACTGGACCCTGCCAGCTGCATGTGAATTTTGGACAATCTGGTTTTGTGTTTATCGAAGCCAACGTGAAGAAGTGGGGCTTGGCTCCCGTCCAAGGTAACCTGGCTCCTCCACCTCCATATGGCCGTCATCAACAAAGTTCACTGTTGATGGAATCTGAGGAACCCGAGTCAGAGGCTGCTGGGCCTGCGTGTCCACCACCTTCTTTTGAACGTACACTAACAAGTACATCTTCAGCCTCTCTCGGAGATCTCCAGGATGAATATCCCGATGAAAGTATCAACCTGGCTAAACTAACTCCTCAGACAGGGTCTCAATCAGGATCCCAATCTGGCTCCAGAGCAAGTTTAGTCCACACTTCAGAGACCAGTTTCGATGACTCCTCCGAATTGAATAGTGAGGACCAGACTGTGTTGGACTTGCTGGAAGCACAGTCTATCATTATAGACCCTCCCACCCGGTCTCATAATACCTCTCCACCCCCTAGTTACCGTAGTGACAGTGACTCTTCGTGAGCGGACTAACATGTACATTAATTTATTGCGGCATTCAGTGATTGTAAGGGTCTGTCTTGAAAATCGGTTTTATTCGATGAGTATGAATTATTTTCTATTTTCTTTTTCGTTTTTTTTGCTCTCTCAAAAAGAACTATTCTAACTTTCGTTATTTATTGGATTATATATAGCCCCAAAGATCCAAGCCTGCAACAGTCTTTCACCAGCAATCACATGTTTGAGAGCTGAAACTAGCAAATCCATCTTGACAATAATCAATACTTTGAGCAACTGTTTGAAATGGATGGGTGGTAAGGGTTTCCAAATTCTAGTGCAGAATTAATTCATACGAGATAACAGTGGTACACAAACTGGCACACAAACACTCGTTCAACTTATTAAACCGACACAAAACCGTCATTTATTATTCCAATACAATACTCGATCGACTGTAGTCTGTGTTATTCTATTTGACACTTCGAAGCGTAGTAATGAGAAACGAATAATGTTATCAAATGAGATCATCTATTAGATCAACACTGTCATCCATCCCTCAATAACTATACATTCTAACCAACTTAAACAACCCAAAGCATTCAATAATTAACATACATTTCTACTTTCTCTTCTTTCCTTTCTTCTTATCGTCCTTCTTTTCCTTCTTTTCCTTCTTCTCTTCCTTGACAGTCTCCACCACAGGGGTGTCCTCCTTCTCAACGTACTCGGAGTTGCTCATGGTCAAAGCAAAACCCTTCTCTCGTACAATTGTAGTTGTAGCAATAGATTCGGCATCCTCCATTGTGACATCTTCATTGTTGGCAATTTTCGCTTTCTTGCTTGGTCGCTTCTTCTTAGTCACCTTGGTGATCTCTACTCCCCGAGGTCCCATAGCACTGAGAAGACGGCTCAACTGCTTGGCTCGAGTGATCTTGATTCTAAAACACACACCAGAAACAGGATCAAATGTCTTGGCATATAGAATGGGTTGTGCTCCAGATTCCTCATCTTCATCAGCTGCTGCATCGACCTCACCGTGCTTTCGGACCTGGTGTTTGTAAGTAAGAGACAGACGGGCTGTGTCTGGTCTCGCCTCGAGAATCGACGAGCTTCGCTGGATAAACGTGTCCAGATCGTGAATTCTAGGCATGCTGTGTAGTTGGCAGGATATGCTGTGGAGAGAGTTGTATGTATGTGTAGTCACGTGATCAAAATAAGTTGGAAAAATGGTCTTTTTGATTGATAAGTAACAAAAAATGAGTTTTCTAGACGAATATATAAGTCACTTTAAAATACCAATGGATACCGAAAATTCTTCAGTTTAAGTGTATTGTTTTGATCTAAGGATCAAGTTGACATACTGGTTGTGGCTGGTACTGATTGGTGGTTACCTAATAAGTGACTATCAATTAAATCTCATCAATTTCCGATAATGGTCCAGCCACATTTTCCAACAATATATTTCTCTTTGGTCATGGTGAAATTTCAATGAAAATATTCAACTTAATTAAAACTCACCTGAAACTCAACTGCTTTCACTCCCACAATTGACATGACCCCAAATCCAGAAACGATCTCCAAATGGGAAACCCAGCTTTCTATATGGTGTGATAAACTCATTGAGGCTGTTGTTGCGGCAGCTCAAGCCAAACATGACCTGGCCGTAGCAGAAGCCAAACGACAGCTTGATCCGTCTTGGCTTCCAGAGTCAGTAGCAGACATGGAAGAATATCGCACACGACAATTGAAACAAGTTGAATATTTAGGATCCGATGTCACCAAATGGATCTACCATGACATTGGAAAACAGCTTGCCGTTCAGTTACTGGACGTTCAAACCCCAGAAGAAGAAACAAAGGCTACGAAGATGGTTAATCAGATCTTGATGCTTCTCCAACAACGCCATATTGAAGAAATGAGCAGGCTACGAACAGATGAACTGACTCAGCAAATGTTACTGCCGTTGACCACCGACCAGAAACGTCCAGCTACTCAAGCCGACTTCTTCCAAATGATGCTAGAAATGGAGGACGAAAGCGAAAATGAAAACGAAAATGAAAACGAAGACGGAAAAGAGAAGGAAAACAGCAAACCAAGAGAACGTGATCATAGACCGTTCACCATGGACCAGTTCGCCATTTACCACACTGAGTGGTTGAAACGACTAGAGCAGGAAAATATCTGATTGAAGCCATCATAGCTGGTTACTTTTACATTCTATTTTTTAGTTCATATGCTGGTGTCCTAACTAAGTAATCCTTCTTCCTCCTCATCCTTGCCCTTGGATTTTCGGGCAGGTTCTCTGTGTTCCTCATCTTCATCGTCTAAAGCGAAAAGAGTAGCGTCATCTCTTGCTTCAGTCTCAGGCGACTTGGAACGGTCTTTCTTCTGGTACACGCCTGAAAGCGTCGCCTTTGTATCGGATCGAGAAAGATCAACCTCAATATCATCATCGTCTGGCATGGAATCAATAGACGTTCGGTTTTGGTCACCAAAGGGGTTTTCTTGAGGAATACTACCAACATGTCGCTCCTCATCTTCCTCGTCATCGGAGCCAGCTAAAGATCCAATCTCAAATTCTTGGGCATCGTTCTCGTCTTGAGCCAGCTCAGTGGACATGGCGAATCGCTTGTTGTTGGCAGTGGGCCGCCAGATGAAAGAAATCAAGAGGAAGTCCACAAAGTAGACGACATTGACCCAGCCATCAAACACAAACCATCTGTACTTCCACTCGGACACAATGGTGTCAGTGATAGAGCCCGAGGTCATGATGAGGGCGTTGAAGAAGAAGAAGCCACAAATGACAATGACCGAGCCCAGTAGAATCCACCACAGGTTTCGGTACATCTGGGCCTTAACGTGTTGTTTTCTCTCCACCAGGTATTTGGTTGTATTGGTGAGGGAAGACAGAATCCAAATGTAAAAAGTGGATAGTGTAACAGACAGTGGCATAATGAGGAACAGAATAACGTTGGATCCATCCACGGGATCCATGAGATACAGAGCAATTGTGAAGATTAGAGTGAACACAAAATGGATAGCTGCAAGACCCTGGCACTTCCACATGAGTCCTCCAAGAGTCGGCTTGACCACACCGTAACCCAGACACACAATAAGCAGCAAAAAGAAAGTGAATGCATTTCGCATGGAATTGAAGATCGACACAATCACCAGGAAAGCCTTGGAGCCAGGAGAATCGCCTGTGGAGTTGACAATATCATAGTAAGACCACACAAACATCACCTCAATCACCAAGAAGCCGAAAATACCAGTAATGTAGTTCTGCACAGGCAGGATATCATGTCGATGCTGCCAGTAAGCAAACATCCAGAACAGGAAGGCCACAAGGTAACATATAGACAGAATTCCATAGAAAGGATACTTGGGAATCTGACTACCACTAAGGAATCCATATGCGCTCTGAATAAACACCTTGGCCTTGTAATTGTCATCTTGCGAGTAAGTAGCGACACAGTAGAAACCTGTCTCGGTCACATTGTATCTGTAAGTTTTGGGGTTTCGAAGATCGACTTTGTGAGTCTCGATCTTAGCATAGGTTTTGACCTCTCCTTCCTTAGGCACAATGTACGTGCCCTCCTGGTCCTTGCTACACAGGTTGGATTCCACAGCCTCCTTGTCACACACGTACTTTTTAAAGCCGTTATCTCCAGGAATTTGTGAGCCCATTTTGTGTACATCTCGGTATTCGAAAATGGCGAATGCCATCCAGTCGTCAGTATCAAGTTTCTCGGGCGTGAATTCAATATACACGTCATACTTGCCACCCCAGTCTTGCTTGTTGTAGATACCTGAGCATTCCTGGCGGGAGTTTTTGTTCTGTGTTAGGCTTGAGAATCGTCAGTTAATTGTCTCTATACTCACAATCTTTAAAACTTCAGCACTCGCCCCTAGGGCAAGAAATGCCAGCCCCAAATTCACACACTTCATTTGGAGATGGTTGTAGTTGTAGTGTAGTGCGTGATTAAGCTTCGAATCTAAAGGTTAGTGTTAGTGGACACATATGCGATAGACGGTTTAGGTGATTATTTGACCAATGATATATTGTGACATTATTTCTGTAGTTATTTCAGAGCAATCTTCAGAAATTATTTTTGGGTCAAGTATTTGGAATATAGATTGGGTGTCAGAAATTTACTGGGTGCCACAGAATCAGGCGTGATGTCATGTAGTGTGATGTAGGTACAGTATGTAGGCATTTGGTTACATTGCTACGTTGAGTCTATGTAAGTTCTATTTTTGAATATTCTGTCTGTAGTCGAGCCTGGGTGGCGTGACCATCGCGATATGTGGATTGAGGGCTTGGCGTCTTGGCAGCCTCAAGCATGGCAGCTTCCAGAAGAATGACCTGTCATATTGCTGTTTTTGACATTCCAAGGCAGTCGAGGCAGGGGTTGCACTGCCATTGAATCTTGCAGCTTGTCTCTGCTGACGCAGCTGGACCGGAGCTATCGGACTTGAAGCTGTTAATGTGATTACTTAGACGGGATGCAATTCTCAGGATGCTGTTCTTTTTAATATCCAACTCCGGGGCCTAAGATTAAGACAAGCGACTATTTCTACTCATTACTTTCATGGAGCTCTATTATTCTAATCTTCAATTCTCCACTGTCATCAGCCGTAAATCATTAATGAAAAATAAATATCATGGCATTCATAAATCCCACTCGCTTGCACCGCTGGGCATAAGGGATCGCTCAATCAGATCCACCTTAAGATCGGAACAGACGAAACATTTCTCTGAAATAACATCATCCAAAACTTCCTCGAGCTCCTTTTTGCATGAAACTCCACGGGCCTGGAGCTCACTAATCCTCTTCTTGAGCTTATAAGAGGCGTTTTTAACCACCGCCTCAGTCAGAGCATCAGCTCGAACGGCATGCTGACATGGGAAAACGTAAAACTTCTTGGACAGCAAAGGGTAACCAGACAGCGCACACGACTCGCCAGGTTCAACAATAACATACCGCTTCTGCTGGGTGTGTTTGATTTCGGATCGGATCTTGTCTGCAGTGGCAATAGAGTCCTTCATTTCGTTTTGAATGTTCACCAAAGTAGTGTTGTATGATTCCAAGGAATCACAGATGGATTGCTTGAAATCGTCGATAACTGCAAAGTCTGGGAATAAAGACAACACGTCTTCAATCTTGAGCACTTGACTCTGTTTAAGCAGGGAAACTACTTGGGAAAGAGGAATCTCATCAGACTTGTCAGAATGTTCAATAACATGCTTGAGAATTGCAAACCACAAGTTCTTGCACAAATCAGGAGTGTAATTGGCGTCGGATTCATCCAAGTCTCGAATTTGCTCCACAACTTTAATGGCAAGGTCAAGTAGGCCATGGTCAAGGGCCAATTTTACTGCCTCATGGTACATGTGGATATTGCAGTAGATATGAACACACGACTCATATCGTCGGCATCGAATACATGTTCGAAGAGCAAAATCCACATCATAGGGAAGGTGTGGAAGGCCAGTTGAACATTCCTGAAGATATGATAGAAGCTCTGTCTCTTCTGTCTGAGAAGACATTGACATGAGAGTGATGAGTGTGTTGTGAATAGTGGCTTCACGTGACCCTTGTTTGAAAACAACATTCTTCAAGTATCGCACAGCCTGATCATTCGCAACTTTAGCAGGTTTCACAGTCTGCGAGTAATTGAGCAAAGCAGGAACCATTTTTTTAGCATCGATTTCTTTGCCAATAACAATCCAAGTGTCCACAGTATCTCTGGGAGCATGTACAAGCAAAACTGTAGAATACTTATACAAAAGAGCTCTGTCTTCTTCAGATTTTATCTGTCGAAGTACTTGTAGGGCTTTAGTCCAGTTCTCCAGACCCACCCAATATTGAAGCACGAAATTGTAATCTTGGATAGCAGCAGCATAATATAAAAGCTCTTCTTGACGGCCATTAACACTCATGATTTCAAACACGGTTCCTTTGTGTAAATCGTTCTTGTATTTTGTCACAAAATCATGGAACTTCGAAGACAAAACTCGACGCTGTTCATCCAGAGGAGTGTCTGAAGTAGCTTCTTGATCGTCCAATTTGTTGAATTGTTCCATGAACAGCTCAATGATCCATGTTGCTACTAACAACCGCTGTGTTGTGTGGGATTTGGGGAAAGTGGCCAGTTTGGTTTGTAAATATTTGAGTAGAGCCTCAGGTTGCCCAGCATCCAAAAAAATCAATGCAGTGTGTTCCAATGGTCTGCGGGATGAGTTTCCATAAGTGTTAGCCGCACCCAAATAATCTTTTTCTTTGATCTGCTTATCACCTAAAATGGCCAACAGTTCGGCTTGTGAAGAAGGATCAGGATCGTTCGCTGATAATCGCATGGCCTCATCAAGATCGCCTTGCTCGAGAACAAGTCTCCACATATCGCGGGACTCGTCGTCAACCGTGATTTCATAAATGTTGTCTTTGGAGTAAATCCAGTATGTATGCTGCTTGGGGTCTACAGTAAGACCTATAATTTTTTCGCCAGACGTTTGAGTGACATGCTGTTTAAACACAAGCTCGTGTGAAAATCGGTTATAAATGTACAACTTTGTCTCCGTTGCAATAGCAATATGGAAACTGGTCAAGCACATGCCAACAATTTGTTGCTGGATCTCATTGAGAATGTGAATGTTTGAACCTTGAAATAAGGTCTTTCGAGACTCCATGGTGTCGTTTTCCGCCTTTTTAATCGTTCTATGCACAATCCCCACCCGAGTGAGCAAGGCAAACGCCCATGAAGAGGATTTTGGGTCCGGAGGAGTCACAGACAGTACAGCACTTTCAGAGTTTGTGGCAGCACCCTCGAAATCCTGGTCGACGTGTTCTTCTCTTTCGAAAAACTTGGTATAAACTGGAATTCCGTCTTGGACATGGGTAGAAGTCTTCCCTGAGTAATAATAAGCATGGCCCAAGGAATTTGTGATGATGATTTTTCTGTAATTGGGAGTAGCTCCAAGCTGGACGGCAATTCCCGTAATAGGCTTGTCTCCTAAATCAGCAACTTTTCTAACATAACGGTCTTCTCTCTTGAAGTACTCGTCAGAGAACTCCAGGCATGTTTCATACACACAACCATCTGCAGTTCCCAGAAGTACCTCCCCTGAGCTCAGAGAACTCTCAATGGGCGACCAGGCCACGCATGTGATTGCCAAATCCTTCAGACGCCCGAGTGACTTGACTTTTGTGGTTTGCGAGTTGAGTACAAAGTTCTCGCGATTCTTGGTGGTGATGAGCAGGTAAGAGCCTGTGGGATCCAAATATAGATTCTGAACGTCGCAGCCACCATCCTTGACATCGATATCATCCACACTTTCCGGATTATCAAGATCGATACGGATGATACGACCAGACTTAAGAGCCAGACATAATGAGTTGTTGGCAACCGCCAGAGCCACAATTGCCGAAATGGCAAACTGGAATTGAACGGGTTCAATGGCAAACTTTTCGTTTTCCACTGCTCGATTCGGTTCTGGTGGAAAGTCCATCTTGACACGGTGCCACTGATGATGTGGAGTATGTATGTAGAGCTGAGTTTATGCATGACATGAGTATACTAGAAATTTATACTCTGTAGAGAAACGAATAACACCAGTGATGTTCTGTGTAACTAGGGATTGGAGTCTTGAATATTCTGAATCCTGAGAGATGGGTTATTTCGAGTTTTCTGTGATATCCTAACCATTTGTTAATAGTGTGACTGATGTCAACTAGATTTATTGGGCTTTTGAAGTAATATTACACCAAGCGAGTGAGCGATAAGAAGACTGCACGTGTAGTCGATTCCTTGATCACTGACATTTTTAAGCCCCCCTAGCAGACCCTGAATATTAATATAATAATTGAAACCGACCGCTTTAAAACACCACACTTCGCTCAACTACTTCTCGACAAACTCTATCTAAATCATTAATTAACATTTGGAATTCATCTTCACCACACATCAACAATGGGAGCGGGTGGAATTCCATTGAAACTTCTGAGCGAGGCACAGGTGAGTATCGTGCGACTGAATTTGTGTCATCTGAACACCCAGAGCCACTATTCATATTCTCATTGCTAACACAGGGTCATGTTGTCACCGTGGAGCTGACATCAGGACACACTTATCGAGGGAAGCTGCTTGAAGGTGAGTATATCCAGCTACAGACCGGCCAGACGGTTGAACGCCAGACCATCTCTAACACAGCGGAGGATAACATGAATGTACAGATTCGAGACGTGACCGTCACCGCACGAGGCGGCCGTGTGTCTCATTTGGAGCAGGTTTACATTCGAGGGTCACATGTGAGATTTTTCTCCATCCCTGAAATGCTGAAAAACGCCCCCATGTTCCGACCCCAGACTTTGGCTGCTGTCCGAAGCAGTAGGGGCCGAGGTGGACGAGGTCGAGGAAGATAGAAAGAGGATGTATTATTAATTGGATTGACTGGTTTTGTATGTGATGTATTGTGTTTGTGTATCTCAGCTCGTAAGTTCAATAGATTGATTCATCATGTGATTCTACTGTGACAGGATGGATGTAATACCCTCGTCCTCGTAAGTATTAATAGGCTCCTCCTTCCACTTATCTTTATTGACACCTTACCTTAACTTCGGTATGCATGTAACCTTGTTCTACCAGTGTCATCTCAACCACAACAAAACAGATGAACAAGGCGGCCATCTACGCCAAGTACCAGATCACGGAGGACTTCCCTGAGTCGTTCGATGAAAATGACGACTTCGATTTGTCAGTTCTTCCAGAAGCTGACCCCTCCCAAGAAACAAAGTCTGGCGCGGCTTCTGCCTCTGTCAATACATCACGATACGTTCTTTTAAACCAGCTAGTGTCGGGAAATAAACACAGCCGCAATGTCATTACAGGTGATGAAGCTGATCCTCTGGGTCTGTCAGGCTCAGTCTTGACTCAATTACGCAGACAAGGCGTCGATGTCGGCAAGTCACCAGCCATAGCCAACCAATACTTTATTTCGTCACGAGATTTCAACCCGCGAGTTTTCCTAAGAGATGTCCATGCCGATGCCTCATTCGATACATTGTCACAGTCATTGGACTACCTTGAGGCGTCAATCACTGAACAAAGCTCAGACCTCCAAACACTAGTGGATCGAAACTTTGACAAGTTCGTCAAAAGCAAGA
Source organism: Yarrowia phangngaensis (assembly GCA_900519005.1). Lineage (NCBI taxonomy): Eukaryota > Fungi > Ascomycota > Dipodascomycetes > Dipodascales > Yarrowia > Yarrowia phangngaensis. The sequence goes on from ULGR01000006.1 coordinate 309,610, forward strand.
GCTACCTAGATTCGGTTTACCAGCAGTTCAAATCATCCGGATTCACCCAAGATAACGATTGGGGAATGGCTGAATTGACCCAGTCTCTAGATGAAGCCAACAGCAGAGCAGCGATTCTGATGAACCCAGTGTTCAATAGCCGAATCAAAGAAGAAAGACTACAGGCGGCGTTTGAAATGGTGACACAAAACAGGTACTTGTTTGAGTTCCCAACCACTCTGAAAGCCCATATTAAAGCAGGCGACCACGACAGTCTCATGAGAGATTACAGACGAGGCAAGGAGACTATGCATGAACGTTTGGCCCAGGCAAGGGATTTGGGAGATATAACCACAGTCAATATGACCGAGAGAATGTGGAGAGATGTGGAGGATATCATTGAGGAATATGAAAAGACGTGTTGGTCGAAACTGGAAACATCGTCAGCTATTTCCGGATCCCATCTCACTAGTATCGGTAGGTTGCTGGAGTTGCAAGTGAGTGAAAACCCCATTGTGTATTGGGTACAGCATCGAGCATCTGTGATTCGAGAAGATATCATCTCAATGTGTGAAAAGCTGCTTCTAAGCATCAATATGGCCCGGATGGAGATTCTGTCGTTACCAGAGAACAACACAGTTTGGGTCGAAACTACCATTGAAGAAGTTTTACATCAACCTTGTGTTCCCCCGTGTACAAAGATGTGGGTTACCATCAAAAAGTTTGTTGTCGATATTAGCTCTTATTGTGCGAGAATCGAAGCTCTTTGGAAGGCCGCTCGTGACTTCATTGATAGAATTGCCCAGCAGGGTCTACCCCAAAGTCAGCATCTTAACCTTACTGAGGAAGAGACACGTACACTATACGCCAGTATCGGCAGTCTTGTAGATTTGGTTGCCCAACAGATTGGCGATTTCTACTCTGGAAAACCCAAGATTGACAATTTAACGTCATTGGATGAGGTAGGTTCAGCTGGATCGGACTCTTTCAAGAACTCTTGGGAGAAATTCGGATTTCTGCCGCCCCATTCTAACGCTCTAACCACGTGTAAATATCTGCCCCAACTGGCTCTGGAACTGGCTTCTTCCTGTGGAAACATTGCCAACACTCGAATACCTGGCCAGAATGTGGAAACTCTGCGACGTGTTCTAGATCTAGCACGAACACGATCTGTGGAGGCAGTGTGTGCGATATGGAAGGATGATGCGCTCAAGTTTGGTTTACTAGAGAATTGGAAGCCCTCTAGAAAGAAGGGCAAATCACATGTGACTCATGTACCCCAGACGGTATTTGAATATCAGAAAACGGTCCTTAATGGACTCAAAAAACTTCTTTACCTGAACACAAGCGATGGACAACGAGATGTCCAAGTGGTTCTGCCTCCAGGCCCTAAACTCATGCAGGCCCTACAAACTCATTTCTTGTCTACCAATCTTATGATTGTTGATGCTACAACAAAGCTTGTGTCTTTTAGTGAGGATGACCCGAAGTCAGACGTCCAACTACAACAGTTGGCAGCACGGCTTAGATGCGAGCTAGATGCCACAGGAGCCATTTCCGTATATCAGACGACTTCTCTTCCTGCTGATGTCAAGATTCTATGGATTCTAAGTAACCTTGGAGAACTTAAAACTAACATTTTCCCTTCTCTGGTCAAACATTTCCAGATGCAGTTCAATTCACATGTCAACTTTGATCACGAAGCTATGACCCAAAGCGAACAGAGACTGTTTGCTACCTATGCAGCTCCTAAAAAGGCTTCTTTGACGGCTGTGATGAAAGAGGGAATTCGAGGTATGAAAGATGTATGGCCCAGCAGTACCCACCCTACAGAGATTTCCAATTATGTGTATGAATCTCTACTGCTGCTGGTGGTTGTTCATGCACAGCTCATGGCTATTTCTCCCCAGCTTGTTTCACCTGTTATTCATACTCTTCAACAGCATACTTTGGAAACCCTACTAGAAGGAATTAGAGACGTTGAACTATTTGGACCTGGCGGTATGTACCAGGCTATCGCGGATATTGAGTTTTTCCGGACAATTATGGCGTCTTACAATACTGACAACATCCAGAATGTGGTTCAACTTATTTATCAGGCGATCCAGCAGAGCTCAGGCGACCAGAGTGCATGGACATCATCGCAAGGACCATGGGAAAAGGTTCAGAAGCTTGTTGGGGAGTGTGCCACCCGAACGTTTGTATGTTTCAGCTGTTTTAGAGATTAACCACCAATTTGTAATCAATGGCATTGTAACACACTCAGACTAACTTGACATTCCAGAATTAATGGTGCAATGTGCAATACATGTAAATATTGGTATTATTGGTCTAAATGGCATTTACTTCATAGCCTCTGGTGGTTCAAATGACAGGCCTACTTCTCAACCTCTCTGGCATCGAAAACAACATCGATGAGAGTGGAAGACGACCATGCTTGTGTAGGAGAAGAGTCATTGCAGAGCTCTCCATCCTTCTGAGTCAGCTCAGTCAGGCCTGCCCAAGGAGAGTCTCGAATCCAGTTTCGGTGAGGCTCCAGCCGCGAGGACAGTTGCTGGTAAACCGAGTCTCGCTGCTCCTTGGTGGGTTTCTCATACTGAGCCAATCCAAAGTGGAGGAAGGCTCGGAAAAAGTATCCAATGTTCCACACCCATTCAGGACCCTGGTGGTAATTTCGACCCTTGGAGGTGGCAAAGTCGTCATTGTCCACGCTGTTGAGGTAGTACGGTCTGTAGTTGTGGTCAGAAGGATCCAAAGTGGCCATACCAACAGGTCCTCGTAGCGCCTTGTCAGCAACAGAGATAGCATGGAGAGCCTTCTTGACAGTGAAAAGTTCGGGAGCAACACTCATGGCAATGGCAAAGTTGGGACGAAGCTGGTAATCTTCGTAAGGTTTTCCAGATCGGTACAAATCCTTGTAGACACCTCTTCGGTTGATGATGGAAGAGTCAACATCGTAGTCCTTATCTTGAGAGGTTTCCTCGGGAACCCAGTAACAGTGTTCAAATGAGTTCTGGATCTTCTTTTCCCAGTCCACAAAAGTCACCTTGTCGCCATCCTGAGTCTCCACATCAGTCCACTCAAAAAGTCCCTTCTTGTGCAACTCATTGACGAATCGAAGTGACGACTTAAGAAGACCTGCAATTTCAATAGCAGATCCATCTCGAGGGGTGCCGGGGTATCCCTTGTTGCCAGCTCTCTCACTCTCACCCATCTTGTCCATCCATGTTCCGCAGTTCCACTGGTTACCTCCAAAGATGAGACCGTTGCTCCAATCGACATGAATCTTCTGGTTAAAACCCTCGGACTTCATCTGCGAATCAATGGCTTCACCAGCATTGGCTTCTCGGAACTCAATTCCCTTGGCGTGTCGTGCCAGGATCTCATAAATGACTTCTCGAATTGTGGAAGTGACCTGGAACGCCTCAGGAGAATCAACAGGCACATACTTGTCATCTAGAGGGAATCGACGAGTTACTTCTTCGTCGAGAATCTTGGCCCCATCAGGAGCAAACTTGACATAGTCTTGGATGGCTTCCAAAAAGAACCAGGTGGCATCTCGAGCATTGTATCTAGGGTTTCTGCCAGAGTCCAAAAGGTTAGGGATAAGACCATGCTTGAGAGTCTTTGCGAAACCAAGAATATGAGATTGCACGATATCATATCGTCCAGTGCAAAGGGCCAGACCTCGAATGGAGATGAAGACATCTCGACCCCAGCATCGCATGTAATCGACCGAGAAGTGGGGCAAACCTGCAGCTAGGGATGGGACAACTGTGAAGGGGTAGACTGAAGCTGAAGGGATCTTTCCAATCATCTGAATAGAAGTAAGAGCAAGGTTCTGGACAAAGATGGTAGAGTTCTTCATAGAAGGGGTAAGCAATGAAAGAGCCTTCTTTCGAAGTGCAGAATAGGCAGTGTAGATGACCACAGCAAAGTATCGCGGGTGCAAGAAGTTGGGAAGTTTCTCAATCTTGTCAAATCGGGCTCTGAGCCATTCCTTGAATTTGGACACCTCGGAGTACTCTTCCTCATATTTGCTAAGTCGGTTCACAGTGTAGTCCATAGCCCATTTGCCTTGTCTGAGATGCTCACAAAGAGGATGGCCTAAATTGTTCTCTGATACAATGGATATAAGCGGAGACACCCAGCCCTGGATACCAGCATATGTGAGTTTACCGTATCCGGGAACGTCATAGACACCATCATTTCCGTAAGAGTAATCTCGCTCTTCGGAGTCAGCTCGGTATAAAGTGACATTGAGGTCGAGCAAGTCGAAGTCAGCAACAGCCTCAGCAGCTCCACTTCGAATGAAGGAGTCCACGTCGTCGTCCACCTCCACATAGTTTGTTCTGAACAGAGCAATAGATCCTGGAGGCATGTCTGGAAGGGTGATGGTGGTTGTTCCATTTTCGTAATTCATCTGCGAGTCCCCGAGATCCTCCACCTTGGTGGGAATACCAAAGATTTTATTTTCACACTCCGCAGGTTCTTCGCCAGTCTTGACAAGTTTCACAGCCAGTACCTGTTCGGCTTTAGAGCCAGCCAGGACAATTGGGGCGAGCTTTTGATCAGGAGCATGCTCATGGAACTTGGTTCGAGCCACCAGGAAGTAACCCTTTCCATCAGTAGGAGATAGACGGTGCACAGTAATGTACTGGCCTTCATGATGAATAAAGGTCTCCTCAGAGTGGTTCTGACCAAGCTCCTCATGAACAGCGTAGAGCTGAGCCTTGACTTTGGAAATGCCTCCCTCAAAGGTGTACTTTCGCTCTTCACCAACCACGTCCAACAACTTGGGATAAATCTGATCATATCCCATGTTGGAGCCCACAGAGCACGCACACATGGCCACAAGAGCAGCGTTGGGCAGAGTATCTTCTACAGTTCGTTTCTGAGCTGGAGTCTCATTATCATGAGTGCAGTCCATTACCAGAGCGTCAATATTGCTTTTTCGAACAAGGTGAATATCACCAGAAGCAGCTTCTTCATCCTGGGTGCAGTGGGCAAGAGATTGCTCAAAGAACGATCCAATGGGTCGACCGCCGTGTTTGTGCACAAGAGTGGAAAGTTCGGCGACGTTACCGGCTTGCATGGCTTCTCTGATAAGAGCAGTAATACCGAGCCGCTCAACGAAAATTCGGTCAGCTTCTTCTGATCCGGTAAACAACTCAGCCACAACAAACAGGTTGGGTCGCACGATTCGGGCCTTGTCCAGCAAGTATTGGCCAACAGCAATAGGTGTGGAATGACAGTTATCAACTCGTACACCATGGAAGAACTTAGCACAAGTTTCAACATACTTTGTCATATGAGCCCACAACCAGGGAGAATCTTCGGGCTTCTTACCGTATCGAAGCTTGACACAATCGCCCCAGATGATCACCTGACGAAGCAGATAGGCCTTGGATTTCTCAGAGGCAAAATCCACAAGAGGGTCGGCACCCCACATCCAGCCATTGTTGGCAAGGTGAAGCTTTTTGCCCTCCTTGGTGGTAACTCTAGTGAAGTAAGATTGGACAAAAGGAGAGTCAGTAGTGACTTCCTGGTTATATTGAGGCCCGTTGGGGTCCAGACGAGTATAAGCAACTCGGTTTCGCACTTCACTAACAATAGTGGCCATGTCAGTGTTGAACTCGGTGTAGTAAGGTTCATTGACCTCGTCTAGGATCTTCTTAACCTCAGCCTTGACTTTATCAGCAGGCAAGGATTTAGCGTCAGTGCTTTCCAACTTGCTCAAGTAAGTAGCAATGATTCCAGCCACCTTAGCGGCATTTACAGTTCGGCCAAACCGGGAACTAAGGACACCGTGGTTGTTAATAGCTTCGTTGGAAACATATTTGGCAACACCCTTAAAGGTGAGAGCCCACTCAGGAAGATCATTGATACACTCAGCTGACTCCCAAGCATCAGAAACCAGATCAGCGCTCTTGGAGACATCCACAACGTAGTATTGCCACAAGTTAAGGCCGTCGAGCATGTTCTTGAAGTTTCTCATGATTTCATCGAGGTGACCAGAGTCTCGAATCAGCCCGATTCCGTCAGAAAAGCTGATAATAGCATCATCCAGTTCAACAGCCGATTGGAAATGAGGAGCTGTATCCACATTGTAGCAGGCTTCAGGATGGTCGGCTAGCCACGCGGAATTGTTGGCGGTATGGTTCAACACAATATCGATCATTGCAAGCATATCATGCTTCTTTTCCATCTTCTCAACCAATTGCGCAATATCAGAGTCGCCCTTGGGGAAAACTTCCTTGTCGAATTCCAGCTGATCGAAGATAGAATAAGGTGAGTTCGATTCTCCTCGGGTTTGCAGAGGAGTAAAGTGGATCATGTTGTAGCCAGTATCCTTAAGGAACTGCAACTTACTATCCCAAGTATTGTAAGGTCCCATCCATTTGGAAATGATGGAAACCAGCGACAGAGCTGAAAATGGAACAGGGTTGCCATTGAGAGTGTACCCAGAGGCCACAAGGAAGTAGTACTCTTCAGTTCGGCGAATAGAATGAGACTCTTCAGAAGCGTTAAAAAAGTCATCTCGAGCATGTTCATACTCGGCCAAGAACGAGTAAGCTCCAGGACTATGAATAGGAATGTCAATATAAGTCTCCTTCTCAAACGAGGACTCGATTCTTGGTTAGCTTGAATTGGTTGTAGTGGTAATGTATACTCACGGAAACTCCTGGTATTTGGATCGGTCGAAAGCTTCGCCCTCCTTAGGCACATTGGTCAGGATCTTTCCGTTTCGGCTAATCTCGCTAACTGAAGATACCACAAGCCGAAGGTAGTAGCTAGGGTTCGGGACAGGCAGCGAGATCAAAGATCCTTTGCCGAGAGGCCGAGGAGTGCCATCGTTGTTTAATGGCAAGACGTAATAAGACATGGTTCAGACAAAGCACCCAGACACAAACACGCGCGCTGTGTTGTCCAAGTCAAGAGGTAGCAATACAACCAAACTGTCGACGCAGGCAGTTGAAGTTAATGCAGGTCAACAGTAGCAATCCACTACTATGAACCTAAACTTTTTTATTGATGTCAATGGCTAGAGGTGAGTGTAATCACTGAAATAACTGAAGTGTGAGAGTAACAAAGGAGTCGCTATGAGATTGCTTAGTTGGTTTATTAGTGACGTTATTTTCTTAACGCCTAATTGAGACATCATACAAGGAAGTTCCTATGCCAGTGCTGTTAACATGCGATTATCACTACTCCTTTTTGACACTACATTGGGAATGTAACAAGGCTCCGGAGATTTTAACGTAATTATCGTGATTATTACTTATTTTCCGCTTAGTACGCAAGGTTCCTTCTGTTTCAAACTTGCATACTTCCATGCTCGGAATAACTCTTCAGGCAGGTGCAGCTGGTATGTAGAGGTCGGCTTAACTTAATAGTAAAGTTGAACAGTCACATCAGTTCGCAGTTATAGGCATTCTGAAGAACAGCGTGTACTAGTCCTATACTCACTCGAAACAATTAAAAAAATTAAAAAAAAAAACAAAAAAAGTAAAACCAATGGTCGAAAGAAAATCATTGGTCGAAAGAAAATCATTGGTCGAAAGAAAAATCATTGGCTGAAAGAAAAATCAATTTTTCCCGAGCAGAGCAGCTTTGATGACCTTCATCTAATGATCGGGTAGGTTAATATTTTCAAGTTCTTCGCAATGTTTTAATTCATGTGAGGTGAGTGCGAATTTGCAATCAGAGGTGCCGGAATGTTGGTATTTTCCAGTGTTCTGAAACCCCTTTAATGAGGCTATTAATATGATCCATAGTTGACAGTTTCACAGTCTAAGTAAATTCTCAACTGTCACTATCACTGTTGAGCTACATGAGGCCATAGCATGAGGAGTCAGATAAGGGAACGATTCCCCAGAAATTGACACCGAAACTTGACCGTTTCTAGCTCTGACTCATACGATATTTTTGACCCCCACGCAGTAGTTCGAATTGAATGAGAATGTCAGCTTAGCGTACTTTTGGCAGTTATCCATATCACTGAGTGCTCAGTAGTTGAACATTTATCCCAAAGTAGTATTATCGAGAACACAGATGTATGGATGATTAACACAAACGTTGATTTAATTAATAAAAGTTTCCTTCGTTTCTTTCTTTCCTCTCGTATTGATTTCATTTAAGTCGTTTCCCAAAGTTGTCCATCACCACCGATAGGAACCCGAAGCATTAGGTTGCATTGCATTACCCCACTGAAGGTTCTCCTCAAATCAACCATACTAAAGTGGATGGATCGCTGGATCTCGATTACAACATATCCTTCGCAATGATCCGAACGTTTTCTCGTTTTTACTCCACCACAAGCTCGGCAGTAGCTGGTCCTATTGCCGCAATCAAATCCCGGGCACCATGGACTAAAATCGACTATGTTTCACCTACTCAGGCGCAGATGCTGCGGACCTCCATTAGCCATCTGTTCCCCCAGCATGAGAAGCAGTTTGAAGTTGGAGATGCCGTTCCACCGGGATTCCACCTGACTTATTTCAATCCCCATGACAAAGAGCCTGCACTTGCACCTGACGGGTACTCTGAACAACAAGCTCCAGGAGGCGACTTTGTCAACCGAATGTGGCTCGGCGGATCTGTGGAGTTTCATAAAGGTAAAACTCTTGCCATGGGCGAGAAATCCACTTGTCTGGAAAGTCTATTGGATGTGCGTGAACCTGGATCAAGCAATTCCGGTGACAAACTGCTAGTGACGATTCAGAGAGATCTAAGAAATGATACAGCAGAAGAGCCTGCCGTCACTGAAAAACGAACTCTTATTTATATGAAGGCTGAGACGGGCCAGAAACGAGAGGCCACTTTTGACAAAATTATCAGTCCTCCTGATGGGGCCACAAACTCTGTTTCCTTCACCCCTTCCTCTACACTATTGTTCCGATACTCGGCATTGACATTCAATGGCCACAAAATCCATTACGATCCCGATTATGCACGAAAAGTGGAGTCTTTGCCCGCCATCATTGTGCACGGTCCTCTCACTCTCACCTTGATGCTCACATGGATGACTGAGATTGTGCAGAAGGAGCATTCTGGAAAGCGTATCACCTCTTTTGAGTACAAGAACGTGCTTCCTTTGTTCTGTGGAAACGAGCTAACTATGCGATGCAAGCCTCTCAACAATTCTGACGGCTACAAGGTGTGGATTGAGAATCACAAGGGAAGTCTGTGCATGACTGGTACTCTCAAGATTGGTGAATAAACAATGCAATTTCTGTAATATAAATCACATGCAGAGCCCCATTTGTTCTCTGCATGGGAGACCTTTTAACCATGCAAGAGTGTGCCCCATTGTTGAGTAAGAGCTTTCAGAACATCCCTTAGCGAGAACAGTTGTCTTGTACCTAACAGACTCAAATAAATAATTGAACAATATCATTTGTGTAATTTATGTATACTCAGCTGTTTGAATTCTCTGCTTCTCAATAATTCCCCAACCTTTATCTCCTCCTCCGCCCGCATGGATCATGTGAAGATTATGCACATGGGGCATGAGGCATGCCATAATACGAGAGAACATTTACAAATATAAATACACAAGCCCATTTCTCATATGTGCAGTACACAAACATGTCTAACCGACCAATGTTGATGTGCCTGAAACGGCGTATGTCACAGATCCAACCGCTGATCCAACTTCTCTTCCATCTCCACAACATTGACTATGCAGCCGAAACCTTGGACCCCGAACTATGGGATAAGCTGTATTCTCTGCCCATTGCCATGAATTCGAGTATTCAAATGGAGATGTTCGAGGATTGCGATTACGAGCCATCGGCGACTTTTCTCAGCCAGATGCCAGTCATCCTGCCTCATGAGGCCATTGACAACCTCAACAAGTCTGAAACCGTAGCTGACTTTTTTGTCACCCTTGTCAGATACGTGTATCCTCATGTCAACCCGTTGTTGAGACACTTCTCCAATATGGAGACTGATGTGGAAAAATTGCGAAAGTTGCGAATTTTTTTCCGCCAAGACAATTGGCCTGAAGTCACCCAGTTTATACAAAACTTCTACTACGGCGCTCTAGTTGTGGCTTTATCTCCTACCAATTTCCGAAGTCGACGTTTCGAACAGTGGTTTGCTGAGACATACTTGCTTGAGCTTCTAACGCCGATTAGTAACTATCTGAGAGTACAATACTCCAAGCCCCAGCGTCACCTAATTTTCTAACAACATGTTATTTATTCTAATTTATTCGTATTCATTAGTACTCTATAACCGCCGGCTCCCTAGTATAGCATAACCTTTGCATCCGATCCATCCAGAACCCTCTTGATAGCAGGGATTGTCTCTTCCAGGTCCCACACGGAATTCTTCTTAGAATCCAAAAATGTGCTCTCAACCACAATGGCCTTGATATCCTTAGGATCCAACACCTTGCTGTCAAGTAATCTCAACAGTCTTCCTGGGGTGGCCACTCCAACTGATGCCTTTGTCTTCTCCACTGCAATGGTGTCGTTTTTAATGGAATTTTTCTTGATGAATTTGATGCTTCCTGCCTTGAGATTTTTCAGGTTTCGGTGCACATCACACACTCGGATGGCAGAGATGGACAATACAATCGTCCATTTGTCACATGCATTTTTCTCGAGAAACCGGGCAAACTTATCGTCGACTCGAGGAGTTCTCCACGATGCCGTCTCTTGAATTCGAGACTCGCTGATGGTCAGCTCATTAATCTCAATATTGGACAGATCGGGGTTCTTGGCTCGTACCTTGGCAGCAATAAAATCGGCAATCATCGCCGAATCCTTAAGAGCTAGCTCGACTTTAGCCTGACTGTATGATTCAGCCTTTTCCTTTTTCTTCTCGACTACTGTCTCACTTTTGACCTTTTTCTTCTTCTTCTGGGGCTTGTCTCCCTTTGAATCGCTCAACACCCGTTTCTTTGACTTGACGATCTCTTCCTCCTCGTCATCCAAGGGCGCCAGATCAGCAGCCTCGCTGTCCGAGTGGGCATCAAAGGTGTATGCAAGACCGTCGTCTAGTTCGTCCGAAGCCGTGAATGCCATTTTGTCCTACCGGTTGTAAAAATGTGAGATCTCAATAAAGATTATTCACTGCATGCATGATACACGCACTGTTTCGTTTTAGGTTTCGCCTGGCGAGAACGGTGGGTTCCGTGGATTTGCAGATAACTGAAGATACAGTGTCAAAACTTGGTTTTTTTCGGATTTTCGACAAGAAGTAAATTTCGTTTTCTTACTTTCATTTTTGCAACATCTTCGAGACGAAAGGGGCAAGACATACCCTGTCCTGTTACTTGAAAACATATCTCCAACCCAACCTCTCACCCACAAAGATATGAATCAATCATTAACAACACCGGTCAAGAGATCGGAAGATGCCTTAGAACAAACAGAATCGGTAAAACGGCAACGACTCAATCATGAAACTCCCAGTAGAACGCCTGCGACGCGCTTGCCTTTTACTCCCAGTCAGATGGCAGCCCAAGGGATGACCCCTCGTACCAACCGTGTCAAACAACGTCTTGCACAAGCTGCAGCTACTCCAAGGCGATTAGGAGATGGAACAGATCGTCAGGCGACCCCGCGAGATATTTTAAAGGCACTGTCACGTGTCCTGTTACGAGAAAAGGCGCAAGAGGAGGAGGAGCAGCATAGAGTCGAGCCAGTAGAGACTCAAGATGGTTCTCCAACAACATCTACGCGGTCTAGTCTTTCTGCAAGGTTTTCTGGCTTATTTTCTAATCGTCTTTCAGATGCTACTGGATTAATGGGGAAGTTGACTGTTGATTCGAGACCACAGACACCTACTAGGTCGGACAAATTCACCACTCCTGGCAGGTCAGCTCGTTCAATTGAGCTTTATCGGAGATTAAGCACAGTTTCGCGGCTTTCTAACGCTACTAGAATGAGTGAAATTTTCCATACCACTACTGAAGAAGGTGAGGAAACTCCAAGGGTAGTGATAGATCATCAGAATAAAGACGAACAGCTTCCTGAAATGGATTTGGAATTTGGGGAAGAAATTGGAGGAGCAGGAGACAACGATGAGGATTTTGGAGGGGAAGACAACTATGAAGTTTTAGGAGGGAATGATAGTGATGAAGATTTCGGAGGTGACGGATTTGGACATTACTCTGACCAAGAGCTAGAGGAAAGAGAGATCATTCCAGTGAATAATGAAGAAACTGGAGACGATGACAGAATGGAAGACGTCACACCTATAGCTGATTATGACATTACATTTGGATCCCCTGGTGAGCATTACTTTTCAGACGAAGATATATCCACTGCCAAGGCTTCCAGTAAAAAACCTGCACGACGAGGAACCTCGAGGAGGAAAATGTTGTCTACGAAAGAGAATTTACAGCCGTCACTGTTTCCACGTTCCTTTCTGAAGTCTCTTGTCGCCTCAATTACTGGTGATGTTGTGGACAAAACCGCCCTTGAGGAATTGGTGACATCCTCAAACATGTACTTTGACCAACTTGCTGACGATCTAATAGCCTACACGGATCATTGCAAACGGAAAACGGTGGATACTAAAGATGTCGTTCAATTGATGAGGCGACAACGACTTATCAAAGATTCTAGCGATATTCTCCCCCTGGCACAAAGACATCTTCCTGAGGAGTTAATATCGCAACTCTCGGATGTGTTTACAATTAGAGCTCCTAAAAGGAGGATAAAAGCCGTACCTAGCGACAACTACTAATTTATTTATTCCATTGTTTTAACCTAAGAGAATAGAATATTCTGAACAAAGTGAAAAAACTACCTTATTTATTTTAACAAGAAAAAAAAGTTACATGAAAAAGATTACAGCACCTAGGATTCTCGTATGGTCTCCCACTACAATACTAACTAGGCTCTCTGGTGCTTGACTATGGCTGATCGGACGGGAAGCCGTATTTTCACCAGGATATGGTGGTAACCAAATTGCGCCGACCCGGAATCGAACCGGGGGCCCATCGATGGCAACGATGGATTTTACCACTAAACCATCGGCGCTTTTTTTGTTTTAAAAAAATGCAGGTTTTGTGATTCGGAGGTCTGCTTAGTCATAACACTGAGAAAAAAAATTCATATTCTTAGTACCCCCATGTCTTGTTCACTGTAAATTTTCTCTCAATGTTAGTTTTTGTTAATTTTCATATTCTCACATTACTATACATAATATTCTCACTTTCATGTATTAATGTGCATATCTTAAAACTGTAAGTTATTCTCCAAATCAACATGGTTACGATCCATCCGACTCCAGTGTACGCAATCAAGACGCGGCTGGCGACTTCGGCAAAAGGAAAACAACAAGGAACGAAAGTATTTCTTAATGTTTGTTACGATACAAATGTCCCAAGTCCGGATACACCTTTTGGACCAGATACACTGAGTAACCTGGCGAAAGGAATCGATTGGCATATGCCAGTAGTTTTGGGGAAAGAAAGGAAGGATAAAGATAACAAAAAACAACTATGTTATGTGTGGGATTGCGTGGTGTCGTTATCAGTTCTGGAAGCTTCCATGACTTCCATTGAGATCAAATCGTTGTTGATTGAGACTTGCATGAGTTTGGTTGAGATGAATCAGGGGCTTGTTTTGAGCAGAGAATTCACTCTTCCTCAACTGACATGTAAGGGAACTCCTGAGCCCATACTACTGAAAAAAGAGGCTGATGAATCTTCCGAGGTTGAATCGCCAGACAGCAATATGGCAGATGACATTGATGCACTTGCAAGCAATATTTTAGAAGAGCGGGGAGACAATAAGATTGCAAAAAGCGCAAAGTCCAAGGTCGAAGACGTACCAATGCCCATGCCTCCAGGTATGGAATGGAAACCTGATGCTCTTGACAAGGTGAGCATAGACGAGGAGAAGAAGAGCATGATCCAAGAGGTGGAAACTTCGGATAAAAGCGACGATTTTATCATTACACATTCAATTAGGAAGTTCAAACCCCAAGACGCTACGGCCTCGGAAACCACTTCCCCTCCCCCTGCATTTGAAATCGAAGTGGTTTTCAGTCCATCTGCAGACCCCCAATGTGAGCTAATACAAAAGGGCTCGAACCTAGAGCTTATTGGAAAAGCGGGCTCGTATTCCATTCCTCTTTTCCAAAGCATGTTGAAGGCCAAATTTGAAGCTTATTACGTCAGCAAAGATCTCACCATGTGGATTTTTGTTTGGCCGTGATGAAATATGTTAAAAATAGCATGTATCTATAACCAAACTCATTCTTTCAGCACAGAATTCATTTATTACTATCTTGTGTGGTTTAGGCGTCGCAATCTAATAATACGTTTAATCTATAGAGTTTTATCTAGGCAGGGCTAGCAGGGGCATTAGTATGGGGCAGGAAGGCAATGTTATCTCGGAATGCAATGTACTCGGAATCCATGAATCCAAGAACACTCTCGATCTGGTTACTTTGTAGACCCTTGATCAGCTCCATTTCAATAGAGCCATAGTTGACAAGAGCTCTGCCAACTTCCATGTCGCCGAACTCGGGGTGTGGGATCCAGCTTCCATCCTCCATTTTTCGACCAACGTGGATCGACACTGCCTCAGAAGTGTGAAAGTTACCCACAGTTCCAAGCACTCCAGCAGGAAGCATACCAGCTCTATTCTTACGAGTAAGAGCCTTGTAGCATCCAGCGTCAATGTAAATCTTTCCAGCTGAGCTGAGACCATGAAGAAGCCAGAATTGTCTGTCCTTGATGGGGCTCTTGTCAGCCACAAACTTTGTATGTAGGGGAACGTCTTCGATGACGAGTCTCTCAAGCTCCTGAGCCTGGTACTCGGGGGTGACGATTTCCTTTGCATCAGCCTCAACCTCGTATTTCTGGTTGTATTTGACAATAGCTCGGATGTTTCCGGGCACAGAAGATTTACAAATGACGGTGGTTGTGCCTACCGAAGTAGCCAGCTCAGCAGCAATCAGCTTGGTGGTCATACCTCCAGTGCCGACATTGGAGCCTGTGGAGCTGACATCGACCTTGAGACTAGAAATATCATCCACAATCAAGATGGGTTTGGCGTTAGGATCCGATCGAGGGTTAGCTGTGTAGAGACAGTCGACATCGGTCATAAGGAACAGGTAGTCGGCGTTGACCATACCTGCGGTAATGGCAGAAAGGGTATCGTTGTCACCAAATCGGATTTCGTACGCCGACAGTGTATCGTTTTCGTTAACAATGGGGATAACACCCATGTTAAGCAACTCATTGAGAGTGGCAGTAGCATTGAGGTACTGAGTTCGATCAGCCAGGTCATTTCGAGTAAGCAAGATCTGTGCAATCGGTTGACTCAACTGACGGAACAAATCATCCCAGAGGCCAATAAGACGTGCTTGGCCAACTGCAGCTACTGCCTGGACTTCTGCGATTCCCTTAGGTCTTTCAGTCACTCCTAGACGTTTCAAGCCAACGGCGATACCACCAGAAGACACAATGATGACTCTGTGGCCGTCTCGCTTGAGTTTAACAATGGTCTCTACCAGCAGAGACATGTTGGCGATTCGGGGCTCACGAGTCACCTCATCAACAAGAGAAGAGGTTCCTTTAGTTAGTAACAGTGATGATCTGAGTGAGTCACTTCTGGAAAACCCATTTTGGAAGCTGAAAATCTCATTGAAAAAGCCTTTGCTTTGTTTTTTCACACTTACCAAGCTTGATAACAATGGTGTACAGAGATGCCATGGTCGTAGATGCTGTCATCTTTAGTTGGACAAGTCAGCCTGAAGTATATCGGTGACTGAAAAATAAAGTTGGAGGGGTGCATGAGGGGAGCAATTGCCACGGGCAGCAAATAAGCAGTGTGGGTAGGGTGTGTGATTCTGACAGTTGGGAGGGAACGAGATCGTTCTGGGTGGGGGTCGTCACGTGACTCGGCTGAACCATCCAATTTTCCCTCCTCAAACCATCCCATAAACTCTACAGTACTCAACCTCGGCTAACTATCACATGTGCTGAGGCTTGCTCATTTTTCATATTATGCTCTCAGTTTGTTGTATAAAATTTGACAAAATGTGAAACATTTATGGTTTCAAGAGGTCTTGATAGTTAAAGTATAGTGATGGACAGAGAAAGCACCAATATTTCATATCCCCTGACGTAACGAATGACTCTCAATAATACATCGTCACGGTCATTTCAATTATATAAATATTTCGTTCTTCTGATCCATCTGTCTCCATTACAGCTATAAAAACCATTAAATGCGAAACTTCATGGTTGCTCTCTGACATGCCTCTAAGACGTTTGATGATATCATGCATATCAGGCAACAAATACACCCTTGATATATGCACAGGAACAGCCGAACAAAGTGTATGTATAAATAACCTGAATGTATATTATGTAAAAGTGCTGTGGATTGGCTTTATGTGGTGTCATACCTGAGTCAAAGCTGGCCAAAACGAGAAAAGAAAGGAAGCAACAACAAACTCAATGTAAGTGTCGGTTTTTGAAACTATGAAAATCTTTTTTTGTCTTTTTTCAACAAATTCAAAGAGTTCGAAGATCTTCCAGTAATGTCTCACTGTCACATTTGATCACCTAGTGTTGTAATTTGTTAAAATTTATCTCGCATATGCACTGCACTTCGGGACACTAGATGTGAGGAGCGTCGCAGCAGATGTAGTGAGGAGACAGGATTCATGTTGATGCAGGCTGGAGAATTGTTCCCCTGGTTCAGTTAGTTGACGTCTGCAGTCATGAGTAAACCCTCAAGGAAAGATAGCAGGGTATATGGCAGTGACTAAAATCCAGAGCAGACATTGGCTTGAAGTTCGCTGGTCGGAATGTCTCTTGTGGGATTTCTTGTTGGAATGTCTCCGGTTGTGCACTCTATCAATCTATATACAATGGGATACTAGTGTTATCGCGTAAAATCCACGTGGTCTCCAGGCTTCAATTTTCTTGACACAACCATCTTCTCCATCTTTCTGAGAAACACTGACGAGTAGTTGAACTCATTTATTTTTCCATCCACCAAACACCACAATGACAAATTGTCATTCTTCACAGCAACCTTACAATGCTGTTTCTTTTCCAGATCATACACGTGGTACCCTTCAGAGTGGTGAAGTACAACATGTTTTCCGTCCAAAATATCTGCCCAGATTATTGCTTTGGAGGCTAATGGCTGATCATATAGCCATCTCTTTTGTGCTACCAATCTTGGTTTGTCTCCATCGTACATTAGTAAGCACTCAATGATCTGACCGCTTTCAATAAGATAAACTCCTCCATTAAACAAGAGTGGAATGGGTCTAGTTTGAGAAGCCCTCCATTTAGAACTTCTTTGGGGTTTAATATGGCATAGTTGCCAGAGTCTTTGACCCTTCCAATCTACCCAATATAAATAATAATTGAGACCTTGGTCTTTATAACAGATGAAAGCTTTACCATTGTGGATTTCCAGTAAAGGAATATGCAACTGTATTTTGGGAACAAAGATCAATTTGGAAGCACAAGGTGGGCTCTGGCAACTTTTACATTCCATTATTTGTTCTTCTGTCATTGGTTTCACTTTGACAAGATAAAACTGACCTTCATAATGCATATTGGGGTTGTATACCCATCCTGATTTGGGAGTGAGTTCCGCGAAGATGAGAGCTATGAGATCACCATCTGGGCCGACAAATGATTCACGGACCACAAAAAACCAATATTTTTCAGGGTCTTTAGCTCGAGTGGAATGATGTGTTGACCAAAGGTAACATTTATCATCATGCTTCTCAGCGAAGATGGTTTGTCCACGGCTATTAACAGAGTTATTGAGAGCTAAAAAACCCTTTTCCGAAAAACTCTCCTTATGTGTATTCACAATACTTTGTACTTTTTGAGAAGCGCAGTTCAGTTTGATCTCAAGAGAACCTGTTGTTTTTGGCTTCTTTGTGGGTATTGAAAGCGACTGGGAATGGTAGAATGGTCTTGCATCAGAGTGAACCACAACATTAGTGTGAACGATTGGTTTCAGGCTTGTATTCGTTTCAAAAACAGTAGATTCGAATCTATCATTCTCGTCTTTCCCAAAATCGAATTTGATGTCATTTCCGCTGACAGAGTAATATGATTGGTTCGCAAGCTGCTCAACCATACTCTGCCAGTTGCTTGAGTCCTCAGCTGCCCAAGGACACAATTTGAGGGTCGTTTCCTGTGATTTCTGCTCAGACATAGTCCATCAAAAAGCCAATCTACGAGTATTTTTTTTTTTTTGAAGGAGTCATAGTGGTCTTATGCATCGGCAACAATCCGGGGAGACTTGCATAACAAGGCAGCTTTAAAAAGGGCTAGACTTTGCCAAGTTTAAGGAGACAGCTCAGTGGATATTTCACAAATACAGTATTAAACAGTAGTATGTATTGCGGCTAGTCTTTTTTTGTCGTATTTGGTCCATTTTTCCATCGACATTCTCTCAGATAGGTTTAAATCAGAATTCAGATTTTTCAAGCTCTAATAAGCTTAAACTGTCTTCTGCAAGTTCGAAGTTATTTTTTAAGCCAAGGAATTAGTCTTTGTCAATACTTTCAAGCAAATAGATTATTGGCTTGTTTGATTTCTTTCAAAGAGAATTGTTGTTGGAAATTGGTTTTTTTACTAAGTATTTTTGAGTTAATATAATTCTTTCCAGAAACCATATGAAACCAGTTCTGAATGCGTAATTTAATGGCGTATAATTGCAGCCCATTTTTCTATTAAAAAATACGATAAAACAGGGAGCTCCTAAAGCCCATGATAAACTAATAATACCCTTGCCACCTGTGTGCACTACTCTTATCCATCTTCAAACAACGAAAATATTCAATTTATGCTAAAATGTCCAACCCCTTTAATCTCGCTTAGAAGGAAGGAATACACTTGAGGGAGGCTTGCCTCGTCCTCCTCGCATACTGCCTCTCGGCCTATTTGGAGGCCCGCGGTTCCCTCGATCACCGTGGTTTCCACGATGTGCGCCCTGATACCCTCCTCGAGACGGAGGTTGATTTCCTCTCTCATGCCGATCAGGACCGTATCGTTCATGCGAGTATCTGTCAGGAAACCTATCCCCTCTATTGTCCCCCCTTGGCTTATTATATTCACGGCTACCTCTATCCTGGTTCCAGTTGGACTCTCTATTTTCAATCTGTGATTCGCCATGATTAGGTCTGTTGTCGGGTCGTTTTTCACGTCCATGGTTCGCCACGTCTCCATTCTCATGCTTTCGCTTCAACTCATTAGTTTGAACGTTTGCGTCCGACTCAGAACCAACCTCAATCAGATTTTGCTTTCGAATACCCTGTCTGCCATCGAAAAACATGTCTCTGCTTTTGGCGTCTTCAATGACTTTTCTCCAGATGGAGTTTCGGCTTAGGGTGTCTGCGCTTCCTAGAATCCATAACGAAGATCGAGCACGAGTAAACGCCACGTTCATTCGACGTTTGTCGGCCAAGAAACCAACCGAGTCCGACTCATCTGAAGCTCGCACACAAGACATGATGATGATATCAGTTTCTTGACCCTGGAAACCATCGACTGAATTGAACATAATCTTGTCCAGAATGGCTTGGCCGTATTCCTTGGCGAAGTAACGCTTGAGTCGCACAACTTGCTGCTTATAAGGAGAAATGATACCCACGCTGAGATCAGCAAACATCGTGGAAACTAGCCGATAAAGCTGTTCAGCAAACGCCACTTCTGCATCGTTAAAGTACGAATGACTCTTGGTGGTCTGTTGGCTACCTGCGATATCAAAGAATGAATACGGACGTAGCTGTTTGAACTTATGCCAGGGTTTCTTAGTTTTTTCTGCCATGCCTTCGCCATCCTTGAGAACTCCTCGATAGAATTGTTCTCTTGGGAAGACCGAAATATCCGGATGCATACGATACTGGGTGTCCAGCATGTGCAAGGCGTCAGGATTGGCCGATTGCATACGCACAAACAACGACTGTTCGTATTTGGAGTTGGCTGCTACTGTAGAAAGAACGGTGGGAGGCAACTGGTTGGGATCACCAACCATGATGGCACTGGTACAACCATACTTCATGGGGATCAAAACCGACAATTCGATACACTGACAAGCCTCATCGATGATGACGGTATCGAAAGAAACTCCGACACTTTTTAGCATATTATGCGAAGAGGCTGACAAGGTGGAACAAATAATCTCTGCCTCCTTGAGCACTCGAATATTGAGATTTCGCTTTTCTGTCTCTTTTCGTCTAAAGTTGGCAGCATGCTTTTCTCGTTGCTGATCAATCTCAGATCCGATTTTGTTCTTTTCACGGTTAATGACCATCAGTCGAGATTGGATGGCAGCCACCTCATCGTTGCTCAACTTTTCGTTTTCTTCCAACTTGGCAGATAGTTTCTTCCGCTCGTCAAGCAAGGCATTCATCTTTTGTCTAAGTTCAGGAGTACTGTTAACAACACTTTCTTTCTCTTGGGCCTTCAACAATTCGTCGACTCGTTCTTCCAGAATGAACTTCTTTACCTTGGCGTTGACTGCCTCAGATCGACCAATACGAATCAGTTTAGGTATAGTCTTTTCTCCAGAAGAGGAATAAATACCCTCAGAAAGACGAATAACCAATTCATCGACAGCAGCGTTGGAAGGAGCACACACAAGAATTCGTCGATTGTCATTTCCAATTTCAGAAGCCTTCTTTGACAAGAAAGCGCCCACAATACCAAGAATGGTCTTGGTCTTACCAGTACCAGGAGGACCCTGAATCAGTGAGAAACCGGTATTATGCAAAGAGCCGTAAATGGCAGCGGCTTGTGAGACGTTGACCTTGTAAGTCTTTTGGAGCTTCGAAAGTTCGCCAGGCGTTCCTTTGGGTAAAGGTGACGCTTTGGCTTGGAGAATCTCGTCCTTGAGGTCGTAGAATTCTAGTGCCTTGAGTGATGCATATTCACGCTCAATTGTAATCATGCTGTATGTTAGTAATGTTAAAAAGAAAAAGAAAAGGAAATTATTTCTTGTGGTACTCACTTCATGACCTGGTATCCTTGCCACGAGGTCTTGGGGTTAATGTCTCTTGCGACTCCATTGTTGTTTGTTCGAATGATGATGTCGAAAAAGTCTTGGCCTGCAGCCTTTACTTCCTTAATTTTGCCCAGGCAAGATGCAGATGGGTCGCCCTCCTTCTTCAGCAGAATCAACGAGCTGTCGTTGATCATGAAATTGCTCATAGTCTCTGAGGAAATCGATGCATGGATATCAAAGAACTCGTCCACAGACGTACGAGTACCTATGGTGACACTAAACAACTGTTTAGGGTTGTACATTTCTCGAGCCTGTGTGATACCTTGCCAACATTCCAGCAGTAGGAGAGGTTCCATGATTTTGGTGTACTCTTCAGCACTTTCGAATTTGGGAGGAACCTTGGTCAGCGTTCTGTCACTTGTAGGGAAATCACCTGTCTTGTTGAAATCCCACAAAAGAATCTTCTTATACAAGCTGTCCAACCGAACGTTGAGACGACTTCGCATATTTCTTTCCCTCAATTCGGTAGCAGAGAGCCTAGGGACATTAC
Organism: Yarrowia phangngaensis; assembly: GCA_900519005.1. Lineage (NCBI taxonomy): Eukaryota > Fungi > Ascomycota > Dipodascomycetes > Dipodascales > Yarrowia > Yarrowia phangngaensis. The sequence goes on from ULGR01000006.1 coordinate 331,102, forward strand.
CAACTCGTAGCTGAGATGCTCTTCCCACATTTGTCATTGACGAAATCTGGTTGATTCGTCGTTGACGTGTTTCTTCCAATTTCTTCTTCATCTGAGCGGCAAACAAAGATTCGTCTTCGTCATCAGAGCCAGAATCTTCAGCGGCTTTTCGGTTAAATCCTGCTGGTCGTGCAGGAGCAGGTTTCAAGGCTTCTGCACGTCGAGCTCGCAGTTCCGCCCGTAACAACTCTCGAGTATTGGTCTGATCTGGAAGAGACTCCACAGTTGAAGTTTTGACGGGAGGATTGGGGATATTCTGTGCGAATGCAGTGATGCTAGCTTGTCGAGCGGGTTTGGATACGGCAGCAGAAGCAAGTCGAGATCGTTCGTCAACCTTGGCCTGTGATTCGCTATGCTCATAAAGTAGTTCTTCCACTCGTTCTTTGTCGATGGCAGAAGTGGCCGTAATAAGCCGTGAACACTGTTCATTAGTGAGTTTACTTCGTTTGGCCCGCTTGGAGAAAAGCACAAACACCCGCAGAAGCTCATCGGGCAGCTTGGTATTGTGTCGCTTCAAAAGCTTGAGAGCCAAACAAATATTGTCGACGGACTTCTGCAACATGTTAGCGTCGGCTAGACGAAGCCATTCGGCCATCTGGGACAAAGATGTAAAGATGTTTTGGACCATTTGAGGAGCCTTGTCGGTTCCTGAATACTGCAGCATTTTTTCTCGGAACTGTTCAAACGAGTCAAGCATGTTGTAGGAGTAGTCCAGGACATCTGTGAGGAAAGTGATCATGAAGTTTCGCTCATATCGACCACTCCATTTGGCAGACTGTTTGTAGATGGGTTCCAACACTTGCCAAGATTCAGACCAGAATGTCATCAAACAGTCACTAAGAGGCTCGTTGATAGACGAGTATCTGTCCAGCATACCATCTCGAGGATTGAGCAGAAGATCCAACACTTCAATTGCCAGCTTGATTAATCGTTGACAAGAACCAAAAGTAGGGTCTCGTCGTACTGCATCAAGACACTCATTGTAATCTTCAAAAGTATTAACAATGTTATCGGCAAAAATAGCCGCCAGGGCTTCACGACGATCAGAAGCTCCAAAATCGGCCGCTGCTGCTCTAACAAGAGAAGCACCAGTCTGGTTTATACTTGATGATGTGGAAAACAAAAAGATAAGTACATGTCTTTCTCTCACCAGCTCCATGATGTCCTTGGGCTCAAGCATACCTAGTCCTCCAAAAATATCAGACACATGTGAGCAAATAGCGTCCAGGTCTTTGTTAAAGGCCTTTCTAGCGTGCTGGGACTTTGAAGATGGATTCTCTTTGGGTATCGTTAGAGTCTCAAGGAAAACTATCGGTTTACAGGCCACCAGCAACTTTCGAGCAAAGTCGATATTGATTCGACGGGGCTCAATCAAGCTGACAAGTTTCGTCCACAATCCTTCTCGGAAAACATGCATGGTTCCCGGCTCAGACTTACTACCGAGTTTTTCTGTGTCAAGAACCATACATGTGATATCATATCGGACTAGAGAGCAAAATAATGATAGCACAAGTTTGTTGAGAGCTTCGTCTTTGCCGTTGAGTAAAGAGCTAAGTTTAGTGATATTCGCTTCACAGGCTTCTCTTAGCTCAGATAGTTTGGTCAGCGAGCTTTCTGAAACTGTCATGAAGTCCTCTGTAGCTGAAGAGACCGCAAAGACGGCTCGTTTCAGAGCAAGGGGTAAAACTGCATGGTTATGTTCTAGAGACAAAGTGAGCAACTTTGGGATCGCAGGAACGGGAAGAGAAGCAATCCAGCGGTCTCGGGTGGGTCTATTCAAACTTTTGAACTCTTGATTTCTGAAAAGACCATCCAAAAAGTACTGGGGGTTCATTGGTGCAGTGTGAGCCCAGAAGGAAGATTCGATTTTCATAACAGCACCAATAAGTGACAAAGCAGCTTCAATGTGTCGTGACTCACGGGATGAAACGTATTGTACCAGCATTTTCGGCAAGTTGACGAGATCACAAACTGCCATGACGGATGATGGGGATAATTGCATGAAAAGCACAGATGCACCAGACAAAAAGTCAAGAGTCATAGTTTCCTCCTCAAACCGTTTACACAGTGTAACAAGATAGTCTCTTGTGAGACATCCGAATCCTTGATCAGCCAGAGCCGATTCTGAAAACGGATCAATCTGGCCATCGATAAGCATGGGTTTGATGTTATCTGTGAATGCCCATCGTCTCAGTTGTGGATCAGAAGCCAACAAAAGGTGGACCAAACCTGGATAAAGAGTCTTCTCTCCCCGTGCATTGGTGAGTTTGAACAAAGATACTGAATTGGGGTGTTTCGATCTTACGACAGCAGTCAGAAGCTTCATGAACATTTGGTTTACTTTTTCATCTCGCAGCAATGCAGGCGCAAACATGACATCCCACATGGCGTTTATGGGAATGTCTCCCAGGAGAAGAGCATCAAAATCTGTGTCTTGAATCTCACTGAGTTTAGTAATACCCATCTCCAGTCGTGGGGTAACTCTTCTGATATCCCATTGTCGGATAACATTTTCGAATGCGTTAACCTGATCCAGACTGTAGTTCATTCTATTTCTCACCACATCCATCATTTCATGGCGCTTGATATGAAAGTTGGAAGTGCAGTGCTTACAGGATGCCAACCGTAGCTCCAAGTTTTTGAGCACAGATTTCGACATGGGAATGAGTCCCACCGCCAACAAAAACATGCATCGTACCGCAAGTGGCGTCCAATCTTGCTCACTTGGCTCTCCATCTGCCCCTCGAGCACATGCCCAATGGTGACCCTTGTACGGAGTCGGGTCCACAAAGAAATTTTCAGGCTCATCTAGATTGGCGAATTCCACAGTGAGGTGGTTACACAGAAACCTTAGCGTAGCCAGAGACGCAGCATTCTGTGCTGCTGGGGATACATCGCGATAGCCCTGTTGAATTAGCCCTATCACTGTATCCAGTGGAGGGGGTTCTAGTTCAGACAAATCAGACACTGGTGTTAGTCACGTGGGTCCTGTGAAAAGTCAGATACAACATACTTACTGTCGTGTATTATTTCAAACCACAACAGACTGGTGCCTGGAACACGTCTACTAGTTGTATGAGAGGTTGTTTCGAAATTTTGGTTAGACTTTTCAGAATCAGGGTTGTGGTGCAGCCTGTATGTCAGAGGTACTAAAGTGAGAGAATGAGATGCATCTACAAGTAGTAGTAGTATAAGTATAGGAACACAAAAGTCTGTTCTATGATAGCTGGCTATGTAAACAACCATAGGTTTGTAAATGTTAAGTAATACCTCCTTATTGGCTGGGGTGAGCAATGCCATAAATGAACGTGACTTGCAGCCAGGAGCACTCGAAGTTATCGCCTAAAAAAGGTAACCAAAACTGTAACTGGTCTTTGATCTCCATGTCAAACCGCTCTATCAATTAGTTCTCCAACTCACGAGTCCTCCTAAGTTTTATTTTTCATGTTATATTCTATCTATGCTCACTATCAATAATAGAGGCCCATTGATTATGAAATTTCCTTTACTTGATTAATAATAAATATCTACAACTTGCTTTGAATGGGCTGGGAGTCCCACTCGCGAGCTAGTCATTCGGCAGCGAGAGGAGTGGTTCGCAGGTATGGCTTGATGGTCTTAAACTGGGGGAACAGGGTAGCAGCCTCATCGTTAGACACACTGGGGTGAACAATGACGTCCTGGCCAGGAACCCAGTTGATGGGGGTGGTCACTCTGTGCTTGTCACCAGTTTGAAGAGAGTCAATGACTCGCAGAACCTCAGCAGTGTTTCGGCCAGTAGAGGCAGGGTACTGCAGGATCAATCGGATGGTCTTGGTGGGGTCAATGATGAAGACAGATCGAATGGTGAAGGCGATTCCCTTGGAGTCGACGTTTGTGGCGTCCTGGTGGTCAATCATGTCGTACAGAAGCGAAATCTGTCGGGTGGGGTCGGCGATAATGGGGAAAGTGAGGTTGGAGCCATTGACCTCGTCAATGTCCTTGATCCAGGCCTTGTGGGAGGTGGTGTCGTTAGCAGACAGGCCAATGAGCTTGACATTTCGCTTGGCAAACTCGGGCTCCAGCTTGGCAAAAGCTCCGAGCTCAGTGGTACAAACGGGAGTGAAATCGTCAGGGTGGGAAAAGAGGACAGCCCAGCTGTCTCCAATAAACTCATGGAACTTGATAGGGCCGTTGGAGGTGTCGGCCTCAAAGTCGGGGGCCTTGGAGCCAAGTCGGAGAGGAGCACGTTCAGTAGTCATTGTGTAGATTGTTAGAGTGTTTGTACTCAAAAAGTCCACAACCACGGTGTCTTATATAATGGCTGTTTTCCTCATTACAAATACGCATTGACTTTGTGACAACCTAATGCAGAGATTAAGAATTTCAAGGGTGCATTACGCCATACTGAAAAGGTTTAGCTTTGAGGCTGACATGAGTTGGATTAAAACGATGAAATGGGTTATTTGGTTATTCATGGCCCAAACTTCTCTACATTCTAAAATTCTCACTCTCAGGAACTTGGGATGTTCCAGTGTCCGCAGCTCCTCACCCTTGCTGTAACTCAGGGTTCGCCCCATCTCTCTCTCCCATGGCTTTGTTTCGCCAAGAATTGATTAAAGGAGCCATTTGCTCACATCATCTGTGGCTTAAAAGTGGCGCAAACTCCTTGATTGGTAAGGGCATGTTGTTTCCTTGATTTCATATTTCAAACTCTATAGGCAACAAACGCAAGCCACACTTTTTTATAGTGGCGCAAATTGGTAGTCTTGCATGAGGCATGTACTACAAGATGGAATCTGCATAGACAACAGGAAGTTGATAGCGGCTATTCCAGTAGCCGAAGGATAACGTAACTGGATGCCGAAGTGATGTAAGCATTTTGTGGTTATAATTGCTCAGTTGATTTGATTTTCTCACGTGAAACAGGCTGTGAAACACTCTGTGAAACGCAATTGAAAGACACTTTGGGCGAAACGTTAATTATCAGGCGATTCCAAGGAAGGAGGCTTACAAACCTGCTAGAGAGTACCAGAGCAAATGTATGGTAGCATTATTGCAACGAATAAAGTTCTTCTATTATGCCAGGTGATTCCAACTGTTTTCGATTTTATGCTATTTTCTGTTTATTTTATTTATTTATTTCAATCATCCACAACTTCCCATAGGTTCAACAAACTACCATAGGTACAATAAACAACAACTCTATTAAAATATTCTCAATAATATCAAGTCATTGTTGAGACAGCCATCCATAGCCAATTGGTCACCATCAAACAAAAGATCTAATTTAATGACACAATTCGTCTACAGGGTATGATTCATCACTCTTCATTACACCTAGTTGACAGCCTTAATATGATGAGACTTGAGTTTGGTAAAACCGGCAAAACCAAATCGAGAAAGACTGACTCCTCGACCAGAGTTCTTCCAGCCAGTCCAGGCAAGGGTGGGGTCAGGGTAGTCGGCTCGGTTGACAAACACGGTACCAGCCTCGATGTCGTTGCCAAGAGCCTCTCCAAGTGCGAGGTCTTTAGTCCACACTGAACAAGTCAGACCGTACTGGGAGTCATTAATGAGATCCACAGCCTCCTGGTCAGACTTGACCTTGTATAGCGGCACCAGGGGACCAAAAGTCTCTTCCACAAGTACATCTGCATCATGAGACATACCAGCCAGAACTTGAGGAGCCACAAAAGCCTTGTCATTGCTGACAAAGGTTCCTTCGGGAATCAGACCCTTTCCTCCCTTGGCAAGAGCGTCCTTGATTTGAGCTTCTACATTCTCTTTAGACTTGACAGAGATAACAGGGCCAAGCTGTGTAGCAGGATCCAGAGGATCTCCGACCTTGTAAGCGGACAGGCACTTAACAACGGCATTTTCAAACTGATCATAAATATCTGCGTGGACGTAGACTCGCTCGATGGAGCAGCATGACTGGCCAGAGTTGAAAACACAACCATCGACAATATCCTCAGCTACAGCGTCAATATCCACATCGGGACGAATGTAAGCGGCATCGTTGCCACCAAGCTCGAGAGCAACTGGGATAGTACGGCCTGCAGCAGCCTTTTGGACAGCAAGACCGCCAGCGACTGATCCAGTGAACGAAACACCATGAATGCCAGGGTTAGCAATAACAGTAGAAATAAGGTCGTTATCACCAGTATGAAGCACCTGCAGGATTCCCTCAGGCAGACCAGCTTCCTTGAAAGCGTTGTAGATAGCATCAGCAACCTTGGGGGTCTGTGGGCTGGGTTTGATGATGGCAGCATTTCCCGCCACAAGAGTGGGGACCAGGGCATTGGTCAAACAGAGGTAAGGGTAGTTCCAGGGGAAGATGATAAGAACCGTTCCTAGAGGTTCATGTGTAATGTACTTTTTGAATCCGTCCACGAATCCAGCATCAGCAGTCTCTCGAGAAGGTGCCAAAGCCTCGGGGGCGATCGAAAGCAGGAACTTTGCTCGGGCTCCGGCAGTGTTGATTTCACCCTTTGTGTAAGCAATTGGCCGTCCCATTTGCTCGGTCAGCTCCTTGGCGAGGGTATCGATTCCCGGTTGGGAGCATAGATGCTCGTATGCCTTGGTGACGATCCGGATACGGTCTTGCAAAGTCACCTTCTTCCAGTCCTTCTGAGCCTGGTTAGCCACAGAGATGGCAGCGAGGGCATCATCCTGGGACGCTTCAGGAGTGGTGAAGTTGGGAACAGCGTCAATAGGCGAAACAGTAGTGAGGACGGGCATTTGTGTGGTGGGGAAGATGAAAGATGATCCCCCACTGAAAGATTATATGCACGTTCTCATGCACAGTTGAACCAAATGAAAGTTTGGTCTAGTGGGGTAACCGTGATAAGCTGGTGTGGCTGCGTATAGATGTAAATGACAAAATAGGAGATCTCTTTGTTTCCACCACCAGGCTACAGTATATATTTCATTGCTATTCTTCGTATTACGGACCCTGTGGCCCGAGTTGCAATCGTTGTAAGCTGCAGGTTAATCTTATCTATGCATACAGCGGCTGACATTAAGAGGTTACAAATGATCCAAAACGATATGATTGATTTTTTAACAGAGAAAAACATACCTTTTATCTATCTGTGTCAATTAATACTTCTTCTTTTTTTGGACCCCTCTTTGTGGTCTCCGTAGAACGAGTCTTCTTCATTTCCTCACTCAAAATAAAGTTTACTCAGTGCTCACAACCCCCACTTCGGAAGTGGAAAACTCGACACGTACACTCAAAAGCTTATTGGTGTTAAGATTATGTTTACGTTGTTTGGTCTAGCGAAAACAAACCGGCTGTATAATGAGGGTAGTGTAATTATTGATGAAAAAGAAGTAACTGGAGATCTCGTGTCAGAACCGTAAATAGAATTATATTGATATTTTAGCTCTTAGGTCAGAAAAACATCCCTTGTGTGGCACAAATGTAACGTCTCCTGTAACTTTGCCTGAATTGGAAGTAGGACACACAGTGGACAGCGTGAGTTTTACTTGTACTCTAAACTTGTTCACATCACTAAACATGAGGTGAGTACAACCACAAAACAAAGACACAGACAATAAAAGTAAAACTAACATAGTGGAAGATTTGTCCGATCGTCAAAGTATCGACATGTCTACGGACAGTCGACCAAGAAGGAGCTATGCTACGACAATGTTCGAGTAAGCAACAACGCCTGGGACTCCAACCTGGTCAAGGTCAACCCCAAGTACATTTCCCTCAACTGGGAGGCTTCTGGAGGAGGAGCTTTTGCTGTCATTCCTCTTTCTCACAAGGGCAAGCTTCCTGACCAGATCCCCCTTTTCCGAGGCCACACTTCTGCTGTGCTCGACACCGACTTCAACCCCTTCAACGATCAGGTCATTGCCTCTGCTTCTGATGACGGAAAGATCGGCCTGTGGAAGGTTCCCGACGATTACCGAATCGTCTACGAGCCTGAGGAGGAAATCGCTGACGTTGCTCCTGTCGCCAAGCTGCCTGGACATCAGCGAAAGGTCGGACACGTCAAGTTCCACCCTACTGCCAACAATGTCTTGGCTTCCTCTTCAGCTGACTACACCGTCAAGCTGTGGGATGTTGAGGCCCAGAAGGCTCACTTGTCGCTGGCTCACAAGGATATCATCACCTCGTTTGATTACAACCAGAACGGTACTCAGCTTGTCACCACTTCCCGAGATAAGCAGATTCGAGTGTGGGATCTCCGATCCGGCGAGATTGTGAATTCCGGAGCCGGCCATACCGGTGCCAAAAACTCCCGAGTGGTTTGGCTTGATTCTGACCGAATTGCTACCACCGGTTTCTCCAAGCTCTCTGATCGTCAATTGGCTCTCTGGAACGCTTCCGACATCGGTGCTGGTCCCATTGGCGGATTCCGATACCTGGATTCTTCTTCCGGTATTTGCATGCCCTTCTACGACCACGACACTAAGACCCTGTTCCTTGCTGGAAAGGGTGATGGAAACATCCGATACTACGAGTACGGCAACGACGACTTTTTCGAGCTTTCCGAGTACCAGAGCACTGATCCTCAGCGAGGTATTGCTTTCATGCCCAAGCGAGCTCTCAACATCAAGGGCAACGAGATTGTCCGAGCCTACAAGACTGTCAAGGACACTTACATCGAGCCTGTTGGTTTCTACGTTCCTCGACGAGCCGAGACTTTCCAGTCTGACATTTACCCTGACTGTTACGCCGGTGTCCCCGCTGTTGAGGCTTCTGAGTTCTTTGAGGGCAAGTCTGCTCGACCTTTTGTTGTCAGCGTAGAGGATCTTTACGAGGACAAGCCCATCACCAAGGATAATGTGCGTGAGGCTGATGAGGACAAGACTGAGTTCAAGAAGCCCGAGCCCGCTCCTGCTGCTGCTGCCCCTAAGGCTGAGCCAGTGTCTAAATCCGCTGAGCCCAAGGAGGAGAAGGCTGACTTGCAGTCCAAGAGCTCTTTTGGAACTTCTGCTTCTGCCTTTTCTGGCGATAAGGTAAACTCCATGCTCTCCAGGGCTTCTGAAGAGGATGAGGGTAAGAAGGAGGAAGAAAACAATGGTGACTGGGAAAACTCCAGTCTCATGGCTACTCGAAACCGACTTGCCAAGACCGGTAAGATCGAGGTTGTTCTCCAAGCTGCTTCTGGTGGAAAGACTCTGACCGAGAAGGAGATTGGCGCTATGGTCAAGAGTGGTAAGATTACCTCTGCTGAAGGTGAGAAGGCTGTTGAGCAGGTCAGTGAGGAGGCCAAGAAGGAGGAGACTAAGGAGGAACCCAAGGAGGAGCCTAAGAAAGAGGAGCCTAAGAAAGAGGAGCCTAAGAAAGAGGAACCTAAGGTTGAAAAGAAGGAAGAGTCTCCTGTCGAAACTGCTGCACCTGCTGAGATCAAACCTCTGCCTCTCCTTAAGGAGACCACCCCCGAAACCGATTCCTCCTCATCCCGAATTGCTTCTTTGGAGGAGCTGGTGCAGTCTCTGGTGTCCCAGGTCAAAGCCCAGCAAGACACTATCGCGCAACTCAGCAAGAAGCTCGATGCCTGCATTGATTGTTGCTCTAACGGCACTACTTCCCAAAACGAGTGCGCCAACCGCCCAGAAGGTGCTGAGCAGTGCGACAACTGTGACTGCTAATTATTAGCAGAACCCTTTTGATACGATTTAATGAGTTGAATGTATACTATATGTAGATGATGTACGATAAATAACTATTGTTGCTTCGTTTCCAGCAGTCCTCCAACAACCTCAGCAAACTTGGAATACACGATGAAGCCATTGACGTCAAACCAATCGTTGAACTTGGCATCGACGCTGCTCTTGGAACTGCCAACCTCCACCTCAATCTTGTACTCAACTCCAGGGTTAGGTGCAGTGGTAGAAACCACGACCTTGGTGTTGCCCTTTTTTCCAACATATACAATGTTTCGCTCTTTGAAATACAGCCATCCAGACACAAAAAACTCCAGCACAAAGAAAAGTGGAACCGTATATGCCAGGTAAGGTCTTGCAAACGCGAAACCAAAGTTGTAATCCAGGTAGAATGACAAAGCCGCGAGAATCACAGATACATATCCTGCCGCTAGTCTCACATCAAGAAGGGTGTGATCCTGCACGTATCCCAGATCTTTGAACACCTGTGTTAGAATTGTGGTGTAGCATCATGGATCCAGTCATACTCACATATGCAATATGTTCATCAGAAGTCTTCTTCAATTCAGATGTGGAACTGTGTTAGCGTTTTTGAGACAATGGTTGGTTCTGTGTCCAATACTTACTAGAGATTGACGGGCTGGGTCTGTCGAGACATTCTGGTTGTGAAGTTGACAGCGAAGTATTACTAAGGTAAGAGTAGGGATAAGGTTTAACGTGGAATACAAATTAAGGTTTGAATATTGAAAAGGGTATAATTCTTTTCCAAAAACAGGTTGCTTATTGAAAATATTGAGATTATATTTAAACGGACGTAGAAGGTGAATTTGAGACAACTAACTAAACCATTCCAATTAAGATATAAATCGCACTTGCCACACTTTTACCATTTTCACTAAACTACTTCATTCCTCTTTTTTCGCAGAGTTCCAACAATTCCACTTTAGGAAAACATTATCTTTCGTACATAAACGTTGTCGGCCTGCATCAACTTCTACAATTATCGTGTTATCAACCGATAGTTGCGACCTCAGCTTTATCCGCCCGGATCGTGTTTGTGGCATATTCAGTGTCAAATTCGACCTTTGAATCCCCTCAAACGTCGTATTGCTCGTCTGGCGGAGTTCCTCTCTTCCAGGTGTGACGCGGTATACCACAGGTTGTCCAGAGTGACTGTCCGAATAATACCTTTGACGACCTACTTGAAGTTCAGATATCTCTCTCGCGTTGAGTTCCGACCATCAGATCCCTTCTTCAACCTCTGAGCCCATGAGCAAGAACTTCAACTTTGCAGCCCCGACTTTTGTGCCTTCTGAGCCCAAGCCCAGTAGCGTTCCCAAGAAGCCGGCGGCTAGCAAAAACAAAGGTGCTCCTAAGAAGCCAAAAGCCATTAATACTCCTCAGCGGAATAATCACCGAAACCGGCAGCGTCCTAAGGAGGATGAACCCGCTAAGAAAGATATTGAACAGCAACTTGCTTCTTTGGCTCCTCACAAGGGTAGAGTGAATATCTCGCACTTGTTGGAGTTTTCACCTCCAAGTGGATCTCGACAGATGGCCAGTCATACGACCAGTCATGCTCCTACTCCTAGAAGAAAAACTACTGCTGTAAAGGAGTTCGACAAAGACGCTTATGCTAAGGCCAACTTTTCTTTTGTGGTCAGAGACACTGGAGAGAAGTTTAACCCCGATCATGTAGACATGAAGCGTGTCAAATGGGTGGTGGTGCCACAGGTATCTAATTGCCTAATTTGTCTTTGTGAGCCTACTGCACCTCGTATGTTGGGTTGTGGGCATATCATGTGTCTCAGTTGTCTTAAGCGGTTCAACACCCACTCGAAGGAGTGTCCTTTGTGTCTTGAATCTGTCAATCTCAGTCAAGTCAAACCAGTCGTTTTTGGTAGTTCTGAAACTGAGAAACTAAAGCCAGGAGATACACGTGAATGGACACTTCTAGGACGTGATATGCACGATGTTTTTGCTGCCCCTGTCACCGCCAAAAACGTTGACCAATCCTCTGTTCCCTCGGTGGACTCTCCTTATGCCAGCTATTCCCAGCTGAGAGTCGCCACCGCATCCCAAACTCGGGAAATGTACCAGCGAGAGCTGGAGACGATTTTCGACATGCGAAAGCAAGATGAGTTTATGTTTGGTGACGATGGCCATTTTGCTGATCTTGCAGTCGAAGAAATCATGGAGAGAATGGAGCTGGAGTGTGGTGATGAAGAACCCATGACAGAAGCTTCTTCGCCAACTTTTGACTTAGAATTGGAAACCCCTCCTCCTCCTGCGAAACAGTTTTCATTCTACTCTATTGCTCCAAACTACTTTTTGGCTCCACTGGATATTAAAGTGCTGAAGCATGCGTTTGGACATTATACCATGTTCCCTCCCACGATTAAACCTCGTGTCGAGCATGTAGAGCATGCCTCAGTCACCATTGATCTTCGAAAGCGCTCCAAGTACCTTTCCAACCTCCCCCTTGGTGCTGAGATTTGCTTTGTCGAATGTGATTGGCGCCAGGTCTTACCTAAAGACAAACTGGCACCATTTGCAGATGAATTACGTCAAAGGTTCCGTCGACATAAGAACCAGGAACGACGAGACGACCGAAACAAACGAATGGCCGAACAAAGAGAACTCGTAGAGTTTGATACTTATGTTGAACAGCGTGGATTTTCGTCTCCTCCATTTGGAGCCTCTACTCCTTTTGGAAGTATTCCAGTCAGTTCTCTGGATCCAGTCTTGGGCCAGGAGACCCCAACTTCCTCTGGAGAGACTCCTTCTCCTTCTGGAAAACCACCCACAAAGACTGTTTGGGGCAAAGCGGTCGAATGGAGTGCTGATCCAGTCGAACCTCACAATTCTGAAGAGAATGGCTGGGGTGATATTGCCAAGGCCCTTGAGGCTGCAGAATTAAGTGAGCCCGGTAAAAAGGGCAAGAAGAAACTTGTCCTTGTTTCTCGAAAGGGGTTCTAACTCACTCTATCTAACCTACATTATAAAGATATATTTATTACGCATTAAATTTCTATAACAGCTATGATTCACGTTTACTGATATTCGAGAAGTTTGTTATTTTAATCAGAAATTACGGTTGCCGAACAATGCTATCGAACAGCCCCATCTACTAGAAACTCATCCCGCAATAATCTGACACTCGATACATGTGCTGCGTTCGAATTCCCTGATAATACAACAGATATAATATATTACAACCCTTTACAACTCTCCTCTGCTAATCTTCTTCTGCTCAACCTCCTCCATGCAGCCATCCAGATTTGTTGCCCATCGGCAATAGTCGGCAAACCAATAAGGTACGATTTTAGCGAGAGGACTGAGTCGGGCATAGAGAGGCTCGATCACATCACCTCGGTAACCCGAAGCAATGTTGTCGACGATCTTGATAGCAAGATCATGTGATTCTACAACTGGAGCCCAGAACTTGGTAGGAGTGGACAGGTCTGCAAACAATCGAGTGTTCATTTGTCCAGGGCAAACAAGAGTAGTGCCGACGACACCAGCCAGACCGTGCTCATGAGTAATTGAGTCATGAAGTCCAACTACTGCATGCTTGGAAGAAGTGTAAGCAGACATGTGGCCTGGACCAATAAGACCGACTGTAGAGGCCACAGTCACAACCCATCCCCGTTTCTTCTGTAGGAAGCCAGGGATGACGGCCTGAAGGGTCCAGAAATGGGAGATGGTGTTGACCTCGAACAAGTTTCGGATGAGCTTTTCATCCAAGTCCTGGACTCGCTGCTCACACATCATTCCTGCATTATTGACCAGAATGGAAATAGTGCCCATATCTTTCTGGACATCTGCAAACGCCTTGTCAATGATAGTCTTATCAGTGAGATCACAGTAGTAGTATTTGGATCCAGGAAGAGTTCGAGAGGGCTTTTCTCGGTCCAGAATAGCGCATCGAACTCCTCGCTTGGACAGCTCAAAAGCAATGTAATGACCCAGGCCATTGGATCCTCCAGTAATGACAGCCACATCACGAGAAGTCAGTTTCCAGCCCTTGACTTTCATGTACCGTCGACAAAGTACTCGGAAAATGTAGAGAAGCGTAATAAGAATGCCAGCTCCTGATAATCCTGCTAGTCTGCGAATATTATTGTAGAGGTCCCCGTTATTGTAAGAGATGGCCACAGCCACTGCAGCCACAACAGGGTTCAGCACAGTGTTATCTAGCAGTTTGACAATATTGTCAATATTGAAGCTGGACTTGGCGTTTGCGAAAGCTCGTTCATGGTCAAAGTCGGACATGATTGTTTGCGTGTAATAAAGCAGCAAAGGTCCTGGAGATATATATACTATTCCCCGCACTGTCTTAAAAGGTCGCCCCCCTGTGAGCCCTGTGAGCTGCCCCACTGTCGATAATCACGCTACTTTTCTCAAGGTCGCGTTTATGACGCAAAAAACGGCGATCTCTACATCTCTAACCGGGGAGATCGACATCAATGTCAAAACTCAACGTGTCTGTTGGGTTGAGGCGAAGACCACACTGGCTGCTCCCCCTGTAGGTTTTAAACTGAGACATCTACCTGTTGGGGCATGTGAAATAGAGATAGACTGGAGAGAAGATGGTTGTGAATAGTGAAAAGAGGATGGAAAGTGGCAGAAGGGTTACTTCATGCACAGTACTTTCGAGTCGATCAATAATGTGGACCTGGGAATTCTAGTTTCAGTTTACTAACGCGCCCTCAATCTACGGACACTGAAATGTGTATGTACCACATGTTTCATTCACCATGTCACTTCTTGACTCATTGGCCTCAATTTGTATCCATTTTCTCCCAGCGATATTGGACATCAAAGCATGGCACAACACCCCACAAACTCAATTAAGTTTCACCCCGGATTTTGCAGATTCTGCATGTGAATATTAATCCGAGAACAAAGACTCAGTCTTCAAGCTCAAAAGTGGTGTTTTTATTTTGATTTTTTTTTGGAAATTTTGGAAATTTTGGGTGAATAGAAATGACAAACAGGAATTCCTTACCACCCCGAACAGGAACTCCTTACCACCCGTTAAATATCTCAAATATTTCATGTAGTCACATGGCCAAGATGGATGGTACTTAATCAATGCATAGTGATGCATTGTAAATATATCAGCCCATTTTTTTCCTAAAAAACATGTTCAGCTGTGAAAATCAACTGTGAACATGCAATCTGTAGCATGTGCATCTTCAGCTGTGGAATAGATCTGTGGTCTGTGGCATGTGAATCTTCAGCTTTGGAATAGATCTGTGGTCTGTGGCATGTGAATGCATTTGGGGCCTAGTATTAAACGTAATGCGGATAAGTCGATATTATCACACAAATTAAATACCTATCAAAGTTCATCCTACCCTCTTTTAGTTGGCCATCTTTCCCAAATTATTACACGGGTTTTACCTAAATTAATTTATTCTCTTCACAACCCATCATCACTACAACTTATCAGGTGCCTGATGGCTCAACAAATCAATGAATGAGGCGACCACGTTCCACCATTAACAATTCTACTGCTAAATACTCATTCGATTCAAGACGGTATACAACTGACTAATATCGTTAAGTATTTGTAAGAAGCTCTTAGGACTACATAAATTGCTCATTTGAAATTTTTGCGATTATTCATCTGGCTACATCCCGCATGCAACATCCCCTTTCGGCAATAATTCGGTATCCACCTTCCTTTTTTGGATAATATTCACACCTGAGCACATTGTATAAGTATCTACTGTTGCCCACCATCAACGACTTTAATTGAGATTCCATATATCTTTGGATACATTGATATCATTTTATTTATCAAGTGATACTGGTATCCTGATACCCTGATACCCTGATACCCTGATACCCTGATACCCTGATACCCTGATACCCTGATACCCTGATACCCTGATACCCTGATACCCTGATACCCTGATACCCTGATACCCTGATACCCTGATACCCTGATACCCTGATACCCTGATACCCTGATACCCTGATACCCTGATACCCTGATACTCAATGATACTCGCTCATCACAAGACAATCATCAATTAACTAAATAACAATACGCTCAACATGCTCGTTTGTGGATTTGTCGCCATCAGCTTTTTCGGCTTCTTCTCTGGCTACTTCCTCATTTACAACCCGAACAGCCTCCAAAACTCTAGGATCATCCTCCAAGTTGGATCGAGGCCCAGTGTACCATTTTCGAGCGAAAAGGAAGTAGTAAACGAGTGCACCGATCCATACACCCACATTGAGAACCACAACGTAGTTCATGTTGTCGGCTGTAACGTTCGGAGTATCGGTGGGGAACATGAGCAGAATAATGGCAAAGACGAGATACCCAGAAGCGAAGATACCAATGATCTTAGAAAGAGTTTTACCCAGGTAGAATGGTCCAGGGACAAACTTGGTCTGACCAAAGGTAAGTTTGAGGAAAATAGGCAACAACCAAGCAAGATCATTGGATACTGGAGGTAGAGAGAAAAGAGCATAAGCAGCTTTATCGTCGATCATACAGATACATCCAATTGCCAGGCCCACAAAGGTACCCATGATAACAGTTCTTCGAGGCACTCCAGACTCTTTGTGAACGACCTTGAGCCAGTCAGAGAATGGCAATGCGCCATCTCGTGCAAACGCCCAGTTTTGTCGAGATCCCGCAACAAGAATACTGAGTCCCATTGTCCATTGAAGACAGAAGATGATAGACATAATGGCGATGGTCCATTTCTTTCCTAGTGAGTCATAGATGATCTGGGCCATTGGCTGTCCGAGAGGAGAGTTGATAATACTCTCTACATCAGGATTGATTACTGCTGCACAAACAATATTGACAACAACTCCCAAAACCCAGCACATGCCAATAGAAGAGATGATACCAATGGGGACAGCTCGGGATGCATTACTGGCTTCTTCAGCCATATGGACACAGGAGTCAAAGGCGCCAATAGTCCAAATAGGAGCTAACCATGACAAGAAGAAGTTCCAGCCCATGGGCCATTCGGAAACGTTGTCAATTTTTGTGAAGATGAATTTTCCATCGTTGAGATGGTCTCGAGCTCCCACGGGAAGAGCAATGATGATCAGAACAATGATACCAATATTAAGAACGATACAAATGGTCTGGATTCGGGAAATCAGTTTTGTGGTTAAGATACCTGCGAGACCATGTGTTAAAACTGCTGCGGCAAAAACTCCATACACTTGGTACTTGGTAGCCTCAAACTCTCCATCTGTGGCAAGCGACACCACAGACAGAAGCATGAGTGAAAAACCATAGTCAATGGAAACGAGTCCTCCAATAAGACCAAGAGAGTTTGAGTAGCCACACAAAAACGAAAGAGGTCGTTTTGTGCTTTCAGGTGCAAAATGATAAGTCCACCAATACAGACCTCCAGAAGTGGGCAATGAAGATCCCAGCTCTGCCATTGCAAGACCAACCACCATGATGCAAGCAGAAGCAATACACCATCCCCAGACCATTCCCACTGGTCCTGCAGTAAGAGAATAACCTATAACTGATGAGATGGACGGTAACAACCCCATGATAGAGAAAGCGATTCCAAACACTTGTACCACCGAAAAATGTCTCTTAAGTTCCTCCTTGTACCCGATGTCCGCCAGAATACACTCATCTTGGGTAGCATATTGTGTTCCTTTCTCCTGAAAGCTGTCGTCAGACTTGCGTTGAATTGATATTGTTGTTTCCATATTGTGTGAATGTCCCAAATGGCATGTTCTTCGCCAGGTTATATACAACCATGGATCTCCACAGTCTCCATCATCACTATCTTGCATTCATTATAGATTTATGTGGGGGAGATGTGCATGTGAGCTGTATTTCCGTCTGTCCTAGTGGCTCCTGGTACATGGGTACTGCAGTAATTATTGATTAGTGATCAGTTTTTGCCTTAGTATCGGAAATCAGAGTTTCTTGGCGTCTCTTATCACTGTGGGGTAAGACCTGAGATACTTGGCTGATGTAGCCAATCGAAACAACTGTTTATAGTGAAAATGATTGTAATTCATTACTGTTTGTGTGTTTTTTTGTAGATCTTTTTTTTACAACAATTTGGCAATGAATATTTCCTATTTTCGAGTTCCCATCTCGGATTCCGCATTTGCTTAACACTTTAATACTATTCACAGTATACATCACCCCGCATTGATTTTGGTTTTAGAAGGAAATGCATTTCCGCGATGTGTCCGGTTTAAGGTGGGGTAAAGAGGAGACTAGACGAAAGTGTTGGTGATAAGAATGATAAAAATCACATTCAACAAGCTGTATGTTGGGGTTTGGTAATTTTAAAAGTGCTTTTTGAAAAACCAACTCTCAGCCACTTGACCAATTCTAAGCTGCGGAGTTAGTGAAACCTTCTTCTCATTCCACAATCATCAACAAGGAAAACATCACCATGGATAATTTCACTATGTAAAACGAAGATGATTAATTGGACGGTTGGTTTTGTTACCTCTCTCCTTTCCCTTCAATGATTTTTATCATCAATCAACCTCATATTCCACAAATGTTTTTGCCAATCAAACTTTTGTAAGGAAAGATTACCCGCTTCAACTTAAGACATTGCCTGAAAGGGCAGTCAACTCCTGCTGCAGGGACAATACATGCCCCCGCCAAATCAAGAACTCTAAGGGCAGTCAAACTCCAATTTTTGCCGTTTTGGGAAGTGACAACACATGGAACTTCCCCGGATTTGTTCCGCCAGGAATATATATGAGGGGTTGGCAGCCAATGGTTGAAGCTTCTAGGCGTTTCTTTCTACATGATTGTAATTGATAAGCGAGGGTCTGGAACCAAAACGTTACGCCAAGCCCCACTAGGAACAAAGTTGGGTTGAAACTGCATTTGTTTTGGGACTATTGTGACATATATATCATGCTTGATAATCTCGAGTTCGTTTTCTACTGGAGCTTTCCAATGTCCTAGACTATTTTTTTATCCCCAGGTTCTCTCTATTCTGTTAATCGAGGGAGTGGAGGGAAAAAAAAAGAACACCACAAAAAAGAATCAACAAAAGCACAAAAAGACTTCAAAGGAAATGGTCCCAAAAATTTTATTGAGTGTTACAACTCATGATTGCGATGCTCTGATGACTGTAGTAACGCCCTCATGATTGTTTCTTTAGTAGCACTTGTTTGTTAGCTTTGCATTGATCCCTTTCAGATCACTACTATGTGATTGGAATGGCAAGCCTACAAACAATCGTTCCTTTTGGAAGTTGACACTGGTGTACAAGAAAGCAGCATTAAAAAAACCAATATTATGAGCACGTCATATCACGAGTGCATGGATTGTCAAACTAGTGGTCCAATTCAATAACAACTTTTTTAAAGTTAGTCTAAGAAGTTGTTCGAGATCAATTACCATGATATGATTATGCAGGAAACTTAGTGAGTCATGACTAAAGTTGGGACAAGAAAACACTTTAGACATTGAGAGTTTTACTCAGGTTTGTGAGTGTTGATAAAAACGGGAATATTTCAGAGGATTTATAATTTCAGCTTTATTTTTTTTTTTTTTGGTTTTTTTTGGTTTTTTTTATTATTTTTCTTTTACTTGCCCTCAATGTCAACTATCAAACTCCTAGTTTAAACTCATTTATTAGGCACTCCCGAAGCATCCTAATTTCAACTGAAACACCAAAGAAACACAAAAAGTGAATAGATATCATCTCTCCTAGACAGATCACATCCGCCCTCGTATTCGTCGTATCCACAGTTACCTTCATCTGTATCCAGCGGTTCTAGTGCATTCGAACAATGTATGCAGGTAAAGCTTATTGTACTAGTATGCATAATAATATGCACGAGGTGAGATATATCTCAAATGTCCGATGGCCTCATTGGAGCGATATTAAAACAGTCAACCTTCTTCTTTGGCATCATTTTCGATACATGTGGGGAGTGAGTATCGAGAGAAATACTCATATAATCATGCTAACACAGTTCGACTTCGAATATTACGATCTGCGGCCAGAAGTAGCCCAGACTGGTCTACTTGTGATCCCATCTTTTGTGGCCTTGACATTAGTTGTGAAAGGGCACAAATACGCAGAATGGCGACATACGCATACTCTGTTGGTGATACAAGCACTTATTTTCACGACGTTCTACCAAAGCGCACCTCTTTGGCAGTTATCTTGTGCTGTTCTAGGTGTTGCTCTGTTGCTTTATCGTCAGTCACCAACCATCCACTTGGCTTCTTATATTGCTCAGATCGCGTTTGCAACATGCCTTGTGACTGCAAATATCAACCGACAGTTGAGTCATGCATTTAGAGGTCACCTTGGATGGCAGACAGTTGCTTCCATTTGCACCATTTTCAATTCTGTTTTATTGTGCTTGTTACAACCTCAATCGGAGTTTTTCTCAAATCTAACTTTCGGATGGCTTCAGAAAACCCTAGATCAGGAAGTGGTGACTCAGGAATGTCTGGAAAAGCCTCCAGAGGCTCTTATCACTGCAAACTCCTTCGGGGACTTGAAACAGTTCAAAGAAAAGTTTCCAGAAAACACCTCCTTCAGAAAACTCGTACCAAGAAGATACATTTGGTGGTACCTTTCAGCCGCAGTTTTTATTCTGGGAGAAGCTCTTTTTCCTTTCGCTCAGCCCTTACTTCTGAGATCTCTCATTACTCAAGTCACAAATTATGATTCTTTCCAGGACACCAAGTACATGTCCAGGGCATTCTCGCTCATTTCGGCTCTGGCAGGAATCGACTTTTTGGCTACTCTTGTGGCTGCAAAGTTTAGACGACAAGTAACTACAATGGCTCTGCATATGATGGTTGGACTTGGAGCTTTTGTGCAAGATAAGATCTTCAGATTGGATACCATGCCTGCTTCCTCGGGTGATATTATCAACTACTTTGCTACTGATATCACCAACATTCTGCATGTACCCTATTACTTTGACCAGCTCTGGAAAGCACCTCTTCAATTGGTGGTTTGTACCTTCTTCCTGTACGAGCTTCTTTCTTATGCAGTATTCTGGGGTCTTCTGGTTCTAGCTATTTGTGGTCCTTTGTCTTATTTTCTTGCCAAGACTCAGAGTATGGTGTATCGAAAAATGCAGAGTCAGCGGTCAGCCAGATACTCTCTTGTGGGTCAGATGTTGAAGAATATCAAAACCCTTAAATTCTACACCCTGGAAAAACACTCGTTTGATACTATTCGGGAGATTCGGTCCAAGGAAATCAACACTCTCAAACGAGTCAACCAAATCAAATTGTTCGATACATTCCTGTGGCATACAAGCATTTTTGTCTGCTCGTTCATTTCTCTTTACATGTACAGACAACACCATGGGGGAAAGTTGACTCTTGATGTCGTTTTCCCTACTATGGTATTGTTCCAAATCTTGCAACAGCCGTTCAAAGTTTTACCCACCAACGTGTCTCTTCTTGTTGAATCTATTGTTTCCCTCAATCGAGTCAGTGGGTTTTTGGATCACCCTGAAGAGTCTAACAGTCAGGATATCCCAAATCTTGAAGAGCTTGCTCAGGAGATTGTTGAAGATCTATCGAAAAATGTAGATCTGGTGTCCATTGTTGGTAAAGTCGGCAGTGGAAAATCTACTTTACTTGATATGGTGGTTCAGAAAAGCTCTGATGCTGTAGCTTATATGACTCAAGGACACTTTTTGCTCAATGCAAGTATCAAAGATAATATTGTGTTTGGGGCTAACTTCGATGAACATAGATACAAGAAGGTTCTTTATCAGTGTGCCCTTGTTCCTGATCTTGTCAATTTGACCCATGGAGATCAGACTCTCATTGGCGATAAGGGTCTTTCATTATCGGGAGGACAACAGGCTCGTATTTCTATGGCACGTGCGTTGTATTCAGGCTACACAATGTGTCTTGATGATCCACTAGCAGCCCTAGACCAACATGTTCAGAATCACGTCATCAGACATGCTCTTGCTTACGCCGAATCCAAAATGGTCATGGCTACAAACTCTCACAAATTGTTGGAGTATGGAAAAGTGTACAACCTTGATAACCGTGAACACTCTCTTCCCTCCAAGAGCTTGGATGATCTTAGAGAGCCTAATGTCATTCCAGGTGATATCAATATCCAACCCCAGTCTTCCCTTCAACCTCAGGAAATCACCACTACTGGAAGAGTCAACTGGAATGTATATCGAAGATACTTCCAGGAATTTGGATACCTCACTTTCTTCGTTTTTATTCTTTTTGCAATCGTGTTTGCCGGTCTTGGTGTAGCTGCTGGTCTTGCAATCTCCAGAGCCAATGTTGTTTTGTATCTTCTATTTGGCCTTGGTGCTGGACTATCGGAAATCATCTCAAACTTGGTTTTCCTAAAGGGAAGCTGTGGAGTTGGAATTAAGCTGCATCTGAGACTATTAACTTGTGTGATCACATCGCCATTGGCGTTTTTCGTGTCAACTCCTATGGGACGTATTTTGAACCGACTCACAGCTGACTTAAAGCTTACAGATGAAGAAGTGGCTAACAATGGACGATTGTTCGTATACTCATGTATTGAAGCTGCATTCGGATTGGGTCTTATTGTTGCAGCTGCTCCTCTTTCCATTCTGTTTGTGGCTGGTCTGTTAATGTTGTACAAACATTATGAAGCCATCTACGTAAAGACTTCTCGTGAGCTTAAACGAATTGTGGCTGCAACATCTTCTCCTATTTTAACCATTCTTGGAGAGAGTATTGATGGTCGACATGTTATTTCTGCTTATGACCGACAGGAATACATGTCTGGAAGACTATGTGAGGCTCTTGATGAAAATAACAAGGCTCGGTTTATTCAGGGTAACTTAGGATACTGGTTGGGTCTTCGTCTCAAGGGTATCGGTTGTGGTATTATTTTTATCGCTGGTGTTCTTTCTCTAGTTGCTCTTGGAAGTGGCAAATTATCTGTTGCTCTACTATCTTTGACAATGACATATGCTCTTGGTATCACAAAGCATCTTGATGCTATCGTGTCGTCTTTGATCATGGTTGAGACCAATTCTGTATCAGTGGAACGAATTGTGGAATGGATGGATTACGATAAACAGGACCCACTTGACCTTGATCTCGAGGCTAATGGATCGTCTGGTATTCCCTATGCTTCAGAAATAAGTTTGTTGTCCGAAAAACCTCCTCAAAAACTTTTCACTTCTGGTCATGTTCAAATTGAAGGATGGAATGTCTTTTATGGTGACTCTCAGGTTCTGAAAAACATTACTCTTGATATTCCTGGTGGAACCAAATTGGCCATTGTGGGACGAACTGGATCTGGAAAATCAACCTTTGTCAACTCCCTGTTCAGACTGGTGGAATCCCGATCGGGTGCTGTAGTCATTGACGGTCATGATATAAGCAACATTTCACTTCTCGATCTTCGTTCAAATATGGCCATTATCCCTCAAGACTGCCAGGTGTTTGCTGGAACGGTAAGACTTAACCTTGATCCTCATGGTATTCACTCTGATCAGCAACTTGAAGAAGCACTTCGAAATTGTTCTTTGGATTTCCCCTTGGATATGATCCTCAGTGAAGATGGTTCCAACATTTCCACGGGTCAACAGCAACTTTTGTGTCTAGGTAGAGCCGTTTTGAAAAAGGCTGCAGTTGTTTGTTTGGATGAAGCAACTTCCTCTGTGGATAAAGATACCGAAAAGCTGGTTGGAGCAGTTTTACAGAACGCTTTTGCCGGTTCTACTGTTATTACTATTGCCCATAGGTTGGAGACTGTGATGGGTTCAGATAAAATCTGTGTTCTGAGCAAGGGCCAAGTAGTGGAGTACGGTGCACCCTCTGAGTTGTTGGCGAAAAGGGGCTTATTCTATGAGCTTCATAAGTCTAATCGGTTGGATTAAGTGGATGACACGATCTAAACGGACAAATAGAATAATAATTTCATTTAATCATCGTATAAATACCCCATTCATCGGCCACAAATAATGATATTCCTGATAACAGCAGGATACGCCCATATATTGAAGGGGAAGGTACACATGTGAATACATTCCTAATGCCTTTGTACTGGAAAAACAGTCTATCTCCAAGCCAAGACCCTTAACATTGAGGCAACTTAAACTTTATGCAAGATTGAGTAAATGGGGCTTTAGATTCGAGTCCTATTGAACAATGTGCAAAGTGACTACCACAATGAACTATTGGAAAATTTGTGGGGAATGTGACCGCAGTAGTTAATTATGACAGTGTGTTTGTGGTTAGCCTATCAGCTTTAAGAAAACGAAACACAGTATAGTCAGAAAGAGACCTCACTGACATGATGGATTGGTGGCAATGGGAGTAATGATAAAAGAAAAAACAGAGTTATTGAAAGGAAATATTTGTATGAGCGAGGCTGAGTGGGATTTTGAGCGACGGAGTGCTACGAAGAAGTTCAAAGAACTTGAATTAAAATGAAAATGGAAAGTATTGAAAATTATATTAGTCTCCTAAGGCTCGTTAGATCATCAACTTCATTGGAGTGTGAAGTCTCTTCCGAATCTGCAGTTATCTCAATATTTTAGAACACCGTCTTTGTTCAAGTTAGAACCAGGAGTCTAACAACTAAATTCTCAAAGAAATTGTCATCAGAGTCTTCACTAAAAAACCAGTCCAGATTCTTAAACAGGTATCACATTCTCAACTCTTGGAGCTCTCGATGTTATATACGCACGTGGCCCTACGAGGGGTTTACAATCTTCCAAATTGATAGCCTGATATGGTTATAATGGAAAAGATGGCTAATTAACGGTGTATCGGCTCACGCCATTGAAGAATATGGCTTTTACGAGTCTTAGCCTATGGACTCATAAAATCCTGACATTGTGATTCTAGTAAGGGGAGAACATTTGTGGCTCACGTTTCGAAACACCAATTCAACATGAGAATATATTCCAACACTTCAACAATATATCTCGAAGCTCCGAATTAGAAAACATAATCATTGCACCGTTGATAATTGAATCTGGTAAGAACCAAGGGCACTCTCTGAAGTTTCAGGGTATGAGACTTCTATTAATACTGGTTCCAGAGATCCCTGTAAGCTGCTGGTTCGACATAGTTGTCTCTTTCACGTACATCATAATAAGTTCACAAAAGCATTTTCGAGTAACCCCTCGTCAGGTGGTGAAGTTCTTGTTTGTGTATGATGAGCTCGTACCTGAAATGTGGTAAGGTGTATACTTATGATTAGGTTTTTATTCAATGACCTGTTAAAGGAAGTCTACGAAGATAAGTGTGTTTGGCGATATTTCAGCAAATTTAACTGAAATTAGCTAGACTGGCTATCTCATAGAATGAAACCGTTTCAAATTCAGTCATTTTGTAACTTTTGAAACTGAGACTGTCTCAACTTTATGGACTTTAAAAAGGATTCTAGAAGATCAATTGACTAATAGAATCCTTTTTAATGTTCTCTCAACAGATTATTATTCATTTCAGGAAGTAGTCTCATGTTCCTGCAGAAACTTTAAATTGTAAGCGAACATACAACGCCTTGCCACGTTGGAAATTCACTTTCTACACCACACAAGACACGATGTCACGGTTTATTTTTGTGATTGTTGCTTTCATGGCCCTTGTTGCCGGCGTTTTTGCCGCTAAGGACGACCTCCCCAAGCTTCAGATTGGTGAGTACAAGACTGGATTCAATTGACGTCACACGTCACCATCGACTTAAAACTAACCCAGGCATCTTGAAGAAGATTGCCCCTGAAGATTGCACCCAGAAGGCCCGAAAGGGTGACACTGTTTCTGTGCACTACACCGGTAAGCTCGAGGACGGCACTGTCTTCGACTCCTCTGTGGAGCGAGGTCAGCCCATCCAGTTCCCTCTCGGCACTGGACGAGTCATTGCTGGCTGGGACCAGGGTATTCTTGGCATGTGTATTGGAGAGAAGCGAAAGCTTACCATCCCCCCTCATCTGGCTTACGGCAAGCAGGGAGCTGGTCACGTCATTCCTCCTGATGCCACTCTGATCTTCACCACTGAGCTTGTGTCCATTGACAACGAGAACCGTGATGAGTTGTAAGCTAGAGCTCAAGAGAGTTAGAGAGCTTAGAATTTGACTTCCTCGGTTCAGATATATTTAATAAATGTACTAGTAGAGTTGTGTGTGTGTAGAGTGCTTTCAACAGTACTTTGGACGCAGATGAAGAAGATTAGAGATGATGACTTACATCAAATGCTTGATACGTCTACATCCTGCTCTGCAATGCCCATATACTGTAAAGTACATAATGCCTAACGATCACTGTCAAATATACCGTAGCCACCAGTTGAAGTTATTTAAACACCTCATTTCTGGTTAAAGTTTGTCAGAAAGTGGACAATGTCGCTCACCCAGTACCAAGCCGAAATCAATGACTTTATCAACTCCAACGACCAGATTCGGTTGCTGGGGGAAATCCCTAAAAAGGGGTCTCATCTAGTCGTTTTAGACTCTTCCTTCAACCCTCCACATCTAGCTCACCTGGAGTTAGTCACGTTAGGTGTTACTGCTACAAACGATACAGTGTGAGTCGGCCTGCTAGCTAATTGACCATTTGAGAGATTTACTAACCTAGTGTTCTTCTGTTATTATCTATCACAAATGCAGACAAGAAGCCCGTTCCTGCTTCTTTTGAACAGCGGTTGGAAATGATGCAACTCTTCAAAGACAGTATTAATGCAGAAGTAGTTATTGGATTAACCAAAGAGCCATATTTTGTGGACAAATACAAGGCCATGAAACAGCTTCTTGCTTCTTCCGAGAACACCCCAACTCCAAGTTTACATTTCCCAATGGGGATGGATACTCTGGTGAGGCTTCTGGATCAGAAATATTATCAGGAACCCATTCATAATGTGCTTGACCCGTTTTTTGAAGACTGCCATGCCCATGTATTGACAAGAGACAGCATTCCATTCAATCTCGAGCAGCTGCCAGAACAATGGCGAGGACACATTCATATTTCCTTGAACTCCTCAAAAACGGACGGAGTTTCTTCCTCACGGGTTAGAGCACTGGTAGGTAACAACAGTGAGTCTTGTGAGTTTGACAAGCTGATTCCGCCTCAGATTCTCGATTATATTTTTGATCAGGGGTTGTATCAGTAGATATCTAAAGAAGTAGACTCATGAAGGAGCATTTTACCAGTTTTATAGTGTTCTGACCCTTTAGACTAATACATGAGCAAACTGTAAGAGTTTGGGTACAAGATTTGAGCAGTTTAAAGCAATAGACCACTTAAACGAAGAAAACAGAAGAAGTTATCACCTTTTTTAGATAAATTAGTTGTTTCTGAAACTCGGTCCCATTTATACCCACACCAAGAATTTGATTTACGTTCGATATTTTCATGGTGCAAACTCAGTTAATAGATTTAACAATCAATTTTACCTGAAACAATAGCTCCCCAACAGCAGCTCACTGATTTTCAACATTTACTTTTATTTTTTCATTAGTTTCATCACTTTTTTCTTTGTCTCACAGGTCCCCTGCATAAGGTTGTTTAGATGAATCCTATTTGGGGTTTAGCGTTGTTGTGGTAACCTTGGTAAACACTATAACCTAGACCTCAAATAATCCTACCCGATCTCACATAGACATCACCACCATGTTGAAAAACAGCAATCATGACCGAATGATAGCATACTCGGAGCGATTGGCCTCGTTTGAAGGAGTCCGTCTTCCTCGGAAGCGCAAGAAGACCCAATGGCCACATGAACATCCTGACCCTGAACAACTTGCCCGGGCTGGTTTCTATTTCAATCCCACAGCCGAAAGTCCAGATAATGTCACTTGTTTTTTGTGTGAATGTTCTCTGGACGGATGGGAGATTGATGACTGTCCTTTAAAAGAACATCTGGAACATTCTCGGGGATGTTCGTGGGCCACCATGTTGTCCAAGGAGTGGAAGAATGAGAAGAATCATGATCCTCATTGCAAAGAAAATGTTGGTATGAGGCTGACAACTTTTGATAACAGGTGGCCTCTGGAGAAAAAGCGGGGATGGCCTACATCTCTAAAACTGGCTGAAGCTGGTTTCTATTTTGCTCCTACTGTGGCAGATGAAGATCTAGTAGTTTGTGCTTACTGTGATCTTTCATTGGATGGTTGGGAACGAACCGATGATCCTCTTCA
Organism: Yarrowia phangngaensis; assembly: GCA_900519005.1. Lineage (NCBI taxonomy): Eukaryota > Fungi > Ascomycota > Dipodascomycetes > Dipodascales > Yarrowia > Yarrowia phangngaensis. The sequence goes on from ULGR01000006.1 coordinate 358,870, forward strand.
TGAGCATCAGAGACGACGTCCCGAATGTTACTTCTTTACCAGCCAAGAGGGTAAAGGCTGTTGCAGCAAGAAGAAGAAGTCCTTGAAACGAGCCTCTTCTAGGGTCGAGCCGTTAATTGAAGAGGTGGTTTCAGATGAAGAACCCGACAACAAGCCCATTCGATCCAAGAAAGAAGGAAAGAAAGCTAGTGTGGTTGTTCCTAAGATTAGACAAGTTTCTGTTGAAGATGAGCTAGCTAAGCTTCAGAAGGAAATGGAGGAGAGAGGAGAACTCAGTGAGGAAGACGAGGAGGAGGCGGAGGAGGAGGAAGAAGAGGAAGAAGAGGCAGATTCAGATATAGACCGAGAATTGGAGGAAATGGCTGCAAAAGCTCGTACCACTACTTGCAAGTTGGATGACGAGGAAATCAGTGTTTTTGAACAACCCCAACAACAATTTACTCCCGTTCGGCCTAACAAAAGGTCTTCTAATGTGTTTGTAGAGGAAGATACTCCTCCAGTTAAGAAGAGAAAGTCTTCCCAGGTACCACCAACGTCTGATAGTGCCCCTAGGTTGTCCTTAGCGATTTCCGAAAGCAGTAACAACTGGGAGGTTTTTTCGTGTTCTTCAGAGGAGCCTGAAGAGCCTGAAGAGCTGGTGCCGCTTGTAAAGGAAGAAACTGAGGAAGTTGTCAAGGAGGAGCCTGTGGAGGAGTCTGTGGAAGAATCTGTGGATGACGTACATGTGGCTGATGAAAGCGTTGCCGATGAAATCGTCGCCAATGAAAGTGTGGCTGACGACAATGTGGCCACCGACAGCGTGACTGATGACAACGTACAAGTTGTATCTCCTTATCACGAAAGTAAATCCAACATTATCATCCACGAAGACAACTCAGAAGATCCCACTGAATCTGAACAAACTCCTAGCTTCGAACATTCTAGGGAGGTCACTACAGAGTCTCAAATCAAAGGGGAAACTGAAGTCAAGTCACCTATAGCTCAGCCAACAGATACCCAACCAACACTGGCAAAAGTGTTGTCACCGAAGACTATATCTCGTTCTCCCCTTGCTGTCAGAAACCTCAATCAGATTGCGTCGTCGAAATCAACAGTCACAATCAATGCTACCACGCCACCTCGACTAAATTCTGGAGTGCAATGGGAACCAGTGGACTGTGATCAAGTGTTTGATGTTTGCCAGACCAGTCCCCAGAAAGATTCAGAATACCTAGATATGACCATTAGTGAGTGGTACACGTTCCAGGCTGCTGAGGCAGAAAGCCGTCTTATGGAAAAGTGTCACCGTATGGTTGAGATTGTACAGAGAGAAGGGCAGCGAGCTCTTAACTATTTGAAGTTGCTGCCAACCACTGACAGAAGCTAAAACGGCTTTATGAACATTTATTTATATATTAATAATATACGAGAAAGTGATACAAATGCGATTTATTGTTATGTAATGTTTCACCTACCAAAGTTGAACATTTTCCATTCCGTTGGCAATGCCGTCCATGTCCTGTCTATAGCCTGGGTATCCTACTGGTTGTCTTTTAGGAGGGGACCGTTGGCCAAACCCGACTTCGTCCATCAGTCTTCGGTGGGCTTGGGTTAGTTTGACATTCATCAGAGTGTTGCATACCTTGTCTACAGCAACCTGACGGGTGTAGCCCTCGAGGTAGGGGCTCATGAGCACCTTGAGAACAAAAGTGGGACCATGACCCTGGTCAGACAAAATAGCATGCAGATTAACAGGGTCCAACAATGCAGATAACAGCAGGTCACGCGATTCCACTTCTCGGCTGGCAAGAAGTTTTAGAGCTGTGAGAGATGCAAGCTTGTGATTTGCCAGCACCACAATATGAGGAACCAGTCTTGGAGCCAGACATTTGTGTCGGTTAGGCAGCACACAGGTGTCTAAGTACCATGTAAGCAATAGGGCACCGTTGGGGTTTACTGCTAATTGAGGAGCATGAAGAACAATTGCTGCAGCCATCATTCGCTGCTGGTCTCGAGTGGCATGAGGAGACTCTAGGCAAGCTCGCATGGCACGTGATCCAAATCGGCCAAGAGCGATCTCAGAGAATCGTGCAAGCATGGTCTCGTACACAAAATCAGACCATGGTGCTTCAAACTTAAGACAACCCTGTAGCACATAATTACCAAACTGGTCCAAAAAGAGATGGACAGTGTATGGGCGTAAATGCTTGACGATCAGAGCACGCTGGGTAGGTGTTGATGCTACATCGATGATTTTTTGAGCGGCCCAAGTGCCGTTCTTGTGAATACCAATAGCCGCCAGATGAGGCGCAATCTGCTCTAGCATTCGTTCTTTGGATTCGTCCGTAGCAGACTCGAACATCTTCTGTACGACGGTGTTTCCAAGGTAATCAGCTGCCAGTTGGGCAACTTCAGGCAACATCTCTTCTACCAGAGCCTCAATTTCTTCAGCGGACAGAATTCTAGCATCCAGACGTTTTCCAACATCTCTCAATCTGGCACTATCAAAAATTCTGTGAGGAGATTGTTCGGGGACGGCAGAAATCTCAGGTTTCAACTCTGCAGAAGCTGTCACGCTACGTTTAACGGCAGGGGCGATCCAGCTCAAATCCCAGGGTCCTAACTGTGCGCAAACAGCCAATAACTCCTCTTGGAATCGAGTGTCTTCTAAAGGAGGTACTTCGGGAAGCTGTGGCAAGTCCTGCTGTACAAACCCCCCTGAGCCTAAAGATCCTGCATGTTGAAGCTCCTCTACACTTTCAGGGCCAAGTTTAGCGAATCCTACACGGCAAGGACCTGCGCCAGGAAAAAACTCTTTTCCGTTGAGCTGCTGAAGAGCATGAAGAGCCGATTGAGCGTCTGCAAAGTTGATGAAGCCGCAATTTTTGTGTGTGAGAATTCGAGCACTCTCCACGGTCCCGTAGGCTGAGAAAATGTGATGTAAAGCCTGAGGAGTGGCAGTCGGAGGCAGTTTTCCCAGCCATAAAGATCGCGACGGTTTTTCTTCATCGTATTGTGTAGATGGAGGACCTGCCGAAGGTGGTGGTGCTACAGATGCATGAGTGTTGGATGGAGCAGTGGTGTATGGTCCCAGTGGAATATCGTAGTCATAATAGGGCACAGAAACAGTTTGTGCACGCTGTCTGTGTTGGACCGCAGCGACTTGTTGCAGCTGGGGATGCATGGGAGGCATGATTTGCTGGTCGTACGATTCCTCCTCTCTGGGCATAGTGTTGATCGTGTATGATCTGATTCGGCTGGGGTCTGTCTTGACGTTAAGCTCATGCATGAACGGCTGGAGAGGCTCGTAAGGTTGTGACACGGGCGGAAACGGAATGGGAGCATCAGTTGAATCAATCATGGAAGACCTCTTGGAGTTGGACCAGATGGATGATCCTGACAACGATGGGTATAGAGACGGTCGAGATTCAGGCAACAAGTTGAGTGATCCTGATCTTAATCTTGAACCCATGGCATTTGCCAGAGCGTGCGACTGTGGGGTGACCGGTGGGGCAGCTACAGGAACCTCCAGAAACGAAGAGGTTGTTTGTGGGGTTGCGTTTGTGTGTGGAATTGCGTTTGCAGGAATTGCGTTTGTAGGAATTGCGTTTGTAGGAATTGTATTTGTTGGAATGGCATTTGTAGGAATGGCGTTTGCTGGAATGGCGTTTGTTTGGGTTTCTGTAGGAGCCGATGGGGCTTGTGAAATTGTGGTAGTTACACTGGGGATGTTGTTCTGCATTGGCATTGGCCAGTCTCTCACTACCTCATCGTTGTCGGGTGAGAGTAGTGCCAGAGATCCTTTATGGTCTTTGTCGATATTGTGGGTAGTTAATCGCGAAGGCAGCGTGCCGGCACGTGCTCGCGATCGTAATGGGGAGTTCCACACGTCCATCTGGGTTAGCTCATGGAGATTTGATTAAGGTGATGTGGAATGAGGTGAAAATTGATGGATGTGACAGTGGTGGGTGTTTGTGTAGCGTTGTCTTCGTAAGGGTTATGTTGTTGCGTTTGCGTCCGTTGCGTTTGTGTCCGTTGAATTTGCGTCCGTTGTGTCGGTGGTGGAAGTGTTCGTGCTGCTTGTTGGTCTCCACACTTAGCACTTGTCACCAAATCTGTCACTCGCCACACCGATTTGCATCAGTAAAACTCAGGTTATACTCACATGTGATCTCTCTTGTTTGTGTCTGTTGTTGAACTGTCAGTTTAGCACTTGAGCAATGTGAAAAGTAAACCGTCAATAATGCGTACCTGTACTTTACGTGTATCCAAATCTATGAGAAGTCAAAATGAGGTGGGAAGGTCAATCCCAACCCAAAATGCAAGGTTGTGCAGGAGGAACCCTTAGTAACGTAAGACCAAGGGCAGGAGTTACACGCGAGTAGGAAATAAATAAACTGCGTGATTTTCCACTTACAGGAGATGGAATGTGCTAGAATATGGAATTTACAATTTACAACATTTGCATCCTGCACATCATACCCGTCCAGTTGTGACTGTTCGCAGTTTGGTGGTTAAATCCAAGAAATGCTGATTTGACAATTCACTATAAGCTTTGGGATAGTGCGGTAGTTTGTAGATCCGTCTGGGGAGTACTAAGGGCTTGCCATGTTACCCTGTCTGATAGGAATACACTTTGAGTGTGCATGGCCAGACAGCTCGTGAGGACAACTCATCAGGCCAACAAAGGGTGGGACTTGAGCCTTTATTATGAGTATGTACCACTTTGGGAAGACCACGTCACCTATTGAGGTTGTTGAGGATCCGCTTTCATTCTCCACGTCCCGAATGCATGGCTCAACGTTTATCCACCGCGTTCACAAATGCTGCTAAATATAGTTCCATAGCCTCTTTGCGGAACGCGGAAGTGTTGTGTTGCATAACTTCCATATTGTAGGAGGAGTGAAATGTACACCAATACTCTTTTTGTGTGCGCTTTTCACTGATTCACAGAAAAGGCGCCGGTTCCCCCATGCCGCCTTTTTGAAGACTTTTGTGCCAATCAGTTTTTTTTGAAGTAGTCCTAATGAGCTCAACTGGGCAAATTACCCAAAATGGTGGAACGTAACAATTGGTGCGTGAACGTTATCTAATGTAACCTATTTCCAGAAAAGCCATTTGCTTCAAACATGCTAAATGGGCGATTATAGCAACAAAGATATAAGTTGGGCAGATGAAGTCAAGCTTTGGCCTCGAAACCGCAATTTCCCACTCTTCTTAATCTATAGTCTCGTTTCTCAGTAAAGCCATCTCACGTACATTGTACATTCCTCATCTTGCTTTGCATTGTGCAGGTACAACTGCGCCCCTGACATTCCATAGATATTTCTTGTGTCAAGTCTTGTTGGTGGTCACAAGCATGAGACGTAACAGACGACTGGTGGTTGTTTTGGCCCTGGTTATTTTTGCTGTGGTTTTTTTGCATTCTCACGTGTCTACTGACCCTTTGGCAGCTCGGCACTTCAAGGACAACTTCAACACGTTCATTCTCACCAAAGAATGCAAACGGTCGTTTGATCATATCACGTCTATAGTTCCTGGAGGAACAGTCTTGACTGACAATAAACAACAATGCATGACAGGAGGTGGGACCCAGGGGTGGCAGTACCATGAGTTGGGAGTGGATAACGAGTGGGGCTACACAAAGAAGTACCAGAGGGCGCTACAAATGTGTGCAGCCAGTAAAAAATCAAAGTGTCTCATTCTGGAAGACGATATTGTGTTCATTAACTCGCCTCAGTCAACCTTCAAACGAATCAAGATGCATACAATGTTTGGGGGAGCAAAGTCAGCATGGGACTGTTCGAAAATCGGCCTGGGCTGGCTCCCTACGGGCCAAACGGGAAATAAGTCGATCTGTAGAATAGTCGATAAAAGATCTGCCGCATGTCTTGCCTCATACATGCTGAAATACCCCTTACCAGCAGACCTTGCACTCAAGTTGGCCCAAATCCATTGCAAAGTGAAGCAACATAGGTTTCTGCTTACTCAGCATACAGGTTTCAAGTCGTTACTCAGCGGCCAGCGAGATCTGACTCCTCTTTGGCAATCTTCTGAGCAATAATGCTTTCAGCTTTTCTCTCTGTTACTGTCTTCTAAGCAGATCTAAGAGTCTCATTTATGATTTTTCAAGACTGCACTGTTATTGCACGAGATTAAAGCATGTATGACCCATGTTTCATGGCACCAGTTCACTGAACTTCCTCTATGAATTTGTTCGCTGCTGTATAATGGCTCTGAAACGTATCTGCATGCTGATACTGTAACATGAGAATCTGTCAGTCTGATGTTATTGATTCTCTCTCAGCCTTACACACGTGGGTATCCTTCTCTTTTATTCTATGGGAAGAGAACTACACCCATGACTATGGCGAACAAGCCCTTCTAACTCAACGATTCATGATATACAAACATAAATTATTCAAGACATCTTCACCTTCGAGTGAATACACCAGTTCATTCTTATATGGTCTTTGAACCCATGAATATTTCTGTACTAAAATAACACATTTGGAAGTAGTTAAAGGACCGCTTACTAAGCTAAGAAGCGACCAGTGACCTGCATAAATCCAGGAGATATCGAGAACTATAAAATCCAGCCTGAACTTTTCCCACATCTAGACGGGAAGATCTTTTCCAACAAAGAGCGCTGATACTCTGATAGTTTTTGAGCTCCCCCGTTGAAAACTCACGAGGAAAATTTGCAAATGTCAAAGTTTTAAGATCAAACCAAAATTCATCTCCTCTGTTATTATGAATCACCATAAAGTTTCCAAACAATCTATCAATTTCCAAATAACACAAATTCAAGGTGTAATTGAAGATATGGGGGAGTTTAAAAACTGAAACTCTGCAGCAAACTGGGTATTTTACATTGTTAGAGATTGGTTGGCCCGGGATCAGATATGCCTTACCAGTGACGATTTCCTTCTTTTGCGCAAAGTTTGAGAAATCAACAAACACCTGCACTAGATATATCCCACAACAACTGATAGATGCATGATCCATGAAACACAAACTTACACCTGTCTGGTGTAATGTAGAGCAACTTATAAACACAACGTTTATCCCAGTCCAAATAGACCATTCGGTAAGTGTCACTTTCAGGGGTGGTAATTAACGCAAATGCTGTATTGTGGAATGTTTCTAATAGAGCTGTGGGACTAGAATGATCCTCATTCACTTCTTCTTCTTCTTCAAAAGGAAGAAATAGCACTTTAGGCAGAGCTTCTCCATATTCCATTTTAATGAAGTATAATCCTTTAGATCCGGACCTTACAATATACAGCGTTGATTCGTGGCCCTTGATAACTTCATCGCTCAAAGAGTCCCCAGGGAGTTTAAACCTCCAAGCAAGTTTTTTATCACCATCTATATAGTAGGTGTAAGGAGATGTCCCCACCATCATTCCAAAATAATTCCAATCCTGACAATTTACTTCAAACTCAAGTGCACTTTTTCATCGTTAAAAAGTTGAGCCGATACCTGAAAGTTTTTGAGTTTCAATCGAGCTGTAACAAGTATTTCACAATTGCTTATACCAGCACTGCCCAGAAGAACAAAGTTGTTAGGCGACCGGGATCTGAACAATGGGACTCCAGGTACGGCACTGTTTTCATGAATTTGCATTCCAGATTGTCCCATTTTCACTTTATGGTCATGCTTCAATGCCCCATCCGCAGTTCTTTGATTTCTGGGAGGTTTCTTGACAAAAAGCTGTTGACCTCACCAAGCATGTCTTTCCAAAGCATATATTTTGGTTTTCCAGACTGTCCTATCCATGGGACCAAGTTTTGGACTGCATCAAAATTTCTTTTTTCTTCAGTTTCTATAATCTCGGAGACTAGTCGATGAAGAGTCCAGCAAGTTTCTCTGAGTGCCACAAGGTCAGCAAAGCTCAAGTGTTGAAAAATCACAAGATAGAGCTCAGTAGGGATTGGGAACATAGCAAATGTGGTTGGGCAGTGTATGATTTAGAATGAAGGAGGTTGCAGTTTTATAACCAATTATAGTATTAACGTGAAATTCTGTTTGATCAAAAAGGGCAGGTGGAGTAATTTCGAGCAAAAACAATAAATCTCTATTGGTTATTGAATATATGAAGTAAGGCGTAGATAAGAGAAGATTTCTCTTCAACCTAAAAGGCTGTGAGGGAAACCCAGCTTTTCCTATTGTTTCTCTCTCAGCAGTTGAATCAAACTACATAGTGATAAAAATCTATTTATTGATTTGATCTATGTTTGGATTTGAGTACACTCATAAATAGCCACTAATTGAAAGTATTTCATTATCGTCTCAAGATATATTATTCTCTGATACACTTTCGCATTATTCTTACCCTGTTGAGCAAACAATTGAGCAAGGTTATGCCATTTCAACACAAGTTGCACACTCTATAGAAGGGCAATCTCCACCGCAAGATAATCTTCTGGACAAGATATAGGATCCTTTTCGAGAATCTTCTTAATATTCTCAGAGACGAAATCCTTGTTGACCACAATCTGGAAAACCTGCTCATCGAACCAGCTATTAGACATCGAGAAGAAGCCCTTTTTACCACATTCTTCCCCCCATGAGTTTTGAATTCGCCATAGAAGAGGTTCGTCTTCCTTGTGTTTGTCTTCTTTGGGTTTTGGTTTCAGGTCAACGCCAGTAATGACCATAGCGTGATTCGTTTTTGAGAAACCAGTAACCGCACTCTCGAACTTACTGCGGCGGGGAGTACACTGGTCAAAGACAAAACTGTAGTTCCAAGCTTTTAGATCAAGAACACCGGACTTTTTATCAATACACTGTGTGATATCACACCCGATGAACACAGGCGTGTTATGTTTAATGGACTCCATGGCGGCATACTTAAGTTCATTCATCGTTGTTTTGACAAAACAATTCTTTTTTTCACCCGTTACTGTTCTGACACCTTTCTCTCCGATAGGACACTTGGAGTTGTACAAATCATCGCTTGTGACTCCTCCATCGTTAATTAAAGATATGTAGGTATCGAATTCAATACCCACTAGTTCGTAGAGTTGCCTAGGTGTCAATTCCAGCATAGTGGGGTTCTTCCTCGAAGTTTTATAACTTCTCAAGTAAAATGCTGTATTCGGAGTAGGAGGTTTTCCTAGAGCAGTGCAAAGATTGATATAGAATTCTGCGAGAAATTTGTCTTTAGCACGGGCCAACTTATTCATCCTATCCTCGCCTCTGTGTTTAGCAATATGACGGAGTTTGAGCGCATAGTCAATCATATGTGAATTGAAGTTTTTGCAGAAATCACTGGTATTTTTGGAATGCTCTCTTTCAGGAAATAGGGAGAGAGGAACCAGACCATACTTTCCCGCTAAGTATGAGAATCTCTTAAGTTGACCTCCATCTCGCATGGGATTGTTGAGCAATGCTTTAACTTTCTGTGTAGATAGATCCATATTGGCAGAGTAAATTATTCTATCCATAAATTCACTAGCCCTCTCAAATTTATCGTAAACGAAACGATAAGGCTGAGAAACTTGGAACTCAGGGATCTTCAGGTCCTGTTGCAGATTTGTTTGTCATCACATTTAGAGCAGCAAAGATCCAGCAACGACCAGATGATCCTTGGTTTGAAACTGGCGAGCCCTCAAATTCAACCACATTGCTGAATTCATGCGTATGTTTGTTGTGGGCATCTGGAATCATTGTTACTTCTATGAAATTGAATTTAGCAACAGCAGCTTCAGCAAATTGGTTTGCACGTTCCCCGAACACTTCCTCACTCAAATTTCTAATCTTTTGCACATATGAACAATCGACTTCTTGGAGGTTCATTTTTGGGGATGTGTAAGTGTACAAAACAAATAAGAATTGGGGACTTGGTCTGTTTAAATAAGGTATACTGATAAGGTTGACAGTCAGTCTATGATGAATGTGGTGTAAGTTTGAGTCTTAACATTTATTCCTTAAGAAGATATATGAGATCTCCTATTTGTTACGCTGATACCTATCAATCTTGTCAATTACGGACGGTGTTGTTTCACTCCTTGATTTCAACAATGATTAAACGCTCAGACCCACCACAAAGTCATTGCAATGGGGTGGCATTTAGTTTGACAGCCCCAAAAGACATGCCTGCAAAGTCACATAACCAACCCCCCTTTGGTACGGCTAAAAAAACGTGAAACAGCAGAATCTCCTAATATATTCAGCATCTAGTGAGCGAAGCGTCATTTCTATACCTAACTAAGTCAACATGTCTCAAAGAATCAGGTGGACTTCCTTTGTTCTATTCAGGATTAACTCAACCCAACGCTAGTTCAAATTGATCCAAGTACATACAAAAATGTTGTCCAAATTGTTTGAACTGTATTAGGGTGTGGAAAATGAATTTATGAAGATATGAATAGTGACTTTTACACATGCCAGAATACCCTTGGCTCTTGACTCTTGGAGATAACAGATTGAATTTAAACTTTAATAATTATGCTTAATCAAAGTTTGACCAATGTGACAGAATGGCAATACCACTGATTTCTCAGACAAAGATTTGGTTGATTTCAAGGAAGAAGACGTGGAATTTGGATTAACAATTTGGTTGAAGTTTGGAGAGTATATTAATGAAATTTTCTTTGTGAACATCTGTGACCCTTCTCTTACATGCCACATTTCATAGTGAATGCATTCTCGCTCTCTCAACATACAAAACTGCTGATGATGCAAATCTACGTTTTAGTATTGACAAGAAATGCTAATTCTAGTGCCAGTAACTAACTCTCTATTCCTTTCTCGCCTTTATATGAATGTTTGCCACCAGACTAACAAAGGACGCAACCTGAAAGATGGCCCATCGCAAGATTGGAGTGTTGAGGAAGATCAATTTTCACATCTATAAATGATTAATAAAATATTTTTACATTCAGATACCAAGATGATATCTTCTCTTCTCTTTCTAATTCCTCAAAGAGCTTATGAAACCATAGTGTGACACGCAGGAACGATTTTAAAGCTATAATTACATGGATATATCGATCTGAGTACTCAAGGATGCATCTATAGCAGTAATACAGAATAATGATATTGTGGTATTCATTTGCAATATCAACTTTAGTGCAGACCAAGCTTCTGGAATCCTTGATGTCAAAGAATTCTCAAACAGACTTAGTATCAGGAGAAAACCTTTAAAAAAACACCAAGAACACAACGAAAATCACAAAAGACAAGACGAAGCAATAATTCCTGGGAAGTTACTTCAGAGAGTTGGTTGCTGGTAGCTGGAAGATCGGACGGAACCTGAGGATCTGGCGAAAATGACAACAACAAATTGGTGGTGCAAGCCAGGTACACTACAAACTGAAAGAATCTAAAGCCTTCTATGAACCCTGCATCTGTTACTTTTCATGGCACATAAAATGGATAGATGATCCATTAAAAGCAAAAAAGTGAAACGCCAAACCGACGAAAGAGAAATGAGGAAGAGATGTTGAATAACAAAAACAATGAATAGTCTGTTTATGAGAACACGATCATAACCTGATGACCACCTTTCCGACTTCAACCTGTTTTCCCAATCTTATCTTTTTTTCCAGTAATAACACCAAATAAGAACAGTATAACTTGTAGACTACTTCAATTACTTAGTATTATCTCATAATCATGTAATAATCAATTGAATGTATGAGAAAGAAACAATATCAACTGGAAAAATTCCGATAACTGAAGAAACGGTGGTTTTTCTTTGGAACCATGGTCATATTCCGATAATCAGGCCACCAAGTTATTGCTAGCTTCTAGACCAATTAAACACTGTTTGCCTTTTCTACACCCAGTAATTAGAATATATCATATCAATTGAACGAATATAAAATAACTGAAAAAAAAATAAAATAACTGAAAAAAATACTGAAAATGATAGCTATTACATAGGAAATGACCAGTTGCAGTTCGTGAGCACAAAGAAAATGTACTTAACATACAATAACCACCAGCAATACATATCAAAAATGTTTGCATTGAGCCAAACTTTCAGAAACAGGAAGGCAATAATGTACCAAATGAAACAGATAAAAATGTCTATTATTATAGTAACGATAACCACAGGAGACTAAAACGATCCTCGTAGCAGGATGTACGGATCTCTCATATTGATCATTTACCTGATATGAAAGATTGATATCTAATGGCTCACTTTGTAAACGATAACTACATGTAACTTGGATCCTATATGGCATAACCATAAACATCAAACAAAGAACCTGATTCTGAACTATGACATCTTCCCTAATGTTGATTCAGAATAGTGGGCCCGCTTCATCAGGCCTAGACTTGGAATTGTCAGTGTAACATGCAGTCTAGAACTTGAAATGGGTAAATCACCCCTGCTCCCTCAGTAAGTGGATCCAACTCATTGTTCAGGCAAATCTCCGATCTGCAGGACCAAACTGTATGCTGTGACGTAATGAATCTATTTATCAAGAAAGTTTTGATTCCACTTAAAGTGGCCCTCTTCAAGAGAATTTCTTTAACTTTTACCTAGCGTATATCATATTGGTTCAATAATGAACATTTTCTAGCTCAAGTATGCATTACTTTCAAAATTTACAGCAGTGTCATCAGGAAGGGTATTACTCAATTCAGAGTATTAGTAAGATTGTATATTATTCAGAATGTGTATTAATAAGGCTGCGTGTTAGCAGGCTGAGTTCCAGTAGGCTGAGTACTGGTAGGCTGTGTATTAGTAAGGCTGAGTAGAAAGCAGCATTCCTGCATAGTGTAAGCGAATCGGAAAGCTTAAACGTACATATACTTCTCAACATTTGGAAAGCTGCAGTATCTAAATTATCTTAAGTGAAGCTGGAAGCGAGAGGATACAAAATAGGATTGCAAACGGAACGAATATCCGAGCCCTACTATTTAGGGACTGCATACGTTTTTCCGCGGTGCTTGGAATGAACCACTGGTAAATGTCAAACTCATGGTCGTGGTCTATGATGAAAAACTATTTTATTGTTTTCATAAATTGTATGTCCACAACAATATGAACAATTGGTTTCAAAAGTCCCTGTCGAATCAGCCCATAATGAGCAGTCATTAAATTAACTACTATAAGCAGGGTGCATTGAAAAAAATTATGTTCATACCAACGAGATTAATTTTGCTCTCAATTGCAGCTCCGATATGTAGGTTAAACTTTAATAAAAACGTTAGAGATAGATGTACGGCTGTATGTATCCAAAAAAACGAGACCATCAAAATTCCGCAACAAAGTGATATTTAATCCTTTTGCCCATTTGGTCGTAAACAGCTCTCATAGTTATACCCTCTCTGAAATCCGTTCATGTTTATCCACTAGTGCAAACCTTCTGAAGCTGAGGGGAAGACCTAAGCCCCTGAGTGCCGTGCCGTTCGTTCTTTGCATACATGGTATTACTTGTGGACCCTTAGATCTTAGAAAAATCAGCAGACTAAACAAAATGCATTTTCAAAGTGCCATTGGGAAGCTCTGCATTTAGTAGTTCATGATCCTGAATCTGGTACCCTGCAGGTTGTGTTTGACGTCATGGTTGGCATCATCATACATTGTAGGGTGATGCGGGGTTTCTAGGATTTGGCACTCCAGTGTTTCAGAGTAATTTTTTATCTGAATAATTGAAAATCGCTCTTATGGAAACACATTATTTGGAAGTTGTATTTTGCGGTTCATAGTTTTAAAGCTAAACGCTTGTCTTCTAAGATGATGCGAAAGAAATTGTTGACTGCTGATCACTAATTAATTTGTGGATCCTGGCCTGCGTTGTTTTTGTTGTGTTTGTGTCTTTGTTTTCTTTAGTGTACTTTTTTTTGCCCTCCTATAAAGTTAACAGTGATATTAGGAACACGATGCAGGCACCCCTGATAATCCAGTTTAAGTTAGTCTGGCTCATTGATTCCCGGCATTTTTTAATGACAACTAGAAGCAATTGCTCATCAATAGATCAAACGCCTCCATCTTTTTTACTTCTTATTTCTGTTCAATCAGTTTTTTAGCTGGTTTTTTAACATTAAGCTCTAGAATCTTAAAGACATTAAGATTCGTTCTTTGTTCTGTAGTTAAGTGGGGCTGGGAAATAGCCTTAAAGTATGCACCCCGCCAAGTGGGACCTGTTAAGCAGTAATTGACCCTGTCTCAACTTTAAACCAAACGTCCATGCTTCAACCCTAACATTGTTCCTCTTATAGTTCTACCAGTGTAGTGAGCACTGTTTCGAGCAAAATTGCTGGGTCCATCAGTTCGCTGCCCACTGTTTACCCCAATTTACTCCAATTGTTTTCTGCAGTGGATTAACGCCCAGGAAACGGTCTCATGCATCTACTCAGTGATGTCCGATCGCATCCGACATCACACGTACTAGCCGCGTACGGTTATGCAATATGTCAGATTAGACAATGTATGCTGAAGGCTAAAGGATTGGAGTCTAGAACTTGGAGATGGAGCTCATAGGTATATAAACACCCTCAAAGTACACCTTTCTCGATATCCACCGCCGATGAAGCTCTTCACACTCGCTCTTGCTACCCTCGCTACTCTGGCTGCTGCCGTTCCTTCCCCCATTACTCCTTCTGAGGCAGCAGTCCTCGAGAAACGAGTCTACACCTCTACTGAAACCGCTGAAGTCAGTGAGGACTCCTATTACTTCTTGGAGAAGTACTCTCGTCTTGCCAACATTGGATACTGCGTGGGTCCTCTGGCTAACATCTACAAGCCGTTCAAGTGTGGTCTTCAGTGCGGCAAGTTCCCCAGTGCTGAGCTGATTCAAGAGTTCCACGATCCCGATTATGTTTTCGATGTGTCTGGCTACTTGGCTGTTGACCATGGCTCCAAGGAAATCTACCTGGTTTTCCGAGGAACTCATTCCCTGGAAGACGTTATTACCGATCTTCGAATCTCACAAGCCCCTCTCACTCACTTTGACAACGCTGCTAACATCTCCTCCCATGCCACCTGTGATAACTGTCTTGTTCATAATGGCTTTATTGAGACTTACAACAACACCCACAAGCAGGTCCGAGCCCAACTCGACGCTGTGGTCAAGAAGTACCCTGATTACAAGATTGCTGTCACTGGCCATTCTCTTGGTGGAGCTGCTGCTCTGTTGTTTGGAATCAGCCTCAAGCTAAACGGTCTCGATCCCCTTGTTATTACTTACGGCCAGCCTATTGTTGGAAACAAAGCTTTTGCCAACTGGGTCGATAAGCTTTTCTTCGGCCAGGAGAACCCGGACGTGTCGAAGATCACTCCCGAGCGAAAACTTTACCGAGTCACTCACCGAGGAGATATTGTCACTCAAATTCCTTTCTGGGATGGATACCAGCACAACTCTGGAGAGGTTTACATTGGCTGGCCTCTTATTAGCCCTCCTTTCTCTAAGGTGGTTACTTGCCAGGGACAGAGCAACAAGAACTGCTCCGCTGGAAACTCTCTTCTTTCCCAGCTCAATGTTCTGGCCAACCATCTCCAGTACTTTGTGCTCATGGGCATCTGTGGTATCTAACTTTTGATCAATTGATTTTATTTCTGCGCCTAGACCGTAAGCTGTAAGCATAAAATTGGGTACCTTCTAGATCGATCACAATATTCTGACATTCACATGAGTGGTGCAAACCAACTGGAATCTTCACAAGAAGCTGGAGCATTGGGGAGGTGCTACACGCTCAAATGATGATTCAATGACTAACTTGTTTTCCAGCGTTGAAAACGATTCTCTTTAGTTTTGTCATGAAATGATGCAATCCGCCAATAAAAAATTGCAGCACCTAGGATTCTCGTATGGTCTCCCACTACAATACTAACTAGGCTCTCTGGTGCTTGACTATGGCTGATCGGACGGGAAGCCGTATTTTCACCAGGATATGGCCGCAACTGGAAGAAAAATGATTCAGTTCAATACTTTCAGCAATTTAAATCACGTGAACAGTAAACTAGACTTACTTCAATTACTTAGAATTATGACATATTTATGACCTAATCAATTGAATGTATGAAAAAAAAATCAAGATTAAATGACAAAGAATGCAACGATTTACCTGGCTTTACGAACATGATTAAAACCCGATAACCCGTTTTCCAGTCACAACTCCAGTCACAACACAAAATTATGCACAGTCTAACTTGTAGAGTTACTTCATTACTAATTCATTATGAGAAATATCATTGTTATGGTTGTTTGTGATAACGAATTGATTCTCGGGAAGAAATGGTACCAAAAGTATATCCAAGTCGTGTAATCACCCTAGTTCTATTGACATTTTGTATTAACAACAAAAATGAGTACGCGTTTCTGGGAGTTGTGTTCATTTCACATTAATTATCGGGTGTATTGAATGTTAGTTATCGTAGATGAACGATATCCTTATCATGGCCTTTATCTATTAATAACTTTTGTCTTACATCAATTGGTAGTGAACGACAAATAAAAAGCAGTGAGTTTAAAATTGAGAAAGACATGGAGTTTCTTTTCAATTATTGACTTTCACCCGTTCCTTAATATTAAAGCAGAAATTGTCTTGTTTGTGACATTTACATCATGAAACTTGATAAAGCTTACCTCTGCACTCTATGACATAACTTTTGGTAAAATGTTTGTTCAGCACTTATTTACTATAAAACTCCGACTAGTGATTATCGTATTTGAATAGCTAACGTAACCTGGTTGAAAAACCTGTCTTTACTAAGACCTGTTCCTTCCATAGAGAGTTTCTAATATGGGGTACAATATTCATTCTAACGAGCGCTGAACATCGACGACTAAAGTCTTAAGATGGGTCTGGTTGGAATAATATCTCACAATGAAGTCTGTTCCTCGGGTTTTCACGGTTTTTCACGGTTTTTCACGCGATGGCATTGATATGTCTCGTGACGCTTAAGCTCAAGTTTAGACATGTCAAATTCCAGCATTTTTCTAACGGTTTTACTACATGTCAACTGCAGAGTTATTTTTCTTTATTGTGCGGATATTACACTGTTTTTCGGTCCCTTCAAGAAGTGGAGGTTAACTAGGTAAAGGGGCTCATGTAGCTCCCGTTTTTATTTTTATTTTTTTCTCCTCCCCAAGTCGATCTTCTCCCCTCAGCACCATTTTCTACTCAACAGTTTAGTCTTCGTAATCTCAGCCTTATTTCATGATGTCGCTTGTCGTTTTTTCATTTTTTTAAACTCTCGGCACATCTGGTTTTAACACTAAAAGCGGAGGGTGCAACTCAACAGAAAAATGCAGGCCTGTGGAACTGTTGACTCCACTTGAATTGCTATTTTTTGTAATTTTCCCAATAACAGACAGCCCGTCATCGAATTGGCATTCTCAGAAAATCGGACTAAACCCATTTATCTTGTGCTTTTTATTGGAAGGTTTTCGCGAACCGTTGACAAAGGTTACCCCACATTCCCCCACTCCATGTGAATCTGGGGTTAAGGTTTGACCGAGGTTCACTACCAGTCGCGCAGCCAACTTAATACCACAATAAGCTTTTGTAACCCTTATACCACTATAAAAGCAACTTACACCCCGCCTTCTATCAACATATCACCTCTTATCAACACAATGCCCAACACTCTTAACCCTGATTGGCTCAAGAAGTCCGTTTTCAAGCCCGACATCTTCAAGGGCAAGGTCGTTTTCGTCACCGGAGGCGCTGGAACCATCTGCCGAGTGCAGACTGAGGCCATGATTCTGCTGGGAGCTGACGCCGCCATTATTGGTCGACGACCTGAGGTGACACAGAAGGCCGCAGAGGAGATGGCCACTCTGCGACCCGGTGCCAAGGTTATTGGCATTGGTAACACAGACGTTCGAGAGGTCAAGTCTCTTGTGGAGGCTGCTGAGCGAACCGTCAAGGAGCTGGGACGAATTGACTACGTCATCTGCGGAGCTGCTGGCAACTTCCTGTCCGACTTCAACCACCTGTCTTCCAACGCTTTCAAGTCCGTCATCTCCATTGATTTGCTTGGATCTTACAACACCGTCAAGGCCTGCTTCCCCGAGCTTCGAAAGAACAAGGGTTCCATCCTGTTTGTGTCTGCTACCCTGCACTACTACGGAATCCCCTTCCAGACCCATGTTTCTGCTGCCAAGGCTGGAATTGATGCTCTCTCCAACGCTCTGGCCGTCGAACTAGGTCCTCTTGGAATCAGATCCAACTGCATCGCTCCCGGTGCCATTGCCGGCACTGAGGGTATTGACCGACTTCTCCCTGCTGATATGCGGGAGAAGGCTCTTTCTCTGATCCCCGCTCAGCGATGGGGTAAGACCGAGGATATCGCCAACGGAACCGTGTACATTTTCTCCGAGGCCGCATCCTACGTGTCTGGAACCACCATTGTTGTCGATGGTGCTGGATGGCACACCTCCAACGGTGCTGGTGCAAGCAACGTCTACCCTCAGATGATCATTGCCCAGGGTAACGACACTCCCAAGCTCTAGTTACTAAACTAATATATTTAAGGATTTGGAATACGAACATGAGAAGTAGAACTAGAATTAGTAGATAAATAAAAAAGTGCCGCCGAATTAACAACATAGTTAGAACGCCTCCGACAAAAAGAAACTCCGATACGGGGAATCGAACCCCGGTCTCCACGGTTCTCAGAATGAGAGCGTGATGTGATAGCCCCTACACTATATCGGAAATGAGCCCGACGTGGGGCTTGAACCCACAGCCTTGAGATTACTATAAGATAAGAGTCTCACGCTCTACCGATTGAGCTAGCCAGGCTTTTTTGATTTGGATGAATCTATGAGACATGGCATCACTCCGATGCTTATGTAATAAGACAAGAAAAAGACATTATTTTATATTTATGTTATAGCCAATTGAATTTATGAGAAAAAAAGAAATTGAACAAAATTAGCTAGTGGACTTACTTCAATTACTCGGAATTATTTCATATTTATGTTAAAGTCAGTTGAATGTATGAGAAAGAAACATTCCATATGGTGAAATCATACTCAAATTTGGTAAATGGGAAATCAAGTCGATAAAAAAAATGGCTTTTGAATGATAATTTTGACTTTCCATACACATTTGGGAATTCCTGGAGAAAGCAACCATTCATTAATTGAACTTGAATAAGGCAATCTAACTAGAGCTAATACAGGTATATTCTAAATTTTTGGCTGTCGCATGCATTCATTGGATATGAACCGCTGAAACCTCAATCACGAAATTGAAAGGGATTTAAGCAGTAATCTGAGTCATTAATTGACCGTGACTCTCGATTGGCAGAACTAACATTTCACCAATACAGCAATAAGTTCAGGCTCCCTGCTAGGAAAATGTTAGTAAATTGTTGAAGTTGAAGAAACAGTAATGTTTAGATAAATACAACTATTAGGACAATGAAGCCTTGAGTACTCTGAAAATATGTGCAGGGATGCTTACCTGCTTAAAATTTAGATAAGCAGCAAACAAAGTATTAAATTTATCTAACTTTTCAACAGATGGAACCTCCACCCAGTAGTCAATGTTCTTTAGATTATTTTCATGAGTCACCTTCAATTTGATTGACAATATAAAAGTAATCTGTTACTACCGATTAACTTCAATTATAGAAACTGCTTTGGTGTTGCTGTAAAGGAGTAGACTTCTAGGTTTGTTCTCTAACTGCAAGAGTTTGGCAAGCGTCTTTTGCTATTTGTTTAATTATATCAGCGCAAGTCTTGGCAATCTTGTGACTATCCTATTTTTCGAAAACAACCCTTTCATTATCTCGAAACGTTCAACTTTTCAACGATTATCTTCGTCAGGAGGTCGAAAAAATGCATCTGGCGAAGAATCATATACGAGGTGTGTATTGCAGAGTTTTTGATCTCTGCACATAGTAAATTATAGCATATTGTTATTCATTGTAGATAGTTGATTTGTAAATCTAACAACTATCAACATCTCTTGAAGAAAGTCTTTCTGGTTTCCAGCAGCTGGCACACAGCCAGATTGTTTACGAGGTACTTGACGAACATTGACGACATCACCAGCAGAGGACATGCTGGAAGTCCATCTGTGCAGCCACATAGAAAAATGAAAAAGAAATACTTACAAAAGTTGACTCTAAAGACTGACACACACATGCGATTAACGTGATTAGATCCTTTATCAATGAACTGGAGTACTCTATACACGTAAGCATAAATGTAAGTTGCACATTTGGGAGGAGGTTGAATTGCACTCAGATGAGAGAGGTCTCATTTAGGAAATATGCTATGTCATTGTCTACGCAACTCCATTTCCTCAAACTTATGACATTCCAATGTTCTGAACAATTAATATTATGTTTGAGCTATATGGATCTGCTTGAACTTATGTATGTATCCTTTGAGAGTTTCTTTGGTAATGAGAACTCACTGTCCTCATAAACTGTTGAGAATCAAGACATTAAGTATTATTCTAAGCATTCAGTTAATCAACGAACTTACACATCACTTGGTGGAAAAAGGGAGTTTCGGTTTTCCACATTCCCTGGTAACGTTGGCTAAGGTCTTTGGAAGAAAGGAGGATTTGCTAGAGTGATAATACACTGAGCACCTACAAGATATTTATCACTTGCGAGGTGGTAATATATCTAATAGGAGTAATCCACCTTGGAGGATTACATTCAACATAAACTGACTGTTATGCCGCGCTAAAACTGTTCCTCCGCTGTACTTTAAACAAACCGCCGTATTTTATATAGATTCATTTCTGCTTACCAATTGAATTCATATCCTTCAATCAAGAAACTTGAATAGTCCGTTTTTTTTGGTAAATCTGTAACCACAAAAATCCGTAGTTAACTAAAGACACCATTTAGAAAATACCAGCTTCATAGGAACAGCTGGTGTAGTATATGAATATGAGCTAGATAGATTTATTTAATTGTTAGTCTACCTGAAATGTTAAAATTTGCGAACGGATTTAATTTTCTTTTCTGAGGAAACAATAAAGCAATTCTTTTGAAAACTTCTGTTTGCCAGAGTTTCAAGGAATAAATTTGACGTTAACATTGCACAAACAATTGCCTCAGATTTAGAACGCATTATGGCAAGACAATCTCGTAGGTGAAGCATGCATATCCAATAGGTACTCAGTATCACTATGACCTTTTCTCTTGGTAACTGAGTATGCTTCGGAACTCCCTTCTCACAACTAGTGCTATGTAAGTTCGTTAATTAACTAAATATCGATAATAATATTTAATGTCTGGTTCTCAACAAAATCTTTTAGAAACTCAAGCCCTCAATTAACCGAAATTCAAATCTTCCCAGCTCAATAAGCTATTCTCAATAGATAACTTACAAAAATCGCTGTTTCATAGACTTCATTGCATTGCCTCTTTAAACTGCTGGAGAGACTCGTTTGTGGTGTGCTTCTGTGTTAAAGGTAATATATAAATATAGTGAACATAATCATAGGAATAATAAGAGCTTTTCTCCAAAATGGTCAACAAATAATGCCTTGAACGATCTTCCCGCATGGCAATCGCAACATCTGCCCCACATATAAAACCGGACTTAATGACTGGCAACACATGGAGTCTGTCAGCTTGGAACCTTTCACCTTTGAGTTCATTGTCTTACATAATCATTAGACGTTACTCAAAAATCTGCCCAGATAATGTTCGACTTATTTCCCCACAAAATTTTGTTCCACACTGTGTAAACCCTAAACCAACACACATAAGCCAATACCGATTAAAGTTTCGCATCCTAAATCCCAACTTTAAAACACATTAACATTTTTTTTATCTTCACAGTCGCAAGACGTTAGAGAAGCCGAGCATCTTATTGGGCTGGTCCGACACAAACACCAGCTACAACCACATACACCCGATTTGTGCGCGCTCGTCTACATCAAAATTCCAAATTACGCCTTTTTGACGGTTGTTGTTGCGGTAGTAGTGTCGACACTTGTATTAGCGAGAAATAGTGGCTTTGTTCAAATGTTGACACGGGGAATGCGAGGATACTACCGCGGAATGCGGGGGCTTCGCAACAGCCCTGTTACGGTTGGAGGATTGGAGAATGACTCGGCCTTTTGCTTCATGAACTCAGTTTTGCAGTCCATGGCGTCCTTAGATCGGTTGGATGACTTTTTGGGAGGCACAGAGTTTGAGGACATCAAATTGGTTGAGGCTGACGGAGAGAGCAGCATTGATTCCGGGGCCGTATCGGAGTCTGAAAGTGGAAACGACAGCGACACTGAACAAACAGAAGAAGAGCAGCTTCCACAGGAGAAACCAATTAGTGATGAGGCTGAAAACGACTCAGCTGAAACTAAGGCTACATCTCCCAGTGAAGCTGAAAACGATTCTGTTTCTCCGCAGATTGACGAGCCCGATGTTCAGATGCCTTCGGCTTTGGAGCTGTCTACACTGATTCCTGGATTCCCAGCACAGACAGCAAGTGCCCCAAAGACTGAGCCCGAGACTAAACCTGAAACGCAAGAACGCATTGAGGTTAAAAATCCTATTCCTCCTAAATCTCTGCAAGCATTTCACGAAAACACTGGCCTGGGGCAGTTTTCTTATGAGCTCAAGCGAATGTTCACCCAGCTCAATACCCTCTCTAACCGAACTCACACCTATTCAGGGTTGCCAATTACTCGAGCTATGGGCAAGAGTGGTCAACGTTGGGACGGATATGAACAGGAGGATGCTGGCGAGTTTTTCCAACAGTTGATCGACAAACTTGAAAATGAGGTCAAGGAGAGATCAAAGGCAACACAGCAGACCAACCAATCTGACGAGCCATCTTCCAACCCACTGGAAGCATGGAAGAAGAAAATGCTCATTCCTTTTGATGGTGTTCAAGCCACCACTATCAAGTGTCTCACTTGTGGCGACTTGGGCGATGGAATTCGATACAACATCATGGGAGCCCTCGGTCTTTCACTGCCTAACCAAATGTCACGGTTTTCTCGATCCACACATACACTCAAAGAATGCATTAACCTTTTTGCTGAATGTGAACTAATTGATGGCGTCAGTTGCGAGCGATGTTCTCTACGTGAATATAGACGTCAAGTACAGGATCAGCTCAGCAAAATTGCCAACAAGACGTCACCACTTGTAAAGATGTTTCAACAGCGTCTAGACAAGGTCGAGACTGCTCTAGATCGACCCAAGATCGACGAGACAGAATACAACGAGATTTTCTGCAAAAACACAGGTTTCGCCAAGGTTTTCGTACAAAAGTCCAAGCAGACCTTAATTGGAGTAGCACCCCAGATTCTGTGTGTGACCATCAACCGATCTCAGTTCGATATGAACACTGGCATGAGTTTCAAAAACTCGGCCAACGTGCGGTTCCCGTCATTGTTATGTCTTGATGAGTGGATGGACAAGGAGACTCGAGATGACAAATCCAAGAAAATGTACAGACTCAAGTCTGTAGTTTCACATTACGGATCACATGATTATGGCCATTACATTGCCTATCGTCTGTCCCGTGATAAGTGGTGGCGAATCTCTGATGAAACAGTATACGAAACTGAGTTGTCTTACGTTCTTGCTGATGGATCTATCTTCATGCTCTTCTACGAATTGGCTAACCCGGAGGAAGCCGATTCCTTGTATGAGAACATGCTGGAGGAAGAGAAACAGCAACAGCTTCAGGGCGTTGGATTTAAGGAAGAAGCAGAGACTGAGGAGAGTGAAGAAGTAAGTGACGAGGAGGAGAGTGATGAGGAAAGCGATGAGGAGTGCGAGGAGGAGTGCGACGAAAGTGGGGAAGAATTGGAAGAGAGTGATGGAATGGAAGTAGATAGTTAAATAATGAAGCACCTTCTCAGACATTGTTTTGGTATAACATGTGGTACATGACTAGACGGTTACGCAGCTTACCAGTGGAAGCAAAAAGAAGCAAAAAGGTCGTACCCGGAATCGAACCGGGGTTATTGGAAATCGAATGTTCTTCAGAATCCAAGGTGATAACCGCTACACTATACAACCTGTTGTTGAAGAAAATGATCTATGAAAACAACACCTGACAGTTGCTTATGTAATATAGCCAGAAGAGAGACTAATAACCAGCATCAGAAAACATTAAGTCAACCCAATAACCAGTTTACCAGTTACAATACCAAATTACGAACAGTCTACTGTAGTGTTACCTCCATCAATTGAAATTACTTCATATGTATGTTGTAGTTAATTGAACGTATGAGAAAAAAATGAGAAGCAAAATCAACAGCTTATAATGTTTGCTAAGTATTAAACCATTTGAATATTATTTAATAGGTTTTACTTAATTCAATTTCTTAGAGCTATCCAAGCATGAAACAGACTACATTTCTGTATTCCTTACTATTAACTGATATATGGTATTTTCAACTATTCCTAATTCAAAAAACCATCAAACAAATACCCACTTGTTATCTCAATAGCTTAGAAATATGACATAAAGAAACTTCCGAATAATGACTGGGAGGAATGATCTTGAGATGACTCTTTTTGAATGTGAGCGAATTCATCATATTTCGTTCTAGAGGCTCAGGGGAAAACAGGTGAGCTCAAATATATCAACATATCGTAAAATTGACATGGACTTTAAACTGTTTAGTCACTGGTCTGGCCACTAAAACAGTTTACCAATCCTCGGAACTAAACCTCGTGTCGTCACGTATCGTCATATGATCAACATGAATAGATCCCAGTCTCTGACATGGTCTTCAGAAACGAAACCAACTTCACTTGGACAAAACTGTACCAGTAATGTTCAGTCGGCTGGTAAACATCGACAGCATCACACAGCCACCCGTAAGATTCTCGAGAAAGGGAAAACTCTGTGGTACAAAGAGAGTAAGAGGTATTCTCAAGGTAATCAACCAGGCAGTGGGTGAAGTCGTAAGTGGGATAGATCCGGTGGTGAAGAGCGTTCAACACTTAGTATGGTCAACTAAAAGAAAAAAAATCAATTGTTTGGGTTTATAGAAACTTGATAAACTAATTCTTCACCATCTCAAAATGACATATCCAGTTCTTACACCAAGAATACACGTAAAAATGGCCATTGTAATCCATCTTACAAATAGTTTCATGTGAGAACAGCTTCCATACAACTTCTCCAGATTCCATGCTGTCTAGAACATAACCGATATGTAAGACAATTCCAGAAGACGCAACTCTTCTTTAAATAGACATTACTCGCTCAAAACAGCCAATAATGCATTAAATATCTCACGTATATGCGGTATCCCCCACTTCATCACTACCCAACATGGTAAGCCCTAACCCTCAAATTTGGAACAAGGTTTATCTCGGTTGCGTTGCTCTCGAGTTGTCTACTTAGTACCACACGACGACGCGCGTCAATTACTCGCTCAATACAAGAAAACGCCTTGAATTTTTCTAGCCACAAGGAGTTTGTAACAACTTGAACACAAATCGGGTACCTGTTATCATGACTCAAATCAACAAGGAGGAAACTGTGGACACAAACACAAACCCAACGATCTCAGAGTCGGAGAGCCGCTCCAATGGTGCAAATGAAAAGGAGGATGTTAAGGAAGAAGAAGTGAAGAAGGAAGAAGTGAAGGAGGAGAATGGGAATGATGAAGTGGTTGACACAAATGACGACACGACGGCGACTGAAAAAGGAGACGCTGTTGCAGGAGACACTGTTGCAGGAGACACTGTTGCAGGAGACACTGTTGTGGGAGACAACGTTGAAGAAGAAAACGACGACGACGACGACGCACAAAATGCTGACGACAACACGGATGATGACAATGTGAACGAGGAATCGGACGACGCAAGAAAAGAATCTCCCTCAGAGGATTACCCACCTGGTTCAATAGTTCTGGCCAAAGTCAAGGGATTTCCGGCATGGCCCGGCATGGTGGTTCCTGAAAATGTACTTCCATCATCGGTGTTATCGGCAAAGCCGCGTAAGAACCGTCAAATGTGGCCCGTGCGGTTCTTTGTCGATACAACCCATACTTGGGCTTATCGTAACGATCTAAAATCACTCACGGTCGATGATGCCGCCCATTTCCTCAAATCTGCATCAAAGGGCAGGAAAGACAAGACTCTTTATGCTGCCTATAAAGTGGCATCTGAGCCCCCATCCTTGGATGATTTCATCGAGGAAATGTATGGAGGCGAAGGAGAGGATGAAGATGTTGAGGAGGAGCCACAACCGAAGAAACGGAAGACATCTGTTGGCACAAAAGCAAGCAAACCTGCAGCTAAGTCGAGCAACAAGACCGGCACCAAGAACAGCAAAACTGCCAAATCCACGGCCTCCTCTTCTTCTGCCACAAAATCGTCAGCTTCTCCTGCAGAAACTAAATCCAAGACCAAAGAGACTGCAGCTTCATCTTCCCCCACAACTAAACCCAAGTCATCTCTACCCCCGAAACGTACTGATAAAGAAGCCAAAGTTCTGGTGATTCGGCACAAGCTGCAACGAGGTTTGCTTTCCGGAACGGTTCCTGAAGACTCCGAGTTACCAGCGCTGTCACAATATCTAACCAGACTGGAAGAGTTTGAAGGTTTAGAAACGTCGATTATTCGCACGACCAAAATCAACAAAGTGCTCAAGGGAATCGTAAAGCTGGAATCCGTTCCAAAGGATCAGGAGTACGGGTTCAAAGATCGGAGCTTGAAGTTACTGAGTGCATGGACGAAATTGGAAGGGTGACGATAATGGCAACCCCAAACTGTACTGTATTTTATTCCCGATTTCGGGAGCTATGTATTTTATGAATTTATCTGACTGGGTTGGGTGGATATAAAAGAGATGGCTGTTTCATCTATCTCCGATTTTGGTAGTTCTAGCATTTGGCCAACCTGAAAGTCATTGAGAGTGGCTCTTATTCAGCAAAACGATTTTGACATAGGCTGGGGCGAATAGCTTCGCCAAGTGACTTTGATCGATTCTTGAAGAAATTCAGTGCCAGTGGTATACTGGGGAACCTCGGCTATTGGAGTAACTCACCGCACAGTATTTTCCAAGTTTAATAGGTGGAATCTGGATTGCCATTCGGCAGATCCTCGGAGACATTCTGAGAGACAAAGAATGCCAAAGGGTTAACATCCTTTTGTGCAACTCCATATCGAAGATGAGCAGTAGTGGTGTTCAATAAATAGTACGCTGGAGAAAAGTGTAACGATTCTCTTGTGGCCATTCATCTTGATCCTGGAAATTGTTGCGACTGGTTTCGTTTGTGGCTTTCATCAACTCTGGGAAAATCCCTCATTCAAGCTCCGTGCACGCCTCAAGCTTTTGTGGCACGGCGTTATCTCTGATATAGCCACAATAGAAACTCTGTGAGGAGTCTAGCTGATAAGTGATTGTGTGTTTGGAAGTAATATTTTTAGCGGATGAGTGATTGTTTCATTCCTTGGAAGTAATATTAATAGAGACTTGGCCAACAGAGGTTTGTTCTTCCATCTATAATATTCACAATATTATTAATCAAACAAGGATCTGCAGAAGATTGCACAATCCCAGCTGATTCTGATAATCCAGGAACGTTACACTTGTTCTGCAGTAGTGGACGTTTTGGTAGAGATCTACATTGGATAGTTTATGCAAACCGTATAACCCACATTCTTGCTCCATAAGCTCCACTTCATTCCTTTGGCTTCAATTTTCGTTTTCGGGTTGAGCTATACGGTTGTTCATGCACGTTGACAATACTGGATGCAGTGATCGTCATGGTAGTTTTTTTTTCCTTGCCCCCTCTAGACTAGGCACTAGCGATTAGTGCTGCGTATGCTTGCATTAAGTACATTAACCGACGGGTTCAGGAAAAACTAGCGGCTCCTAGTTGAAGGCAAACCCCCAACATCTTGGCTCAACGCTTTCTTTGCCGACTAAATATGGGGTTTGGGCCCAACGGCGCTAGGTTTATCCCGAATTGGGTTACCACTGCGGGCTTTGTATTAAAGCTAGCGTTATTATTTGGGGGCCCTTGTCGTAAGATTCTTAACTCTAATTCCACCCATAGGGTTCGGGGAACCTAATATAAGGTTTAATGTGTAAGTGCTACATCGTACCGATACCCTAACTGGGTTTGGGGATACTCCGGACACGTGAGACTATGGCACTCTTGGTTGCCACAAAGCCCAGCGAGAACTCTAGGATCCACCTAGATATCCAAAAAAAAACAAAAAAGAAAAAAAAAAAACAAATAAGTCATCTTAGCGATTCGGTTTATATCTTTAGCTTTTAACTATATTTAACGTATACACTACCATGTCCAATCAAGTGATGGTACCCCACCAAATACACTTCGAAAGGTGATATAGAGATAAAAGATAGTTAATCAAAATTCGGCAAGATTGACTTGAAAATAACCACCAGAATGAAATATTCAACTGTTGAGATTGTAATGAGTTTTCTGTATGAAGCCATGAGCTATAGTAGTGGCGAGTAGCACCACAGGAGTGCACAGAAACAAAGAAACCTATCTTGACAAGCTCAGGTCATACTTGTTTGACTGCAGGCGAAATGATCCCATTATTTTCACAGTGTCCAAACCCGGCGAAATGCCATGAGATGATTCTTTGTTGATTGCATGCGCATTTTTTTTAATTTTGTCATCATGCAAGATCTACCCATTTAAGTTTCTTTGTGTGTTTGAGAGTTTCAGAATTGTCTCGATACCTGATTGTAGCTCTTATATTACTATCGCCACTGTGATGTCACATAAATATATTTACCGCCGCATGCGGTTCAGCTATCCTATCCTATTTGTCAAAATAACTAATGCCACTAGCACTCTTGGTTCTAGGGGTGGGAAAGTAAAGGGGTGTGTTCAACCCGACCAGTCGTCTGTTAGAAAGCGCACCTGCTGCACCCGGCTTGTTACTGCCACTAGTGATGGGAGTAGGTAGGTTTATCATTGGTGATATCACTGTGGACCCGCCACCAGGAGAAGAGGTAGTAGAGAGCGGAGACGAGAGGTTGGATAAAGACCCCAGCGCCTGAGGGGACTTGATCTTCTCCAATTCTGTGATAAGCTTAGCTTGTAGTTTCGGTTGCGTGGAAGGAGGAATGTCCAACTTTGGCCGCTTACCAGACGGACCAGACATCTCTATAGATGTAGCATGTTCTGGAATAGCTGGCCGCTTGTGTGTAGGAGGTGCCACAGTAGTATAGTTACCAATCTGATCAGATTGGCCTCGTAGAAAGCTACTAGGGAAGTAGGTGTCGGACACAGATACGGGCACCTCCTGGACTTTCACTCCAGCTACATCCGTGGCAGGGATGATGGGAGGTAGGGTAGCAGAGCCGAGTACTGGGGAGCACAGAGTCGGGTCGCTGTTGAGATACGACAATCGGGACCGGATCTGCTGGCTAAGTCTATTGGGCAGCAACAGAGAGAGCTCAGTGACGTCCAGGTCTTTTCGTGAAATTAACAGATCGTCTTCAGCCTTGGACCATGGCGCATTCTTTGGTGGAAGGTTGGATAATGGCTGAAGAGGAGATACGGGTGGAGATGCTACCGAACGCAGCGGAGGGAGTTGTAACGATGCAGTTGGAGGTTTAGTGTGAACCTGTAAATGAGGGGGAGGGGGATGATGCACAGCATGCTCTTCTCTTTTGATTTGTGGACTCAGTAAAGGCCTTTGTGCGTATGGTGGCTGAGGGGAGAGCCGCTGATGCTGCTGAGGTGAGAGCCGCTGATGAGGTGAGAGCCTCTGATGAGGTGAGAGCCTCTGGTGCTGCTGAGGCGACGGTCGCTGATGTTGAGGCTGCTGCTGTGGTGAATGGAGAGGACCTTGCGATGGAGTTTGTGGTAAGGAATGTACTGGTGCATGAACATGGGCCTGAACAGGAGTATGCACCTGTCGTGGGGATCCCTGTTGCGGTTGTTGCTGGACATTGTAACCGCCAGCATATGAGTAAGAATATTGAGTAGAGTGAGGTGGTGGTGGGTTACTATGCCGGTTGTGTTGCTGATGAGCACCATTAAGAGACGGTAATGCCACATGAGGATGTCCTTGGGGTGAGTGGCTAGCAGCATGCTGAGTCTGAGGCTGTTGCATCTGACCATGAAGTTGAGATTGCATTGCTTGGACTTGTGCTTGGGCCTGTGCCTGAGCCTGGGCATGAGCATTGGCTTGGGCCTGCGCTTGAGCATGAGCTTGGGCATGAGCATGAGCCTGAGCCTGAGCTTGAGCTTGCGCCTGGGCATGTGCTTGTGCCTGAGCCTGGGCTTGTGCTTGTGCTTGTGCTTGTGCCTGAGCTTGTGCTTGTGCTTGGGCGTGAGCATGAGCCTGGGCCTGAGCCTGGGCTTGTGCTTGCGCTTGCGCTTGCGCCTGGGCATGAGCAGCCTGAGCATGGACTTGTGACTGGGCATGAACCTGTGCCTGCGCCTGCGCCTGCGCCTGCGACTGAGGTTGGCCGTTGGGGGTCTGCTGATCAAGAGGGATTAGTGTAAGTAATGGCTGAGGGGTTCTTAGAGTACCACTGATCAAACGTCTCCATCGAAACTGGCATGCGTTTGGGGTTCGGTTAGGGAAATGAGAGGCAATTTCCTTCCAACCCAACCTAAGGGTCTCTTTAAGGTGCCGCAGCAATAGATCATCGTGAGGGTCCCAAGATGACGGGGTCTTTCGTTTGTCCAGATCGT
Source organism: Yarrowia phangngaensis (assembly GCA_900519005.1). Lineage (NCBI taxonomy): Eukaryota > Fungi > Ascomycota > Dipodascomycetes > Dipodascales > Yarrowia > Yarrowia phangngaensis. The sequence goes on from ULGR01000006.1 coordinate 389,410, forward strand.
CATCATCATGCTGCATCGCAGGCATCATATGGATGTGTTGCATTCTGTGTTAGCAAATGGTGAACGATACACTACTCAAAGCTAGGTTGGCTGGATTGGTGGTTGTGGGTCCTCCTCCTTCACAATAACATTTGTATGCGTGTACAAAAGTGTAACATTGCCCGAAATCATTCTCATTCCCGAGTCTGTCGTAGTAACCATTTGTAGTCGCCTCACATATCCTATCTTCCATGGGTTGTTACTGTTGCTATGCTGATCACCTAAGTGCATTTCTCCAATCATACTCACTTTGAAATAAATAATCTGAAGATCTAGCGTCGATTATGACCTGTGTGTTGTATGCCCTGTCAATTTGTCGCGATGGTATCACCCTAGTTGCTTGGCTTATTCGACCTGAAATCTTCTTGGTTACAACTTCAGCTGTGCCCAGTGCGTAGAAGTGGTGGAGAAGCTTGGGGCCGTCGTTCCTGCAGGGGTACAAATCGTGGCGGGTCGGTGTTATTGACTGAGACCCACTGTGTGTGTCTGTGTATGTTTGTGTGTAGGGGTGTGTCACTGTGGTGGGTGGGGGTTTGAGATATGTGTGAGTACGTATGTGTGTGTGTGAGTGTGGATGCCGTTCCTGCGTGGGGTGGTGATATGCCTGTGCAAAGGTGCCTGACGTTGGGGTCCGATGGCTACCGTGCGTGGCTTTTAAAGTGGTGGAGAGGAGTGGAGGAATGGGGAAATACGACCTGGTTAAGTCAAAAAAAGAACCACAGCATATCTACATACCGCTTTCGCACTCTATTGTTTTAATTTTTTGTTTCCAGTTTAAGGTTTTAAGCTTAGGGTTTATGTTTGGGACTTGTTTTCTATTTAGCCTACTGCATTCGCATTTGGAACTTGTGTAATGCATTATACTTCTACATAACCTTGTGTAATGCAACCTTAATCATTTTCTTTGTGTTCAGTACCCCTCGATACCAAGTATGTACCTTTTGGATACAGCTGACTGTTCCTGCTGGGTATGGTCCAAGGCACCGCCTCGCTGTACATGGGCATGCACATGGGTGGTTTATGTGGTCACACCTACCAAAACCCTACCAAACAACCCTCTTCCACTTATTAGATAGGTGTTTCATTTTGTCCAGTGACTATTATGCCAAGTCCAAACCAGCAATATCTCATTTCAAGGTTCTCTCCAATCACAGTGCCACTCACAGGTACACATGATGGAACACACCACAGAATTATTACCACCCCTTCTTTTGCAATGAATATTTGAAGGCAGCAGTTTATTGGCAATTGAACCCGCAAGGCCATTGTACTCCTGCTTGTCATCACATGACGTATGTACTCTTCAACAGCTACACGTCATCACATGCGGTTAAACCTTAATTGGAAACGCCCAAAGCTTATTCTACTTCGCTCATGGGGTGTGGTTACATGCAAAAAGCGAAAAGGGCATGGTAGAGGCTCGCTTTCCTTTGATGGCCCCGCCCCATGGTAGTGCGCCTAAAACCAGAGACTGATGAGATTATAATTTACAGATTGGATTTTTTTTGTCGGGCTCGCCATGAGTGTTGCTACTGATCAGCTGATCCACAGTCGGGCCTTTAAGAGGAGCGTATTATCTGTGGTGTCGATGAGGCTCCACCAGGTGACCAATCAGTCAAACAAGGGATGGTTATAAATTATGTTTTGTATTCATGTACCTTATTTATGATTTATATATATACGTACCTTGTCCGTTTTGGGATACGAAATAAGCTATCTATTATATAAGGAGGAGAGACACCATGCAGGTTTTGATTGTTTTCTTGTCTTCGGGAACCACTTGGAATACATGTGCATGGAATCAACAGACCCACAGTGGTGGGTCGTGTACTATTGGAGTGGGTTTGTGTACGTCTTACGCAGCCTGCTGTTTGCAGTCTGTGCAGCCTTTAGGGGCTTTGGTCACTTTTCGTTTTAGAGTCAAACCTTATTTGCCTCACTACACTGTTAAACTTTGAGTGGTTCAGCTTTTTTTGGTAGGGAAAGATAATTTCCGCCCCATCTCATCGACATCTCATCGTGCCTTGCCAGGTTTCACAATTTTTCCCCCCAGGAGTCGTAGCAGGCAAGCAACCAAAATAGTTCTACTGACAGCAGGCTGCCCTACACAGCTTTGGCTACCGTTAGAATCAGCATTGGCAAGCATATTTATCTTGCATCTGTCAGATATCCGACATGCCGTTGAAATCCTCTTGTTCGTTTCTTTTCATTAGGTTTGTTTTTTTCTCTTGTCCTGTTTTATGGTAGGGGGCACGGGTGTTGTGTTCAAAATTTGCACTAAATTTTAATAGCAAAGGAGGAGGTCTTTGTCTTTTGGGTCGTCAAAATAGAGTTTTGTGGGTTTATTTTCGTGTGGACATCATACTACTCAAGATAATATCAAAGTGATAAATTTTTTCATGTCATGTAATTATTCCACTAGCAATGTATTTTCACACCTCATCGGCCTCCGACTACATTCTTGGCTTTAGCACAGCAGCATCTTCAGCTGGAAAAGGCACCAAACTTTAACAATAAGCGTGGGTAGGGTAAATACCTTATTTCTGGTCACGAGAATGTAATACGGTCAGGACAAGACTGTGAAAGATTGCTTGTGAATTTGTGAGTCCAGTGTGTGAGAACGGCATAACGCAAAGGTGCCTTGAATTTATGACCACAAAAAAGATTGACTTCAATTTTCCTTGTTCCATCTATGAGCAAATATAACCAAAGTACTAACGTCCACAAAACCTTATGAACAGAAAAGTGCAAGTTTAACCACAACTTGGACGTATTGGAGAAAGCACAATAATTCAGACAACCAACACAAATAAAACACAAGAAAGAGTAATTGCATGCATACAACAATAACTCCTTTAAAAAATACAAAGAAAGCAACTACAGGGGAAACTAATTTCAACAACTGTAGCCGTACTTAAAGTTTTGGTTCACAACCCTGCCTTTTGCTTACCTATGTACGGCAGAGAACAATTATAGTTTATGTGTGGAACCTCGTCACGGCTGATTGGACAGTAGGCGCATACATATAAAAAAAAAATTGCAAAAAAACTGCGAAGGAAATATACATGAAATCACATACAGCAATATTTTTTTTGTATCCATTTTATTCGACTGCAAGAGTAGAGATTTTTGCTAACACGTACGTATACACTCCTATTCTTCTGATTCTTCCCCACTTCTTCCCCACTTCATTAACTTTCTGTATTAATATTATTATTTCGTAATATTCTGGGTGCAACCATATTCCTAGAATGACGTGCTAAAACGCAGGCTACGTTTTAATTCTTCTGTCGCCTTCTCTTTCTTTTCCTATTGGTCTGTCTTTTTTTTGTGTTTTTCTTTTTCTTTTTCTTTTTCCTCTTTTGTTTTTTCTTTTTCTTTTTCTTTTTCTTTTTCCCAGTTTCTTTTTTTTTTCTTTTTTTTTTTTTTTACTTTCTCTTTTCTTTCTTTTTTCTTTCTACCGTAATCGACTTGCGTGGAAGACAGAGCTGTGTGTTCGATCGCATATTCTAACCTCTATGGTACTAAGTGCCACGTCTCTTGCCTCTGAAGACAAAGAAATTGTGCATGATATAGACGCTTAAAAGCCCAAACAATAGCTTTATGGGATTTGGTTTTCAAGTGCATAGCATAAACTGCGGACTGCCAAGGACTTTCGGTCCCCTTTGAGAAGTGCTGCACGCGTTATACGGCAAAACCCCAACTCCCACAGCCCTGGCAGTTGTCATGCATTCCATTGAATACGGCTCTCTGCAAAGTCCGAGAGGGGTTGACTTGCCCCTAGTGACCCCACAGTCTCAGCACGAGTTTTAATCCTCTCCTGGCGTCTAGTTTATTATTGCACAATATTATTTATTCAATACAGAACATGATCATGGAAATCGGCTCTATGTGGAATGCAAACACGTATTAAAAAACCCACTAAGCAAGGACTGCGTCGATAGCTTGATGTTGAAAGCAAAAACAAAAAGTTCAATATCACTTTTTAATTCCGCCTAAGCCTGGGTTGTTGTTGTTTTTTTGTCTCCTCCAGATCGCACACTCATGCAGAATGTTTTGGTTGCTTTGAAAATAAAGTTTGTCAACAATAGGTAGAGTTATTTCGATTGGAGGGTTCTTTACCTTAGCTAGGTGGGGCAACTTTATTAGCCGCCTTCCATGCATAATGTACTTGTGAGCAAAATAATAGGAGCCCCAAAAGCTAGCCACCATTGGAAATCAATTGAGCTCGTAAACAGAAGAATTGATTATATATCAAGAATTTTTAATTGTTTTAAATCACAAAGGAAGCTTCCCCACTTTTTCGTAACCGCTTTCCAGAAGGGTTACACAAAAGGACGAACCTAATTTCTTGCATAAACCTTATATACGGTGGCCCTAACCTCGGGCTTCTGTGCTTCGCCACCATGGAGAACATGCAGTTGAATGCGGTTTTCGGTGCATGGAATTTTTTTTCAAGGCAGGAATAAGCATTGTTTTTGAGATTGAGTCATTGATTGTTTACGCTTTGTGACTGAGATCGGAAAGCAAAAACCATTTCATGCATTTGATGTCATGCATCCTGAGTGAAGATGCTACGTGTTCAATCGGGAAACTCGGAACGATGTTTGTGGCTTGAATCTGTGCATCAACTTCTGGTTTCTCCTGGTTTTCTTTTTTTTTTTTTCCTTGGCTTTCCTAGTTTCCCGGCTATCCTGGCTTTCCTGGCTTCTACACGTTTCTTTCTCCAATTGTGTCATAAGTAATGACCAAATTATGTGATGACTGATAAACACTGATATGCAACGTGTAGATTGTGTCATTAGTTCAGGGCACCTGGTTTTACCGGCCTGCGCCTCGTTTAATCACCTGATGTTTGTCCATTCGGGCACCGTTGTCGCTGGGCTTGTCATTTCAGGCACCGTTGTCACTGGGCTTGTTCATTCGGGCCCCGTTGTCGCTTGAGGCTTGTTCATCAGGCTTCCAAACAGTGCGCTTGTGTTTAGAATTTGAAATCAGGCACCATCAAAGTGCATGTACCCCATTTTAAGGCACCGGGATCACTAAATAGGAAAGAGGGAGTCATGTCGTTGGGTGAGATTAATATTGTTGAGTAGATAAAAGAAAAGTAACAGATTCTCAAGACAAACATGTTGAAGACAAACATGCTGAGGACAAACATGCTGAAGACAAACATGCTGAAGACAAACATGCTGAAGACAAACATGCTGAAGACAAACATGCTGAAGACAATCAGATTGTTGATGTTTTGTCAATGCCGTTGTTTGGTCAAGACAAAGCATTAATACTGATTGATGCCGTGCGATCGTTTCCTTGTCATCTGAAACGCCTTAATCTGGTGGGCTGATTGATAATCTATAAAGCTGTTTCAGATTCATATTTGGCCGAGGTAGGTGTCATTGAATGACGTGGCATCATTTGAGTGCCTTGAAACCACAGCCTTCAGCAAGTGGAAGTTACAACAGATTCCGCATTACCCATACTCCACGAGAGAAACTTCAAACAGAACGAGTAACTGAATCTATGAGTTATATCAACAGTAAGAAACTTGATCTAGAACACCACGGTGACAACTAAACTACTTGACGACCCAGACGGCTACGGGAGATCGCCGAACCTTAGATAATCTTTGAGGGTACAATTGTCACCGAATTGTTGATGGATAAAGTTTAATTTATTTATAGTTAAGAATGTCAATAGTTTATTTTGGATCATACTCCGAAAAATCAACCTCACAGGTCTCTTTACAATGACTTTCGCAGAGACACTTTTTATTATAGTCGCAGTGGTTGCGATTCTTGCACTAGTGGTTTTCCTTCCACAAATCAACGGTCTTGGAAGTTACAAGCCTGTTGCCAAAACTCACAACCAAAAGAAGAAAGAAGAGGACGACTACGATTTGCAGTCTAACACATATGAGCCACCAACTACCAGTCAAATCCAATCGCGCGATACTTCATCTAATGGTCCGTCGACTTTAAGAAAGCGGATTAATGAGCGGCTCAATGAAGTTGGTGGGGAGTCTGCTCCAATCACTTTCCGGCCCCAGGTGAAGAAGCCTGTTGGGCAGCAACGATCGAGTGGATCTGGAATTGATCGACATGTTGACCAAAACTTCGACCTGGACGCCTTTTGGCAGAAGGAGGCGGCGAACGATCTTCAGGAGCAACAGGATGAGCAGGCTCGAATTCTGAAGGAGAGTGAGTCACAAAAAGTGGATTACCACAGAAACGAAGAAAATGTGTAGGTGATAATAATGCCTCCGTAGAGACCTAACCATTTGTATATCATTTTGTGTAGCTCTAGCTGTGCAGTCCTCGCTGAAACGAAAAGTTGGTTACCCCAGTTGAGCGATTAACGATTTAATAGCTCAAATTAACTCCAATGTAACAAAAACCGTCATTTCATCCCCCTTGCATTGTGTGTATCATGCAAGGCTGCAATGAGTGCTGCCTGATGGATGGTTGAAACTTTACTGTCGGATTAATTGGTGAAATTAAAAGTTTTGCCGCTGTGGCATTTCTACTGGCATCCAACGGCATTCTACAAGGGTGACCCTCCATACAAGAGTTTTACATCTTCAGTCAGTCGTTTCCTTTATCAAGGTTAGGCAGCATCTCCATTGTGTGAAATGAAAACAACGCATCTCATTGTGTGAGAGAAAAAAAAAAACACACCTTTCTTTGTTGAAAAGCAGCCATCACTTCATTTCTGTAACACCTGACATTTTACTGCTTCAACCGGCTATAATTGTCACTTCTGATCGAATACATTGAATCTGAAACTTCCACCTACTACTGGCTTGAACCTAATTATTCAGTCTACTTTGGATCAACAAGGAGAAACGAGAAACATATGAAGAAGGAGAATTCATAAAATATAAATAATCTGCTGACTAATGTTCCAGGAAAAAATTCATTTTGGTCGCAGGGTTAGGGAAAACGTTACCATCCAACTTTAAAAAAATGAAAATCTATTAAAAATAGACTAAAAATCATAAAAATAGACTAAAAATTAAAAGCAGATAAGAATTTTTGTCTGGTAGTGTTTATGGAACAAATATATAATCGGTTATACTTTCCTACACTTTTTTAGAAACGGGTTTTTGTGGCAAAAGTAAAAATAAGCTTTTTGTGTTTGTACTCATCCTCACTATATGGCACCTGAAAGATGCAAAACGAATTCACACTCACACACTAGTTGCATGCGAGGGAGTGTTTGATCGCGCAACAACATAGGATCTTCCACTCGCCACACCCACGGTCATACAAGTCACACTGTCAAACCAGTAGTCTTGCTTCTCTGAACATTTTTTTCTCATCCACACTGCTGCACCTACAAACCAAAGTCATTCGATTCTACATCAGCTGGTAAAAACTGCATCACGAAACAGCAGTAGAGTCCAAACTCCATTTCATTGCATTTTAAACCACGGAATATTCCCTTGTATCATTAATTCTTTTTTCTTTTTTCTTTTTCTATTCCTTTTATTGCATCTACAGCCATGGCCTATCAACAGAATCTCAATGTGACCCTCATGTGTCCAGAATGCAAAATCATGCCTCCAGACATTGTGGAACGATTTGCGGAAGGAGACATGGTGTGTGGCCAATGCGGTTTGGTCCTTTCTGACCGAGTGGTGGACACTCGAAGTGAATGGCGTACTTTTTCCAATGACGACCAGGGCTCAGATGATCCATCTCGAGTCGGTGATGCTATGAACCCGCTTTTGGAAGGATCGCAGCTCAATACCATAATCTCGTTCGGAGCACCTGGGTCGTCGGTGGGAAGGGACTTGAACCGTACCCAATCTCGATCTCTTCAGGACAAGAAGGATGTGGCGCTCACAGCAGTGTATGCCAAGATTTCCCAGATCTGTGATGCCATCTCTCTGCCTAGAGTGGTCTCGGATGCTGCCAAGGAAGTGTATAAATTGGTTCACGATGATAAGCGGCTCCGTGGAAAGACTCCAGATGCCATCATCGCTACGGTGATTTTCATTGCCTGCAGACATGCCAATGTTCAGCGTACATTCCAGGAAATCGGCGCGCTCACCAATGTGTCCAAGAAGGAGATCCGTCGAACCTTGGAGCTGATGAAGCGGCTTTTGGAGGGAACAAACATCCAGGCGTTCAGAACAGCCCAGACCAACCCTGGAGCCCTGATGCCCCGATATTGTTCCCATTTGGGTCTCAATTCGCAGGTTTCCAACCTTGCGGAAGAGATTGTCAAAAGAGCCAAGGAGATTGGTACCTTGGATGGCCGATCACCTATTTCCGTGGCTGCTGCCGCAATTTATATGGCTGCTGCTCTGTATGGATTTGACATGAGCGCTCAAAGAGTGGGCGAAAAGACTGGCGTTAGTGATGGAACCATCAAAACGTCTTATAAGCATTTGTACGAGGCTAGGGAGAAGTTGGTGAGTAAGCAGTTATTGGAGTCCGGTAAGGTGACATTCGATACCTTGCCTAAAGTGTAATATAGTGGGTGGTGAGTGAGTGAGTGAAGCCATAATTTAGAACTAAACACAAAAAAGAAAAACTAAGAGCAACAAGCCAAAACAAGGAAAATAATTAAACAAAAAAAATCATATATTCAATTATTATGTTTGTTTTATCAGCTAGCGACATGCTGTGAGCTCAAATGTGGGGAAAAGACTTTAAACATTTGGTCAGTCCATTCGCCAAGAATGTCCATTTCTTAAAACAAAATAAGTTAACGTTGAAAACTATAACCTTTTTCTTTGTCCTAAAATCATGCCACTACTGATAAGCTTCGTACAAGGTTACGGATATGAAAAATGGGTTATTTCTTTGTTTGAAGGTGCTTAAAACGAGTAAACTTCGGGGCTGGAGTGGACCTAAAACAAAAATACAAAGAAATCAGAAGTGGCTGTACAGTTTTGGAATTTCCATTCTTGTACTTTCATACACTAACGTAGGGCTGTGTACGACATACAGGTAGACAGCCGCACCTCAGCCATTGCGTAGGAATCAGGTCTCCGACAAGTTTTGAACAACCCATGATTGCTGGCGCTGAGACATTGAGGGAAAGACAGCATTCCCGCCCCGCAAAATCCAAAAAAAATTGAGTGACAAGGTGAAACAACCGAGCATTGTATTTGTTTGAGTTTAAGCATGGAGCCTTTAGGGAAAAAAGTTATGTTCCAAGCCATGGGTTTCAAACAAAGAAGCCATAATAATTCAAAATAAGTATGATGGGGCTAGAACGTCATATGGTTATAATGGGCCTGTACCATGTAACGGAAATGGATCCGGTCAAACCTTGTTCTTTTTCATTGTTTGGAAGTCCAGACTTCTGAGAGAAGGAAAAAATAAAGCCAAGAAGCAAGAAAGAAAAGAAAAAAATAAAAGGGAACAAAGTAATAGTGGATCTCTAGAATGGATCTCATCGCAAAACTTTCAATCGCTGGTTTACCGTTATTGTGCAACTAGTCAATGCAAAGTGATGTAGAGAATTTCTCGTATTTGGCTGAACTGATAGTCCACAATTTTTTACGCCAGAGATTCACGCCTCACGAAAGAGATGAGGTTTCGGAGGTTAACTAATTGACTCTAATATTATACTTAATCCGGACCCGAACCAACAATGGAGTTCAGGTTGAGTTTGAGAGTCAATGCTAAAGTGTATCAGGTTGAGTTTTAAACCATACGCTTTTGTACGATTGGTACGACATTGGCAACTCCTTTCATGTGGAAAACTCAGTGTCAGATTTTTGTTTCACATGGTGAGTCTTAGAATGGTCCTTGTGCATACATTTATTATTCAAAACTAAGACTGTGGGATGGCTAGGAGGAATCGCCATGTCATTAGCCGGCTGAAAACACTTCTTTCATGTCATAATTTATACAGCACCTTCCATTTAGCAATAACAGTTTGGTTTAGTTTGTGTAGTTGGAATTTTATTTTTTCTGTTTCAGATTATGTTAAACAAAGTGAACGTGTTGAAATGACTTTTCAACTTACACCTCACTCGTTCGAATGAATGTTTGAACCGCCCCTAGACTGCTATCATCTTTGTCCAGTTCAAAGGTCATCCCAGTTTCCTTAGCAGATCAATTTCAGCACAGGTCAGCTGCAGGGGCTATAAAACCCGCATCAGAAACTATTTCACTCACCAAAGTCCTCAGGAATACAAACAGGATCCGCAGCAAGATGGCTTAAAGAGATAACTGTCTACTTCTATCCACAGTGATAGTGGGTCATATATCGGAATAGAGTAGCCGAACTTGGGATTGCAGTTCTCATGAGTTCAAAACATGCGCCAAAAAATCCATCTGGCAAGTCTTCAAACGATAAGATGGCGGTTTCACCAGGCCGCCTGTTACAAAACAACTTCAGAGTCTGGCTGTTTAAACGGTTCTTCACACCTAGCAACCAATACCGTAAAGTACATGAGATTCGTTTCCCTGTATCAACCTGCAATCACTCTTTTCATCATTCCCTGTCTCTCCAGACCACTGAGTGCTGACACCTTGCCCGATGTTGTGACAAACCTCCCCAGTGTTCCAACATTCTTACGTTTCTGATCGGGACCTTTTCTCTCCACTGGTTCAGCCAAAAGTGGAAACTCGTTTGTCATCGTGATCTAATACAAGACGATCATAGTAAGCTCGAGAATCCCACCGTGTGTTACCGAACTTCTCACTCAGACCACTGGAGGAAACCACCAACAGTCTACAACCATCGCACTTTAATTTGTCCCGCCAGAATTCCTTATCTACATTTCTATCAACTCTGTTGAGGTTTTCTGAAGTTTGCGTGGAAACCAGAGAAGCCTTCTGAAGGCTTTCCCTCTGGTAGTTGGCTTATCCTCTGGCAGGGTTTGACTCCTTCTTATCTTCAATCTTGCTCCAAGTCCAAGCTTCCAAGAGTAGGGTACCGTCTTGCTCCAAATCCAAGCCTCTAGGAGCAGGATTATTGGCCTTACCAGAATCTCTCAATTCTCCCATATGGCGATGCCGCAAGCTAAACTTTGCGCGTATCCAATGACAAGCGGTATACTCTACCGAGGAGTTCCTCTCGAGTAGGCAGATGGCAGTCGAGAAGCGTAGACCGAACCGCCATCTATATCTGGTTTGAAGACTGAAGTGGGAAAGGTTTCGTGTGAACAGCAGTTGGATAGGAGTAATTCCATAGAGACACAACTGTCGCATACAAAATTACAAGCTGGGTGAAATACCAACACTTGAATGAGGATTCTCCACGGACGGGAAGAGCACGGATTTAGTGATCTTGCAAGAGTACCTTGGATGTGTGAGAAATACTCGAATCGGTTCTGCATGATACCGGATACCGTACTGAGTTATCGCCAAGTTGAAAATCTGGACTTTAGTCAGCTTGAGGGTGCCTGGTCTGAAGGGTAAGTTCCCTGATATGACTGTCACCGCGAAGAGTGATTTTTTAGACGTCTAGTCCTTGATATGACTGTCACCCACAATCTATCTTGCACCTGGCTCTGATGCCCTGCCACACTCAGTCCCAGGTATGCCGTCGTCTGACGAGATCGCTGATAGTTCGCACACTCCACTAGTGACTCGAGAAACAAACAATTCATATTGACTAGTGTATGGCACAGATAAGAAAGCTACACCTGAATTATACGTATCAGACAGGTAGATTAACAATCTGAGACTAATTTCCGTGATTGGCTTGGATTTATGGTTATCCATGCACTCGCTGCTGGTACCCTGGACTATTCTTGGCTGAGAGGTATGCTCCATGTGATTCCAACCAGCTGGTCTCTGCTGCATTGACAGGGAGCAAAAACAGGCCAACAAAGAAGAGAGAGGCCGTTGACTTTTACAATAGTAACCACTTTGAGAAGATATTGAGGTCACTTTTGATACATGAGGAAAGATCTGAAAAACCTCGATTAGAAATAATGCGCAACTCCCCTCAAGATTCCTCCTGTCGTTTATGACAAACGTTTAGTAACGGAGGTTATCAATGTTAACTGTGAATCTATAGGAATTTCCAGAGAATTGAATTGGGCCTTAAGAATGGACTCAATAGGCTGCTAAGGACCCAAGATTTCCCTTGAATTGCATACTTTACAGGTATAATAATCCACTTTAAGAATTGTCTTTTTATGAAATAGCTGAATATCCGAGAGCAAGAGTCCAGAACACTGAAGCTAGAGCATCATTCATAGAAACTTTTAATGACCTTCTTAGATAAGACATCATATCCTCTCCAACAGTAGTTTCATGGTGGAATATTCATCTCATGACTGATTGCACCTCTGACTGAGTGTCCTCGATAGCTGTCAACAGTGATCGGTCACCTGGTTACAGACTCATACACGATCGCAATTCTTTATACACTGACGCCTGAACTTTTTGCCTAAAAAATTTAAGGTGAGACACATGTTTCACCTTAAACGCTTTAAGTTGCATAACTGTGTCACCTTAATTGGTCCTCAGAATTCAAGTATAATTGAACTTTTCAAATTCAGCTGAGGTATCACTCATCTGCATACAAGGCAGGAAACTAAATCAATTAAGCTCTCGATATTGAGTTAGTTCATGAAAGATTGTAGACGAGTTCTTCTAATTGAGCGCTCAGTTAGTGAAAGCTACTGGAAAGCCATCTTTGAGCATTTTCCCCTGTAGAGGAAACAATCTGGAAAACCTTACAATCGGTTACCAAGATGTGCCACAAGGAAACGCCCAAAATAAACCAATTGTCATTTGTGAAGGCCAACCTCAAGTCTTCTTTCTGTACGCCAAACAGTCAGCAGCGAAAGAAGTCAATTTCGTTTTCTGCTGCTGGGGATAGCTCTGTACTTAATGAACTGAATGGTTCCCCACAGATGTCTTCTGTGTCTCAGTCGTGCCCGTGGCTGCTACTAGGATCTCAGGTCAGTGAAGAAGACAATGTGGTTGGTAAGATATAGTTCCTTATGCCTGTGGATCTAGATAATATCCCCAACAACATCATCACGTTTGCCAAGCAAGATTGCATCGTATCAATGACGATAAGAAACGGCCTCCTGCTGCCAAGGGACTTGGTGCCATGCAAGTTGACATTGTACAACTGCCGTCCCATTGCCAAGGATACCAAGAAACTCGTCACTGACCCCAACCACCATTACACCAAACGATATATCGCCCGTCTGGAGATCAAAACGGTACCAAGTTTCTTTCATATGATCTAGTTTCTGGTACCTACGAGTTCGAGATCGCCCATCCTTAAGCGGCGAGCTAGACATTGACTAATGGCCCGAAATCGCCAGACTGGTTCTAGTATTCTTATTTAGCTATCGGAAACATTCGTGGTCGAATACAAATTAAACGGTTATAAATACTTACAACAATTGAACTTCGATCACGTTCAGATTGTTTAATGGTTGAGGATCCAGGCTCAGTAACCTTGGTCTCCTTCGACGGTTTTGTGTAGAAGTTGGTGGATCCTGGAGTGCTTCATACGTGCAATTACCACCGAGGCTGCTGCTGCTGCTGCTGGTCTCCGTTCTGAGAACCGTAGAAACCACCAAAAGTCTCTCTGTCCCGGTTGCTCATTCCATCTCCACCACGGCCTCCACGACCTCGACCTCCTCTGCCTCCACGGCCACCACGGCCTCCGCGGCCACCACCTCGTCCTCCTCGGAAGTTGTTGTGTCGGAAACCAGAGTTGGTCTGTCCAAACGTCTCCATGTTGAGCTCTCTGTTGACGCGTGACTGCTCGGGATCTCGGAGCTGCTCGCCTGTGGAATGCGAGATGTTGTCGAAGAATGACGATTTTTTGTTGTAGAACTTTTCCGTGTGCTCATCTTCCGTCATTTCCTTCTTGAACTCTTCAATCTGGTTTGACGAGAACTCAAAGTCCGAGTCAGACTGTCGGGCGGCTGGAGGAGCTCGGGCGGCTGGGGGAGCTCGGGGAGCAGGCTGAGCTCGGGGAGCAGGCTGAGCTCGGGGAGCTGTTGGTTCCGCACGGGGCTCTGATTCTCGGATCTCTTGGACCTCTCGGGTCTCACGGGCGGGCTCTTGGACGGATTCTCGAGCCTCACGAGGTTGAGCCTCACGGACCCCACGGGCGGGCTCTCGAACAGGTTGTCGAACAGGCTCAGCAACAGATTCACCAGCAGACTCAGCAACCTCACTAACCTCCTCCACCTCCTTCACTGCCTCCATTTCAGATTCATCAGCAATCTTCAAATCCTTGACATCGCTGCCTCGAAACACAACATAATCGTAGACAGCATCGCTAGCGGGAATCTCATTGACTCCTCCAGTCCGGCCCTCGGTGCCAAAGGTTCGCACCTTCATCAACGACACGGTGGACTGCTCGGAGTTGATCTCATGGAGAATTCCAAGATACCGGATATCACTGTTGGAAATCAGCGAGATCGTCTTTCCAATGAACTGTGACATGGCTGTCTGTGTTACTAAGTGATGATGCGTTTTCTGGCCACGAATATTAAGGTTTGGTTGTTGATTAAGGTTCAACGGCGTTACCCTGGAGTCGGAGAAGTGTCCGATGGGTCGGAGTCATTGTGACGCTGCCGATGGAGACGCTGTCGATGAAGACGCTGCCGATAGAACCGCTGTCCGCTTGTCGTGTCACTGTTATCTGGTAAAACTCTGTTGTATGTCTTGGTGTGCTTATAGTATCTATTTTGAAAGTGTATGGTGATTGATGTGATTGAAATTTAGACAATTCAGTTTTTGAGATTGAGAAGACTTTCATCACATTCATCATATTTCAGCGATTTCAGCGATTCAGCGATTTCAGCCCATAGCAACCTGCTCTGTTGTACACGTTCCATCGACTCCACAAACTTTAACTATATTACTTGAGAATCAGTATTATTCCAAGTATTTAGTTTAGTTAATTAACTCTGCACAAGAGCTTCTTTGGATCACTCCTATTAGATATATTACCACCTCATAATGATAAATATCTTGTAGGTGCTCAGTGTATTGCCACTCTGACTTTTCCTGTTGACACCCGGTGTGGAAGTGATTTGTAAGTTCGTTACATTAACAAATACTTAGAATAATATTTAATGTCTGATTCTCAACAGCTTCCAGAGAATTGGCGTGATTGAATAGAAAGTTAAGGGGATTCTGGAAATGTAGATTTCATAGAGATATGGACGTCTTCACATTTACAGAGTAAACATTTCCGATAGTCGGAGTTAAAGAAATAACTAAATTATTATTGTAATACCTGAAAAAACAGGTTTGGCTTGGGTCTCTCTGCAGAAGGAGGACTCTGGACTAATCTGAATGGGAGTATAGAAAGTAGTTGTTGACGTTGTGTAACCTGTTGATTTACTATAGAATTGGCAGTAGACGGCTTACTGGTGAAATACCACACGGCGCATGTGAGAGCTAAGAGACCGTTGTTGAGGGTGATTGATTTGTTAATTGGTTCGTTTATTAATGATTGATTCGTTAGTAAGTTTATTAAGGGTAATCACGCAATGAACATTCCTAGCCTTCTCAGGCTTGGCCAACTCGCTGGCTCCGTCAGTTAGCGCCATTGCGGCCCAGAACGTCTAAGGCAATTACAGAGTTATTTCCAACTTAATTGATAGTCTCAAGAAGCATCACTGAGATCACTAAGTCAAGGTCTCGTTCATCATCACAATTAACCAAACAATCAAGAAAGAGCTATCCATCTGTCAATCCTATTGTGTTGGACCGTGCCCTTCCGTCAATCCTTATTGTGTTGGACCGTGCCCTTTCGTCAATTCCTTTAAGTTTAGCCTGGCCCCACTGATAACGGTAACCACATGATTGGTCTGCACAACTTCTCCCTCCTAAGGAAGGAGAGAAGCAGGTAGAGCATCAGATTAATCGCATTATATGATTCTTGATAAAGTGATGATAAGTGTAGTTCTGGGTGTTGTCAGGAGTGATTAGTTGTCAGGAGTGATTAGTTGTCAGGAGTAATTACATTGCTACTTATTCTAGTAGTGTACTTCTCTAGTACTAATTCTTCGTATTTCAACAAGTTGTAATAATGTTTCAAGTTGAAATAATGTTTCACTATACACCTAGATCTGTACATTTTGTTCTCCTGGACCAATACGCAACATACCCATTTTGAAGTCAACCGCATTGACGTCAGCTGCATCAGCTTGGTCAAACTAGAGTCTCAACCTTCATGCTCATGTTTTTGTATCATCTTCTCTGTAGGGATGCACTCAAAGCAAAACAAAGAAAAGCGCAGTGTTATCTGAAGAAGCCACATCTCGATCTTCCGCTCCAGGGATAAAGGGATGTGCCATGGCTGTCGTTCACCCAGCAGTGCACCAGCACCTTTCGCGAAACCAAGTTGGCGTTGGCTCGCTTGGGTGCAAGTTTATGGTAGGGCTTGGACCATTCCATGACAATGGCAATTGGCAGAATCAAAAACATGTCTATCCAAAGGAACTGGAAGAATTCCCACGATCACAAACTGGATGGCAGAGTATAGAGACATGTACTTGAATCAAGAGAACGAAGTGACCAATGCCCGACCTTCCTTGATGACCTCCATCACACAAGAAATCTCAAACACCCGAGATGTGATAGGAGATGCTTCGGACTCAGACAAGGAAATACCCACATCTGCAGCCTTCAGAGCTCCACAGTCAGGTGACATTCGCGCGTAGATCTTTCCTCCTATGAGCTTCTGGTGAAGAATCTCGTCGGACTCAAAATCAATCAAACATTGGAATACTTCTCCAGTGATGTCAAACAGTAATTGTGGACAACTCGAGGATTGAGACTTTCTTCACCACCCAAAACTCAACGTCATACCTGTACCCCCATTCGTGGTCGTAACGTCATAGGATTTAACGTCAAGTTGTTCCAGTTTCAGTATCGGCTGGACGTTCCTCAAATGATGAACAAACACCTGCATCTCATGGCTGGGGTGCCACACGAGCTTGGGGTATCGTTTGGTTGCACACGGATAACTCGGTAGCCCTTGGGGTAAAATGTTCCGAGAATGCATAGTCCAAACTCGAACGATCTAATAATACCAAACACGGCGTCGGGTCCAGTTTATAATAAACGGCGAAATGTTTCAGCTACAACAAAGTTGTCCATTCGCTCATTGGTGGGACCCCGCTTCCTCTTCAAACCAGTTGAAGAAAACATTTTGAAGTCTAGGGGATCAGGGATCACCTACCAGTTCTCCATCCACGCACGGAAGCGAATGACACGTAACAAGAGTCAGAAACATATCTGCAGCACTTTGATTGTCCTTGAGACTTTGTGGGAAACAGTTTTTTGGCACCGAATTGCGGTTAAAACTACGACGGATCTGATCATCTTATATAACTCCACGTTCGGTTCAACCCGCATCCTCAGTGAATGCCTTCGCTGGTGTCAAGTGACAGAGGAACAATAGTTTGCAGCTGCTGTTGGAGCTCTATTCTGTTTTTCCATAAGACATCTAAACGGTATTCAACTGTAGAAGTCTTGTAAAAAACTATACCAAGTCCAGAGCACTGACACCGTGATATATCATGAGAGTCACCTCGAGAGGGGACAGACAGCAGGAAGGAATGGTTTTCACGCCAAGTCGTACTGGGCAGCCTCGGGAAGTTGAAAATAGATCCACTCTGGGTTGGTCGGGATGACAAAATCAGCGGAAAAAGAAGACCCTGTTGAGCTTGACTCTAGTTTGACATTGTGGTGTGAATGTGGGAGCTTCACTTTTTGTATTCTTTTGTTGTAGGAGATCTGCTAAAATCAATAAACTTCCAGTTACTCGGATTACCTTCATTCTTCTGTCTGGTATGCGCTGGTGAACGCCTACCAACTTCTATCGTGTCAGCACTTGGATGTGGATTCTCTAAGGTAACGTAACTGAATGCGGGGACGGTGGCACAAGTCTTGGGAGGAGTTATCTTTTCTTGTTAACGGAGTCAACACCTCGGAATTAGTTTGTCTAGAGATGAGGTATCGTTCCGGAAGAGGGGGACAGGTCTGTCCCCTCCGATGCACTTGTGACGCCCCTTGAAAACCCGCAGGAAGGAATAGTTTTCATGCCAAGTCGTACTGATAACCGCAGGTCCCCAAGGTGAACAGCCTCTAGTTGATAGAATAATGTAGATGAGGATTGCCCCAGTAGCGAATCTGACCGTCGATCTGACCGATCTGACAGCATTGCGATGGTTTTAAAACAATATGACGCAATGTGATTTCTGCCAAGTGGGTAAACGGAGTAACTATGCCTCGTCATCTAATTAGTGCATGAATGGATTAACGAGATTCCTGTCCCGACCGTGGCCGACCAGGGCGAACCGGTTTTAAGACCCGTTGAGATTGACATTGTGAAGAGACATGGTGTGAATGTGGGAGCTTCGGCGCAGGTGAAATACCACTACCCTTATCGTTTCTTTCCTTATTGAGTAAGTGGAAGTGGTTCAAAACCGTGTTCTAGCATTTTTCCAGGCTGAAGACATTGTCAGGTGAAGACATTGTCGGGTGGCATGTCCAAGTTACCACAGGATAACTGGCTTGTTGCAGTCAAGCGACTTGATCCTTCGATGTAGCTATCCGAGGTAGACGTTTGATGTCACCCACTGAGCTCGGTTAGATCGTGAGACAGGTTAGTTTTACCCTAGTACGAGAGGAACAGTTCATTCGGATAATCCCTGGATTGAGGGATTTTAGTATCGCTGGACCGGAAGGGGATTTGGTTGACAAGGAAGTTGTTTGCCTTTTCTGGATTGTAAAGATTTTCCTCTGTGAAATCCATTGTAGACGACTTTTGTATGCGACGGGGTACATCGATCATATGTTTAAGATCGGTGGGTTTATTACCACTGGAAGTATGTCCTGGTGGTACTCAGGGTAAAATGTCATCCTGTAGTTTTATTTCACAAAACCGCTTCACTTAATAACTTACAACAACTGCATCTCAGGTTTTTCAGCCTGCTTGTCTTCTTTGGTATCTGTAGCTTGGTTTCTTCAGAATCAGTATCCAAGTCACCACGATTCAACATCATCTCATTTCCGACAAAAGAGATTGTGCTAATAAGACTGCATGGTAATTGAGCAGGAAGCGCTGGATTACGCAAATGTCGGATAACGCACTTAGTTGTATGATGGATTTTTCAGGTGAGCCGTAAAATCAAAAACAGTGATTCTCTGATGAAGCAATAAAACGACAGTACGTGAAAACAATAAATTATTCTGACCTCTCAAATAAAATAAATTAATGTAAGCCACCAATAAAAATTGCAGCACCTAGGATTCTCGTATGGTCTCCCACTACAATACTAACTAGGCTCTCTGGTGCTTGACTATGGCTGATCGGACGGGAAGCCGTATTTTCACCAGGATATGGCCGCAACTGACATGTTAGAATCCGGACCTGCCTAGATCTTACCTTTGTCTTAGATTAGGCACAGTCTACTAGTAGACTTACTTCAATTACTTAGAATTATTTCATATTTATGTTATAGTCAATTGAATGTATGAGAAAAAAAAAAAAAAACAACATTTCATATTTATGTTATAGTCAATTGAATGTATGAGAAAAAAAAAAAAAAAACACTCCTCGCTGCGGTTGTTAAATAATCAAGTAGTTCCTGTTCTTACTATGAATTTGAGATATCTTATACTATAGGAATAACACTGGTATTTATGTTATCTGGAACGAATAGCTCCTTCAGGAGCTATTGCTCTTTCGGGGTGAAACATAACACACAATAAACAGAGACAAACCGTTTCCGGACAGCCAGTGGAGCCATTCCTCAGTGGATCCATTCCAAAGTGGGCTGGTTCCAGGGTGGAACTAAGTACAGTATCGTACAGTGCTGCATGCCACTGGCGGAGTGCATAAGCGAGGTGAGATATGTCTCACTTCCAGAATCGATTCCTAACATGACAAACAAAATGACTGGTGCTATAATACTGGCAAAATATATCACGTGAACGGAACTCGTTAATTTGACACCAACATTGGAAAAAGCTAGGTCGGATCTGAGTGACTTAACCGGCCTCTCCGGAAGAGTATCACTCACCCTACCCCATTTCCGCAGAAGCAGCACAAATCCATATGGAACTGGAAGTAATAGCCAGAGCAACTCAGAGTCTGCACCTCAGAGTTCAAGAGGAGCGGCGATTAGTTGGAGCACTGCGATGGGTAAAGGCCCGAAAGGTAACTTTGGAATATGGTGAGCAGGACGAGAAGCTGGAGATCGAAAGCGTGACTGAAGGGGCAGACGAAATATGGTTGAATCTAATGGTTGTCATGCGCAAACACTACTGCCAGATGCAAGCGGAGGTCCTTAGTCGTGAGGTGCGCCTACCAGAGTCCTTCACGTTCAAGGGCTGTAGGATCTGCAGACCAAAGGACTGACAGAGCACATCTCTGAAATTCCAGTGGTTGAATACATAGAAGACTGGGTTTCGGAGAGTTCCTACTCTACTCTCACCTTCCAAAGCAAGAATGAAGCAAATCTGAAAAAGATCAAGCTAAGAGAAAGTTTCTAGGAGCTACTACAGAGAATTGGCAGCTGATATTTGGAAGATTGAACAAACCAGAAGTTCAAACTAAACACATGTGCAAACTGAAAGGAGCCCAAGTCTCCTACGAACCCGTCAAAAACAAAAGCTGGTTCGAATACATGGGAAGATGAAGCACTAAGAGCAAGGATGAGAGAGGCGCAAGCAAGACAAAAGGAATTGAAAGAAAACAAAACAAAGAGTAACCTACTTCCGAGAACATGACTTCAACCTGTTAACCAGTTTCCAGCTACAACTTCAAGTCGATCAGTCTTCCAGTGCAACACCAAATTAAGCACAGTCTAACTTGTGGACTTCAATTACTTAGAATTATTTCATATTCATGTTATAGTCAATTGAAAGTATGAGAAAAATGTAGTCTTGCTAATAGCTAGCTGTTACTGATACATTCAATTATAGATTAATACTGGTTTATATATTCGCTGGAACAGTCGACTATTCAAGGAGCCAATTGACATACATAAACACCATTTAGGATACAGCAATCATTAGGGAAGGATAGTACGTTTCTGGACGACTAGTGGAGATATTCCTGTGTGGATCCATTCCACTGAGTACAGTGTCTTACAGTTCTGCATACCACTGGCGGAGTGCATAAGCGAGGGAGATATGTCTCACTTCCAGACATGACAAAAAAAATGACTGATGCAATAATACAGGCAAAATATGTCACGTGAACCAAAAAAGGAGCCCAAGCCTCCTATGAACAGGACAATGGTTCATGTGAATTTCTAATTCGGCTACTGCTTGTGTTGCTATTGTTATAATTCTGATCACAGTGAAGCAAATCTGTTGAAAATCACATTAAGTATAATTCTAGTATTTAGTTAATTAACGAACTTACAAATCACTTCCACACCGGTCAGAGTGACAATACACTGAGAATCTATTAGATACTTACGAGGTGATGATATATTTGATAGGAGTAATCTACCTCGGAAGATTACATCAACAAAATCAACTGCCCAAGCTGGTTCATAGAACAAGAATGGAATAGGCAAAGAACTCTTCCGTTTCAGAAACCAGGTTCTATTTCTATGCTAGGTTTTTAGAGCGATATCACTTATCCAGAATGGCGAGTCAACGGGTAAACTGCTATGTTTTAATTAGATGGTCAGATTCCCCTTGTCCGTACCAGGTCTGGGGCGGTTGATAATGCGAGGAGGGTAGTTGAATGTCTAGTTCAGGTCCAGACACTACCACCAAGATCTGCACTAGGGGCACTTCGACGCAGCCTCACAGCCTACGCTTCTCAACAACCCCCATGCCTGCCTACTCGAGAGGAACACTACTCACGGTGGAGTATAGGTAGCACGCTTAAGCGCCATCCATTTCAGGGCTAGTTCATTCGACCAGCAAGTTGTGACACACTCCTTGGCGGATTCCGACTTACATGGTCAGCAGGTACAGTTTAATTCATTTTCTTTTCTCTACATTCAATTCACTATAACATAAATATGAAATAATTCTAAGTAATTGAAGTAAGTCTACTAGTAGGCAGTGCTTAACTGGAAACCTGATCAACTTGGTGTCGTAACTGGAAAACTCTTTGACTTGAAGTTGTAACTGGCGAACTGGTTAACTGGTGGTTCGGTGGCTCTCCCCCAAAGTAAACGACAAAATATTGTGGGTTTTAAATTTTCAAGAAACGGTCCCTTGGCCCAGTTGGTTAAGGCGTCGTGCTAATAAGAATTAGCCTCTTTGCAACGCGAAGATCAGCAGTTCGATCCTGCTAGGGACCATTCTTTTTATTTTTGTGCAATACCATTCTAATAAACTTTTGGTACTCACACAATCTAACTTAGAGTGTCCAACTCTATTTCAATTAAAATTGTTATCGTTAACCTTCATCTTAACCTTAACCCAAAATCGCCACAAAGCCCATGTCACTGGGTTTCATATATAAACATCACCATGTGAACTTTTTTTCTTTTCAGATGTACATCCACAACCAACACGGATGCGTTGAAGTAAACATACCTCAAATGACTGGCTACTTCTTCGTGGCATCACGGAAAGGCCTAGAGATTTTATTTTCGCCTGAACTTGATCTTATTACCGACTTCTTTGAAGCTTGCGGGTACAACTGTGAAATCACAAAAACGACCAAACACACCAAAATAGTTTTAAGAGATCAAGACTCCTATGGAGGAGACTTCACCAGTTGTTTGAGCACAGAGTGGAAGCGCGACCATTTGATAGAAATCAAACACATTCAAGTGTCTCTTTTTGGTGAGTCAACATTATCCCTTTTTCAAATTAACGAATTGTTGCTGTCAATGGTTTATTGTCTGAGGAAAACCCACCCTTTGATATTCTGTCCTATTCAGAAAGAGCTTGTTGAAGAAGTGAGTGTCAATTGCAAGCATATCTATGAAAGTTGTGAATTGTTGAAGATACCGATCAGTGTGGATGAAATCTGGGGAGGAATACTGAAACGTCAACAAGAGTTACTGCAAAAATTGACTGACCATGGGTGGGCCTCCCGACAAGTCCGAGGAGTCAAGATATCCAGTCTTCTTCAGTTCATGGATCTAAATGAAGATCTCACTGAAGATGAATCATTTGAGCTGACCAACAGAGAGCTAAGTAAAGAACAAGATGAATGTTCGGAGAAAATGTCTTTACTCACTATTTCCGAACAAGCTTCACCTCTTGACATATTGGAAACAGAAAGTGCTACCAGCTCAAACGATTCATTCACTCTCTTGGAGGGATCCAGTGAAATTTTTGACAATTCTCACGGCCCTAATCTGAGTCTCATTCTGGACCAATCTTTTGATACCTTTGTGGAAGGGTTTCTCAGTGATGACGAACTGGAAAAAATTGAAGGCGCTAATTGAAGGGTACAGCAGATCTGGCAAATACTTCTCTCGCAGAGTGCTTAGTTGGGTTGGAAAAATTTCAGCACCTAGGATTCTCGTATGGTCTCCCACTACAATACTAACTAGGCTTGACTATGGCTAAAAAGGAAACCGTAATTTCTCAAGGATATGGCCGTAACCAAGACTCCGATACGGGGAATCGGACCCCGGTCTCCACGGTTCTCAACATGAGAGCGTGATGTGATAGCCCCTACACTATATCGGATTGTGTTTGGTTGTGAGAGAACAGGACGGACCGCGGACGAGTTGAGAGTGTATAGCCCCGAGCCGAAGCCGAACCGGTGCGGGGTTCATGTGGGGTTCGTATGGAGAACTGGATGTACCAGCAATGGTACGAGTCCGGATAAAGGGAAGGATTATGTTATAAATAGGACTGAGAGGTATAGTGAATGGTTAAGCAATATTACACGAGCTTCCTAAGTATCAACAAGACTGCGTTGGGACACACGATAGGATAAGACTAGTATTCTGGGGAATACAGATCATTTCATAAGAGACCAACGGCGAGAGGATCTCTTACATTGGTAATGGTAGGAGTAATAAAAGCTGGATCCGGCTTATGTAAGCGAAACCAGAAATGACGAGATAATCACGTCACCGTTTGTTATTTCTGCTAGCTAGATTTATCTTGATTATATCTGTTAGACTAATAACTGGGTTTTCATTGACTACACCAAAATTAGCTTACGTAAGCGCTTGATAGATGCCCTTGATTTTTGGAAATTTAAAACACAACAAGCGCCGATGGTTTAGTGGTAAAATCCATCGTTGCCATCGATGGGCCCCCGGTTCGATTCCGGGTCGGCGCAATTTGGTTACGGCCATATCCTGGTGAAAATACGGTTTCCCGTCCGATCAGCCATAGTCAAGCACCAGAGAGCCTAGTTAGTATTGTAGTGGGAGACCATACGAGAATCCTGGGTGCTGTAATCTTTTTTTATGAATAACAATCTTTTGAATGTATGTGTAATTAGATTTCATATTTTTTCTCTCAACTAGTTCATATTTACTACACACTATAAACTGGGAATAAAAACTTGCCAAGAAATTAAAAAGAACATGGCAGTGGATTTCATGGCTATGCAGGAAGTGCATGTCTGTCAATCTATTTCAAATTGTAACTACTTGAAGTTTTTGAAACTCCTTTAGGTGTGTCGCTCTCCATGGGCAGCGTAAAAATATTATTTCTGATTCTGCTAGCCTGAACCAAAAAGAAACTCCGCAACGGAGAATTGAACTCCGGTCCCCCGCGTGCTGATACTGGATCTGACAGGCGGAAATTCTAGCCACTAAACTATTGCGGATTAGTGTTTCGAGGTGTGAATGATGTAGACAAACAGAATTTAGTCAATTGAATGTATCACCTAGAATTATTTCATATTTATGTTATAGTCAATTGAATGTATGAAAAAAAAGGGTGAAAAACAATATAGTGGGTTCAAATACAACTCCTCTTGCTTTAATAAAGAAGAATATATTATTTCTAGCCGTTATTGCCAAAGCCAGCGCAAATAAGTTTGAATCAAGCTTATCTACTTCCAGCTTAACAGAGATTATTGACAGCAGAAAGGCATGGAGTGGAAATCTATTTCGATAGAGGAAGTCATAAAGCCGTTGCCGTGTCTTAATAAGTGTCCCTGTTCTAGTGGTATCGTTCTTTTACGAATCAGATGAGTTTGATCAAACACACACATAATGAAAATAGACTAAAAACAAACAAACACAATTATACAAACTATCACAATCAGAACAATATATGTTCAAAGATGATCACCAAGCAAAAATCTTGATAACGTTTATTTTTGTGACACAAAACAATCTGGTGACAAGGGCGGGAATGGAACCATAGCACACAATCTAAAACATCATGAAAAAATGGAAGATCCATAAATTGCGTCAGTTGTGCAAAAGTAACCAATAAAGCCTACGTTTCACGTCAAGTGAGTGCTTTTCCTTTTTGTGTCCCATGAAGATAAGCATCCAAAAACAGGACAGTTTGTGTATTCTTATAAATAGATTTGATTGAGGTCTGTTAATACAAGGATTATTAACGGTTTAACTATTTGAATAACACATAAACGCACATGGACTATTTAGGAAATAATTTGTAAAATTAGAAGTATACTTTCGTATATGAACTCAAAATCTCTATTTTCGTTTTATCTCACAGAAAGACTCTACAGATTGGCCCAGTTCAAATGACATCACTTTATTACGAATCAGAAGAACTTGATTTTTCTGAAAATTAGAAGTAAACTTTCGTATTGATAAAATAAAGTTGCCAAGACTTACACAAAACCATCAAAATAGACACAGATACTTTTCTTCCTCAGATACTAGATTGCACAGACACAAAAAGAATCAAATAACTACCAATGCTTTAGCGGACTCACACAACACAATCCCAGCTATTGTGTATTTTCTTACAGACTCTTCTCTCCATCACACCTTTTGTTTGACCAACGAGCAACAGACTTCCCAGTGGGAAGTACTATGTCAGCCTCGCTAATTAATGTCCCAAAGAACTGTTGGTGCCATATCTAATCCCCAGTGGTTTTTCAATGATATTGAAAAAACTTCTTACCTTCTAAATCTAGGTGGATCCTATGAAAACGTTTCAAAACTCATAAACGCCAGACGACAATGATTGTATAATGCTTTCGGGAGCCAGCTGTTTATTGATTTACGTAGTTTTCTAAAATAGTAAAGCCATGCAGCCGAGGGTGGTGATTTCTTTTTGTGTAATGTGGGAATAAAAAACTGTTAGTTTGTGTAATTTTTGAAATTATGTCGAAGATATATCAGCTTGAGAAAAAGAATGTTTAAAAATACAAGTCTACTCTGAATGTGTCGTTACTTTCTTCTTTATTCTTTTACAGCATAAATGTCAGAATGGATTAAAATAAAGTTGCTGTTAGATATGACTAATTAGGAAATAATTTTGTAAAATTAGAAGTATGCTTTCGTATCTGAACTTAAAACCTCTATTTTTATTTTATTGCCTGGATGGAATCTATAGATATTCCCCATTATAATGCTATCTTTTGTTTCTGAATCAAAGGAGGTCGATTTTTCTGAAAATTAGAAGTATACTTTCGTATTTAAGAATATGCTTGCCAAGACTTACACAGATACAATCAAAACAAACACAAATGATGAAGAAATTGAGAACACACATCAACAAACATAAACTCAATCAAAACAAACAATAACACCAACACAGATATATACACAAACAAGCACAATCGAAATAATGCTCAAGTAAAACCAGATCACTACATAATAATAGAAATATTGCAAGCAGTGATTTCAACAACTTCACGTTTTGTGACACAAAAACAATTTAGTGAAAATACATGGAATGGCATTATAACACTCATTCCAAGATGTCAAGATGAAAGTGGAAGTTTCGAATCAGTTGTGCGAAAGCAATCAATAATGGTGACTTTCTTAGCGAGTGTTTCCTGTTTGTGTCCCGTGAAAATAAACATTCAAACACAGAACGGTTTGTGTATTCCTGTAAATAGAATTGGTTTGTTGGCTAATGCCTACAGTTTCCCTATCTGCTTTCTGGTTTGTTTTTTTTTTGTAGAAAATGTTTACAAACTTGGCTGCATGAAATCACATTGACTATTTAGGAAATATTTAGTAAAATTAGAAGTATACTTTCGTATGTGAACTCAAAACCTCTATTTTCATTTTATCGCACAGATAGAATCTACAGAGTGTCCCCATCCTAAAGACTCATTCTTTTGCGAATCAGATGAGATTGATTTTTCTGAAAATTAGAAGTAAACTTTCGTATAGCTTAAATAAAGTTGCCAAGACCTACACAAATACAATCATAACAAACACAAAACGCAAGCATGCCCAAAAAAACTAAAAACATTATCAGTTCAAACACAAACAAAACCGATTAACCCAACATAAAACTAAAAGTAAATTAGTATGAAGGAAATGGATATAAGAATAGTGGCAGCTGAAAAATTGAGCATTTTCAAAGGAATGAAAAGTTCATCAGTGCAAGATGACTTTCTGGTAAAATGGAAAAAGAGCTTACACAAAAGTAACCAATGTAGATGGCAGTCAGGAATTTTTCATTTCTATTTATGCCATAGGGGCCTGGGCAGAGTAATCGTTTTAGGTGAACAGAGTCATCACCTGGAACAATATTTCGCGAGAGATGAAGTATCGTTGTGGATAGAAGGATTAGCCTGCCCAGGCCAAGAATTTTGCCCTTTTAATTATCCGGGTGTAGAGACACAATAACGGTTAATATGTATAAGATGACGCCCAGCATTTAGCAGGTGAAGGTAGACCCTGATATTAATGTGAAGCGTCCTGGTGCATAAACCACATGGACTATTTAGGAAATATTTAGTAAAATTAGAAGTATGCTTTCGTATTTGAACTCAATACCTCTATTTTTATTTTCTTACACAAATGGAAGCTACTGAGTATCCCCAATATAAGGGCAACTTTTTTTTCTGAATCGGATGAGATTGATTTTTCTGAAAATTAGAAGTAAACTTTCGTATAACTATAATAAAGTTGCCAAGACTTACACAAAACCTCCTAAACAAACACAAACAATTAAAACAAGCAAAAAATAAACCAGAAAAACAAACACAAAAGCAAACACAAAAGCAATTTCATTTATGTTAGAAATTTAATGCTTCCCATTGCTCATTTATGAGTCACAATCGCAGAACATGTTCTGAACTGTCCAAGACCAAGCGACTCCTAATGTGTGGACGAATCCGGTAACTGGGAAGGATAATTTACAAGCTCACAATTTAAAAGTTCAAGCGAGTCGATGGAGAAGTCTTTCTATTGGAATAGAATCCTTCATAATATTTTAATACTCATTGGGATTGCGGAAAAGGGCACTCTTTCCTTGCCAAGTCTTATCGTGGCTAGAACGGATTGAGCCCTCTAATCCGCACAACAGTCAATACTGTCAATGGCCAAGACTGTCCCAAATGTTCAACTTTAGGGATCATACGGATGGTCAAGTGTTTGGTGCCCACCACAAACCTTCCAAGCAGAGAAAAAAAGAATACTATCTTAAGATAGCGTTGACAACCGAGAGATTCGAACTCTCGCCTCCGAAGAGACCAGGAATTTGTGTTAAGGAGTAGCCTTAACCTGGCGCCTTAGACCACTCGGCCAGGTTGCCTGTGATGTTCCCGCTGTGCTGCGTCATTTTTGTTCTCAAAGGGGTGTAAGGGGTGCACCAATTATTTCATATTTATGTTATAGTCAATTGAATGTATGAGAAAAAAAAAAAAAAACACCAAATTAGGCACAGTCTACTTGTAGACTTACTTCAATTACTTAGAATTATTTCATATTTATGTTATAGTCAGTTGAACGTATGAGAAAAAAAGGCATGGTTTTCCATACCCTTCTTGTCAGTAAGACTGAATTAATACCATCATCATAACTAACTGGGTTGTGCTATATGATTTTCAACTTTGAAACTTTGAGAGAATATTACCAGAAAACGGATATCCTTGGTACCGAGAAGTCTAAAAGTAGTGAGCTGACATGGTAACCGTGTGGAACCCTTGACAAAAGATAAAATGGTGCTGCAACCATTTAAACAAAGAACTGGGTTAGCACGATTAATGAAGTTGCTTTGTATACAGAGTGGGTTGATAATTTATCTACATTTTTAATGATTCGATGACCCATTTGCTGGTGCGCTTCTAAACACAAAATGCTCAACTAAGAGTAGAGTTAAGAGTAGAGTTAAAAGTAAAGTTGCAAAATTAAGAGTAGAGTTGGAATTTAAAAGCTAGAAAATCAAGAGTAGAGTTTGAAACTCAAAGTGAATTGGAATTAGAAGTGCGTTTTGTTGTGAACTTGTTTTCCAAAAAAGGATTGCCACGTATCAACTGTTGGGAAATGACCATCTGACGGGTTTAGCTGACAAAA
Organism: Yarrowia phangngaensis; assembly: GCA_900519005.1. Lineage (NCBI taxonomy): Eukaryota > Fungi > Ascomycota > Dipodascomycetes > Dipodascales > Yarrowia > Yarrowia phangngaensis. Next base: position 418,775 of record ULGR01000006.1, read on the forward strand.
TATTAGTTGCAATATTCTTTAAAGAAACTGACGAGTTCACACTTTCTAAAGTGACTCTACTTCAGCAGAGAGAATCTAGAATAACATACGAAATCAATTAACTAGGCTTAAAGGAGAACGGCGACGATGGCAGCAGCAGCTCCAACCAGAGAAACTCCGTTGACAACAGCACCATTGGCCTGGGCAGGAAGATGACCAGGTTCTGCAGCTCCACCAGTATGTTCGGCAGCACCACCGGCTTGCTCTGGGACAGAGCCGTCGCCAGCAGGGCGGTCAGTTGAATCGTCATCAGAATCATCAGCATGATCAGCAGAATCATCGGCGTGGTCAGCGGAATCATCGGCGTGGTCAGCGGAATCATCTACTTGGTCAGCAGAATCGTCGGCATGGTCAGCAGAGTCGTCAGGGCCTGAAATCAGGGCAGCAGCGGCCTCAGAAGACTGATCAGCAGAATCGTCAGCAGAGTCGTCGGCAGAACCAGCAGAATCGGCAGAATCGGCAGAATCGGCAACTGCGCCATCATCAGCAGAGTTATCTGTGGCCTGAGCTACCTCATTGGAGTTCTGAGAAGCTTCGTCAGCAGCAAGAGCGAGAGCAGCGAAGAGAGCGAGAGAAAGAGTAGAGAACTGCATTGTAAGGTATTAGTGTAGTGTGTTTGTGTAGAGGAAAGTGAATATATCTTTGGTATTTATATGTTTAATGAACAGGAGTAGTGCTTTCAAACTAACAGAGGAATGAGGACGATTTTCTACTTTCGGTTGTCTCAAACAAATTGGATGTGTCAGAAAAGGTGTAAGAAATCAGCCCCTTTTCCCCCAGAAAATTAAGTAGCAACTAAGGTAAGAATGCATAAAGTAATTTTAAGCAGGGCTCCACAGAAGGTACATATACTTGAGCGTACATTTCCCCAATAACTGGTGGTGACTCTCGCGAGTAACTCTGGCAACCCCTGAATGTTCCACATTATGGTGAAATCAAAATAAACGAGCTAAAAATAGATCCACTTATCCTTCTTTCTTTTCTGATACAAATTTCCATGACCATTGGTTTGAAACAAAAAACACAGCTAATTTGAGGGTTAATAAGGAAGCTAGAGTTAACAATTACAGAAAGTTTGTGGTATTAAGTTAGCATAATAGGTTAATATTGTCCAAGCATCTAAATATCGTCCTAAGTGCAGACTCCACCAGCATAGAATTTTCTCCGAAGAAAAGGGGTACTTTTGCTCTCAATCAGGAACGGAAGATACTAAAAATATAACAAAGCGAGATGAGTGCGACAACAACAAAATCACGTGAAATATTTGTGTGTCGTGGATCTGAAACACGCAGTGTGGGTGGGTCGTGTGTAAGGCACAAGAGATGGTAACAATATGGAGCCACTGCTTTCAAAATCAAATTAGAACTCTTTCCAGTAAGTCAGATACTGTCGCATTGTGGATTTACATCATTAATTTCCTCGAAAACCTCAAAAATCTTTTCCTACTAAGACACAGAGTTACACAGTGGATCCTGGATATTGTCAACACTCCTGCATACATCCTGCATATTTATGCATGAAGGTGCATAAGCTTGGCAGGATAATGAATTCATTCCAAGATGACATTATTACTGAAAGAAGGAGTTATCCCTGCTTCTGGTAGAGTCTTTGTGTACCTACGCTACCAGCAAACAAATTTCAGGTGTGTGCATGTGATAGTTTCAGCTTGAGATTCGGAATTAGTTTACCGAATTTGTGATGGAAATGTGATTCGGAATGTGATTGCAAATGTGATTGCAAATGTGATTGCGAATGTGATTCGGAATTGTGATCCTGTTTGTGATAATGTCTTCTTCAATTAATTGTACATCTATTTTTCCCGATTTCGGTAAAGCAACACTACAGCTCAAAGTTGTAACAGGTTCCTGCATGTAAGTGAAACAATGGGAAAACAACAAACGGAAACAATGGTATTAACCGAATGTTATTGTGTCCAAACATTCCCCTTTTGAGTCCCATATGATAAACATTTCCTCTTTGAACAAATTGATACTTGTTGAGTCTTGGTAATGTCATTTCCCCACCCAGCCCTCGCTGTCTGTGTCGTCACGTTGCATAGAGCATCCAAAATTCGTCAATTCGATCATTTATCCAACAACTATAGCCTTCCATAATGGTGGCATTGTATCCCTGTGGAGAATTAACCTTTAAAACTTTAACTTAAGAACAATACCCTAATCCTTAATGCTAATGTTAATTGAAAAGAAAGATCCGAAACGGTGACATTTGAGACCTACACGAAAGAGCCACCATTCTGGAAGGCTATAGTTGTTGGATAAATCACCCTTCTATGCCAAAATTACCCACTTAACCGTATTTTTTTCTGCAGTCAAATTCCCTATCCCAAGTTAAGAATTAACTTCAATACTTTACTTCACCACTTCCTTCACCACTCACTTCACCACTTACACCACCACTCACACCATGCCAAACTGGACCGTGGACCCCGCCAACAAGAAACGGCTGCTGGCGCTGCAAAAGGAAGGTGCCAACAAGAAATGTTTTGACTGTACCGCGCCTAACCCGCAATGGGCCTCCCCCAAGTACGGAATCTTCATCTGTCTGGAGTGCGCGGGCGTGCACCGTGGCCTAGGCGTTCACATTTCGTTTGTGCGGTCGATCACCATGGACCAATTCAAGCCTGAGGAGATGGAACGAATGGAGAAGGGCGGTAACCAGCGAGCGCTGGAGTTTTTCGACCAGAACAAGCTGCCTCAAGATACCCCCATCAAGCAGAAGTACAACACCGTAGTGGCTCGAAATTACATCAACTATCTGACCAGTCAGATCGATGGGTCTGAGTATGTCCCAGAGGAGGCTGGGCCTGAGTCACAATCTGTTCCCGCTGCTGCTGCTGCTTCTGCTGGTACTCCACCTCCCGAGACTAAAGGAGGCCACGTGGCATTTTTTGAAAGCCTGGGAGCCAAAAACGCATCTCGATCAGCAGACTTGCGACCTTCGCAGGGCGGAAAATATGGTGGATTTGGAAATACACCCGATCCGGTCGCTTCTCAGTCCAAAAGAGGCGCCACAATCTCCATGGACAACTTCCAGGCCGACCCTCTGGGCACTCTTACCAAAGGCTGGGGTCTGTTTAGCAAAACCGTGACCCAGATGTCCACAGAAGTCAATAACCAATACATCAAGCCCAGCATGAAGAATCTGCATGAGTCGGAATACACCAAGACGGTTCTGGCCCATGCTCAGCAGCTGGGCGAAACTGTACAGCGGGAAAGCAAGAAGGGTTTGGACCGGTTCCAAGAGTTTGTGGAGGGAGGTGACGTTCCTAACGGATACGGCCGTCCTGGCGACTCGCGATCGGTGGACCAGGCCGAACCTGAAGATTTGTTTGGCCATCTCAGGCCCAAGCAGAAGTCTTCTTTGTCTGGATTTGGAAAGACTGCCGACGGTGAAGATTGGGGAGAGTGGAATGAGTGGGATGAGGCTGAGGTTGAGGAGGCTGAGGAGGCTGGGGCTGAGGCTGAACCGGCTAAGCCAGCTGAGGCTGAGGAGGCTAAGTCAGCTGAGCCCGTTCAACAACCGAAAAAGCTTTCTGCCAAAGAACGGGTTTTGGCAGCTAAAGCCGAGGCTGAAGCTCAAGCCAAGGCTGAGGCTGAGACGGCATTCGCCAAGGATGCTTAGATGTACTATAGATAGATTTGTGCAAGCAATGGATACTGATTGAACTTTTCTGATGTATAGGATTGTCACCGTTTAACACGTGAAGAGCATTGTCCAGTTGGAAATGGAACATTGGCTAAGTCAGTCTGTCAGAGAGATACCCTTTCAGCTTCATCATACTGGAACTGCAACATTTCTTAGACATCAGAGTTGCCACGTTTCAAGGAATAGTAACGGAGTGACACAATTCCAGTAATGGTCACGACATCCCTTGACATTTGTTTCACATAATGCTCTAAACCAAATGCGATACCAATAACCAGTTCACAATATGCATCCTTTTAATTAAAGCAACCAATGTTTCTGAGCACTGGCTCTTTTTGTGATTCTGTTTCTACCGTGAAGCGATGATAATGGAAATACTGTTGATACTAGCTGGAGATTTCACCGTCAGTGTTATTTACAATAGATCTAGCATTTATTTCATTTTATTTTTTCATAGTATTTCTCTTTTAATCGCTTTTTCTCACTTTTTTTTCTCACTTTTTTCTCACTCGTTTTTCTGTTTTAACCGTCTTTTTTTTTTTTTTAATTATGTTTCTCTTTTAGTCGTTTTTTCTCACTCGTGTTTCTATTTTAATTGTTTTATTTCTTTTTTTTAACTATTCTTACTGCCCATCTGCAACGTCACCGTCTCGTCTCACCCAAGTTACCCGGCTTTAACACCTGCATAATCGGACACTCCACTACGTATTACCACCACAACCATGAAACTCACGTCTGTGATTGCATTGGCGGCCAGCCTAGTGTCGCCTACTCTGGCGTTCTCCAATTCTTCTCCTCACGTGATTCTTTCGTCGGTGGCGTCTTTGGACTCCGGTCTGGGCCTTGGGGCACAAAAGGCGTTGTCGGCCAAAGACTTTGACAGTGTGGTCAATGAGGCGGTGTCGGGATGCCCCGCAGACACATATGTGTTTGTGTCGCAACCTGGTCTGCACTCCTCTGATCTGGAGGATCCGCAATTGACCCCGTTTTTGCATCGAATTGTGGGCCATGCCAAGTCCTCGTTTGTGTTCAACCATGTCTTCAGTGACACAGAGCGAGCCGTGCCCCGAGAGGCGCTGCAGCATCTTGAGCAGGGCTGTGGCGTCGCAGAGGTCCAGGTTGATGGCTCTACTGGCAAGTTTGAGCGATATGTCGACACAAAGCCCCGAATGCTGCTGGTGGATCTGGACGAGCTGTCGGCTGACCTGAGCCACGAGCAGCGTGAGGCCACTTTGCGAGCTAACGACGACGTGCTCAAGGCAGTTTTGGGACACCTTCCTTCCCCCAATTACGTCCTCGTGTACATTTCTTCTCCAACTCTGCAGGAAGAAGAGGATTCCACTTATCAGATGGTACAGCAGCAGACTCGAGAGGAATCCAGCTCCCAGGAACAACCTGCCAAGGACAATGTGTTTGCCAAGTACCAATTCTTCACTCCTGGCATTCTCATGACCACCATTATTTCATTGTTGCTGGTGGTGGTGATGTTGGTCGCTCTCAAGTGGATCGGCTCTTTACAGATTTCCTACGGCGCCTTCGAGAAGGATCCTGAGCTTGTCCGACAAAAGAAGCACAATTGATCTAGATCTTTGATAACTAATAATAATTGCAATGTCTTTGATGTGTAGGCGAGACGGGAATGTCACAGTGCTAGAAAGTGAATAAAGAACCAGAGCGGAAAGTGAGTGGAGAACCAGAGAGGAAAGTGAGTGGAGAACCAGAGCGGAAAGTGAGTGGAGAACCAGAGCGGCCTGTCACGATCTCGTAGGCTGTTGTAACCACGACAAGAACAATGTCAGTAGAATACATCTGTGTAGCTTTGCTTCAGCAAACAAGAACGATGCTAGCCTTGGTGACACGTAGAGTGTCTCAAGTGCAGTTTCAGCTGAGTGGTCAGTATCCAGACTTGTCTCCATGGCCGAGCGAATGATGTAATCGCAATTTATCCATTGCAAACATTGACTCGTCAAATAGAAGTTCCATGACATTCCAGTTGTGACTGCGTAGAAGTTCCATGACATTCCGGTTGTGATAATACTCTACTTTAATCTCTCTATTTAAAGAAATCACAGACTCAATTCTCTCTTCCTCTTAAATATTCTTATGTCAACTTTAGTTGCAACTCGACTGTCTGTGTAACACCAAGTTCTTGCGGTCACAAGTGTTCAGATATAACTTCCAGTTGATCAAATAATCACCGCGCCGAAATGCCGTAGACAGTCTCCAGTAATAAAATCGCCAACTTCAACAGGACGAATCTTCCAAACCTGTCCTATAGCTCTCGACTATCGACAACGCAGGAAGAGTTTAGAAGTGAACTATCCCATCCCAGTGATGACTCGTTAAGAGCTTTCCCAGAATCATTCAAGCGGCTTAGCCAGGTTTAAGATACCCATGTGAACGGTGCTAATATGGTGTCTTCAAAACTTGGTCGTCACTCGAAATTGGTGTGACAAGTTCCCAGTTTTTGCACATTTAAACGAAGAGACACAAGTACTGTGTCCGAAACAGTCAATATCTGCACGCCAGCCTACTCGAGAGAAACGCTCCACTCATTAGAGCACGCTCAACGGCATCCTTTTTCGTTCATTCTCATCCAGTTGGTTCAGCCTGGACGATCCAGGATTTCCAAGGATGCGTTTTCGATGTCACGCTGAATACCCTGAACATCGTTGTGGAATAATTAGTATGTACATTCGCTATGTCGGTCATAGGTAGACTGGAACACTCCCCCAATTCTAAATCTACTCATCATTCTTGTTTTCGCCTTCATCATCATCCCCATCGTCACCATCACCACCCTCCTCCCCACTACTCTCCTCTTGACGCTTTTTCTCCTCCTCCTCACGCTCTGCCGCTCGCCTCTCCTGCTCAGCCTTCTCGGTCTGGATATCATCCTGGAAAGTATGCAGCGAGTCGATGATTTCCAGAAACCGATGTCGCCGCTGCTGCCACGTGGACTCATACTGGCTGTTTGTGACCTTGAGGTCGGCGATATCTTGGCTCAGCTCCGAATTGAGCTGTACGGCTTCCGCTCGGGTTCGGAACAAATGGGCTGAGATCGTCTCGGTGTAAGTCTCATATTCTGGAGCCGGCTCTTCCGCATCAGCGATATCCATGCTATTATCTGCTTCCACATCCACCATCTCCACGTCTTCCACGTCCTCCATGTCTTCATCCTCTTCCTCATCTCCCCGACGTCGAGGAGAACCTTCCGAATGTGGAGTATGCGATCTTGTAACTGGAGTAGATTCAGCCTCTTTCTCCTCTTTCTCCTCTTCAACCTCTTTCACAGTTTCGGCCTCCTCCACTTCCTTCACCTTCTCTCGCGTCAAGGTCACTTCCACTCGGTAGGGTTTCTGGAACTCTGCAATCAAATCTGAATACATCTTTTTCTGTTCTTGCACCCGTCGAGCCTCCTCCAACTGGGCCTCCAGCTCTATGGTTCTCTGATGCAATCTCTCGGTCTCCTGAGAAGCGTCTCTAGCAAGAGCACCTAGATTCTCCACCTCCTGATCATTCATGGACTTTTGTAAACTCAGCTTCTTCAACATGAGCCGGTAAGCCCGTAGATCCGCAGCCAGTTGCATCTTGAGCTCTGGATCGGCCGTTTTCAATTGGACCATGGCCGTCACCGTTTTCGCAATCCGCCGATACAACGCGTCATTGATTAAAACTCTTTGTGTAACCGCATTATCTGTGTTAGCAGTTGCAAATCACAATGGTTGCCGTTTCACTCACCTTCGTGTGATTGTGTCATTGTGTTGAAGAAACAAAAGTTTTGTTTCGAGTACGAGAATCGAACTGGGAATCGGGTCTCGAATAGGACTGTTGTCAGTTCGATTCTGTGTTTGTGTTGACAAAACTGTCACAAGTGGGGTGTCAAAATGGTGGTTGCCAAAATAAGATAAGGTTAGGCTAGATTGGGCAATGAATGTCACCGTTTATTCCCCAAAATAGCTGCGTCAAAGTTGAATATTGAACAATACCGATTATCTCTATAATACGTGAAGTCTCATTGGTTGGATCACGTGACTCACTTCATTCCAAAATAAAGTTGCCTGCCCCCCCCAGAAATGTTCACGTACTATACCCAAACCCTCACCATGCTGGTAAGCACATCTTGTGGAAACTTCCAGCTCGAGCTCTACGATAAAGACAACGCGGCGGGTGTGGCCGAATTTGAATCGCTTGTTGATCTCAACGCTTTTAACCAGAAATCTCTTCTCAAATCCGAAAAGTATTTGGCTGTGAGCGCTCCTAACACTTCCTCTCTGGCTAGTGTTGATACCCTGAAGATTACTGGAGCAGGAGTAGTGGGTTTTTTGAATAACCAACTTATAATTTCTTTGGCGCCGATTCCCGATCTGGCCCAAGTTTCTATTATTGGACGAGTTTCTCAAGGTTTGGGAACTATCGAGGCTCTTAGAGACACTTCAGACGGAGTGATTTATACGATTGAGGCTGATTCCGAAGGCACTTATTAAACAATATGGCTAGAAAACTCAGTGGGCTTCAAAAAGAAGTGTTGGCATTGTATCGAAAGTGTATTCGAGCTGCTCATTCCAAGTCCAGTGAGAATGCTCCTGCCTTTGTTCAGATGACTCGACTGTCGTTTAAAAAGTATCAGGGGCTCAGTACCAAGGAATTCACCACAATTGAGCATCTACTACGAAAAGGATATCGGTCTCTGGAGGTTTATGGAGATAAGCAGGTGAAGAAGTGTACACCAGTGGCGTTGTAAGCGCTGAAAAGTGTTATAATTTGTATATAGTAAATGAATCCTGGTCGATACTGTTGAACCATGTAACTTGAGGTCACTTGCCCGCAACTCTGGAACTTTTCAGATCTCCCACAGCCAAGTTTACGTGTTCATGAATTGGTCCTCTACACAATGAGATAGTGATAGTACATCTTTGGGTCTGAACTTAGACCTGGTTCAGCTCGTTAATACTGGTAGTGAGATAAACCTGTTAGTTTTTTGCCTTTAAGGAGTATCACTATTAACATATTACCCCTACTTTACTGTTGTAATATTGCCTTTAAGGAAGATCACTTTAAAGCGATTAATGTATTGCTCTTTAAGACGGTTACCTTAAAACTGTTAAAGTATTCCTGTTATTCTTTAAAACCATTAAAGTACTCCCCTTTTAGGAAGATCAGTTTATACAGAGGAACCGAGTTTCTGAGACTTACCTGGAACATCTTGGTTCCTTCACTCATACAGAGCAGTTTAGCAAGCCTCGATCTCCCACCAGATAGCGTCACTGAGAGGACTTTCGCACTTTCTACTCACAATGAACTAGTATGTATGTCTCCTACAGAGTGATTAATAAATATGTTAACTGGTGATTAATACACCTCAAAGGCTCCGTCGCCTAACCTCAGGGTAATGGCTTGACGAACATCGATGCAATACCGCAAGGCATTCAATACGGGTAGTAGACAAAGAAGATCGGCATCTGTGGGGTCGTTGATCCAGCCCTCAATGGCTATAGCATTGTTTTCATGCTTCATGTAACTGATGGGAGAGTTGTCAATGATCAACAACTTGCTGAGATCGTCATCTACACAAGTCAAGTCTTTAACGTAACCATTACCCACTTTAGTACAATGCTGACGATAATATCGTTTCGAAAAATACCGTTGCTCTTGTTCTAACCAATCGATCACGGGATCGGCATACTCTTGCACCGACGCCGTGAAAACCACCACGTTATACCATTTGCACACAAGCTTGAGGAAGTCGTCACAGAACGGCCGTTTGTGCACGTAGTATAACGTGGCGTGCCTTTTATCTAGACGAACTTCGACCATATGGCCCATCATTCCTGGTTTTGCCCGTGACTGCGAGTGGATCAGAGTTTCGTCCAAATCCAGAATCAACGTTTTACTGGCGGCACGTACCGGATGTAACAGGACCTTGGGGTACCTGAATTTGTTTTTTCGGCGTCTTTTGACCACCAGGGTGTCCTTTATTTCCGGCTCCGGCGTGTCCAATGAGCTTGTGACTTCCGAATATGTCGAATGGTCATCTTTGTTGTTTCGGAATACTCGAACGAGAAAATCTCCAGGGTAAACCAGAAACTTGAGCGTATCCCAAACAAAGGATAATGTGACGATATAATACAGAGTGAGTTTGAGCTGGCTAGGTTGTTCCACTGGACGCTGACGACTTTGTGGCTCTCGTAACTTGGGTCGTGGACTTAGAGGAGGTTTTTCGGAGTCCGAATGCGAAACTTCTCCGTCTGAAAATGTTCCCGCTGCCGCCGCCGCCGCTGCTTCTGCCGGTGCCGGAGTCTCGGTTAACCTCGATGTTTCTACAGGTCTAGCCGACGACTCACCTATCTCCACGTCAACACTGCGACTTTCGCCGCCTCCAACCACAAAGCTGCCAATTCGTCTGATTGTGCTCGCCAGACTCTCGATATCCTCCAGTGGCCGGCGGAAAAGCCCGTCGTAACCCGACTGTTGCGCTGCCACACCCGTGTAAGCATCCAGAGTTTGTGACCGTTGAAGTGACGGCCGTGAGCGTGGGTCGCCCTCAAATTTCGAACTGCTGATATCCACTAAACTGTGTGTACGAGTCATACCTTCGGCTCCATCTCCCAGACGCTGTGACGCCTTTGACGACCGAGAAATCACTCGGTCCACCTGTTCTGACAGGTACTGTAGCGAGTTCATCGGAGTGAGAGGGAGGAGGTTTTGTGTCGGCCCGGTTTGTGGTTTGTGTCTGTTTGTGGTTTGTGTCCGTTAGTGGTTTGTGTCTGTGCTGTTAGTGGTTTGTGGTTTGTGTCTTCTGTTTGTTGTTGCTGCTGGAACTTTCATCGTTCTCATGCAACCATTTGTGTTCTCCGAACCTAATCAGGGATAGTGTTGGAGTGCGGCAGATTGAGTCGTATTAAATATCAGTATTCGGTATTCGGTGTTGTTGTCGTTGTTGTAGTTATTGTCGTTGTTGTCGTTGTTGTCGTTTCTGTGTCGTTGCTGTCGTTGCTGTCGTTGTTGTCGTTGTTGTCGTTCCTGTGCGTTACTGTCACTGACACGGCAGAGTAATTGGGTTTAGGCACAACTTGTGGCTTCTGTCATTTGAGGCTTCTGTAATCGTTTAAAACATTTGTTTACTTCTATTGCCATCTTGTATTTCACTCCCACCTCTGTCATTCCAATCCCACCTCTTCCACGCCCAAACGTGATCTGAACTTGCCGATCTTTTGGATAACTTGGCTCAGTTCGCACTCTCAGTTTCTAATGACGCATTGAACTACTACAGTAAACTCATTACATTTCTATTGTCACTAGCTTATGATATGTCCAACACCGTTTAATTCTCTTGTACAGGTCAGACGCATGATAACAGTCACATTGAGTCATTGGATATCGCTGATTCTCACTGAAGTGAAATAAGTTGATATTAAAAACTTCTACCAAATTGAGAAAATACATCCAAAATGGTCCCCAAATGAATCAGTCTGTGACACCCCACAATATCCACTCCTCATTCAGAAACTGACTGGTCAACTATACCTTAATCCCAGTTAAGTTGCGTCGCATGTATATAATAAGGTTTGCGAGCTGTTGGAGGACAGTAGGAAGCAACTACGTTAGTTCTTCCATCCAGTTGACTCAAACACTCAACCACACAAACACTGGACTCGATTACTCAACCACTCAAACGGTGGATGAGGTCAAAAAGTTAATTTGAATAAACTTCTTGGGTATGGGCTGCATCTTTATTTAAACATTTACAATGAAACTCTAATCTTAATCTATAATAAGATAATCAATATCAAAACAGGAAATACTCCGTCCCAATTGGTCACTGCACATATCCAGTTTCAGCTCAAGCTGTCATGAGCTCAACAAACCATCTCGGCTTCGTTGTACTGGTAACCACTGTTTTGCACCTGTTACAGTTCATTGACCTGCATAGATGGGGTTGGGTGCATTTGATGGGGCTAGAGCTGTTGGGACTCAACTGCATCTCACCAGAAATGTCTAAAGAGGCTGTAAGAGTCAACGAAATAAGGCACCCAACGCTCAACGGATTCCCACATTGTCTGAGGTTGGCTGTGTACGTCTCAAGAGGCTTCACCAACAAGTCAGAGATCCAGTAGTTGTTAGCGAGTTGGCCAAACCTGAGAAGGCTAGATAATCTTGTGAAACTCCGTGGTGCTGGAGATAGAAGTATTCTTATGCATTGTGGCTAAGAATACTGTGTCCAGTCCAGCTCATTGATACCCAGAGAGACGAAGACAGTTTGGTTAGGTGATGTTGTCAAGTCTCATGATTAGATTTTTCTCTGTTTATGAATCGATAAGCGTCTCTGGAACCATGACATCATCTAGCTGCGCTCTTAATTCATGTAGCGTTGCCTGAGTCTCACGAAGTCGTTTCTCAGAACTTTCTAGTTGAGATTTCATTAATGAATAATCTACAACTTTGCACTTCTAGCCAAGTGAATTGTATAGTGGAACGAACTTTTCTAAACTGACTTAATCTGGTTTCGGTTGGAGTGTTGGATTTTTACTCTTCACCGTAGCGATTGTTGACTTCCATAAAACTGACTAATCCGTGAACGTCTAGTGGTTGACAGACAGAAATCGCATTCGTCAGCATTACCTAGACAGTTTGCAAATTAGTATTACAGAGTATCCTCCACGCTTGTCCAAACAGTTGATAGGCCTTTGGCAACCCGCACTGTCAGGTATAACGAAAGCAAGTCATTGGACTACAAGTTGTACTGTAATGATGCCGCCTCAGCACATTACCACAGGGTTTTGCACAGTTCATCACGTCCACAGCCAATGAGCTCGACATTGTTTGAGCACGACGTTTGAGCACGACGTTTGAGCACGACGTTTGAGCACGACGTATTGTCTACCCCTCCAGAGTACCCCTCCAGAGCTAGCCGGAAAGGGCAGTACAGTTTACTTTGTTCATGGATTGTGACATTAGGATCAGTTACCCCGGTTGGATAGAGTTCGTCTTGTGCTAGATCACATGACTCTCTCCCAATTTGGAAAGACCGTCACAGAAGCACTCCTCCCAACTTGGCTAACCCTAACTTGCATACTTCCCGTTTGGGCAAGTGCAAATCATGAAACTCCCATTCCATTTTTCACAAAGCTCTTTTTCAGCTGTACGAACCACACGACATCAACAATGGTGGGTAGTAATGAAACGATAAGCAACGATGCGGAATTCTAACACAGACCAAAGTCAAGGCTTCCGAACTGTCTCGATTCTCCAAGGACGAGCTTGAGACCAAGCTTGTCGAGCTCAAGACCGAGCTGGCCGCCCTCCGAGTCCAGAAGCTCGGCGGTGCCCAGAGCGGAAAGCTCACCAAGATCTACGATGTCCGAAAGAACATTGCCCGAGTTCTGACCGTTCTCAACCTGACTCAGCGACAGCAGGTCCGAGAGTTCTACAAGGACAAGAAGTACCAGCCCAAGGATCTCCGAGCCAAGCAGACCCGAGCCATCCGACGACGACTTACCCCTGCCCAGGCTGCTCTTAAGACCGAGAAGGCCAAGAAGAAGCTCACCCACTTTCCCCAGCGACGATACGCCCTCAAGGCTTAGATTGTGGTTTGTAAAAAATAAAAGGCATTATGGATAACCAGGTACACTCTGCTGAGCGGAGCGAGGCGAGTGTACCGTTGACGATTAGACTCTGCTGAGCAGCTAAGCTGAGCGAAGCGAGGTTTAGCGTTGTAGTAGCTGTACTGTAGGGTGTAGCGTAGACGACGAACAGTACTCTGCTGAGTATGTGTACACTGAGTAACGTAGTAGCTAAGCTGAGCAACCAAGCTAAGAGAAGCGCGTGTAACGTAGACTATCAGTACTCTCCTGAGCAAAGCGATACCTCAGTGAGACAACCATCAGTGGTGTTAAGCGAAGTGAAGCTGAGTATGTGTCCTTCGCTTCCCATGTGTATACGAGTAACGTCACCCAGACGACAGAAAGTGAGTTTGTGCATACAGATGTGGACACAGGTAACGTGGTAAGCCGATTATGTACACAAAGTGGGCTGAGTGTATCTGAGCGTGTATTAATAGCTGTTGGCTTCAGCTGTGCCCAGCTCGGCGAATTGGGGCTGATATATTTTTGTGTAGTGTTGTAGTATACTGCTGAACGATACTCTGCAAGCAAAGTGAGTCTGAGTAACGAGCACCGTAGTAATGCTGAGTATGTGTACAGCTACACGCACAGCGAATGTAGCGTAGACGACTAACAGTAGTCACAAAGTCTCGCTTTGTTCAGCTTAATGACACGAGTATTACTCTCCTGGGCGTTGTAATACATTGTTGACCGATACGTTGAGAGATATTCAGCCTCACAGCTGAGTATGTGCATACAGGGAGGCTCCCTCAGAGTAAGTAGTAGCACTCAGCTGAGCGAAGTTTAGTGATGTAGTCTCTGCCTAGCTGAGAGACGTACACAGATTGAGAAGTAGCTTAGCAGAATGATGTACACAGAGTAACGTAGTCGCTCAGCTGAAAGTAAAGTGCTGAGCGAAGCCGTAGTAGTGTTGAGCGAAGGAGGATGAGTGAGTAGTGAGACTTCACTCAACAGAGTATGCGCACACTAGAAAACGTAATATTCGCTTTGCTGAGTGTGATCACCAAGCAACGTCGTAGCTAAGCTGAGCGAAGCTAAGCTGAGCGAAGCGAAGTTTAGCTAGTAGTCACTAAGTGAAGCGAGTTTAGCGTAGTAGTCACTAAGTGAAGCGAGTTTAGCGTAGTAGTCACTAAGTGAAGCGAGTGTAGCGTAGACGATTAACAGTAGTATAAAGCAATACCTCAGCTAGTGTAGCGTTGTAGTAGCTGAGCCAAGCGAGGCTTAGTGAGACCAGCTGAGTGTGTGTACAGCTATACTGAGAGAAGTGCAGACGACTATCTGTAGTCACTAAGTCTCCCTTGGCTCAGTGAGTGTAGTGAGACGACTATCAGTCCTCAGCTGAGATGTGTACAAAGCTATACCTCAGCTAGTGAGACGAGCATTTAGTGCTCTGCTAAGTGTACAGCGAATTTAGCGTAGACGACTAACAGTAGTCACAAAGTCTCGCTTTGCTCAGCTCGTGTAGTGTAAACGACTAACAGTACTCAGATGTACACAGAACGTGGTAGAGCTCAGTTAGGTGTTGTACTCTGCCTAGCAGAGCGTGTTTAATGGCTCACATGGCTTGTGTCACTTCTCCACATTGCGAGGCGTATTCTGCTGAAGAGGCTGGTGGTTGTTTGTCGCCAGAGGCTGGTGGTTGCTCGTCACCAGAGGCTGGTGGTTGCTCGTCACCAGAGGCTGGTGGTTGCTCGTCACCAGAGGCTGGTGGTTGCTCGTCACCAGAGGCTGGTGGTTGCTCGTCACCAGAGGCTGGTGGTTGCTCGTCACCAGAGGCTGGTGGTTGCTCGTCACCAGAGGCTTGCTCGCCAGTCGCTTGGTCGCCAGGTCGCTTAGTCAGTATTGTGCACAGAGTGAAGCGTTATAGAGTGAAACGTAATAGGGTGAAGCGTAGTATTTATATTCTGTTGAGCTTAGCAACACAACACTAAGCTTGTGATGCCTCAGCTGTGTTACTTCAGCTGTGTTACATCAGAGTTGTGATGAGGTGAGTTTGTGTTGCCCAACTGTGTTGCCCAACTGTGTTACTTCAGCTTTGTGATTCCTCAGCTATCAAGAGGTGAGTTAATGTTGCCCGTGCAAACGAGTAAGTCAGATGAGAAGCCGAGAGATAGAGCAATGGCAGCGTGGCTTTGTGTTGTCAGCTTTGTGATGAGGTGCTCGATGAGGTGCAGTATTCAGTAGCGCTGTGAACCGCCTTGTGACGTCTACCGCTATCCAGACATTGCAAGACGTTTGACATGAGCACCCCAGTAGACACAGAACCGGCTAATCGAGTTTAGGAATCATGGAAGCAGATTCGCTTTGCCCTTTGTCATTTACTTTCATGGTCCATCTTAGGAATGAGAGTTGCAGGCGAGTCGAACCGATTCGTGAAACGGTGTCATTTGAAGAAGGCTTAGAACAAGAACCCGAACCGTGAGTCCATTCCAGAGCCCTGCTCAAAGACTTGTTCTAGTTGCTGCAACTGGAGTAGGGAGTCCATTCCAGAGCCCTGCTGAAAGACTTGTTCTAGTTGCTGCAACTCCAGCTCCAGCTCCAGTTGCTACAACTATTCCAGGCAGAGACCGTTTCAGCTGTGCTCCAGCTCCTGCTCCTGCTCCTGCTCCAGCTCCAGCTCCAGCTCCAACTCCTCTTGAGAAAACTGCAGAGATGGTCGTACGTTGAGTGGGCATAGTTCGCTTAGTCAAGGCAGACCTGAGTTTTCAGCGCTGACTCTGACCTTAACGTTTCTGTTGAGAGGATTCAAGAGAGATCAGAGGGGGAGACTCCTGTGAGGTCATTCAACAGTGTACACAAATCAAAGTCGATGCGATTTTCATCTTTAATAATCCATGTGATTGGGGCACGTAAACAGTAGTACTGTTGTGTGGACGAAATGAGTTGAGCAAGGCCAGAGTAGCTGAACTTAGTGTGAAGGCTACGTTTCAGCCAGTGATGTCTCCACTTCTAACGGCCTCACAATCCCTATGAAGCAGGATCCGGACTAGGCGATCACCAACAGCCCCATTCCTCCAAGTCGGCTGATGAATTATTACACGACATTTACAACGGTGACTAACACAAAATACATCTAACCCTTAAGACTCCCAGCATTGTTGGTTAAGAGAGTTGACGAATGAACGTCTGGCGAAATATGTTTGCGTTTTCATCTAATCGAACAAATCAGTTGCTCTGAAAGTTCCTGATTGCGTATGGGAGAAAGAACTATGACAGGTGCAGATGAATTCACTTCCACTTCCCATAGTTCGCCTGGTCAAGGCAACCTGAGTGTACTGTACTAACATCTAGCGCTTTTGAACTGTCTAGGGATGGGCTGTCGCTGTAGTGAACCTATCATGATGTGCTGTGGTTGTTGAACTGCATTGGTTATATTGTGGTTGGTGTTTGTGGATATTTCGATGCCACTTCAGCAGAGAGAAGTGCTCAGCTTAGCGAGACAATTTGAAAGCGATGGCTCTGTTGTCAGAGGCGGCTCCTTTCGAGACGGCTCCTCGAGACGACTCCTTTCGAGACGGCCCGGTAGTCATTTCTTCAATTCCTGGAAACTACATCGCTACGGAAAGACAGCTATCATCTCGACGCTTACGCTAGTTGACAGTCTACTAAGAGAACTTCCGTTTAACAAGGCGTCAGGTTCAGCTTTTATGGCTAGAGAGAGACGCATCACCGATGAACTCAGAACGTTTCCAAATGTATCTCACTTGAAAGCCCTCCAATTCATTGCTTTTCGGGTCTTCGCTCAAGACAGATGACTACCAACATGTTAAAAGTCGCTTGTGCTCTATTAACGGTCTGGTCCTGCACCTTTCTATTTCCAATTTGGATTATCAGTACCGAACTGCCGTGGCCCAAATTGCTAATGCTTCAACCCAGTTATTTGTATCATTTTCCGAAACGAAATGATTCATGTTAAACCAACAAACCAATTCATGTTAAAAGCGAGGTTTAATAGGCGATAAAAACTAAGAATGACGTTTGGAGCTCAAGTAGTGGAACTCGTTTAATTCGATATTTACGATTACTGTTCAACAACAAGATTTCCACTGTGAAGAGTATCACTCAGGATGACTCATGGACGTTTGTCGAAGATCAGAAGGCATAACATCGGGTTGTTAATTAAAGTCTATTAACGCATGAGTTGGAATGATTATTAATATTTGCGCAGGGCAATAATTCTGATCGGTCTTCCTCGCAACTATCAATCATCCTTTGCAACTATCAACTCTTCTCGTTGACGGAGCAGTCAAAGTTGGCTTCCGGCCTTTAGTGATAAATTCTTGTCTTCCGGTCTGTCTCACCTTACAACCGCCTAGTGGTAGGGTGACGAATAACACTGTCTGTGGCCTTTATGACCAGTGGGATACAAGGCCACCGATTGCGCTGAAATCAAAGTATCTCTGACTTGCATGTCCTGGGTTGCTTCATTTGCAGCATCTCTGTAGGTTCTGATCTGGGCTTCTTCTTGAATTGGCTGTAAAACGGACGTTTCTTGCTTTAATTTCGGGATTTACTATGCTTGCCAGTACTTGTCGAAATGTCTTCACTTCGGTCTTAGTATTTGTGTTGAGTTTTCCAGCTAGCATTCGCTAATGCAAGTCGTGCATAATCTTGCATGTTGAATGGTACACAATGCATGCTAGATGGTACACAATGCATGCTAGATGGTACACAATGCATGCTAGATGGTACACAATTCATTGAGTTAAACTTCAGTTGACACAAGGCACCACTTCTATCAAAGAGCAGCATCAGCTGCACCGGCCAAGGAGGCGACCCCTGCTAAAGATGCCAGTACTAAGAGAACCAGAAAATTGAGACCACGAAAGCCAGTCATCACCCTTTCACCTTCTGCCGTGGATCATCTCAAGGCACTTCTCGACCAGCCCGAGCCCAAGCTCATAAGAATTGGTGTTCGATGCTCTGGACTCACATACCACATTGATTACGTCTACGCACCCCAGAAATTCGACGAGGAGGTAGTCCAGGATGGCGTTCGAGTGTTGATCGATTCAAAGGCTCTGTTTAGCATTATTGGCTCCGAGATGGACTGGCTCGACGATAAACTGTCATCGCGGTTCATTTTCCGAAACCCTAACTCCAAGGGCGAGCGTGGATGCGGTGAGTCTTTCATGGTTTAGATGTTGAAGGTAGAGGAGGTACATATCAAAGATGGGTACATGTTAGCGGCTCACAAAACTCCTCCTGGAGTACCTACAACCACTCCAGATTGTTTCATTCCTTCGATATGTCTGAGCATAAAAACCGGCTGCTTTCCTGCATCCTGCAATTCTTTGAAAATGATCAAACGTTTTTCTTCAAGCCCCAATAGTCGTTCCTGATCCCCATAGCACACTACAAAGCGTACTGTTTCCAGTCCCCATTGATTTTGCAGCAGGGAGGACCTTGTAGTGACTCTGAACGATTTAAACGGTTCCGGGTTGACTTGTGAAGAAGCTGCTGAGCGCCTAGAACTGGGGTTGCTGGAGATAATAAAATATTGGGGCGCTTGTCCAACTTGGTCAAGTTTGTGGCCGATGCTGAAGCTGAAGATGTTAAATCTGGCTCCTAAGAAGTTGGAGATTGTTTGCGAGTCAGTTTACTGAGCTTTCTTACTATAGATGGAGCAGGGGTGACTGAGACTGTTGAAGTAGGGGCTTCCTTTGGGGGGTCACTTGGACTTCCTGGAGAATGCATATAATGAGAGGAAGAATATATGGGGTTGGCTCCTTGAGTTGAACTTCAGGTTCAGTAAGATCTCACAAACTGCGTAACTTACACTCAGCCTCCCACATCATCATCGTTTAACCCGAAGTGTCCAAATCCGCTATCATCTTAACGACTGATCTCTTGTCAGTTACTATTCATAGCGGACCACTTCCGATGACCTTGTACCAATCCAGGAGGGGAGACAGTCAAGCCTGTTCTCTCGTATCTCTCGTGTGCGTCACACCACTCATTGTACATTCTTCGGGTTGGTACTCGTTCGTTCTCGCTCGCTCATACACACCAGTCTCAATTCGTAGCCTCCGTTAGATCTCGGTAGCCATACGACGGGACTCCGTATCATCGTCCACACATCGGCTTCAGGTCATAACACCTTACATCTCATTAATCACTCACGTTCTACCAATCCTCCTCATCACTCTCGGGTATTGCATGTCTTCATCCAGGAGGCCTGGTCATCGCACTCCGTACGCCCTGGAGATGCAGAACTAACCGGGGATGCGTTTGTGTTCGGCCGGAAGTTCTCAACGGGAATGTTTGTGTTCAACACTTCTGACACCTCAACCGATGTTCAATCAGCCAACTGAAAGTACCAGGCAAGAGAAGGAACCAAGATTACACCAAGGACGTGATTCGATTAACACTGTATAGATGTGGCACCACCTGTATCTGTCCGTGGAGTTAGGTGTAGGAATAAACGCCATCAGACACCACAAATGGGTCAGTTAATGAATGGACATATTTTAGTTGAGTTTACATAGATAAACACCACTCCTGAATGATACAACGAGATCCCCCGGAATTCCATGAAAAACGGCATCCTTTTTTCGTTTCTCTTCATCTTGAATTCATTTAAAATACTAAATAAGTATGCCCAGGTTTTCTTCTCCTCCCACAATCATTTCATCGCCACAAGAATAAAAATCGTTGACTTTAAGTTGTAACTGGGAAAGGAAGCCGGTTATTCTTTGTTTATGTTGTCTTTCGATTTCTCTTCTTCTTTTTGTCATGCTAGCGCGTCTTTATCTAGACAGTCGGAGGTCGGAATCCGCTAAGGAGCGTGTCACATCACTGGCCGATGAACTAGCCCTGGAAATGGCGACGCCGTGAGGTCAAGTCTGAAGACTGAAGTGGAAAAGGTTCCGTGTGAACAGCAATTGGACACGACTTACGGCGCCAACGATGCTTCATCAGGCATTGCTCCTTGTTTGAAAGAATTTCTCGCTGGTCATATCGTAGGTTGGAATGTAACCGCCCAGCCTGCTGGAGACTGCTCCTACATCAGGTCAAATCGATTTATCCTCGTACATGCCGCCTCCTCAAACAATGAATCCAGAGAGCGGTACATTGGAAGAATAAATGAGTTGGGATCGAGCCATGTAACTATTCTTCTCAGGTCGTTAAAAGAAGACCGAGAAATTGTTATCAAACGGAGCAAGTTGAGGACATTCCAAGTTGAGGACATCCAAGTTGAGGACATTCCAAGTTTGTCTTTTGTCCGCGATGTGTGATATATGCTAAAGTCGAGTGTTGCATTAATCAGCACGTTGGAACTTATGGTGCCAATCGATGGAAGTTAAGAAATAACTAAGTCTTTCTCGATCTCAGCAGCTGACTTTGAGAGGATTGGCTAATGAGCCGTTCAATGGAAGTCAAAAGAATACGGATTACACTGCACTGTGTAACGTTCTTCACCGAATCTTTGTTTCCGTACGGTGACACTTGGAACGACTGCAATTCAAAGGTTACGTTCATTTGCGATGATCCGAACGGAGTAGCTGGGGATACTCCTCTAACAGTCTGTTGAATGTACAGCACCGACAGTTGAATGTACAGCACCGACAGTTGAATGTACAGCACCGACAGTTGAATGTACAGCACCGACAGTTGAATGGTCTGAGTTATTGTACTCTACAACCTCTCTGAGAATGTCTGCTCCAGAAATTGAAGTCGGTGACCACCAGTGGAGTGGAAATGGAGAACGTTGAGGAGAACGTTTTGGAACTCTTTTAGACGATTCTGTGTTTTCTGAAAAGTCACCTTCTCCAGAGCTTTGATTCGGTAAACAAAAATTAAAAGATTCATTTAACGCAGTACTTTCCATTGAGAGTCATATCAATGCTGATGAACAAGAAGTTCTCCAGGCAGCTGATCAAATTTCTCAAAATGGACCAAGAGTGTGACATGGATAACCCCTGAAAGCACAGATGCATGCCTGTGATCTCTGAAAAGGAGAAAAGTCTCTGCATCCTTCTCAACCCAACTAAACCAGGATCTTTAGAAGCTACTCTTAAGCTGCTGGTTCTCAGATAAGAATGGACCCTGCCAAGGTCCTGAATCTTTTGAGTGACTTTGTTAAATTTCGGAGATTTATCCGAAACACCACAGCCGCAGCAAATGAATTGAGACTCCACCGAGACTACGCACCGAGACTACGAACCGAGACTACGCACCTTGCTGGAAAAAGTGTATTCTCTGCAGACAAGAGCCCAGAGCATTAAAGTCACAGCATTAAAGTCACAGACTCACTTGTCTGAAACGGCTAGGTCGTGAGCGTGTTTCCTGATCTTATAGTGGTTCACTAGATAATGATCTAAAGATTTCTGGAGATACGAATACTTCAAGAGAATGACAGAATAATACACAGACTAATAATTGTGAGTTAATTACCTAGTCACCGTTTCGAGAGTAACCAAAGTCACGTTTCGAGAGTCACGTTTCGAGAGTCACCAAGTCGCCGTTTGGAGTAACCAAAGTCACGTTTCGAGAGTCACCAAAGTCATCGTTTCGAAAGTCACGTTTCGAAAGTCACGTTTCGAGAGTCACCAAAGTCACCGTTTCGAAAGTCAAGTCACTGGGGTACCAAAGTCACCGTCTCAAAAGTCACGTCTCAAAAGTCGTATGATCAAAATAAGATTAAGGTTGAACGGGGTAAATGGTCACGTGGAATAAACCAACAGGATAATTGAGAAGAACTGAATCATATCAAATCGTTCCACTTCAATTCCCACTTCAATTTTCCACTTCAATTTCCCATTTCAAATCCCCACTTCCACTACCCACTTCCACTACCCACTTCCCAATTCACGCTCCCGGGTTAGGGTAACTCAAATCATCCCGTTCCATAGGTTACTGTGATAATCCTAAAATGGAAATTTGATGATTATGTATCACGTGACCATCTATCCTCTATCTTCCCTCCAGCTACAAATAAATCAAATAATTACACAAATATGAGACTCCCCCATAAGTAGATTGTTAATTAATATCCATGGAACATTCCAGAAGATTCCATGATTACATTAACTATCATCCGACATAACATTTTAAATTACCCTACCTTTCCTAATACAGTGTAGTTCTGAAAATTACACCCACTCAACTTTTCAAGAGTTGGGCCAAACTTTAAATTGGGTGTTACCCTGTCTGATTCCACCACAGCTTAAAAATGGTCAAACTTTGCCATTCTTATCTTTTTCCTCACATTCATCAGGTTCTTGTCTTGATCTTTCAAGTGAGTAAGCAAACGGAAACGGAAATGAAACACAGACGCCAGCCCATGGTGACACACGGTGACACGACTAACACAGTATGAGAGCTAAGTGGAGAAAGAAGAGAGTCAGACGACTCAAGCGAAAGCGCCGCAAGGTCCGAGCTCGATCCAAATAAACGGTTTTTTAACGGAGATTCTTTACAGAATTGAAGCTTCTTTTCCCGTTCATTTGCAATGAGCTCGTTAACAAAAATCACCCAGTTTTTTATCCGACTATGAGGATTGACGTTAGTAATGAATTATTGTTTGGTATTGAAGAGTAGTGTAGTGGAGAGTGTTGTAACAATGGATGAATGAAGTAATTCAGTCTACAGATTGGAAATTTGATCGACGAACCACTTTTTGTCTTTGCTAGTGAATCATCTACTCATTTTTGTGCCAGCAGCCGCGGTAATTCCAGCTCCAATAGCGTTGCAGTTAAAAAGCTCGTAGTTGAAATTCGAGAAACTATTTGTTTAGTTGATAGGGACAGTCGGGGCGTCAGTATTGTGTTGTCAGAGGTGAAATTCTTGGATTTACACAAGACTAACTACTGCGAAGGCATTCGCCAAGGATGCAGGATGAACTGAACGTGGAGTTAAGGTGCCGGAATACAAGATGATCAGATACCGTCGTAGTCTTAACCGTAAACTATGCCGACTGAGGATGGGCACCGCCGCAATTACGGTGCCTGCGCTCTACGAGAAATCAAAGTGATCAGGTTCTGGGGGGAGTATGGTCACAAGGCTGAAACTTGAAGGAATTGACGGAAGGGCACCACCAGATGTATTGAACCAGCTTTGACGCTTCATGAGGCTTGGGCTCTCGATTGCTATTCCCCAGGAATCGCGGAATCGCGGGAATGCCTTGGTCTCAGCGACTAAGCTGGAACGAATCGGTGACACCACCCAGCATCATACCATCTCATTCCCTGACTTGTTCTCTGCCTCTAGAATAGGGCCTGCTCAATGTGCAGCTCAAAGTGGGCAGAAAGAGGCAAGTTCTTGTAAGAGGCTGGGGATGCTCTAGTCGCAGCTTCTGCCATGAGGCGGATGTGTAGGAATCATCAACTCTCTTCCTCACCCTTGGTGATGTCAACTTCGATTGAACTAAGACATATTGATAAGCTGGAAGCTGCGGTGTTTGCAAAGCTCGAGGAAATTGCCAACCGGTGTATCCTGTGGTCTTCAAGAAACATATGGTTTACTTAAGAGACGCCTTCCGTCGCACTACCAGACTTATTTATTCACTTTGACTGTTCTTACTGTAGATGATCGAAAATCTTATTGTTCCGAGAAGGACTCAGACTAAGAATATTGACACTGACACTGCCACAGCTGAGACTAGTTATTTCGCGGCTGAGACTAGTCATATTGTTAGTTTCAGAAACCTCTCGGCAAGCTCTCGCATTCGAGCAGCCTGGGCATGAGCCTCGTTGGTAATGACACAAATGGACTCCTTACCAATAGCCTTGGGAAGCCGTACGGTACCTGTAATTCCATTTGTACCCTTTAATAGACCAAGACAAACTATGGAGTTGGTGGGCTGAGCCTCGTTGGTAATGACACAAATGGACTCCTTACCAATAGCCTTGGGAAGCCGTACGGTACCTGTAATTCCATTTGTACCCTTTAATAGACCAAGACAAACTATGGAGTTGGTGGGCCAGCCAACCTCCATGGCTCGGATGTATCGTAAAGCAAGAGGGAAGACCATAACAAGAGGGTGAGACAGACGATCTCGAGCCTTTCGCATTTCATGGCGAACTTGGCTTGCTCCTTTCGCGAAGTCGTTCTTTTTCTCGTCGGATCTCTGGCTTCAGGAACGCTGGTTCGAGGCGTATAGATCTAGTGTAGCTATATCATGATCTACGGTCGATCGTTCCACTGACAGCTTCAGTGGATTGGAGAAGCTCAAACATCAAACGCAAAGGAATATCGTTCTTGGTAGATGTTGGGGATCAGGTTACCTCAACCGTCGCTCTGATATTTTATTATACGCGCTATACCTTGGTTACAACAGAATGAATCTTGCTGCACATAAGAGTTGCAAGACCTAGCGTAGATCCGAATGGTCATTGTCAAAGCCTCCACATTGTACGAATACCGGAAGGGTCTGGTAATGGAAATGGTTCAGATAACGATAGCGGATCTAACTCTGGCTCTGGTTCTGGCTCCAGCTTGTTGCAGGGTGCGAGTGTTCCTGGGTGCGAGTGTTCCTGGGTGCGAGTGTTCCTGGGTATAACTATATTAACCATCATGCGATTTTGCCCTTGGTGTAGTGACTACTTTTGAGTCAGGGAAGCTGGAACATAGCTTGGATATTGACAAGATCGTTGCGTTTGAACGACAGGTCTTCGTGAATATCACAGGTTCTGAAAGGTTCTGGAAACGGAAATGGATTTTAATGTTTCTCAGGCCTCTCACATTTCTGGCCAACTCAGCTATTTTAACAACTATTGAATGTGTGATGGCTCTTTGATATTCTTCCTGGGATTTATAGCCAGACTAGGAGATTAAAACGTAGGAAAAAGTAAAAGTGGGCCACAATCCGTCAGGTTGGCTGGGGGACATTGTATTAACTTGATAAATCCTGAGATTTCCTTCTCCCCTGGTTCTGGTTCTCAATGATCTTCAGGGCGACATGATACTGATTCCGAGTCATGCCCAGCGAGGAACCGGATGGTTCGATCAGAGTCCAATAACGAGCTTTGCAGTTCCCAAGGATAGAATAAATAGCTCAAGATCAGCCTTCTCGTCAACTCCCCTGCAGTTTGAAACCACCAACTTCTGCCAAGTTCAAGAAACCGCAATTCTTGTGGGTGCAACAAAGTTAAGGTTGAGACAAGGAAATTTCCCTTTTAGGATAAGGTTTCTTTGTCTCAAATCATTCCACTCCACCGAAATCGCTCATAAACTCGGAAATCGTTTCACCATGTCTAGATCTTCAGGTCGAGCCAAGAGACGAATTACTCATTCAGTCCACCTTGTATAATCTGACGTGACAACTCCCAGGAGGTTACCATTACAGCGGTTTATAGCGGTTTTACTAGTATCACCACAAGTGTATTGTTGTATTTCACCAAGAGGTCACTATTATATTTATGTGAAGGTGATATCTTGGAGATGCCAGACAAGTACATACTGCGCTCCAAACAGGTCAAAGTCGCCCAAGACTAAGGACGAGACACTCACTATCTACTGTGGTTACAAGGAGGGCAGTGATGTTTGATGGTTGGCTTTTCCTTACGAAACGAATTGCCGAATCGGTATTGTACTGGATCGGCAATGAGCTTCTTTGTTAAAACAAAGAAGACAAAGAAAGCTATTCTGTAAGACAAAGAAAGCTACATAGAATTAGACTATTGAGTTTATCTTGCAAACAAAGAAACATCATTATGGGCGGATTCATATCAACCCACGTACTGAGCCGCCGCCATCCGAAAGATTGATGCCAAGAGTTCTAAGCCATTGTCTATGTATTTCTCAGAGCATTCATCATGACGTGATCATCCGGTGCCATCATGACGTGGTCATCCGGTGCCATCATGACGTGGTCATCCGATGCCATCATGACGTGGTCATCCGGTGCCATCATGACGTGGCCATCCGGTGCATCCATCTATCTCAATTTCAACTCCTTCAACATCCTCATCCCCTCATGATACAGTACATCGCGCTTCATATCTTGGCCCATCTGCTCGGCTCTATCAAGAATATCTTTGGGGATTCCAGCCATACGAGCAACATTCAGACCATAACTGTCAGAAGCATACCCCGGTTTCATTTTGTAGGTGAAAATCGGCGGGTTTGAATCGGTAATATCCATATGTACGAGATTACACTTGGAGTCGTCTTCACTATCAAGAAGTTGGCCCAGAGGATAGTGGGTGATGAACAGGGTGAGAGATCCAAGCTCAATAAAGTACTTGAGCACGGAATACGCAATGGCGATACCGTCAGTGGTGGTAGTACCTCTTCCTATTTCATCTAGAAGCACCAAGGACCGATTGGTGGCGTTTCGCAGAATTTCCGCACATTCACATAACTCCACCATAAACGTCGATTGGCCACTCATAATATTGTCATGGGCACCCATTCGGCAGAAAATCGAGTCGGTGATGGGGATCTGGGCCCGAGAAGCAGGCACATAACTTCCGACATGTGCTAAAAGCACCGAAAGCGCAATTTGGCGCACCAAACTCGATTTTCCACCCATATTGGGTCCAGTGACAATAGTCGGGCAAGAAATCACGATATCGTTGGCAATATAGTTGGGGGTGAGTTTTTCGGAGATCACATGGCGAGATTCTATCAATTCTATAGGCCCTTGATCGACATATTCGGCCTTTGACCATCCTGATTGGCCGCTGACTTGAGCAAGGGCAAAAAGACAATCAAAAGTCGCCAGAGAAACCACCATCGACCGGAACGACTCATAATGGGTAGCGCATTGTTTCCGGAACCGTACAAACTCGGTTTCGCAAGTGGCTTTCAATTTCTCCACATTATATTCGTATTTTTTCACCAACGAGTTGAGAGTCGGAGTCCGAAACCGCGACACAGATTTAGTTCCGCTCATTTTGATCCATTCTTTGGGCAATTTTTTCGTATCTTTGTTTGCAACTTCAATAAGATAATCGATTCCTGCCACGGAAGAATATTCCAGTTTAGGACGGTTCAATTCGGCTCGAAGCGCCAACAACTCCGTCTGCAGCTCGTTTTCCACTTCTTTCAGGCTTTTTTTGCGCTCCACAATAGATTCGGGATCGTTGACAAAGAAATTGAGCGCGTCATCTTGTCTGGCTGACTCAGCATCGATTTCCTCCAACAACAGCTCGATTTCTTCGATATGGATTCCCAGGGAATTGAAAATGTCGCCCAGGACGGGATTCGAGTCCAGAAACGCGTCCCCACATCCAGGACTGAATTCCTTGGCCACAAACAAAAGTTCTCGCAGCAATAAGTAAACGTCTTTCCTCCCCAACTGTCCATAGTGAAGCCGCATAAGTAATTTACTTAAATCCGGAATAGGTTTCAAGAGTTTGATTAGAGTGTTGATCATTTTCGTTAATACGGTGGACTCCGCACTAAAACAGCTCGTTATGATACTTTCCACAGCCATTAGTCGTTGTAGAATCGCATTTCTGTCTGTAAGCGGTTTGGCTACCCATTTTTTCAACTCACGACTTCCAAAACTCGTCAGACATTTGTTTAACACCCAGAAAAGCGACCCCGTCACTGTATGGTCGGTGGCGTTCGCAAATAACTCCAAAGACGAAACCGTGTTGGCTGATAACTTCATATATCGGCCCGTGTATCTGGAGAAGTTGTTAGTCAGCAAAAACACAGAGTCCAAGTTACAATGAGTCAGGTATCTTCCTGTAGCTAAGATTAGGGTCTTAACTTTCTGAGGCAGTTGTAAAATGGTCTGGCAAGTTTCAAGATTGGCGTGTGCTTTGGATTCGAAAAATTGTGCCACCTGGGCATCGGGATCTTCGTTTTCTTCGTCAAGAATATTCATTTCTGCCAATCGGCCCTGGTTTCGATGAATATATTTCTGACACATTTTAAGAATGGTGGAGGAAACGCCACAATTGAGAATCTCACAGGGACTCAGTGTCAAAAGCCGGATTTCCAGCTCGGATTTCACATAATCGTCTTTAAACGAATCCCAAATAACTTCTCCTGTAGATACATCTGTGGCTACAAGAGTCACCGATTCACCAGACTCATGCAAAGTCATCAAATAAGAGGATCCGGCACTCGCCTCGGTCTCCAGATAAGTCCCCTTTGTGAACGTGTTTGTAAGTTCCCTTATCATGGGTCCCTTTTTGTTTTCCACGTTTTTCAAAGCTGCCACTTCCATTTGTTGCACGTGGCCGACCTTGAACCCCTTTTCCACCAGTTGTTTTGTGTAGAAATCGATTCTGTGCACGGGAAACGAGGAATACGCCAATTTGACGAATTTGCTGCCGGGTTTGACGTTTCCATCCGATTCTATATCTTTCAGATCTGTGATTCCCGGGCTCAGAAAAAGACGGGTTTGTGAGTGTGCGATTTCAGCGTCTTCGCCGTAAATGTGGTATTTGTACCCCACTTGAACCAGCAGCAGCGTGTCTTTGTGTTTCTTCTTGATTTGGTACCATTGGAGTTCGGTCGCGTTGAGTTTGGTTTTGGAGGTGATGGGGGGAGGGGTTGGCGTTTGTGTGAGTTGAAGTTTTTCACGGAAGAGGCGGCGTCTGAGGGGAGTTCCATCGGGACCTCGCGTCAGCGGGGTCGCTGTGGAGCTACCCGAGGGTGGTTCTTTCGCCGCCTTCGTGGTGGAGCCTCCCGAGAGTGGTTCTTTCGCCGCCTTCGTGGTGGAGCCTCCCGAGAGTGGTTCTTTCGCCGCCTTCGTCGTGGGACCTTTCTCCGTGGAGCCTCCAGAGAGTGGTTCTTTCGCCGCCTTCGTGGTTTCAGTCTTTACAGACTCATTCCTCTTCACCTTCTCTTCCACTGCCACCTCTGTCACTGCCTGTGCAACATTGTCCTTGTCTGCGACCGCCCCAGCATTCGTGTCCGCATTCGGCACGGTTTCATCTGCCACCTTGGGCTTTTTGAAAAACCGGCTCAATGTCGACTGCTTGGTCCGTTTCATTGATTGTATAGTGAAACTTCATGCATGAACTTAATCAGTGTACGTGAGTGTGACGTGACGGCACTCCAGCGCAAAGGATTGCAGCGAAGGGGCACTCTCCAAGCGCAAAGGATTGGTGGATTGACGGAGTGGCGGTCTGACGAGCCCTGAGAGTGGTGAAACTCCGAGCTGTGATTCTCCAGTCATGGATCATGTGACTCTCAACTGCCTGTGGAGTTTTGTGACCACCGTGAAATCATGATGAAAGAGTACTCACCGAGTGGCCTAGTCTCGCAGTGGACAATTCCTCAGGTGAATGTTTCCAGGTTGAGTGTCGCTCTGGGCCATCTTAGCCTGGAGTTGCTGAATGGGCTTTACTGCCTGTCCTGGTGGACTGATGTCAGCCTGGAGTTCGGGGAGGCTGAGTTAGTGAGCGTGAGTGACTGTGGGAGAGTAGCGTGACTGAGTGACTGTGGGTGTGACTGTGACTGTGACGAATTTACGGAGTTACGAGTGACACACTGGCTGTGGCAGTGACTGAGTTAGTGGGACTGAATGATTGACAGGGTGACTGTGACGGAGTAACAAAGAGACAGAGTTGCGGAGTGACACAATGATACAGTGACACACCGATTGTGACAGAGGAGCGTGAGAGTGAGAGTAGTGTGCTTTTGTGACTGAGCGACTGTGACTGAGCGACTGTGGCAGAGTAACGGGGATCGCGACAGAGCGACTGTGACGAAGTTATGGAGTAACACTGGTTATGGCTTTGACTGTGACAGAGTAGTGAGAGTGAGTGACTGTGACAGAGTGGGCGTGTGGGCGTGACATATCGAATGTGACATACCGAATGTGACAGAGTGAATGTGGCGCTGTGACGCTGTGACGCTGTGACATATATTAATCCACATCAGTGACATGGTCGCGTAGTGAAGTAGTTACTTCTCGCCAGAATACCTAACTTCTAAAAGTGATGAGTAAGTTAATTCATCAAATACAATAATCTACTTTGGGATAATCTGTGACGCCAGTCGGCGGTTCTGAACATCCTAGAACGTTACATTGTCACTGACAGGCCCTTAGCAAGCCTAGTACAGGGCAAGGAGTTCCAGGCCCACCAGGTTGCTCCAGCACGCCCGGTCCATCCCGGTCTCCATTGAGGAATCTGCCACAGACGGGATTACTCGTAGATCTCAGTGAACCTGATAATCGAAGTTCATCATCTTGATGCTTAAGGAGTCTGGTGATCAAGTCGAAGCTGAACCCTGCCATCGCGCAGTCTCGCTATGACGGTGACTACCATAACCCCAGATAAGGTTTTACAGCGTAACTTAACTTAAAAAATAAACTTCCACTTAAACCCATTTACACTCTTGTAAATCTACACCACGCGTGTAGGTCTACCACAAAATGCTAGGAGACACAGCAGCGAAACTGGTGCATGATGCCCGACGGACGGCTTCGCTGGATCTTCTCCCCGCATACCAGGAAGAATTGGTGCGGTCGGTATGTCGAGAAATCCGTCAACTGGACGCAGCCATCCACAAGACCCAGGCTGATCCCTCCTACGATCCCCAGGACCGTGTAGCCCATTGCAACATGCTTGTCCAGCATCTGGCAATGGCCCGGAATAAACGGTGTTTGCTGGCGTATCAATTTACGCGTGCTCGTCGAATGGCGGAAGCCGCATGGAACCAGACTGCTGAGCCCAACATCAACGGTAATGAGCAGGAGTACATGAAGGCGTATGAGGATCTTATTGTGGATATCAAAGGTCCTTACACAGATATCGACTTGACTGGGTCGTTGGAGCCTCCTAGTGACGTTTTTATTGACGTACGAGTGTTGCAGAGTGTAGGAGAGATCCAGACTGAGTATGGGGTTTTCAATTTGGAAAAGGATTCGCAGTTTTTTGTGAGAAGAAGTGATGTTCAGACTTTGTTGCAGCAGGGTTATTTGAAGGAGATTTAGCGGACTGTGGAGCGACTTACCGCGGGACAGACTTAACGCAGGACAGACTGACCGCGACAGACTGACCGCGGGACAGACATATGCTCTGTCACCAGGAACTGACATGTGCACTGTCACCACAACTTGTGATCCCATCTGTCTGCCTCAGCTGAATGCATTTCCTCACCAAGGGGGTGTTCTTTAAGCACTGCGATGAGGTGACTCCAATCGCCTTCCCCGATCTCCGGATTTCTAGATAAAGCGTTGATCGTTCAAGAGTTGCTGGTGAATGCAACTGATACGCCATGTCAGCTGATCCCAATCGACCTATTCATTTAGTGTGATATAATCATCTTATAGTTAATCTAGCTGATGCCTCAAAGAGATCGCCAAGACTACAACACAGTCCAAGTAACAAGTGACACAAACACAGATAAATAATATATAAGGACATGTATCCCAGAGATGGACACAACTAACTCAGACACAAACGGACACAAACACAAACGGACATAAACGACACAAACGGACATAAACGACACAAACGAACGCAACGACACAGACAGACGGACACAAACGAACGCAACTGGCACAGACTAACACAAACGAACGCAACTAACACAAATGAAGCAACTAACACAGACGAACACACAGATAAACGCTCACACGGTTCCGGTTCCGACGACTCCGACTTCAAGGCTGCTATCGAGAACGGTGTTGTCAAGGTCAACCTCGATACCGATCTCCAGTACGCCTACCTTGTTGGTGTTTGAGACTACGTTCTTAACAAGAAAGACTACATCATGACTCAGGTCGGTAACCCTGATGGCGACGACAAGCCCAACAAGAAGTACTTGGATCTCCGTGTCTGGGTTCGAGAGGGTGAGAAGACCATGTCTGTCCGACTTGATGAGGCCTTTGAGATAACTAACACAGGCTAACACAGACAGACGGACACAGCCAACGAACACAAACGAACGCAACTAACACAAACGAACGCAACTAACACAAACGAACGCAGCTGATACAGACAGACTAACACAGACAAACGCTCACAGACAAACGCTCACAGCCAACGAACACAACCAACGAATACCGACAAACGCTCACAACCCCTCACAAACAGACTAACACAAATACCATCCACGTGTACCAACTTGGAGACTACTGCTAATTCAAACGACTTCAATGCTCTCCGATGACGTCGAAATCCCCCACAATGATATCCTACTGTCAAAGCCGATCGATCGATTTGATGATTGGCCTCACTGTGTCTAGTCTCAGCTGACGACAAGAAAAACGCACCCAGACACAAGAGCTGTCAATTTCTGAAATTGCACTCATATCTCGTCATTCTTCCAAAAACACATGTACTCGTTGCTACAACCCGGTAATGACATCACCATTGGCTGATCTACATCGGATGAACTTTTCTGTCAAAGATCGAATTCTTTGTGCCAGTTTCTACACCCTTTGTACGGATTTTCCAGACAGCCTTACATTTGGTGACAACCTCAATGGGTATCGATCGTCACCGACTGTATTCTCGAGACAACCTAATTCTTAAACCCTTACTGACACTGTAAATTCGGTGACAACATCAGTGGGTCTTGATAATCACCGACTGCATCCCAGCTCTCACTGGAAGCAAAAACCATGTGGAATCAGTTTGTGATTTATTGCCTCTCCAGGCCAACGCCATTCATATTCCCAATCGAAATTGGACTGGTTGCAAGGCTGTTACAAGATTGTGTTACTCCATTCCTCCGAATAGATGACAAGCCACAAGCCACTTCTTCGCCTGTAGTATCCATTAACATCGGTGCTATACGATACGACTGTACTCCTACAAGCCCTAACCCTCAGCTTCACCATATTGGATGTGTCACGTGACCTGGTCCGATCACTAGTAATCCATGGATATGTGAGTTTCCAGTGTATTATGCGTGTCATATTTTCGTCTTTTACGCGTTTTTCGAGTTTTTGAAATGTACGATATCACAATCATCCAATTCTATACTTGTCTCATTTAAGTATCACAACTACAGATAGAACAAAACTTGATAATTATATATCAGAGATTTCATTTTCTTTGTTGGCCAGAAATGACGAGATTGTTACCGAACTATGATGGTACTTGAATTTTTGAATCTGAGGGTGGTTAGCCAAGTTACGGGTAGGACAGTCTGGAATTCCACCCTAACCCAGAAAAGAGGCCCAGAAAATAGGCCCACCCTAACCCAGGAATGCTTAATTCGTTATTCTTACCCTAACCCAAACACTCAATTCGTCAATTACACCCTAACCACGAAAAGAGGCCCAGAAAAGAGGCCCACCCTAACCCAGGAATGCTTAATTCGTTAATCCCACCCTAACCACGAAAAGCGGCCCAGAAAACAGGCCCACCCTAACCCAAACATACTCAATTCGTCAATCCCACCCTAACCACGAATACTCAATTCGTAATCCTGTTCACATCCTGATTCATAATATCTATATAGCCATGTTCATACTTTGAACTTGGTGATGTCGAACCCTGGTAAGTTTTGTACCACTGCGATAGCTCCTCAAAAATACAAACAGGTCGGCGACGATAATGACCTTGAATATTCTGAAATCGGTGACGACAATACATACTGATACTCGAAATCGGTGACGATAATACACCCAGAATTGTAAGTTGCATACGACACGTCGGTGACTACAGTAACCTCGAGTGGTCTGTGGATCCTTTTGGCTATGCTCATAGACATGGCTAGAATTCGTAATGAGCCGAGAGAAGAAGAGGACCAACCCGTCGAAGTGCATCGTATGTACTTTAGAGGATCCCGTCCGATCAGCCATACGAGAATCCTAGGTGCTGCAATTCTTTTTGGACAAGAGAAATGATTCCACTTTTAAACCGAAATCAGACCTTAGACCATTAACTATTCACTCTTTTTGAATGAGTTCTACTAGGTGAATATCCAGTGACCCTTACCAGATTTGGTTTCATGATAGAATGGCAGAAAGCTTCGTCAATGTCAAGAACCATCTCGAACAGAAACCAATCAAGGATTTTAAAAGTGCCCAAACATGCTGGGTGGAAGAAAATAGTAAATGTCGACACTAGACCTGGGGTTAACTTTCTCATCAACATTCTCAATCTCAACAAATATGCAAAAACTCCCGCCACAAAGAGGAAATATCTAGCTGATCTTTTGATTGACTTAAACAAACAGGACAACCTCTGTCAGATCTGTGGATACCTTGGGTTTTGTGAGGTATTTGAGGACAGCTACGTTCATTCATCTTACAACTGTCCATTCAACGAGCTCTTCTCTAATAAAGATTGGGAACAGTCGATTGGAAAAGGAAAACTAGGATACGACATTCTCCGAGTCCGGTCAGATGAAGCTCACCAAGGACGGAAAAGTGATTCTGAACTCTCACGACTTAAAAGAACGCTACATTTATCGAAATACCAGAAATTGAATTTGCAGACAATGAGTTCACTGACCATCCTGGTACCATCAAGTCGGTGATAATGGTGGCCCCAAAGTGTACTAGTTGGTGACAATGGTAGCTCTGAAGTGAACCAATCGGTGATAATGGTGACCCTAAAGTGCACTAGTTGGTGACAATGGTAGCCCCGCAGTACAACAGTCGGTGATAATTGTTGCCCCAAAGTGAACCAATCGGTGATAATGGTGGCCACTCAAGGTACCAGTCTGTGACAATTGTTGCCCCAAGTGAACCAATCGGTGATAATGGTTGCCCCAAAGTGCACTAGTTGGTGACAATGGTAGCCCCGCAGTACAACAGTCGGTGACAATTGTTGCCCCAAAGTGAACCAATCGGTGACAATGGTAGCCCTAAAGTACAACAGTCGGTGATAATGGCTGCCCCAAAGACCACCAGTTTCCCCGCAGTACAACAGTCGCCCCGCAGTACAACAGTCGCCCCGCAGTACAACAGTCGCCCCGCAGTACAACAGTAGTATTACGACATTTCTGATTCGTTAGATATATCTTTGGGCTGTAAAACTACAATATCCTGTTATTAGGAATTCATGTCTCACTAGCCACCGGCTAATAACGGCTTGATAAAAGAATCTGAACTACTCCCCCAAGTTACAAAAAAAGAAAAAGTTGGAGAGCAACCTTGACTTGTTTCAAGAGAATACGAAACTGTTGAGATAGGCCAATTGAAATTGAATGATAGTCTTCAGTTGGGATCGATGTCTTCAGTTGGGATCGATGTCTTCAGTTGGGATCGATGTCTTCAGTTGGGATCGATAGTTTTCTCATCAAGTCAAGTCCAGTTATCGACAATAATTTTCAACCAACTGCACCACAATTTCTGGGGTGGTTTTTGAGGTCTCGAATGACACCTTCAGTGGATCCGTCATGAGGTTTGTTTGTAATGGGCTGGTTAAATGGCTACTGGAATGAAGACAGCGGCAAAGTGAGGATCCTGTTGTGAAATATTGGAAGAGTAGTCGTGCATCCAGTCGATCGGCGACGGGACACCCAGTACAATGCAGATTCTGGTCATATCGAGAAGATAATCGACCTTCACCCAATTTGATCATACGGTTATTTCCGAGGAAATCACATAGGGTTTTTGGGGTCATTCTCTCAGAAAAAAAATGACGATTTTTCATTTTTGCGAGCAGGAACAGATTTTTTGTCTTGTTTGCATCTTCTATTCCAACTCAAAAAAAGACCAAGAGCTTTCCAAGTTGTACATGGGTCAGCTATCATGTTGCAGTCTAAATAGCTGATGCTACTCCTAGAATACAACTCATGACGTGAGCCACACTTCATTTCAGATCTCCTGGCAGTTAGCACGCTATAGGCTGAGGCCTCAAATTCATGCACATCTTGAGGGCGTGCATGTACACAGCTTTTTGCTTGGCAGATTTTTAGCAGATGCAAGAGCAGCGGAAATATCCTCAGAGACACAAATGGCACCTCGGGCGGTGTTGACAAGCCAAGCACCGTCCTTCATGTGGGAAATGAGTTCCTTGTTGAACAGGCCCTTGGTAGTGGCATGGAGAGGACAGTTGATGGTGACAACATCACAAAGAGAGAGCATCTCCTCGAGAGACTCAATTCGTCTTTTTTTTTTATCTTGTTTTCTTGGGGTTTATTTCCAACTGCCGTAGACATGTTGGTTATGCGGTTCTCAGCTTAACTGACAATGACATCATATTAAAACTGAACCCAGATCCATGGAGTAGTTAGAGAGACGTAGTAAAGACTTCGTCAATCAAGGGTTTGTTAAATATCCAAGTAAGTGTTAGTCGAAGGAAAAACGATTAACAAATTGTGACAACCAGATGTAGGAGTTAAATAATTACTTAGACTCCACAGACAAATTAAACAAACAACTCAGCGACAGTCGAACTGGTGCCAAACATTAACAAGTCAATGGTGTGGGTGTAGGGAGGTCATAATGAATCTATTTCTGAAAGAACCGCTGGTAGTTCCAGAGAGTCTCATTCCCTAGAGGCCATCCCCTTTATTGATAATGGCATTTTAACACACAACAATGATCAGCTCAACAGAATCATTGAGAACTCTACTGTTTCTGACAATGAATTGTTACATTCTTCTGTTGGAAAAAGATCATCGTATGGTATATATTTGTCTTTGGTGGAGATTTACAATGACCGGGTTTTTGACTTGCTAGACAAACGGCGACAAAGGGCCGATTTGTGATTCCTACCCAAACCAAACTGTTTTGCTCTAGTGTTCAAGAAGCCTTCCTGGTCTTGGAACAGTCGCTTGCTTTAAGAAGCACCAATTCCACTGAGTCTAACAGTGTTTCTTCACGATCTCATGCCCTTTTTACAATTACAGTCAAACGTCTTGGTCGAAGTTTGACAACCACAAGTCTCACAATTGGCGATCTTGCCGGCAGTGAGAGAAATAGAAGCACCCTAGCAGAAGGTGAGCGACTTTCTGAATCATGCTCAATCAACCAGTCATTAATGATGCTTGGACAGTGTCTTCAAAGACAACGAGAGGTTAGGGGATACAAGCTAGATCGTTCCATTCTTCGATCTGATTTTTTATACTCGAAATTGTGGTTTTTTCTAAGCCTTGGATTATGAGAATCAGACGTAATTTACGAACTGCTGCTACAAGCCTCGGACATTGTCGCATTCCATCTAGACCAGGAAGTGTAGGGGGTAGGAGGCAAAGACCAGTCAAGTAGGGAAAATCCTCAGTTTTTACTGCGCTTCCCAGAATAGAAACAGCCAACTGAGCGAGTGGCTAGTTGGTGTACTATACCGTGTATGTCATCGTTGGTACTTGTTTTACGTAGAGGCTTTATGCTGGAGATTTATTTATTTCATCCAAATGGAAAAGGTAACCAACAAGTGTTATCAGTTTAATCATTGCAAAACATTATATCCCATTAGGGCCTCTTTTTCTAAAGTCCTGTGATAAGGGAACAAGACGTCTACAGCAATTGGTTAAGCAGCTAAATGTCAAAATTCTATTATTTGGCATTTCCTATCCAGCTACTGTTGAGACATTAATAGTATTTAGTTAACGCTAGATCGTGAGAACGCACTGACAGTACATATGTTGAGAATCAGACATAAGTATTATTCTAAGTGTTTAGTTAATGGAACGAACTTACACATCACTTGTTGGGAAGAAGGGAGTTCCAGTAGCCCACATTCCTGGGTAATGTGGGCTGAGGTCTTTGGAAGCCGAGGAATGGTCAGAATGACAATACACTGAGCACCTACTAGATACTTATCACTTACGAGGTGGTATATATCTATTAGGAGTAATCCACCTTGGAGGATTACATTCAACAACATAAGCATCTTCAGTAAGTGATACAGGAGATTGTGGGTTTCTACCAGCGAACAATGTCCGACTTTTACTTCTCTAATAATCAAGTCTTCAAACGGGCGGAGAAGCCTCCACTCCTGGTGGTGCCCTTCTGTCAATTCCTTTAAGTTTCAGCGATGGGATTCTAGACAGTACTAAATGTTGTGAGAATATTTCCCCCAATTTCATAGTCGACCAGTCGACGAAAATGGTAGCCACGCAGTGAACCAGTCGGCGAAAATGGTGGCCCAAAGACCAGTTGCCCCGCAGTAAACCAATCGGTGACGATAATGACCTAACTCGAAAGGTACTCTGAAAGCGGCGGTTATTTCGAACCAATCATTGCCCAACTGAGCACTGCCATGGCCTGTTTGAACATTTCTTTTCAGACTACAAGTATGGTTACTGAGATATGCACCATTCTGGATACCACCATTATCAAGTATTCTGAATAGTTTGCTACCACAGCTGCCACAAACAAATCTATCAGCCATGGGGATTATCGATGTCTGTTGGTTTTGGCGATAACGCATTAACCTATGGTTTTGGCCTAGATACACCTTCCGCCATATTACCCGAATCCTCGAGGTGGACGACTTCGCTGTTGCATTGTGAAGCCCTTCTCCAAGTTGGTGTCTCA
Source organism: Yarrowia phangngaensis (assembly GCA_900519005.1). Taxonomy (NCBI): domain Eukaryota; kingdom Fungi; phylum Ascomycota; class Dipodascomycetes; order Dipodascales; genus Yarrowia; species Yarrowia phangngaensis. The sequence continues at coordinate 457,406 of ULGR01000006.1, forward strand.
AGGAGGCTACTACTGTGCTACAAGGACTGGTTTAAATTTCTTGTTTCACTCAGTCATACCTGCCAGTGGCTTCGTCAGCTTCATCAACTGACACACCCGATTCTGAATTCAATTCCAAAGAAGTATTCGCATATCGCCCCCTCCTCCAGAGAATGACCAGCTTATCACTCTCTACCGGCGATTTTCAGCTCCCTCACTGGGGCATGCTTCTCATAATCTCTCCAGAGCAACAGTGAGACCGTGGAGATCTGTGTAGTAAGAGTCTTCCATCGTGATTTTCTGAAGCAGTTTCGCCTCGGTGCCTGCCGTCGTTTTCCTCCAGATTGCATTCCATGTGCCCACCCAGCCTGCAAAGCCATGAAAGTACACTAATGCCAAAATACTTTGCCTAATTGACATCTTACGCGCTTAATCTAAATTAACAGGTTCAGAAACTGACAAAATGGTAGAGCAGTCACTTGACTAGCTTTATCCAGTCCTAATGGCTGGCTTCGGAAAGAGAATATTGATGCTGGTTCTTTGTTGCTGAAAAATCAAGCCTTCAGAGAGTGTTGAATAAATGCGCAGAGCCCACAGCAAATCCGTAAGTACCTGGCATGTGGCATGGCACCCCATTATTAATCAATGAATCGACTCACTCCCACGACTCGACGATTCGAATCCGCATGGTGATGGTCACGGTAGCAGACTCTCTTATTCCTTCAACTCACAGCCATAGGCTCTTTCAAGGCTCGAACGTCTAGACCAAACACAAAGTTCTTCCACACATTCTGCCTGTAATCTCTAGACAGACGCTCACCACCCTTATTCCAATCAGAGATTCTCACAGATTACTGCTTCGCATTTGATGAGCACACCATTCATGAACAATGTTGGTATTGTCTGCAATCACTGGGATAATTTGGTGTAACAATAGGGAGATCTATATAAGCTGTCTTCATTGAATATGGCGTATAGTAGCAATGACAGAGCCGGTTGGTAGTACTTTCTGGTTGTTCAAGTCTCATTGCCAGTTCCTGGAGCTCACTGACGGAAGTGGAAGCGTAGCAGGCTACACTAGCCGTATATAGCCACAAAGAATGCTCAGGGGTTGAGTAGGCTTCAACAGCTCTCTTCAGATTTCATTCGACCACCTCGAGGGCCATCTCCACGACCATTACTTTCATTAACCTGAGCGGTAGGAGGGTTAGACTTGTTCGCGTTGCCTCGTCTGGTCTTAGGTCGGAAAATCAACGGCTTGTTGGTCACAGTGTGGGAGGACACGTTGAGACCGTGCCGGCCGTCTAGGATATTCTGGTCAAGAGCAAAATGACAACAACGGTAGATAACTTCAGAGAGGATACTAGAGAAAATAGAGACAAAAAATAGAGACAAAAACTAGCCTCGTGCAAGAAGAAAAAAAACACGAATCAAACCAAGATGAATTGTGGCAGTTAGGGAAAGAAATATTGCTTTTCCTCATTAAAACATGTGATCATAGTATTGGCATCTGATCTGCTGCTGGAATTTATGATATGCCATTATAGTATTCCGGAGGTAGACTGTGTCCTATAAAGGATTAGATAAGTTTTGATACTACTCTTTAGTATTATTTCTGACCAGCATATGGCTACGAGGAAAAATACTTATTCAGGATTAACTACTCTCACAATCTCATGAAGGGAGTGGATATATAGAGATGACACGAAAATGCACTACTCACTCAGAAGTCTACGCTTCTCAACAACACCCACGCCTGCCTACTCGAGAGGAACGCTCCTCTGTGGCTAGAACAGTTCTGGACCAAGCGAAGGCTACCGAAGACAGCTATACTGAGACCGTGGAAATTTCTTGACCCAGGAAGAACTTTTTATATCCAAATTATTACCAGCCCCTGGGCCAAGCTTTTGATCAACGCAATACGAAGTTAAACCAGATAAGAGCAGGAATAACACCATTATCACAGGGTAAACGCACTTTCCATGCGTATTTTTGCGAGAGGTATTTAGAAGTATATAATGATAACCTCAGCATTTCATTCTCTGGTAAATGCTACTCACGTGATAATCAGCCGCAACTTCACGCTGAGTTCTATGGCTACAGAGATGGTTTCACCTTTTCTACTAAGTTTATTGTTGGAGGCTCGTCCCTGGAAGCCTTACCAGAGTCTTGAACATAAACAACCCCATCACCATCTCTGACCACGCAACTAGTGGAATGTCTCATCAGGTCTCAAGATAGCCTGTCGAGGGGTGCCCTTGACTACAGTAGGAACGAAGAGAACGACTTCGGAGTCTGTGATGGGGCTGGATGACTGAATGATTAAAGAGATAACGACAAGCTGTTACACGGTATGTTGTGACCAACGGGCCTGACGACAGGGGCTAAGACAACCTAGGAGACGTGCCTGACAGGGCCAGCAACTGTCACTGTAACGGTAACGGCTCTAGAAACGGCTCTGGAAACCATTTTGACGTAGCAATTCCATTGATAATGATCCTTTGAACAATCACAGCATGAGCAAGACACTGAGTGGTGAATCAAGTGTCTATGTTGATGGTTGACCAGGGTAGCCAGTGATCAAGACGATAGAAGAAATAGGCCGTAGAATTCAACCATGGAGTGTGGTAACGGCAATATCAATGGCAGTACACACGGTGTACCCACAAGAGTATGGCAGGTCTATAGAACTTGCGGTCAGTCACACAACACGAAATCATCTATCAAAACTGTTTACTGTATGTGTTGCCGTTGGAACAGGTGCCATGAATTGACATGGGAAAGGTCCTGGGTGTGTTCCCATCCCTGAAGGACTCGAAAAACGAAAAAAAATCATTGATATCTCGTAGAGCAGGCTCCTCCTCAGACCAAGAACTGTATCCCACCTTCCAATCCGAGGGCGTATCTCCATGAGTCATTTTCTGTGCTCTCTTCTACTTCTGTGCGTTTCTACATGTCGCTGCGGCAACGGACACCACTGGCAGTGTCCAACTAACCAGACAGCTGAGAAGTAATGACGGGAGTCGGAGATGTGTCCACTATCCAATGTGTCGACACATCTCCGACCCCCAATCTCGGCTCTCAATCCCGACTCTGTGGAAAGCCGTGCCAATAACATACATTTGTTGAGGGGAGTTGGCGGGTGGACTTGTGACGGTGGGTGCTGCGGGGTCCGACAGTTAATACCATAATCCATCATTATGATTGGCTGGATAAGCGAACTAACCATGCATGCAGTAGTCAAATGACTCAGGTGACTCTTGAGTCGCGGCACACTGAGGGCATGAATCATGTAAGACGGAAAGACCAAGATGGAAGGTCCGAAATCCGAAAAAAGGAAGGATCAAGTCTCCGAGAAACAATCGATAGCCGCTGGATAACCCCTCGAGTGTTCTTTCGATTCTCGCCCGATTCTCTGAAACAGTGGCGTCAATCAAAGTTTGCGCTAGCGGGGGAGAAACGAATAGAGTAAATTATTGAACAAGAGCCGTATTCCTCAATACTAGTATTCCCCAATATTCGTATTCCCCAATATTAGTATTCCCCAATATTAGTATTCCCCAATATTAACATTGCTCTTCTTGACAGCGCTGACTGCTGACTGCTCTGCCCTCAGGCGACGACTAACTTGCACATGACTCAACTTTAAACGGAAACTCTAAAGAATGACTCAACCTTAACTGATTCCAAACAAAGACGACCCAACAAACCTTAAGTAATGACTCAACTTTAAACAAAAACCTTAAAGAATGACTCAAACCTTATGCATTGCTGCACAGCATGCATGAGTCAACCAATCGATGATAGTGAGTCTGGTGAGAGCGGTGGAGGGCCTTGGTAAAGGCGACGGTTACGTTAACTGCAAAGGCGTTGGTGATGGTGAAAATTGATTCTACGGTACGCCACATCACATCTTTAGCACCGCTATCTTTTACTATCTTTACTCCTATCTTTACTCCTATCTTTAGCATTTACTGCTAACGCTAACTTACAATGTACAGAATTATAATGGACTATAAAGAACGAAGAACGCTATATAAAGTGTTGGGTCGCTCCACCAACCGCTCCACCCACCCACTCCCCAATCACCCCACCCACAATGCCCCCCGCTGCTGTAGCCCACCCTCTTACCCCCTCAGGACTGGAAATGGTCCATGAGTTCAACCAGAAGCTCACCAAGACCCAGGAACACACCTGGGAGTCGTTCAAGTTCGCCCCCATCCGGGAATCCACCGTGTCGCGAGCCATGACCCGCCGATACTTTGCCGACCTCGACAAGTACGCCGAGTCCGACGTCGTCATCATCGGTGCTGGCTCCTGCGGCCTGTCGGCAGCCTACGTGCTTGCCAAAAGCCGTCCTGATCTGAAAATCGCCATCATTGAAGCCGGCGTGGCTCCCGGAGGCGGTGCTTGGCTCGGAGGCCAGCTTTTCTCCGCTATGATCATGCGAAAGCCCGCTGAGCAGTTCCTGGACGAAGTTGGAGTCCCTTACGACGATGAGGGCGACTACGTGGTGGTCAAACACGCCGCCCTCTTCACCTCCACCCTCATGAGCCAGGTTCTCAAGTTCCCCAACGTCAAGCTGTTCAATGCCACCACCGTGGAGGATTTGATCACCCGAAAGGACGCCCAGGGCAATCTGCGAATCGCCGGCGTCGTCACTAACTGGACACTCGTATCCATGCACCACGACGACCAGTCTTGCATGGATCCCAACACCATCAATGCTCCCATTCTGATTTCCACCACCGGCCACGATGGTCCCTTTGGCGCCTTCTCCGTGAAGCGACTGGTGTCCATGAACGCTCTGGAAAAGCTTGGCGGAATGCGGGGCCTCGATATGCAGCTGGCTGAGGACGCCATTGTCAAGCGAACCCGAGAAGTCGTTCCTGGCCTGGTTGTGGGCGGAATGGAGCTCTCCGAGGTCGATGGCGCCAACCGAATGGGCCCTACTTTCGGTGCCATGGCTCTCAGTGGAGTCAAGGCCGCTGAAACCGTTCTGGAGGTGTTTGAGACCCGGAAGAAGCAGAACGCTGAGTGATGCACGAAGCAGAACATGAGTAGATATGAATGTATGATAACGTCAAGTAAAAACCCTCCGTACCACCAGTAGGGTCTGAATAAACTGTAAATTGCTTTCCAGAGGTTTGTGAAAATGGTGGCCATAGCCATAGCCGGAGGTTTTCCTTAACAGGATGCCGTTAACAGGATGCCCTTACAGGATGTTCTTAATCGCTCAAAGGGTCGATAACAAAGGAAGCCTTGTGCCCACCAGAGGCCGCTGACTAAGAGCAATACTCCCAAGCCTGTTGCGACCACCTCGGCCATCCCCAACCCCTCGATTATTTGAGCAGTACCCTCCAGCTACTCCACCGCCGGAATTTCCGCCACCTTATCTTCGATACTGGACATTGGCAGAAAAAGTGTTCTGTCGGCCCTTTACTGCAGCCCTTCTTTTTCCACTTGAACATGAAGGACTCGGGTGGGTGAGCTTCACGACTAAGTACCTCCGCCTTGCTTCTAGTAGTGTTTGCACATGAGAACCATTAGCCGCTGCTGTATTCCGGATACTTAGAGATCCACAGTCGAAGCGGTCGACTTGCTAACAATGGGTTTGGCACCGCTTTGACTGTCGCTAAGTTCCACTTGTTCAACTGTTCTGTGTGAAGTGTTTTGTTAGAAATCTGTTGGCATCACTTTCTTTGGTTGTCATAGTTCATGCCCATGGGTCGCTCCTCTTGAATTCTGAAGTGTATAACTCTGGCGGTGACGTTGGAAATTACTTCCAGCTTATCAAGGTAAGCTTTAAATGACTTTTTTTGCTCCTTCTGGGTCTGGAGGAAACGGGTGGGGTGGGTGATGTGCTTCCAAACACCCAGATCCTCGTGCCCTGAGAGCTGCGAAATGTGAACAGCCAGGGGGCAACCAGGGTTTGTCAGCGGATGGAGATTTTGTACAAGTGGAATGTTGTGTCCCTCAGATCACCCTGAAAGAAAAGGAGGGCTCTAGCCGGAGGGCCATTGACGTAGGTTGAGATCACCCACCTGTGTAGATGAACAAATTTTCTGAGTCAGTTCTGTTGGAGAGGTCGTGGTCGTAGCCCAATTATCACAGCCCAATTGTTGAAGAGGTGTTAGTACTGTCTGACATAAGGGATCATCAGCTTGGGGAAGATGACGGAAACATTTCTTCGTATTCGTCGAGTGCTTTTTCCCCGCCAAATACCACCGAAATAACTTCCTTCCAGTGGATATTTTGGCCAGTTGCTCGACTGGTTGGGTTGACGCTTTCTTATTGGAAGACCCGAAGTAGGTGGGCTCAAACCTGGAGTAGCTAACCGGAAGGCTTGTATTCTGTTCTTCCTAATAGCTGGCGCATCGCTTTCAAGGGGTTGAGTGTCACACGTGATAAAGACTGCCACTCAAATAGGACTGGATACTTCTTTTGTCAGTTGCGGCCATATCCTGGTGAAAATACGGCTTCCCGTCCGATCAGCCATAGTCAAGCACCAGAGAGCCTAGTTAGTATTGTAGTGGGAGACCATACGAGAATCCTAGGTGCTGCAATTGGTGCTCATTTTTTTGCCCGAGTCGTGAAGAAATATTTCCTAACATGAAATAGTGCAATTCGGTCCCTGGTCATTTGCATCGACGAAACTAGTAAATCAAATCACATTATCATCACAGTTTCCTTGTCGATAAGTCATTATTGAAGTGATTGGCCAAGTTCGATCTTGTTGACCGATTCTAGTCAGCCAATGGCCAAGTTCGATCTTGTTGACAGAGGGCTTCGGTTCTAGTGTACCAACCAATTTCTCCAAGAAGGAGGCATACGACGAGGTAATGTTTGCTTCCCCTGGAGAAACTTTTGTGCCCCCCAAGAACACCTTGAAGAACGGAGCTGAGTGCTGTCTCAGAATCTTCTTCTTTCAGCCTGACTGAGGTGCTCCCTAAGTCGTGCATCTGTATTGCAATTATGGCGATGTACTGACGAAAAGAGGTAGTATCAGTGAAGAGCAAGCATTGAGGCTGGTCTATCAGGGAAAGCATTGAGACTGGTCTTTCAGGGAGAGCAATGACGCCGCTCTTTCAAAGTAAGCATGAAGAACGCAGCGAAGCGCGATATGTTTTGTGACTTGCGTGAGGCTCCTCTTTCGAAGCAAGCGTTTTTCTCTCTGTGGATGAAACTCTAGAACAGTTCTGGAACTCTCATCAAAGACTGGAACTCTCATCACAAGACTGGAACTCTCATCACAAGATTAGGTGTCCACATCCAAAAGGAAGTACTCAAAAGGAGCAGTACGGTAGAACACCTTAGATGATGTCATTCCCATTCATTCATCTTCAAGCAAACTTGAACTCCAATGGACTTATCACTGAACGTTGTTATCCTCCAAGAGACAGCATTGGTCATAGTATCTGCCAGTCGTTTCTGGCTCTTGCTCTTTGCTCAGTGAGTTCTAAGAAACTCTCATTTTATTTCCCTCATGGTGGTACCAAAATCTCGGGTTCAGGTTTCACCCTTCAAATGTAGATTTTCATGCAGGAACATGGGAGCTACCCAAACACAAGCGGCTGTCTGTTGGTAGAAAGCTGGCCAAGCTAACATCACAACCTGTTAACCAGTCCATCGTTGCATTGAGAGACAAGTTTGCTTCTGGGTTTGCTTCTGGGTCCGCATTGCTGCAAGTTATGCCCCACATTCTGTCTCATTCGAGAAACATCCCGATCCTGAGCACCTTGCAAAATACTCAGAAATCAGCCGCCTCTGTGGATTAGAGGGAATCAGCTCTACTCCAGGAGATCTACCAGTCTCTGGAGTTTGAGTTTGAAACAGAGAATGAGTTGGTTCTGAGGCCATTCTGAAACTGATCAATTGTTTAAAGCGTACACTTCCTAATGGGGCAACTCAGACTCCACAGAAGATCACTCCGTCAAATCTTTAGCAGGAATAGAATACTAACCATGGTGAGGGAGGTTTGGCGATTGTCAGCGAGGTGCCAGGTAATGCAAGTTTGCGCTTGACGAGAATTCCCAGTAGGCGCAAGTTTAGTAGGTGCAAGTTTAGTAAGCGCAGGTCATTGTTTGTGTTGACTAGCTCCCTCTGCACATATCTGAAAACGTGGATTTTCGGCATCATGTTGGTATCACAAAAAGCAAGTTGCCATATGATATACCCAATGTCAAGGTGTATGTAACCTGCTTGGATTTTTGTGTGCGTCTCACATTATGGCGCAGAAATAGACTAGGGGAACGCAGCTATTTATAATAATGGGGCTGGTTTTGTGTCACATTGGAACGCCGAACAATAATATTATTGACGGATGGCAGGAGAGTCTCAAGGAAGTCTTGCCTACGTTTCTGATTGACACCGTCAAGTCATTGCTAAACCAGACGGAGATGCCTTCAACCTGTTCTACAGGGGTGTACAACGGCGGTCTTGTGATTAATACAGTAATAATGTCATCCTTGTCCCATGGATGCTACACTTGATTTAATATCGCCTGCCGACGCAAAAACTTTATTACACTCTGGATAGTGATGTCTGCCGACGCAAAAACTTTATTACACTCTGGATAGTGATGCCTGCCGATGCAAAAACTTTAACACGCTCTTGATAGTAATGCCTGCCGAATCAAGAACTTTATTACACTCTGGATAGTAATGCCTACTGACGCAAACCTTATTTACTATCGTTATCACTCATAGTGCATACCTACTGCATTACTCATCACCATCACCAGATGCGAATTAGACAATTCACTTCACGGAGCTTTCAGATTGCTCGGAGATCGTTTTCTTCGTTCTCACCGCTCTCATCGCGCCCATCACCAATCTCATACGTCTTCGATATCGACGGAGTACTGATGCATGGAGGCCAAGCCATCCCTCAAGGCCGTCAAGCGTTGGTAGAGCTCGAACAGGAAAAGATTCCGTGGATTTTATTGACTAATGGCGGCGGCAAATCGGAAGTCCAGCGGACCGAGGAATTGTCCAAGGCCCTGGAGTACCACATTGACCCTTTCCAGATTGTACAAAGCCATACGCCTTTCCGGGGGTTGTCCGGCCAGTATGACAGGGTTCTTGTGGTGGGTGGAGACGAGGACAAGTCGCGCAAAGTGGCACAAATGTATGGATTTAAGCATGTGATTGTTCCTGCAGATATAATCCGGGCTTGTCCATCTGTGTGGCCGTTCCATCGTTTGACTGACAAGGATACATGGACGCTACCACAAGAGGAATGTGACAAGTTGATCGATCTGGACAGTGGAATGAGCAAAGTCGATGCGATTTTCATCTTTAATGATCCACGTGATTGGGGCACAGATGTACAGGTTGTGATGGATCTGCTTCTTTCCGACAAGGGTCATATTGGCACAAAAGCAGATTGGCTCGATCGGCCACAAACACCAATTTTGAAATCTCCTTCCATTCCAATTTACTTTTCCAACAATGATTTACTTTGGGCCAACCAGTACCATTTGCCGCGATTTGGCCAGGGCGCTCTCAGAACCACCATAGAGGCGTTATTCACGGAGATGACGGGGTATAAACTGAGATCCACCATTATTGGAAAGCCTGTTCGTGAAACGTATGAGTTTGCTGAAGAGACCCTGGATGAGTGGAGAAGCAAGACCTTTGGCCTGCCTCCTTCCGCCACCAGCAGAGTATACATGGTGGGAGATAATCCTGCCAGTGATATTGATGGAGCCAATAGGTATGGATGGCAGAGTATGCTTGTTAGAACGGGGGTTTTCCGAGATGAGGATTGGGATGGGGCTGTTGCGAGACCCAATGCTGGTGTGTATGATAATGTTCTCGATGCTGTGAGGGCTGGAATAGAGCAGAACGGGATTTGAAAGTGAACTTTTCGAATTCTCCCGGAATCGACCTCACAATTCGTCAACGTCACCTACACGATCCGCCAACCTACACAATTCGTCAACGTCACCTACACGATCGGCCAACCTCCAATTCGATAAATATAGAACAATAGATGCATGACATAACACAAGAAGCGCCCAACAATACCTTTCTAGCACGCCTAGACCATGAGTTCGGTAATTAATAGGAGTGATCAGGAATGCTCCGCTACGGCGGACGTCTCAGAGTGACTCAAAAGCAGCGAATGCTCACAGTCTGGCAATTCTCACAAACCGAACTGTTCCATTACTGAGGGTTATCGATTATCCCACCATCTCACGCATGCTACTTTGTGTGACCAGTTCTAGATTCTCATTACTTCTACTGTGAGACAATATCCTCACCAAGACGCAGTCAACTATGCTGGGCATTCGACAACATGTACTGGGAAATGGACCTTGCAACAATTGTATCGGAATAGCCTGAGAGATGTTACCTTAGCCAGCTGGATGAGAATCAGACATCAGATATTATTCCAAGTAGTTGGTTAATTGACGCTTTCAGAGCACACCCGGTTGTCAAGAGGGCAGAGTGATACACTGACACCGAAGATTACATTCAACATGATCTGATTTGCATTTGAAGGATTTCAAGCTGGATGGGTAAACTAAGAAGTGATAAGCGTTGGATTGTTCACTGTGTTTGCTGCTGTCTGATCAGGCAATGCAGCGAAGTTACGACCCCTAAAAGTGATTGGATATAATAAGCAAGCGTGTCGGCGACGGGGTATGAGGAAGATGCAGATGAAAGACGATTGGATCCTGTGCTCCTGAACACTGATGACAGCCACGAATTGGTATTGCCTGGCTGATTGGCACTCAAAGGAGGTGAGGTTGGAGGAGGGCATAGGATAGTTGTATACAGAGGAGACTGAGGTTCGCACTTGGTTTCCTTGTGCTTGAAACGCGAAAATATACTTGAGGAGTCTCCATCACGGCCCAGCGAAGGTGGACGCTGGCATGCCTCCAGTGCGCAGAATGCGTAGTAATGTGTGTTTGTAGGATGATGGCGAAAGGGGAGGATGTTGTTGGGGGTGATGGCTTCCATGGTTGACAGAGGCGCAGGACGACTCTTCAGGTCGAGATTGACGAAAGGCATGGCGTTGGCTTGTCCCATTCCCGAGGGATGCGGCCGCCAGGTTGATCTCCTGAGTGTTTGGTTGAAAAGTTCCAAACGGAGATCAGAAAAGAAATCAGTGCAAAATTTGCCGATACTCTGTTGAGGTTATTTGTTGGTATTGCTTCTTGTTGTGGGTCGTTTGGATGGTTGCTGAGATTTCGAATCATTCGTGGTACTCCATGCCATCAGAAACCTAGTGTCCGACTACTGAGATGTAAGGTAGTCATGACCTAGCAACGACGCGAAGGCTAATCTCTAGTTATGTTCGCCAGAGATTGGTCGAACTGAGATCACAGAGGAATCTTCACCCAGAACTTGGGAGGTATCTGAGACGCAAGACAGGACCCAGTATTCCAGTGCCCGTTTGCAGTTCTTCGATAACTTTCAGTTCATGTTGGTGAAAATGGCTTTTTTGGAGGGATGGATGGAGATTGTTCTTTCCAAGAGAGTTCAGTGAAAGGGTTGTTTGATTCAGCTGTTCGATCGAGTCGTACAAAAATATCCTGCCAGTATTCTTGCTGACCATTTCTAGTTTCACAGTTCGTCCGAGAGTTCTATTGGAAGTGCTAGGACTGAGCACTGTCATGCCTGAAGAGTAGCTGAGCCTTCGATGTTGCCTATTGTCCGCTGTTGCTTATGGTTGGTCTGTTCTACTTCCTGTCATTCCTGAGACAGGTGTGAAACAAATCATCATGAATCCCCGCTGAGGTAATTCCTCCCTGTCTAGTGGCCACGAATGCATGGTAAGGTTTCTAACATTTGGCAACCCTGGCCGTGTGAGTCTGCCCAAGGCTGCTGAAGGCGGCGAAATGCTGCCCGAGTCCATGCTCTGGTTCCTTTTCACCAGCCACTGAGAAGGGTGTCACCAAGCTGCTGAACAACTTGCCTCCTACTATGCACCCCATGACTCTCCATTGCTCTCTTAACAAAGCCGTCACTTTGATATTGACACCGCCAACTCTGGAAACACCGCCAACTCTGGAAACACGGTGTCAAACGGTCATCATTTTCGTCCACGACCTCAGCCTCATCTGTTTGGCCTGGCCAAAACACCTCAACTGTGGCAGGCTCTTCGCACACCACAACCCCATGAACTTTTGACAATAGCTTACAGGTGTGGTGGGTGACTGTTTCTGCAGCGAGAAGAAACATGGTTTCTATGGTTACTGGACTTTCTGCTCGATATCAAACTGAGTTCGAGCTCAGACGTCCATGAGGAGTATCAACAATAGCAGCATATTCCTTAGCAGTAATTCAGAACTGACTATAATCGATTTTACCATCCTTTATCATAGCGTTTGTGATAGTTGGAGAATCGCCGCAAACTGATAATACTTTGATGGTTTCCATGGCTTGTGTAAGCCCCATGATTCCCACAACCGGACCTAGAATCCCGCCATCTGCACTGAATCTGCCGAGGGTGGAATAGGAAATAACAACGATAACACCGTTATAGTTGTATATACTTAACTGGCCTTCAGTTTTGAGACCACAGGAAGACCGAGTATAACAGTTAATAAGATATCTCACTGCAGGTCCATCAGTACAATCCAAGACCAGATCATGATGTTGGAAAACTTCAAAGAGTTCTCAGTAGTCAGACGAGAACAGATCGCTTTGACGAGAACAGATCGCTTTGATTTGGGCAAACTCGCTGCGCTTTCGGCCTTGAAAACACTTCATAGACTCAATCTATTGAGATGGGTCAAGACCTGTGAGGAAGAGGAAGAGTGCGAGTGATGCAAAAGTGACAGTGAACGACTACTGAGATGGGTCAAGACCTGATGGGATGACTCGAGATGTGACTACCGAGATCAAGCGGAGACTGAAGCGGGAACTTGGTGTGAGGGTTCACGTAAGGCTGATAGTAGAAGGAAGAACGTATTGGAGAGCCAACGGATGAATGAGCGAGATCACTCACTTTTAAGCCGCTTTGATTTAATTGGCCTGTGGAACAGTTTGTCGCAAGACAGCCATTACAGTGCACTGGCAACATCACATTGTAGAATCTCTGACTGGCCAAACACGAGCAATTCCTCGGGGAACAATCTAAACATTTCCGGTGTCTCGGTGGAGCTCCATTCTCTGATGAGTGTCAAGTCCCACATCGCTTTGAAGAACATATCAACTACGTGTCGTCCCACATCGGTTCATACCTTCACCTTCGAGGAGTATCAACTACGTAACGACTCCAGAGATAGTCTGTTCCAGATTTATAGTGATTTGCTGTGTTATCAACAAGCCCGTGCAAGATGCGGTATCGAGATCTATTTGAAAGTATCTTCCAGTCAGGCTTTCAGAGGCTCTCGTGTTTGATTTGACTCCTTCTCAAACCCAATAATGAAACCACTTCATATTGACATTATCATTCTTTTATCCTACACAAGTATCTCGGCATACCCTTCGAGTAACATCCTCTTATTAGAATTGTGGCTTGAAGATCTTTCAATCAATATAAAGCTACGTTCTCTTGTCAGTGAGTAACAATGCTGTGATTGAGAGAAAATAACTTCTCTGGTGTTTGACTGACTGGAGATAGAGATGATATAGAGGAGGATGGGCTGCTTTTAACGCTTTCCAGCTTTTCACGCTTTCCAGCTTTTCACGCTTTTCACGCAATACATTTGCCGTCTCCCCTTGCCATTCAGAAACACCAACCTGAGGATTCTGTCATTATCTGAAGAACCCAGTCAAGTACTCTCACGAGCATTGCAATTGCTATGATACAAATATATCTAGCTTAAAGAATTGGCATTTTCTAACATACTCACTATTCCAGAAAGGCACTCAACTGGCCCATAGATGGCAATTTTGATTTACTATGAGGGAAATGAGATGAGAGTTGCATAGAACTCACTGATCCAGAGCCAGAGACGAAGAGACCGCTTTATGAACAAAGCAGTCTCTTAGAGCCAGTTTGCGTCAGGGAATGGGTCAGTTCAACTCTGACATGAGATATTGAGATACTAGCATTTGCAGCACATTGTACACGTAAAACAATACGGGAGGAGCGATGATATAGGTCAAGAGTTTAAACAGGAGAGTGTTCGAATAACTATTGTCACCCAGTCATTACATGGGAAGAATCCTTTCATTTTATATAAAAAGAAGTGACTTCTCAAGCCACGGGTCAAGTGACGGCATAACAAAATAGTTGGCATTGGGTTGGTTGTTAATTGTTGATGAGTTTGGCTGCGTTTTGATTGATGGTTTTTTGATCAGCCGTCAAACAGCCCATTTCTAACACCCATCTGAATCAAACATCAGCTACTGACTGATTTCTTTCTTTACCGCACAAGCAGACAAGTACATTTAAGACATTACCGGATTTGAAAACTGTGGTGACCTGGCCACTGGCACTAACCACCTTCCTCCATCCTATGAAAACACAAAGTTTGCTGATCCCGCTGCTCCTCCATGCTCCTCCATGCTCCTCCCTGCCCCTCTCCCCACTTGGCATAAAGTTTGGGTGGGGTCTGTTTCAGCTAGCCACTGTTATCTTCCAATAGCAGTGGACATGATTCACAGTGGAGATGACGTGTCAGTGGAGGGTCATGTGACGGCAGCAGCCAGACACAAACGTACAAAAGAAAACAAACAAGTGGAAGCGGTCGAGCAGCCATTCCAGGAAATAAAGTAAATAAGTTAGAATATAATATTAAGAATAAGAAATATAAAAAATAAAAACATCGTCAAATTGGATTATTCTAGACGCTCAGACATGTTAATCATTATCATTATAATACAGGACCTGTGGTTGGTCACATGTTAGCAAACGCAACGGGAATGAGTGTATAGACAGGTTCAGCAGCACTCAAAGCAAAGCTGGTTCGGACCCCTTTAGCTTGCTCGTTGCGGCTGGTTGCGGCTAGTTGCGGTTCGTCAGGCATTTAGCTTGTTCGATACTCTTGCTCGCTTTGCATTCTACAGTTAGACCTTGCTGGCTTGAGTCTGCTCTCTTTGGAGCTTGGATGCATTCTGCTTATGCAGCTGGTCCTTACAGGACTGCAGACCCACACAGTTGTGTTGTTCTAACAATCGATGAGTGCTGCAGAACTTGCCGTCACAAAAAGAACAGTCGCCCACCATCCTCAACGGTAAACTGGAGCAACCATGGAACGAACATCGCTTCTTCTTTTTGCTGGTCGCCTTTTGTGTGCTGGTGGCTGCAGAGCGGCTCACCACGTTGACAGTCTTGCCATCGAGATCGAGGTCTCCTATGGTCTTTGTGTCATCTAGCGACTGGCCACCAAACACAAGATCGACCGTGGAAGATGACAGGGTGGCGTCTCTTTCGTGGAGATACTGTTTGACCTTGGCGATGGACGCAGACTCATCCATGCTGATGTCGTACGATTTGCCACAGACGAATTTGATGGTGAATGGCATGCTTAGAGAGGTGACGGGTGGGCTGTCAAGGGGACGGCTTTGTGTTTGTGTGTTGTAAATGACGCAGAGCTAGGACGGCTCTGTGTTTGAGGAAGAGCTAGGATGGATCTTTAATCGCACGGGTTCTGTTGGTGTCACGGGTGTTGTTGTGTCACACGGGTGTTGTTATGTTGGTTACGTTGCGTTGGTTATGTGCTTTCGAGTTGGGCAGGCTGGGGCCACCTTTATGTACCCTGCCCCCATGATAACGTAAGGAGATGACTGATTGTCAAACAAGCTCGCTATCTCTTCTCGGAACTTCCATAAGCTTTGTTTAAATCTAAAAACAGAACATACTTTGAGCTTAACTTTATTTCATTACAAACATGACGGGTAATGTGATGGAGACGTTTAACATGGCAACCACTGTGAAGAGAAGTCCAGTGGTTGTCAGGTGACATGACGATTGGGGCATGTGATCCTTGCAATGTGATCTCTGACCGCACCAACAATATGGGCAATATTTACCGCCCTGACAAAGTGTTTCTTTTTCTGGAAACCCCACCAGCTTTTCCTGTCCTGATTCTCTAATTCTCGCTCGTTTTCTGCTCTCCTTACCTATTGATTTTTTCCAACCTTTTTTTTTATTGGCCCCGCCCCCTCTTTTTCAGCCTCAGCTCGTCATTTGTGCATCTGGGCATTTGTGCGTCTCCCACTTCCCGTCTCGTCCACTTGCTTTGCTCCATTGTCTTGCGCTATTGTATTGCTCTATTGTATGCACCCAGATTGGTATTACTGTATGCAGAGTCAGATTCTTTTTTTCTACGTAAATAAATCACGGAACAGACATAGCCGCCACAACTCGGCTAATCTCATTTTACCCTGCTTGGAACGTTGAAAATTTTTCTGGAAGTCTCGGATTTAGTAGCTGGGACAAGTCTTGGTCTTGTGAGCACGCTGAGTTTGTATCTATGCATGGCATTGTGGCAAACCCAACAAAGCTAATTAAGATGAAAGAGGGGGGAAGGGGATTTAATTAATTTGAAGAAGGGATGGAAAAGAAAAAAGAAAAAAGAAAAAAATAAAATCGGGGAAAAACGGGAAAAACGGATAAATAAAACTAAACAGGAGACATGTTACGAAATGGGAAAAAGGGCTAAATCGTACTTACCCACCTAGTGGCCACCCTCACCTATCCCTGCAACCCTGCAAAGGGCTGCTGGCCACTGGGATAGCGTAGGCAAGTCTGCAACTGGCAATACCCATCGTGCAGCCTCAATCTTAACATGACGTAGACAACGAGTTGGGTATGGCAGACTGCATTACTAATCATCACTGTGGTCGTGTTCGGTTGATTACATAATCAAGGTTATTGGAGGTCTAGACCCACAAAAATCCACCTATTGAATCGCCCAAGATTTCTTTAGGAATGTTTCATTTGATTATTAGCCCTTGACGGACAAAATTCAATCTTTTCGACATTCCTTAAATGGAATTCTTTAAATGGAATTCTTTAAATGCAAATGGGTTCCTTATATGGAGTTGCCTAAATTGGAAAAAACTACCCAAACTCTAAATCGATGACATGGAATTACTTGAAATGGAAAGTACCCATATGAGATAGCACATGTTTAATTTAGGAAAAGAGGGGGAAAAAAGAAGAGGGAAAAAAGAGGAGGAAAATCTAACAGGACCTCCCAGGGACACTAACTAAAATATGCCTTAAATTATAATTAGTAATCCCCTCTTTTCCAACAAGGTCACCCATTCTTAAAACATCACCATACCTTTGTGCCCTAGCACAATATATTTGATAGATATGATTATCCTGTGAGTTCAGACATCCTCACTGACCGACGAGTTTCTCGTTTTTATTCCCTTCAGTTCTTTTTTGTGCACTTTCCAGGCAAGTAGTCTGATTGTGACTAATGTTTTTACTTTATTTTCATTATTTTATTCTTCGTCTTATTTTGACGAGGTCATTTTTGTTTCTTTTTTTGCTTCCCCACTTTTCTGTTCTCCATGATTTTTGTTCTCGCTGATTCTCCATGGTTCTCGTCATTTCTCCAAAGTTCTCCCAAATTCTGGAACATTATCGAAACTCTAAAAAGGTGGCGCGTGCTTAAAGTCGCATACTGTGTGCATGTAAGCTGCGAACTCCAACAGTTCCAGATGATTCTCGGAAATTTGGTTGGAGATTATAAAATGGGGCCATGGCCGCTGGTAAAGAACAACTATCAATCAACAGTTCTTACAACACTAACACAAACACAAACCCAAACCATCAACAACAATGCAGTTTGTTTACTCTCCTTATGAATATGAGCTACTCCAGGAGCGACTACTCCAGGAACAGTTGGCACAGCAACAGCTCGCCCGACAGCGAGCTCTGGAGCAGTACTACGCCGAGCAGTATTATGCTGAGCAGTACGCCGTTGAGCAGGCTAAGCGAGAGGCTCTTTTGAGACGACAGAAATTGCAGCAGGAGGCTTTGAGACAGGAGGCTCTTCGACAGGAGGCTCTTCGACAGGAGGCTCTTCGACAGGAGGCTCTTCGACAGGAAGCTCTTAGACAGGAAGCTCTGAGACAGCGTCAGCTTGTGGAGTTGTACGAGTTGGAGCAAGAGAAAGCCCTGCAGCGACAGAAGTCTATCAAGCGACAGCAGTCTATTAAGCGTGTTGCTGCTCTTGAGAAGGCTCTTCAAATGGCCCAGGAGGCTGAACGACTCGAGCGAGAGGAGGAGGAACGATTGGAGAAGGTGCGACTAGAGAAGGTGCATCAGGAGAAGCTCGAGAAACAGCGACAGGAGAAGCTGGAGAAGGAGCGACTTGAAAAGCTTGAGAAACAGCGACAGGAGAAGCTTGAGAAGGAGCGACAGGAGAAGTTGAAGGTGCAGGAGAACCAGAAGAAGTCAGCAACTCCATCATTCGCTGACTACTACTCCCAGCTAACCAACTGCCCTGGAAACGGCCCTTCATTCGCCGAAGCTCTCAAGCAACTTGGATTTGTTGTCAACTATGAGTCTGATGATGAAGAGGAAGAGGCTGAGCCTACTAAGCCAAAGACCACTGAAGTTAAGGCTGAGCCTATTAAGCCAAAGACCACTGAAGTTAAGGCTTCTCCTTCATCTTCTTCACCTCGACCAATCCAAGTTGATCTCAGTGAACCTGATAACTCCCCAGCCAATGAGGATCCCGAAGTTCATCCTCTTGTGGCTTTCCTCGAGTCTCTAGGTGTGTCCCAGGAGCCTAAGAGCAAGAACAAGTCTCAGAAGGTCAAGTCTCAGCCTCAGGAAGTCGAAGCTGAACCCGAAAAGGAATCCGAAAAGGAATCCGAAAAGGAACCTGAAACTCCCCTACCCTCGGTAGTTGTATACTCTTCGCCTGTCAACACTGAAACCGACGTCTCCAAGAGACTCGCCAAACTCTCCTCCGCAGTTGATCGACATGTGGAGACTTACGAACGAATCAAGAAAGTCGCCTCATCTCAATCCGACTCGGAATACTCCAACTCCGTGGCTAGCTACAACTCTCGAATCAAGGTGATCCAGCAAGCCCAAATCAAGCTGGAATCAGCTTACGATGAGCTCGACTCCATGACCGTGACCAATGAAGACGACAAGAAGATTCGAACACGATTGATTCGAAAGGCAGTCTCCACTGTCGAGGCTATTGATTCTGTGGTCGAAAAGCTCAAGGCTGAACGAACCAAGCTCGAAAACACTGTCACTTCTTCTGATGAAGACGAAATCCCCAGGAAGGTCACCAACAAGAAGAAGAAGCAGCAGCAGCAACTTTCAGCCACATCGCCTGTTCGAAAAGTCACCCTAGAAACCATTCCTGACCCCGACTCTGCTTCCTGCTCGGAGTAATTATTTATTTATTGTCATAAATTTAAGCATTTATCATTTACTGAGATAATCGTAGAAATAATAGAAATTATAACCGTCAGTTCAGATCTGAATATCCACTAAAGCACAACAAGACATCTTGGATAATTGAGGATGTACTCCAATAAAAAGTGTCCTTGAAACAAAACGAATCACATTCAAATGAGTTGGTGAGATCTTTTATCCGTTTCGTTCACAAAATGCTTTGTCGAGTCTTGTTGTTTCTAATGGTGGCTGGATTTTCTCCAGAAAAGAAGGACCATGAATGGTCACTATTACATTTACACCATTTTCTAGCGATAGTTGACTGTACTTCTCTAACACATTATCCACCATCGCAAGATGAACTCCTGCCTTGAAAAAAACTCTAGTATATCCGAGACTGGTTTATAATACATGTTTCAGATGTCAACCTTATTTAGGGTTATCATTGTTCCCCAAAGCTTATCTTGAATTAAAGTTTAACATATCCATTATATCCACTTCCCTTGTATAGGCCTCACTTAACCAGCCTCACATGGCCACACATGGCCACATTAATGTTTTTGAACATATCCCCCTAATGATCAAATACAAAAAATTGCTTTCTGCGAAGTCAATGACGAGGCCCGGTTCTCCGTCTCAGGCTATATCCAATTCCAGGTCACATCCTATAATCATAGATATATTGGAAAAGGATGGTATTGGTTTTGAAGAGGCGCATGTAATGGAAAATATTAATCTCTGAAAATTTTCAATTCTTTTGATACTATTCTTAGCCCAATTATTCCGCCCCAAGATCTATGAGGTTTGAGACCTTTCGGATTAGGTAATGGTATATTAATGATAACAGCAACTGGTTTGCTTTCTACTAATCTAACTATATTATAAGTTATTATTCTTGTGGACAGAATTTGTAACTTAACAGTTTATTTCCTAGGCTATTCTCCTAAAGTTTTAGATAACAAAACCATTGATTATATAATCTGTTAGACTAGAAGTTTAGGCCTTGTGCTCCTTGTGCTCCTTGTCATCGCCGTAAGCCTTAGTGCCGTAGTGACCGTTAATACAGATGATGTCCTGGGGTCGGTAATTCTGCTTGCCAGAGAAGAAGACCTCGAGAATGTTCTTGGTACCCTGAGCGTATCGAGCCTGAGCATCAATGGAAGTACCAGAGATATGTGGGGTCATGGCGTTTCCACCGCCGTACTTGTTTCGCATAGATCTCCAGGGGTGGTCCTTGGGAGCTGGTTGGGGGAACCAAACGTCACCACCGTAACCTCGGAGCTTGCCAGATGCAAGAGCAGCGGAAATGTCCTCAGAGACGCAGATGGCTCCTCGGGCGGTGTTGACGAGCCAGGCACCATCCTTCATGTGGGAGATGAGCTCCTTGTTGAACAGGCCCTTGGTAGTAGCGTGAAGAGGACAGTTAATGGTGACTACATCACAAAGGGACAACATCTCCTCGAGAGACTCGATTCGTCGGCATCCAATCTCCTGCTCAACATCAGCAGGCATAGGCTGGTAGTCGTAGTACAGAAGCTCCTTGGGATCAAAGGGCTTCACTCGTTTGAGAACTCGCTGACCAATTCGACCACCTCCAACGGTTCCGATGACCTTACCCTCAAGGTCGTAAGAGTCCTTGGCAACGGCAGCCACGTCCCAGTTGCCAGAGATAATCTGTTCATGGGCAGGAACAAAGTTTCGGACGAGCACGAGCATAGTCATGACAACATGCTCAGCAACAGACTGGACGTTGGATCCAGTGACTTCAACAACGGCAATGTTTCGGGCGTTAGCAGCATCAAGATCGACATGGTCAGATCCAACACCAGCAGTGATACAAATCTTCAGGTTCTTGGCCTTGGCAATTCGCTCGGCATTGATGTATCCAGGGTGGAAAGGAGTGGTGATGACAATATCAGCATCAACAATCTCCTTGTCAAGGACAGAGTCCGCTCCCTCCTTGGACGATGTAGTAACAAGAGTGTGTCCCTGGGCCTCGAGCCAAGGACGGATTCCAAGCTCATTTTCGGTGCATCCAAGAAGCTTGGGTTCGTCAGCGGCGTGGGAGCCAGCATCGTAGAGAACAAGAAGGACCTTCATATTGGTTGTGTTTGTGTTTGTGTGTTGTAGTTGCTAGTGCAATGATGATTATTTAGGAAGATTGGGCCTCATTTATATAATTTTTTCGGACCACAGAAATGTCACTAACTGTGTTCCGTGATGGGGCTTGTTGTGTGCGGCTCATTTGGAATAAAGTTTCATCTGATTATGCACAGATAAAACGGTCACCAAACGATGGATACGGCAGTAACTGGGATAGGACGTTTAGGTGGAAGGTATACTTTTGAGAGACAATTATTCAACATAATTTTTTTTGAAATTCTCTGTATGAAATATCTTTTATCACTGTTCACTCGGAACTATGAAGCCAGGGCTGCACTGAATATCTGAGCCGCACATCGAACCTTAACATATCCGATGTTTCAACGCCGCAGAAGGTGATGCGTATGAGTTCTGCTAGGGAAACAATGAGCAACTTTCGGTGGCATTCTATATCCTCCTAAGCAGTCATTTAAGACTTATGAATATACAAAGTTACAAGATATTCCATACTGTCTATGTATTTCTTGCATCTTTCTTTTTGTTGCTTTGACATACTATACTCCGAAAACTCAGAATTGATTCTTCTCTCCAATCCATTTAAAAGTAGAAATTTTGTCTGCTAACTAGCTTTCCCATTCGGGGATTCATGAACACACTTAATTGGGAAATGGGCCATTTTTTGCTTATTATTATACATCCATAATTGACTCAAGAACTAAGAACTAGAGTGAACACAGAACCATGTAGAAATCTACTGAGACAGGTTGACGGAAGGGACAATGATATTTGTTCATCCTTCAAGACAGGAGGTCATTGTAGATTCCTAAAAGGCATCACAAAAATTTAAATTCGCCTGTAATGAATTATTATCAATTAATTTAGCTTCCCTTATTGACTATCTGACTATGACACCATTCAGGTAGAGAAAAACGAAAAAGATTTGTAATCGGAATTGCCATTTGTCTTCTTCTATGACTGAGTATCTTCTAGTTGTATTCTTTACGTTTCAAGCCCCATTGTCGTTTTCTCTCGCTTTATTTTTGCATTTCAAAGAATACATCAAAAAGGACATGCATTGTTCATGTGTGACAGGGATTAAACGACATTTTCTTGGTACGAGTGAAAAACATATAGCCACGATTATAAGTCTGATCATAAAAGTTAGAAGTTGAAAGTGAGTCTCTTTGATAATTGCTTCTGTATAACAATGTGTTAATCTTTGCAACCCCAAGAACGGTAAACTAAAAGAAATGACTCAAGCTCTTACAATTAAGACCATTCAGCAAATAAACGTACGGCATTTTTCGGGACCTTATGCTTCTGTTCTTTCTCACCACTTTTTATCACCAGTCGGGCTTTTGTTACTATAAAGCTCAACCCTTATGCCCAATACTCGGCCAGCAGTGAGACTACATCGTCCTACTTTTGAGTCATTGCCGTTATCGCTCATATGTGGCCTCCCATCTTTCTGTTAACTATAAATACCAGGGATTTCTCGTGGTAAGTTTGAGAACGTTTCTTACAGCGTACACAATGGCAACTACTCCAACTCTAATTTCTTTGTTCCAGCTTAAATGCATGACATTGTACATAATCAGCCTATTTAAGTTCGTTCCTATTAACTCTTCTACACTTTAATTCAAGTTGGTTTTGTGTACACTCACAAACTGTCGCGTATTTGAAGCTTTAAGAATCCCAAACAAAACATGATCATTAATCTTGAATGCGTCACTTACTAACATAGGGTAACATTTCAGATTATTGCTAATGGACACACTGTGCACTACTTTGTGTTTCATGGGGTGGGGAACAAACTATCACTAAACAAATCAATGAACTATTTACATGGTTATTTAACACAAAATGACAAGAAGAGGAAGAACTGAGAGTGCTCCCACAACAGTGACCATACCGGAGTTCGCTTGCTCAACATGGTAGGAGCCTTTATCAGGGTCGGAACTTGCTACGTTGTTGGCGCCTTTGTTGTCGCCGTTGTTGTCGCCGTTGTTGTCGCCGTTGTTGTCGCCGTTGTTGTCGCCGTTGTGGTTGCCGTTGTGGTTGCCGTTGTGGTTGCCGTTGTGGTTGCCGTTGTGGTTGCCGTTGTTATCGCTGCTATCAGACACAGATCCTGATCCGTTGACAGAACCGTTGTGGTTGCCAGATCCATTCACAGAGTTGTTGCCAGAATCGTTTCCAAAGCCGTTATTGGTACCGTTTCCAGACACAGATCCAGAACCGTTGATGAAACCGTTACCATTGTTTGTGCTGTTTTCGTTAGCAGAGCCGTTACTGCTTCCTTTACCGTCACCGTTACTGTTGTTGGAACCGTTTTCATCGACATGACCATTGTTGTTTCCAGTGTTCGAACTGTTTCCGTTGCCTGATCCATTCTTGGAGCCACTACTATTACCGTTTTTGGTGCCATTACCAGGCACAGATCCAGAACCGTTGACAGATCCGTTGTGGTTGCCAGATCCAATCTCAGAGTTGTTACCAGAACCGTTGCCAAAACCGTTGTTGGCACCGTTGCCAGACACAGATCCAGAACCGTTAACAGAACCGCTATTGGAGTTTCCAGGACGGTTATTAGAGCCGTTGTCAGATCCATTGCTATCACCGCTACCAGACACAGATCCAGAACCGTTAACAGAACCGCTATTGGAGTTTCCAGGATGGTTATTAGAGCCGTTGTCAGATCCATTGCTAGCACCGCTACCAGACACAGATCCGGAACCGTGAACGGAACCGCTATTGGAGTTTCCAGGACCGTTATTAGAGCCGTTGTCAGATCCATTGCTAGCACCGCTACCAGACACAGATCCAGAACCGTTAACAGAATTGTTACCAGTATTGGAACTATTTTCGTTGCCATTAACTTGGCCAATGGAGGTGGGCCGAGTAGAAACACTAAGAGTACTTAAGGGATCAATACCAGTTGGTTTGTGTGTACTGTCGCCACTGCCGTTTCCATTGACAGACCCATCATTGTCGCCGTTGCCGTTTCCAGTGCCATTTCCAGTGCCATTTCCAGTGCCATTTCCAGTGCCATTTCCAGTGCCATTTCCAGTGCCATTTTCAGTACCATTTCCAGTGCCATTTCCAGTGCCGTTTCCAGTGCCGTTTCCAGTGCCGTTTCCAGTGCCGTTTCCAGTGCCGTTTCCAGTGCCGTTTCCATTACCATTACCATTACCATTACCGGTGGGCTTCACAGTGCCGTTACCAGCACTATCACTGGTGGGATCCACAGTGTTGCCATTGCCATCGCCGTTGCCATTGCCAGTGGGCTTCACAGTGCCGTTTCCAGAACCATTTCCAGCACCATTACCATTGCTATCACCAGTGGGCTTGACCGTGCCGTTGCCAGTACCATTGCCAGAACCGTTACCACTACTGTCTCCAGTGGGCTTGACAGTGCCGTTACCAGTGCCGTTGCCAGAGCCATTACCATCGCCAGTGGGTTCAGCATTGGTCTTCATAGTACCGCTGCCAGTGCTGTTACTGGTGGGGTCTGCAGTGGGGTCTGCAGTGGGCTTCACATTGCTGTTGCTAGTACCATCACTGGTGGGATCCACAGTGTTGTTGCCATTACCATTGCCATTGCCATCACCAGTGAGCTCACCAGTAGGCTTTACAGTGCCGTTGCCAGAGCCGTTGCCAGAGCCGTTACCATGACCATCGCCAGTTGGTTCAGCAGTAGTCTTCATAGTACCTTTGCCAGTGCTTTTATTGGTGGAGTCGACAGTGGGCTTCACAGTACCATTGCCAGTACCGCTACCATTTCCAGCACCAGTTGGCTTCATAGTGCCGTTTCCTGTACCATCACTGGTGGGATTCACAGTGTTGTTACCATTACCATTGACATTTCCATCACCAGTGGGCTCGGCAGTACCTGTACCATTACCATTACTACCACCAGTGGGCTTTGCAGTACTGTTGCCAGTTCCGTCATCAGTGGACTTCACAGTGTTGCTGTTGCCAGTGGATTCGCCCGTGGGCTTGACAGTGCCGTTTCCAGTACCACTACCATTACCATCACTGGTGGGATCGACAGTGGGATTTGCAGTACCATCGCCAGTACCGTTGCCAGTGCCGTTGCCAGTGCCGTTGCCAGTACCACTACCATTACCAGTACCAGTGGGCTCACTAGTGGGCGTCACAGTACCATTACCAGTACCATCATCAGTGGGATCGACAGTGGGATTTGCAGTACCGTTGCCAGTACCGTTTCCAGTGCCGTTGACAGTACCGCTACCATTACCAGCACCAGTGGGCTCACTTGTGGGCGCCACAGTACCATTACCGGTACCATCACCAGTGGGATCAGTACCGTTGCCAGTACCATCATCAGTGGGCTTTGCGGTGCCGTTGCCAGTACCATTGCCAATACTAGTACCAGTGGGCTCACTTGTGGGCGTCACAGTACCATTTCCAGTACCATCACCAGTGGGCTCACCAGTGGAATCAGTACCTTTGCCAGTACCAGCACTGGTGGGCTCACCAGTTGGCTTATTAGTGATGTTGCCAGTAACGTCCTCAGTGGACTTCACAGTGTTGCTGTTGCCAGTGGGCTCATCAGTTGGCTTCACAGTGCCGTTGACAGTTCCGTTTGCAGAACCATAACCAGTAGGGTCAAGAGTGGGCTTCGCAGTGCCGTTAATAGTACCGTTTTCAGTGCCGTTTCCAGTACCATTTCCAGTGCTGTTATCAGTATTGTTGCTAGTGCTGTTTCCAGTACTGTTGCCAGCACCTGCGCCATCACCAGTTGGCTCGCTAGTGGGCTTTACAGTGCTGTTACCAGTACGATTAGAGGTAATGGGAGGGACAGTGCTGTTACCAGTACCACTTGTCTTCTCGCCAGTAGGATTCACTGTGCCATTACCTGTACCTATGCCGTTGTCAGTGCTGTTACCAGTGCCACCATCGTGACCTGTGGGCTTCGCAGTACCTTCAGTGGGTTTCATTGTACCGTCGTCAGTGCCGTTGCCAGTACCGTTACCAGTACCACTACCATTACCATCACCGGTGGGATCGACAGTGGGATTTGCAGTACCGTTGCCAGTGCCGTTTCCAGTACCGCTACCATTACTAGTACCAGTGGGCTCACTAGTGGGCGTCACAGTACCATTCCCAGTACCATCATCTGTGGACTCACCAGTGGGATCAGTACCGTTACCAGCACCATCATCAGTAGGCTTTGCGGTGCCGTTGCCAGTACCACTACCATTACCAGCACCAGTGGGCTCACTAGTGGGCGTCACAGTACCACTACCATTACCATCACCGGTGGGATCGACAGTGGGATTTGCAGTGCCGTTGCCAGTGCCGTTGCCAGTACTAGTACCAGTGGGCTCACTAGTGGGCGTCAGAGTGTCATTACCAGTATCATCATCGGTGGGATTTGCAGTACCATCGTCAGTACCGTTGCCAGTACCACTACCATTAACAGTGCCAGTGGGCTCATTAGTGGGCGTCGCAGTACCATCACCGGTACCATCATCGGTGGGATTTGCAGTACCGTCGCCGGTACCGTTGCCAGTACCGCTACCATTACCAGTACCGGTGTGCGTCACGGTACCATTACCAGTACCATCACCAGTAGGCTCACCAGTGGGATCAGAACTGTTTCCAGTACCGTTATCAGTGGGCTTTGCGGTGCCGTTGCCAGTACCACTACCATTACCAGCACCAGTGGGCTCACTAGTGGGCGTCACAGTACCATTACCAGTACCATCTTCGGTGGGATCGACAGTAGGATTTGCAGTACCTTTGCCAGTACCATTGCCTGTGGGCTCGCCAGTGGGCGTCGCAGTACCATTACCAGTACCATCACCAGTGGGCTCAACAGTAGGATTTACAGTACCGTTGCCAGTGCCAGTACCAGCACCATCACCGGAGGGTCCAACAGGTTCTGTTGGAGCCCCCGTCTTAGTTATATCAACCTGATCTGTGGAGGATGGGGTTAATTTACCTGTGGGGTCAACCGTTGATGACGATTTCACTGTAGGCGTGGGTGTCACTGTTGACGAAGTCGTAGTCGGTTTGGGTTGAGGGGTGAACATATCCACATCATAATATAGTGGGAACCTTGAAGGTGAGTTGGGGTCATTAATAACAGGGAGATTGGGAAAGGCTGTATCGCCAAATTTGTATTGACGAAACTCACTTTTGTCGGGCACTCTCTGCATTGCAACAATTCCATAGGAGGGCTGCTCTTTACGGATTTCGGTTTCAAATTCCAAGACATAACCAACATACACACCTGTAAGAGGCTTGAGGTTTAAGACAACTTCGGTGTTAGTGTTTTTCTCAACTGATAAAACCTGTTGATTTTTATCAACTATGTTGAAGAAATCATACCTCCCATCAACAGAGTAGGCCTTTACTTGATAGATCATTAAGTCACTTGAAAGGGGGTTGAAACCCGCCTTGAATTCTGCACCTCCTAAATGTGTGGCCAAAGATAATTGATAGCTGGGGCTTTGCTGATTGTCATTAAAAAACACACGCCACTTATTTTTATTACCTTGCCGTTCTCCAACAGGAACAATGCTATTTTGCACGGTGATTTTATTGGATGTGAGCTTTTGGCCATTGAAGCTTACCTTGCCATAAAAGTCACCCTCCTCAAAATATCCAGGGAAAATAGGACTATTGCGGTTCATGCTGTTTCGCAAAATGAATTTGCCTGTCCGGACGCTTTTGTTGTTTGGAATGTTAAGAATTGTACCCACAAAAGTTCCATCTGGCTTCGTAGTAAATTCGAACACTTTCTCACCAGTGTCATCGCTCACTTTGATGTTGCTAAAACGATCGAGATAGCCACCGTGACGCTGAGCGCCGAAGAGTTGATCGTCCATAGTGAACTCGAAAGTATCTCCTGGCTGGATGTTATCGGATGCCACTTTTAGTTCAAATGTGAATTCCCATTCCCAAATTTCTTTGATTCGTCCTTTTGTGTCACCCAATGAAGGAAAGAAGGCTAGTGGAGGATTTTTAGTTGGTTGAAGTTTCAGTCCAGTTAGAGGTGCCTTGATTTGCTTACCACAAACCAAACTAGCCAACAGTAAAGTTGCCCAGAAGAATAGCATTGTTGCTTAGATTGTGGATAGCTAGTTTAGATGGGACGGTATGAATATGTATTGTAAGAATTTGCTGCTACGACTTTTAGAATGCATAACTTAGTCGAATAGGAACAAACAGGGTTCTCAATCCACTTTCTTTATTTTTTCTTAGTTTATCCGTTTCATTGTTTTGAAAAGCTTATCCCCAGTTATGCCATCTTTGTTTGACATAGCCTCACAGCAATGCTAGCGAGTTTCAATTTCTGTCTACATCTATTTTTGGAGAGGTAGATGCATTTGAACCTGGAGTGCTGCTATACACGTCACCTTTCGCCCCTCGTTACTTTATATGAGAGCTGCCTTGGAGATCATCTGCAGTGGAACTCACAATAAGTTCGCATACCAGTTTGTGCTATGAGTGCCTTGAACTTTACTCATCTCACCAATACCAAAGCGAATAAGCTTCTTTTCGAGACTGTTTATTAAGAAGTGAAAAACTGGTAAACTCAAAAATGGGACCAACTCCTACCCCTGTCTTAGGTAGCAAAATATTGGATATATTTGTCTGTGTCATGACACAAATATCACAGATATAATGACATTTGTGTTTCATACAACCCGTATTACATAGCCTGTAGAGGTATCACCGCACAACCCTGTATGGTGTCGTATGCTTTGTTAGACAACTTCCCTGCAGTCAGAGTGTAATCCTTGCACCTAAAATTAGACTATTATCACCAGCACCATTCTATCGAACTTAATGTTAACTCTTCGAGTACATTTCACAACTTCGAGGTGGTTTTAATTACTCCAATTGATTGCTATAATTACTCCAATCGATTACTTTAATTACTCCAATCGATTACTTGGAATTATTGAACATATGCCGAAAAAAGAAAGTAACGAGATTGATTCTTTTTGTTCACAAGATTACTTTCTCCGATTAGTGTAGACCACAGTTGACAACTGGGATCAGAACTTAAATTTTTGAATGAGTTTGGAAATCACCTTTGTATGAATGAACCCATCTTTTCGGGCTATACTTGCCGGAAACCTTATTTGTAGACAATTAAAGGTTTGGTTAACAAAGAATACAGTAATAAAGTTTCGTATATGGAAGTTCAACGACAGAGTATCGAAAAGCAAGGAACCAAATTCGAAGCAAGTTTGGACGTATTGTATGATGTTGTTAATGCGTTCGTCACTAAAGAGCGAACCAGCCGCAAAAAATATGTGTTTGAAGACTGGTCAGCTCTAAGTCACTTAAATAAGGTTTCGGAACCGTTTCTGAATTTGCTCGTCGTTGGTGAAAGGACAGTTAAGTTTATTTAATTGAAGTGATGTCGTTATTCATAAACAAATGTCGGAGCTTTTGATACACTTAACTCAAAACTACAAAATTCAAAAGAAAATTTGGCGTTGTGGCTCTGTTTCATTGATCAGCTTCAATAACTAATCGCAGAGTTTGTCTGACGTTTTTGGAAACTAATTTTAGCTTCAGACTGCATACTGTATGTCTTTCTCATCTAAATCTATACATGTTTACATAAAAAAATAAACAAGCTAGCCACCATACCATACTATCTTAACATATTTTACAAGTTACTTGGGTGTGGGGGAGGATCAATGGAGCAGATATGAGCCATTTTGACACAACGGGCGATAATATCAAGTTTCTTGGTGTTGCAGGTGAAATTAGCTTTCACAAAGTAATAATGCCTCAAGTTTCTTTTGTTTGGTGCACAAGAACCTGCAGATAGTTAAGGTTCACATTTGTAAGACAGTTTATCTTTACGTTAACTTTGTGGCTGGTAGAGTTGTTGATTCCCACAACGATGAGGCAATTAAAAATATTCAAGTTCTGACACCAAAAATGGAGCTGTAAGTTACTGTCCTTATAGCCTATCTCCATTTAAACACTTTTGTAGCAAACTTTCAAATTGCCAGATATTTCTGTTCGAATTATTTTTTCAGCATGGGGTGGATCTAATTTAATAATCTAGTGGGTTAAAAAAAATGTAACCACCAATGGGTTAGTGTGACGAATAACCTAAGAATAACCCGCTTATAGTTGTCAACTTTGTTCTCAAGTCTGAAGTTTATCTCAAAACGTCAACAAGGAGAGTCTCTGTACAGTGAACGGGCTGATAAGTTTGCAAACAATGGGGAATGACCATGTCGTATAATAGCCAAAAAGTTGACTTTCTTTGGAATGTCAAATTCGTGCTTATGTTTTTGTAAACTGCTTTTCTCATGAATTCGGCTTGTCATTGCTTGCCAGTTGTCAAAACCATTCCTACAAATTAGGGGGTTCCAATACCAAATTCGGGGTAAGATAACAAACTTAATAATCCCTAGGTAATTGTTTTATCTTTATTTTTTCTTAAGCATTTCTCACCAAAGCTGAGATGCATTTGAGATCTGGCTCACTTTTTATTTCTTGTCAAATACCTTGCTCCCTACGTCACAAAGTTTTGTGGTGCCACCACGCCCCTTTCATCCTAAAGTCAGCCTCTCACTGGTATGGTGGGTACACAGTGAAAGGATGAGTGGTACACAGAGAGTATGCTCCCATTTGACCCACTATCCAGACCCTGTGGAACTCAAAAGTCTAACTCTAAAACTTTAAAGCCTAAAATTTATATCCCCTCTGTTTTTGTAAACTTTATGTTGGAACTTGAAATTTAGGGTAGTGGTCTCTTGAACCATCTTATTCTACCAGTAACCAGTAATGTGCTTTCGAATCACAAGGCTTTATCAAACCAGTCACCACAGAAATCTCAGGCACTGGTAGTTATTTGCTTCAAACTTGGTGTTCAACTGTGGCAGTTTGGTCATTGCTGGTTTCCATCACACAGTCTTGTCTAAAGCTATTCTTCACCTTCGTCCATCAACATCATTGAACGACTAATAATCCTACAGCGTCTATATTAATCCAGCAATGCACTTCACCACACGCCACAGTTTCACCAATGCCTGTGTCGTTCTATCTGACTTTTATATTCCGTGCCATTCGAAATTGACCCGTAGCTTGACCTTCCCTCTGTACTTCGTACCAGAATTCTTTACTTAGGAGATGTCCTGTGGATCTTGCAGCTATTTCTAGGGGATTTACAAAAATAAAGGAATTGGCAATATTCTGACTGGACTCTTTCAGTTGTGGATCCTAACTCCAAATTGCTACTCCAGATTTGATGCCCTTACCCGTGATTTTCATGCCATCGAGGAAGAAAAGTGGCTTGCTAGTCCACCAAATGGTTTTCATCTACTAAGCGTGTAGGATGTGAGTGTAGGATGTGAGTCTCGAGGTGTAATCATCTTCCTGTTGTGCTTAAAATATTTTTATGTATCTGTATTTGGACCAACACAATATCTTAATTATACCTATTGATTCCCTGTATACCCAAATGTTTGGCAGGCACAATTCTACATTGAGATCTTTAATCTGAAGAATCCAGTGGTTTAAAGCAAGTAGCGCACCCAGGTTCTTTTACGAAACTACAGTTGCGAATTCAAAAATAATGGTTGTTATTCTTGTTATTCTTGTTATTCTTGTTATCCTTGTAATTTTTTAAAGTCTAATGGACCTATGGTAGTGGCTGAGGGTCTCAGGGAAGTCGCAGAACTACGAACTTAAACCCATATATCTGCACTAATAGAGTTGTTGAAAGAAAAGGACCATTAGTCCAAAAACATTTTTCAGAGTGTGGGTATGGAGAGAGAGAGAGAGAGAGGTTAGCTCCCAGTTAACCTCAAGAAGGCAATTCGCCTTTTATTGGAAGTCGCTTTACCATATCAAAATATTGTAAATACAGTCCAGGTTATGGACATATGTTTTTGTAGCTTTTTTACTTTTCCGTAATTTTAAAGTGATTCGTAAAGAGGACCATTGAATCATAGAATCAAAAAGTCTTAAAGGTCATGATTCGTGAACTTTTGAGCTTGTGAGTCGTGTCGTGGGTCGTGAGTCGTGAGTCGTGAGTGGCGAGTCGCGAGTCGGAGGTCATAAGTTGTGTGTCGTAAAGCCATAATTCATAAAGTCGTAAGTCATCAAATAGTAATCTGATAAGTGGTAAACTGTTGGTCTATGAAGGTGTCCGGTTGTGGATCATAAGTGGTTTTATCTTCAGGTCAAATTGCCATCGCTATCATTGTCATCATAGTTATCGTCTTCGACATTGGTGTCATTTGACATTTACATGGTCATAGCCAAAGGTGAATCCCAGCCATTCGTAATCTGCCACTCCCAGCAAACTTGCAAAAAACCAATCTCGGTGGTCACCCCTAACCACAGACAGTCGTCAGGTCATCTGTGATTCTATTCCTCACATCAAAGACATGAGAACAAACACAAACGAAATGGCACGGTCGCAGTCATCTGGATACTGGATGGTTTCTCCAAATCCACCATTAACAGATACTCCTCCTGTGTTTGGTGAGCACGCACTAGGGAGTTCAGGGCCGCAATTCAGGTTATCTTGATTTGGCTTTGTGCTTTTTCAGCAAATCAAAAAGTGCGTAGGGAAAACCACAATATTGGAATGTCATAAGTACAACTCGAACGTACCTTTTAAAATACCACATATCCTACACATTTCTAAGCTCATCTATTTTGTTCACCTCCTTTTTCAACTATAATGCTTTAGAAGCTTCTACTGCGCACATAAGAAATTACCGTGGAGTGAATTAGATGTTCCGTCCTCGAATGAGGTTGAAAACTTTGGTGAGACTGGAGCATTTCAAATTTAATCAAGGTGTCTCGAAGGAGATGGAAGATGATCGGCTCCATTGGTATTTTGGTGACCCACCATATCTCATACCACAACTAGGTAGTTGGGTGGGTAAAAAGAACTTCAAACGAGCCACAGGAGCAAAAAGAGGACGACAGGACTCGAACCCGCAGCCTTTGGAGGACGTCGTTCAAAGAACCGAAATCCAATGCGCTACCATTACGCCACGTCCTCTGATTGGTGTGTTACGAATCGTTTCTGGAAGTGAGACATATCTCACCTCGCTTATGCCCTTCTCCAGTCACAACATCAAATCCACCAGTTTTCCAGTGACAACACCAAATTAGACACAGTCTACTAGTAGACTTACTTCAATTACTTAGAATTATTTCATATTTATGTTATAGTCAATTGAATGTATGAGAAAAAAATGTGCATTAGGAACGGTCTGTATTGCTCAGGAGCATTCTGATCAGGAGAAGCTAGTAAATCACACCAGTGATTCGCCTAGCGGCTCTTCAACCCATTGTTGGATTTATTATTTGCTCACCCGCCCGCACTTCTACCGATAATATCTTTTCTTTTTTGTTTACCCGCCAGCGGGTAACTTATCTGGTAAGTGCGCCCGCATTCCGAGAAGTATATAAACCCCATGACTTTACTATTGTAATAGATCTCAATTTCATAGTAAGAACTGGGATTACTTGGTTAACCGATAACCACACTGAGGAATGGCGCTGTACGTCAAAGGTATGATTTAGACCAGTCCGGTTTCTAACAGGTGGAAAGGATGATCTGCGTTTTTGACAAATCAGTGGAAGTATTTAAGCAGGTTTTTAATTACATAGGAATATTTCATATTTATGTCATAGTCAACTGAATGAATGTATGAGTAAATATACTTAAAAGACTTACTTCAAAGATTTGGGGTTGAGGGTTGTTTGTCCATGTGATAGTCAATAGAATGTAAATAATGATAATAATAAATAGAAGTAGTTCAAGTGTGATCTGCTTACTTCGATTTCCTTGTTGACTTCACGCCACTTCTTTTTGGTTACTCAATGATAAATATATTAACTAACTGTGTCTAATCTACTCCTCTAGTGCAGGGGGCTCGCAGGTGCAGAACAAGTTGAGATCTCCAAAGGTATCGTCAACTCGCGCAACAGCAGGCCAGAACTTCTTCTCTCGCAGTCCAGCAACGGGGTAAGCTGCCTGCTCTCTAGTGTAGGGTCTATCCCAAGACTCAGACAGGAGATCCTTCTGAGGATGGGGGGCATTCTTGAGAACGTTGTTTTCTCGAGGAACCTTACCTTCCTCAATATCTCGAATTTCTTGTCGGATGGAGATGAGCGCATCACAGAATCGGTCAAGCTCAGCCAGAGACTCAGATTCGGTGGGTTCCACCATCAGGGTGTTGGCGACAGGCCACGACATGGTAGGACCATGGAAAGAGTAGTCCTGAAGTCGTTTGGCAATGTCGATGGCCTCAATTCCAGAGGTCGCCTTGAAGGGTCGCATATCCAAAATGAACTCGTGGGCACACTTGTCTTTGTTGTTAGTGTAGAGGATAGGGTAGTGGGGCTCCAGTCGCTTCTTCATGTAGTTGGCGTTGAGAAGAGCAATCTCAGTAGCCTTGAGGAGACCAGTGGCTCCCATCAGCTTGATGTAGGCCCAGGAGATGGGCAGGATGGAAGCAGATCCAAAGGGTGCCGCAGACACAGGCTGGATAGACTTGTCGGTGGACAAACCAGTAACATCAGCCATTTCCACGACAGGATGAGCGGGCAGGAAAGGAGCAAGATGAGCCTTAACTCCAATGGGACCCATTCCGGGACCTCCTCCTCCGTGGGGAATACAGAAGGTCTTGTGCAGGTTGAGATGGCACACATCAGCACCCATCTCGCCAGGAGAGGTGAGACCAATCTGGGCGTTCATGTTTGCTCCATCCATGTAAACCTGGCCTCCGTTCTTGTGGACAATGTCAATGGCATCCTTGACACCAGGCTCGAATACACCAAAAGTGGAAGGGTATGTTACCATGAAGGCAGCCAGGTTATCCTTGTGCTTCTCGGCCTTGGCAGCAAGATCTTCCAAATCCAACTCACCGTCTTTCTTGCACTTGACAGCAACTACCTTCATGCCAGACATGACTGCAGAGGCTGGGTTGGTTCCGTGAGCAGACACGGGGATCAGACAGATGTTTCGATTACCCTGGCCCTGGGACTCCAGGTAAGCTCGGATAACTCGCAGACCAGTGTATTCACCCTGTGCACCAGAGTTAGGCTGGAGGGACATTCGGTCGAATCCAGTGATATCGG
Organism: Yarrowia phangngaensis; assembly: GCA_900519005.1. Taxonomy (NCBI): domain Eukaryota; kingdom Fungi; phylum Ascomycota; class Dipodascomycetes; order Dipodascales; genus Yarrowia; species Yarrowia phangngaensis. Next base: position 492,884 of record ULGR01000006.1, read on the forward strand.
CAAGATCCTGTTCCAGTTCGTTGAGCAGCTCCTTATAACCCTGGGCTTGGTTGAGAGGCACAAAAGGATGCAGCTGTCCAAACTCAGGCCAGGTGATGGGGGCCATCTGAGTGGTGGCGTTGAGCTTCATGGTACAACTTCCCAGAGGAATCATAGCATCAGCAAGAGACAGGTCCTTGGACTGAAGATGCTTCATGTATCGGAGAAGCTCAGTCTCAGAATGGTACTTGTTGAAAACCTCATGCTTCATGTACTTATCAGTTCGAAGCATATCCGAAGGAATGCTAGCAGTGACGTTTCCAGCAGCAGCCTCGAGATCAGCCTCAGTGGCTCCAAACACAGAAGCCAGCTTAACAAGGTCAGAGTGAGTCACGGTCTCGTCAAGAGTCAGAGAAACCGTCTTATCGTCAACCTTGCACAGGTTGATTTCCTGAGCCTCAGCAGCAGCAATAATCTTGCTAGCGTCCTCAACCTCCAAGGTAAGAGTGTCAAAGTAGTGTGTGGTCAGTACCTTTACGCCCTTGGTTTCAACCGCCTTGGCAAGAATTGAAGTAAGCAGGTTGACACGTTCAGCAATCTTCTTGAGACCCTCGGGACCATGGTAGATGGCGTAGAAGGCACTCATGTTGGCCAGAAGAGCCTGGGCAGTGCAGATGTTGGAAGTGGCCTTTTCACGTCGGATATGTTGTTCACGAGTCTGAAGGGCCAAACGATAGGCCTCTCCCCCAAGTCGGTCTCGAGACATACCAATCAGACGACCAGGCATCTTTCGGTGCTGACCATCAGCCACAGCAAAAAAGGCGGCATGAGGGCCTCCATAGCCCATGGGCACACCGAATCGCTGGGAGGTTCCGAGAACAATATCGGCTCCAAAAGTGGAAGGAGGTTTGAGGAGAGTGAGAGCCAACAGATCAGCAGAGACACAGAGTAAGCTACCCTTACCCTCGTTTTTGAGAGTGTTGCTGAGGTTCTGGTAGTCGACAATGGACCCGTCGGTGGTGGGGTACTGGACTAGCACACCACAAACCTGATCAATGGGGAATTCGGATTCTCCAGATGTAATGCTAGCAACATCAACAACCTTGACATCCACATCCAGACACTTGCTTCGAGACTGTACAACTGCAATGGTCTGCGAGTGGACATTCTTGTCGACCAGGAAGTAGCTTCGCTTACCCTTAAAAGCATTAAAGGCCATTGTGACAGCCTCAGACGCTGCAGTTCCCTCATCCAGAAGAGATGCATTGGCCACAGCCATACCTGTAAGCTCAGTGATTACAGTCTGGTAGTTGAGAAGGGCCTCCAGTCGACCCTGACTGATCTCAGGCTGGTAAGGGGTGTATGAGGTGTACCAAAGAGGGTTCTCTAGCACGTTTCGCTGGATCACGGGAGGGACAACAGTACCTACATATCCCTTTCCAATGTAAGACTTGAATACCTTGTTCTTGGAGGCGATCTCAGCCAATCGAGCAGTCAACTCAGACTCAGAGAATCCGTTCTTGGGCTGAACAGCAAGAGGTCTTTTGGTAAGAACATTGGGGGGAACAACATCTGACACAAAGCTATCCATGGCAGACTCGGCAGTCTTGTAGTCAAGAGCTCGTAGCATCTTGTTGACATCAGCAGACTCACTACCCACATGTCGTCGAAGATAAGTATCTAGGGGACGGGTTGCTGCTGAGAGCGTGGACCCGAATCGGGTCTTTGTGGCGGAAAGTCGCAGAATTCGACTAGTCCGGTTAATTGTTCGCAGCATCTTTGTGGTAACAAGAAGAGTCAAACACAGAAACAACCGATCAGGTTGTATATATAAAAAATTAAGGTTTGACTCAGTGATTCACTGAGTATGGGGCACGATGGATGGTTGAGATGCAAGGGGTATGTTCCGGGAAGAAAACAGTTACTCTCGTTGTCTATATATACATCCATTGACATTTCTTCCATTTTTGTGTCTTTCTTATTCACATGAACCCCCGTTATCATTATATCGTAATGATATCTTTGCTCTGATTCCAACTCTGTTTGTGTTATCTCGAGAAGATTAATTGGCTTAAACTTTTAGGTGAAATTTCTGGGGTATAGTGTGGGTGATGGTTTGTGATCTGAAAATGCTCATGTTTGTGTCAGCTGTTCATAAAGTATTTTAACAGAGTACCGTGGAGTTGAGCTCACCAGTGCTCTTCATAAGACAGTATAATGTTTTGGAAATAATGAAAAATACCCGAACTCATCCCATGGCAACAAGTTCAGGGTCCTTAGTCCCTACAATCACAATCTGCATCAATAACCGTTGCTGTGCCGCATCTACACCTACACTGGAATTGAATCGAGCTGACGAAGCGAGGGAGTTTGCTATCGGTCACTGGGTTCTTTGAGAACGAATTGTCATTTTTGATTGTTTTTCGTTTTTCTTGATTCCCCCACAACGGTTTTCAGCAAGTCGTAGATACCCGGAAACTTACGTCAATGAGGTTTTTTAACTTTCGATGAGTTGAAAAAAAAAGTCAACCCCAAAAAACGCATTCTTCCACGCATTTCATACCCTTGGTTCCGACGGCTTTTCTTCTTTTCTAAACATCTGATTTTTTCTATCTTCCTCCCACCACCCAGACTCACGACTCGCCCTCATCAATTACCTGCATCCCCTCTTTTCAGTCTTTACTCCAACACATAACTTTATTCTTGTCGCGTGTACCGAGGATAAACGCACGCTTGCATGAAATATATTAACGAACAAAACAAATAACGCGAGAAGAGGTACCCACGTTATTTCCAACTCGAATGAAGCGTTCCTTGCTCGACTGTGTAGTAGGACCCGGGATGATCAAGCTCTCATGGCCAGCTTGCTGGGCTTTACTTCTTTGACCACTGACTCTGTGCTCGTGGATATTTGTAACACTTGTTATGGATGATTTGTTTACTGTTCATACTTTTTTGTATTTGCTCCATTAGCCATGCTGTCTGACCATAGTGCTTGTCCTACTACCAGGAGCTGGAGACTGATAGTAATGTCATGCTTCCCCTATTCTACATGTATATCCAGGCCAGAAGTAGGTTCGAATAAGTTGCCTTCGTTGTTATACCAACCCATCTTTCGAATGATTGCCTCAATTATTAGGGTTGTTTCATCTAATAATCTCACCTGGACTGTTTCCTGGGCTAAGGTGGTCTATCTACTGATCTCATATGGTTGGTCTCTGTTCACTGGGTTAAGGGGCTTCATTCCTGCCACCAACCTTAATTGTGAGACTGGTTAACTCCCAACACAGGGTAACTAACCAACCCTATGCGCTGAACTCTATAAATATGTACTGAATAGGGAAAACTTTTCTTCTTAACCATTCACCAAACCACAAAGCACCATTATGACAAATATGTGATACCCAATCAAGGGAGTGGCCCAATGATGAGTACACTCCCTCATCAAACGAACAGTGAGTACATCGAACCATTAGGCAGCATGTGATGATCCAACAAACCAATCAAACTAGAGTATGTGAAGCAATTTATGATCACAACGTTTTTTGCATGTCAGTCTGAATTTTGAATATTTGGTGAACTCTTTTTCTTGAATAATACTAACAACAGCCCCATCTATGATACCTCATCCAGACACCCTCTGCTCCCACTGCATTGTAAAAGGTATGTACCCCCCTCTTGCCCAGACCACACCTCATGTGATGATTAACTACTTTAAGTTGGAATTACCGACTGAATGTACTCTTTTCCATGTTAGATAACAAGTTGCTGCTTTACTGATTTCGTGAAGTCAATCGATGTTTGTCTTTTCAAAACCATTTTACTAACACCAGGTATGTTGTGACAGCTGCCAACGTCATTCCCCAAAATGATGAACCATAGCACTGGGCACCGAAAAAGAATGAGTGACAAGCTTTAAGAAGGCCTAGAAAACCTTCGTTACTGACCACAACGGCAACAGCATTGCAGCTGTTGGCTACCGAGTGTTCTTGCATCCGTTCTTATCGCATGTACTAACACCAGTCAATATAATCTTTTCTACAACCTTTTCATTCTAAAAGTGAGTACATTCCGCACAAACATAAACGTGCCACCATTATGATGATTTCCTAGATGACGAGTCGGAATGGGGCTTCCCCTTGACGACACAAACTTTTAATACCATTCATGCCTTCTGAATTGATGGTTGTTTGTTTAGATATTTCGCTGTACGGATTGAAACTAACCCAGTTAATATGTAGTTCTGATGCAAGTGTGTCATGAATCCAACCGCGATTAGAGTGATGATTTCAGAAAAATGACAAGCATATGTCTGACTCTCAAGTGGAGATAAATTTTCTTACGTCTGACTAATCGCACTAGAAATTAAGAAGTGAGTACCCCTACTGGAGAACTTGTGATTGGATGATGATTTACCACAATTCACGACGGTCTACTGTGCCCCGAAAGGGCCTTGATGATAATCTGCCTGTGACAAGGCGTGGAACTGATTTTTCCAAGATGGTGTTTATTTCTATTTGAACTAATAACTAACCTAGTACCTTAAATAGCAGAAAAACGATACGTATAGTCAATAATAATATACTAACTACACTAAGGCTCTTTATCTAGTACAATCTATTATTAGTTACTACTTGTACGATATTTTTAGTTTTATCATCCCAACTCCCAGAATTAGACAGTCTCCTCAAAGGCAGACTCGATAGGCTTTTCCAACAGGGCAGCATGGCCAAGAATCAGAAAGCCAGAGGAACCAACAATCCACAGAATGGTGGAAATGGGAGAAGCGAAAAATCCCAGAGGGATGGCAATAATCATTAAGCCAGTATATAGCTGGGAGGAGGTTAGGGTAGTGAAACCCAGGTTGAGATCATTGCCACCAAGAAAAGAGATTCCATAGAGACCTAAGAACACAAAGCCAATAACAAACAACAGGAGCCAGTTGGTAAGCAGGGAGTACAAAGACAACAGGCCAAAGATGATGGCGTAGTTGGTGCTGAAGTATCCCAGATTGAAGTTGATTCGGGCCTGAGCTTCTCCCCAGGTGGGGGGTTTGGACACTCGTCGGAAATCGAAAAAGTCAGTAGGCGACTTCAGGTTGGCGAATCGGTTCTGCAGGTTGGCGCCCTCGGTCTGAGTTAGCAGCTAGAAAGGGTTACAATCGTGCAGAGCAACGATTCATGTGATACTCTTCGTGACGACACCACAATTTTACCGTGGTTGGGGTCGTACTTGTTCTCATATTCGCGTTTGTGCTCATACTGGTACCTGTGATTGTGACTGACAGCAGATAAGCCAAGCAGTGGTATCTACAGAAACTAGCCAAATTGGTAGGCACGCAGCTTTTTTAGTCAAACAGCTTGGAGAGATTCTACAATCTCCCTCCTACTGTCTCCACAATCATACTCACTCTCAATCGTTCAAGGTTGAATCGATCAGACAACCCAGACAGCTGTGGTTAGCAAATGGAATGTTTCTGTGCCGGTGCAGTCACTAAAAATACTCACTGAGCTAGAACCCATAGATGTGATAGCGTCCATTATTGTTTAGTTATGTTTTATCGTGAAATCACAGAAGAGGTAGTGCTAGTTTCCTAACTGTGTTTTTTCATGCAGGACCCTACATTGGCTATCCATGTCTTAGCTTGGGTTAGGGGTTATTTTACGAGATACGTTAGTAACTCAGTGCCTCACTAGTTTTTGATTTCTCAAGGTAACATCACTATTTAAATCCTTCTGATATATTTCTCATTCTTTTTTTTATACACCCTTTTCATAATTGTGCTTCTTGGGTTTTTATTTTATTGATTTTTAGTTTTGCCACATTCTGCCAAGTCATCGTCTTCCTTGTCTTGGAATTCCCTTTTGAAGTATCAGGATGTCTTTTACAACAACGACACGTGGAAGAACAAGAACAGAAGAATAAACTTTCCTTGATTTAAAAATACAAAGTACTGCAGGTAACCAGTGCAAAGAAACACTTCTCAAGTCAATTTTAGCTATTTAATGGGCATTGTTTACTCATTGAATAGACATCATTTAGAAAAGTTCAAATTTTGAGGTCTCCACTTGATGACAGCTACTGGATAATATTGAGCCCAGAGAAACAAAATTGTACAACCCTAATCCAAACCTACCCAATATGGTTCGTTGTGTGATGAGAGAAAGGAAGTAGAACACAGAACCTCGCAGAAATTCTACATGAGAAGAAGTGAGGAATTAATACACAGCAAACTAAAAGAAAATGCAAGTAACAAAAAAAAAATGATAAAAAAATGTGAATTTATTTCTCAGAGTAAGAGTATTGGAGTTTTGATCCACCCTGTTGCATGTCTCCCTCTTTTTCCTTTTTTTTTTCCCCCCTTCCTTCTATAGAAAGGTTCTCTCCAAAATTACTTTATCTGTACTCCCAAATTTTATAACAGCACTTGCCATTCAGCACAACTATTTATCAGGTTCAATTCTATTTTCATCTCACTTGTGTCATCACATCATGTCATTTGTATACTACAAATTCAAGTCACAGAAAGACCCGTCCAAAGTTGTATTTGACGGCACTTCCATTTCTGTGTTTGATTTGAAGCGTGAAATCATCACATCCAATAAGCTGGACAAATCTGCTGACCAGTTTGATCTGGCTATTGTTAACCCTGATACCAAAGAAGAATATACCGACGACAATGAATTGATTGCACGATCTTCATCAGTTCTTGCCAGGCGACTACCTTCACGACCAGGAAAGGGTGAAGCAGCTCGATATGTCAATGGGGCACCGCCAGTGACACGATACAGACGAGAGGATCAAGAAGTGGCTCAGCCGACCCCAGCAACAACAACTACCGGATCTTCAGCTGGAGCAGAGGATGACCTCATCAACGCCATGTTTGCTGCCCAGGGAGAACAGTGGAAAGAGACTCAGAAACAAATGGCATACCAAACTCCAGTTTATAACAGACCTTCAGCCTCTGGAAAGCCTCTTTCAGCTAACGCCAATAATCCCCAGGCAGCAGCAGCCCAGGCCCAATATGGAGACACGCCACCAGAAGGATACATGTGTCACAAGTGTGGTAAGAAGGATCATTTCATTTGGAACTGCCCTACCAACAACGACCCTAATTGGGAAGGAATGCGGATGAGACGAACTACAGGTATTCCCAAGTCATTTCTAAAAACTATTGCTAAGCCCAATATGAATGAGGATGACCTTGATGGCAAATCGGCTGTGCTGATTAACGAGGATGGTGAATATGTAGTACAAGTAGCGGATCAGAAATCTTGGGAAAAACAAAAGGCTCGGGCCCGACACGCTGTGGAAGACACAAAGGCCAAGAAAAATATCGATATCCCTCCTGAGTTGATTTGTCCACTTAGTAAAAAATTGTTCGATCATCCAGTCATTACCCCTTGTTGCAAGACCACGTATTCTGAGGATGCAATTCAACAGGCATTACTGGATGGCGATTTTGTGTGCCCAAAGTGTGGTACAGAGGAGGTTCTCCTAGATCAGCTGCATGCTGACAAGGACATGGAAAAGCGGGTTAAGGAGTATATCAAGAAGGAGCAAGAGAAAGAAGAGCCAGATACTAAGCGTATCAAGGTAGATGATGGCACGGAAACTCCACCAGCTGCTGCTTCTTCCAATGTCGCAAATGCCCCTGCTGGAATGCCACAAATGCCCTTCATCCCTCCCCAGATGATGCCATTCTTCATGAAACAGATGGAGCAAATGCGGAAAATGGGAATGCCCGTACCTCCCATGCCCTTTATGCCTCCGATGGGAGCTACTGGCCCAGGTAATCAAACATTTGTTGCCAACCCCAACGGAGTCACTAACGGCCAGTTCATGGACAAGGGTGCCAGACGACAACAAATGAGCCAGAAACGAAAGTTTGACGACCGTCGCTAGTTGTATCTGTTTTATATTGCATTTAATTTATATGGAGTTTTGGGTCATTACTAGAGCCCTTTGCTTAGTGTAGGTTGTATGTCGCTTGAACAACAAAAAGCAAGTCAAATAATGAATATATATGTGGTACTACTTTTAAGAAATGAAAATACGAAACAAATTACCTCACCTCAGAGACAAAAATTAGTGCAGATCGGACACTGTGCCACCAAAGAACAACGCAAAAGTGGTGGCGTTGCTATCTATCATTCAGCACAAAAACCCGATCTACGATAAAGAAATTCGGATGTGGACTCTTTTCGCACTTTTTTGTTGAACCAATTAGAAGTATCGAACATCTGAATCTTCTTAATTCCCAAACTTCGCCATGCAAAGTAATCTGTCTGTCACTCTGGGAAACGATATTGAGACCATGAGATTCCACATGACATACGGATCCAGGACTGCTTGTTCCAGTGAAGTCAAACCTCATTGAAACTAATACATTCAACCCCTCATAATATTAACACGGTAGCATTGTTATTGGTTAAGCTAGTTTAATGGAAAAATGCGGTCCTGCTATAGAGATCAGGTGACTGGGGAAGTTTCTGATTTGACTAGAAATCTTCACCAAGCGCTCTGCTGACATATCCTTGGTGATATGCATAGAAAGCAACATTTAACAGCTAGTATCTACTATATTAGCCTACTGTTTCGCATGTGTATTTACACAAGCAGTGTGTTGCATGTAATCTCCAAGGGGGTCGTTACTCCTATGAGATATATCATATCTTGGTAAGTGATGAACATCTAGGTGCTCAGTGTATTGTCGCTCGAACTTTGAGACACTATCGTAATATGATTTCCATAGATCAGAAGTTTATTTCATATAGCTGGATTATTCCATATATAGATTGATTTAACGAAGGGTTTGGGGTAGATTGCAAGAATTGAGAAAGGATCTCCCATCATCAATTACTCATGAATGAACCTTTCAGCAGACTGATTTGGTGTCCAGCATATCTGGTGCTCAGAAATGGACCATTCCTCCTTTCAAAGACCTCAGCCCACACTACCAGGGAGTGGGTGCTAGTACTGTAACTCCCTACTCCCAACTGATTCTCAACAGTGATATAATATATATTATTGGGTCTCAACAGCATCAATGTTTCCCAAAAAAACTCAAAAAGATTCTGGAGACAAAAAGTTCGTAGTTCAATTCAAGTAGAAATTAAAAGTAAAAATAAATACTGGCCCTAGCCTTAGAGGGTTGGTATACATACTATCTAGGACGAGGTCGGCCTCATCAAGTAAAAGGAAGGATCTTTACAGTAGTACGTGGCCAAACCGAAATTGATACTTATGTCGTCCAATCATAGGAGTTTCACTATTATTTGAGGATTTAATGTCTTGGTATACTGAATGTGTCACCTCGAATCCACCCAGTCCTACAAGGAGTGTCTGGGTGGCTGCAAACTTGGTATTATGGGGTAAAAAAAGGTGTCTTTCATGGCCCCAGACCCAGGATGTGACAACTCAACCAAACAATAATGTTCCACAAGAGCTTATTTACTTACCAAAAAATAGAAAATAACTTATAAAAAATAAAAAAAAGCACACAAAACAAATAAATGAAAAAAAATAAAAAAAATAAAAATAAAAACCGAACCAAACAAAAACAACAAAAATGAAAAAAACAAAAATTAGACACGAGTAGATCTCCACCAATAGTGACGAGTAACAAATAAGGAAACTTCAACGGGCGCCCACCTTGAGAACCTCGAACAACAGCACCTTAAATGAACTTAAAAAACATATGTAATAAAATATCATGATATTTATCATCATCCTCACGATTTCTTGAGTTATGTTCCGAAATCATAAACATATCATCCATCAGAAGACCTCATTAATGATTGAACCAACTTGCGATATTATAGATGTTCACGATTGCTTTTAAAGGACAACAAAGACAATTAAATTACAACCTGTGTCTCAGTAGTCACTGTTATTTACCAAAAGGTTTAGATTTGAATGCAAAAAACTAGTAGTAGGACATAAAATTTAAACTATAACATTCGAATTCAAACGATTATGCCTTATTCGGAAATTTCATATATCTAAACTATATCTTGCACCATAAGGATTCGTTTAATAAATAGAAATTGAAAGCAAAAAGTATAAGAACATGATGTGAAACAAAATAATCAACGATTCATTGATTTTATATTATAAGTGGAAACGTATATTCTAATGTCACGTTGAGTTACCTTTTTAAAGACTTAACGTGCCACTATCAAATACCAGTCTGGGCCGCATCAATTGAAATTATTAAGAACTACTCTATGGATTCGGTGTGGTTTGGACTATTTATTCAAGCGAAAGGATTTTCAATTATCCGACTGATTTTATTATATTGAAGCAATCTGGGAACAGACTTGCAACATATGATTATATGTAGTATTTTTTTTAAGAGAATGAAATTAATACTGTTTTTTTATTTTATGTAGTTGTACAATTTACATCTATTTTCAACTACAGCTACTCATTCATTTTTTTTTGGCAAATTCGTTTCAATTGTGTTTTCCATACATTGTTACTTTTTGATCTTTTTAGTTTATATATTCTGTTTGCTTAATTTTTTGGTTTTTTTTGATTTTCAATTTTAGGATATGGTCTTTATATTTTGTTCTGTGTAAAACTATTTAGCTTTGTTTCATTTTTTTGTTATTAGTTCTTTGTGATTCCACATTAATATGTTTCTTGAATCACTATGTATATAATCCGTCTTGGTTTCAATTTTTTTTTTCGCTATTTAATTCATTATACAACCATTATGATAACTAGGGTTTCTTGTGTCTCAATATATTTTGATAGTTTGAATAGTACTCTATCTATACAGAATGTAATGTACTCTCTACTATCACTTGCCAGTTTTGTATACTATTGGTGGAATGCATTGATATAGTCTACAAAATATTCCTAACAATCCGTGAAACATCCTACTCATTAGGTTAGATCTATTTCCAAAGTGTACTTTGTCGGTCAAACCCCTCACACATCCCTCCCATTTAAATTAACTAATTAGATAGGTTCTCCTTAGTCTTGCAACTTAATATTACATAGTCTTTTGAGCATGAACTTAAAACAATGAAGAGTTTCGAACAGGAACATCTAACTACAAGTTTGCCATCAATAATGACAACACCAAGAACTTTGAAGGAGGAATTTGAACATGCCCTGGATCTAATTGATGATATTAAATCATCAAAGGATGATTTCGTTTCTGAGAAATATCAATTGAGAGTTAAGGAGACTCTGGAGTCTTTGGATCTCTGTTCAAAGAAAGTTGCTTCTCTAGGAATATTTTCAGACAACGAATCATGGGATGACATTAAAACTAATGAAATTGTTTATATGACAATTCCCTACCACAAAGCCCTGGTATTAGAACGGGTGTTAGTTAATGCAACTAACGACCGCAAGACTCTCGCCTATCATCAAGTTACCAGCTACAATGACTTCCTTAGAACTCTCGATAACTATGATTTGCTACCAAAAACTCACCTGTCGCGTTTAAGAGCATTCTTATCAGGGCAATTGACACTTGACAACTTTGGACCCAAGGTTAAAGATCTCTCTGATATGCTTCGCCCTTCAGATGCTGCCCAGTTCAGAGCCGAGAAAATTACGAAGCACAAAGCAGAGAAGGAATTGGAAGTGCATTTAATGCAGCTCCGGGAAATTGAAAAAAATCAAAAAGACGAAGAATCTCCAAATGTAGATGAAGATGTTATTCGCCAGCTAAGGAAAGATGAGCTCAAACTATATACCCTCAAAAGCCTAAATACTCTGGAAATGCTTAGCATGGAGGTTCAGATGCTGGCCCGCGCCCCTAGCTTTCCTGAACCCTCTATAGACCTGATCAGACAGGCTCAAATGGGACAGGATAGAAGGGAGAGACATGTCAATGACGAGACAGGATTTACAGAAAAGCTAGAAAGCAATCCCATTACAGAAGCTGGTCGGCCTATTCTTGATTCCATGGGCAAAATAAACAGACCTTTTAAACTAGTAAGTACTCGTCAGCAAATACAGAACAAGGTACGTGGAACAGGCCAGTACCTGCCCACAATGTCTGTCGAGGAGTATCTTGAAGAGGAAAGACGGCGCGGAGGCATTATCGAGGGAGGCGGAGAGATTCCATCCACTGAAAAAAATGACAACGATATGGATGAGGAAGCCGCAGACCGAGAGACAATGAAGGCTCGTGAGTGGGATGAGTTCGTTGAAGCAAATCCACGGGGTAGTGGAAATAAGATGAATATGGGATAGCCTGTTTAGTCATTCATATTGGTGATGGGGAGCCGTATGAGAGCTCGTAACCTGACTGTACGTACGAAAAGGTTGTTGTCCAAGAGTAAACAAATGACAAAAGCGTGTATATACTATTGTGATGTGATTCGAAATGCCATTTCTGGTCAGCAAGGTGCGGCTTCTTCAAGCGCTTCCAGCCCACGCAACAAGTTTTTTAGTTTCTGGTTGTGAGAACAAGCTAGAAAACGATTCAGCGAGATTGGACTCTTCAATCGATAGATGTCGATTTCACAAGGTTTCTCAAAGCATGACCATTTTATAGTTCCATTACGTCACTAGACTTCCAATCTTTCAATCTACTAAGGCATAAACATTTCAAATAAGTGGCCACTTACTCAAATTGTTTCAAAAGCAATTTAATCACGAGTAAATTAGGCCATATTTATCATTACAACCAATGGATATTATCTGTTAAGGAGCTTCTGGCAGTATGAGACTATTCAACTTTATCCACCAAATCATTCTCAGAATGAACATTCTGAATTGTTCTATTGAACTTTATTTGGCGTGTTGACACAAACCACCACGATTACTGGAGAATATAATGTTGCTTTATTTAGGTAAGACATTCGGAATTAATTATAGGTATATTCGATGCCGTTTCAGCAATTTTTACTCTCACTTTCTTTCACATTACAAGGAGGCATTTTGGAACATCGGAAACTCAACTTCCATTAACACTAGTGTCCAATGCACCTCAACAGTCTAATTTCGTCATAATGGTATAAGCTTCACCAAGGTTAACCCAACAGGTGAATATAAGTTGACCTTTCTTCTACACTACCCCGGGAAAACAGATAATGACAACTTCAGCTACACCCGATTATAGCCACCCTGAGGTATACGTCAACAACGACAAGGACTCGTTTGCTTACACCTCATCAAGAGATCGATGGCCACACATCCTCACAGGTGTCATTGACGATGTCCACAAAACTATTGGGGAAACCGCTGAAGAGGAGAAACGAGACGAACTAAAGAAGGTTCTTGAGCAAATCACTGCTTTGAAACATGCTGTCGAACATGACAAACCTCTCAAAGAATTACCCAACGTTGCAGATGACATTGCCATTTACAACCGTCTTTTGGTAGAGAATCCCACATCCTGGCTTCAGGGAGGATGGGTGTTTGTCGAGTGCTTTCTTTACAGAGAGTTGCAGGCATACTTTGACCAGACGAAGCATTGGAAATCTTATGACGTATTTGGACGACAAAAAGAAGATGCGTTCAAGGCTTCTTCTGCTGGTGTTGCTGAGCTCGCTGCTCGATACCAGGCTCTTGCTCAGCAACTAGACAATGTATCAGATGAGGCTGTTCTCTGTGAATTGTTCAAGGAGTTTTCCGATATTTCTCTGTGGGGTAATGCGACTGATCTGTCTTTGCTAACCACCATGAGTTTGGATGAGATCAAGAATCTACAGGGTGCTGAGGTTCGAAAGAAGAACGAGGAGAATATTCTCGTAAATCATATTCAGGATGCCTGGGATGTGCTGTACTCCGACTCTCAGGTGAACGGTGGTTCTCGAGTTGACATTATTTTGGATAACGCAGGTTTTGAACTGTATGCTGATCTTTCTCTGGTTCTGTTCCTTCTTGACTCAAAGCTTGCGAAAAATGTCATCCTTCATCCCAAGAATCTCCCTTGGTTCGTCTCTGATGTCCTCCCTATTGATGTTGTTAAAACAATTAATTATCTAAGTGACGCTTCATTCTTTCCTGACGGCCGTGAGCAGATTGACTACTTCGTGTCCAAGATACAGGGATATCTTGATGACGGATCGCTCTCTATTAGAACTTCTCCTTTTTGGACCACCCCTCGATTCTTTTGGGACATCAACCCTAAGGGCGCGGATGGTGGTGACCAGGTTTGGGAAGATCTTAAAGACTCTGCACTTGTAATTCTCAAGGGTGATCTAAACTATCGAAAACTCACTTGCGATGCTTCTTGGCCTAGAGACACCTCATTTCATACTGCGCTAGGACCTCTTGGTGTTCATGATGTTCGTGTTCTGTCATTCCGAACTTGCAAAGCTGATGTGGTGGTCGGTCTCAAGCCTGGTCAAGACAAGGAGCTAGAAAAACAGTGGGTTGAACTAGGAAACTCCAACCCCCTAGGCTGGTGTTGGTCAGGCAAGTATGCTGTCATTGAGTTCAACGATGGCCAGAAGCAATAGAATAGTTATAGAACCTTTAAATATACTAGATGATAGACCATAAATAATGTCGGTTGCGTATAGTTACTCAAGGTAGTCTTGAATTGTTGAGTGATTTTCAAACCTGAGAGCGTTTATAATAATCAGACAATAATCCGAAAGCGATAGGTGGACGTGTCCCATGTTGCAGTATGTTCTTCTGTTATACGTAGTTCCCCATTGGTAGTTATAGCCACCAGATATAGGTATATCTGGTAGTTTATGGCATGGTACACTTCCTGGCCTTGAACTTCTTCGACGCGACGGTAATTACATTTCAGCACATCCTCACCAAGGTGAGTGCCACTACCAGAACTTCCTATCCCAACAAGTGATATGTAAGTTGGATACATTTTGTAATACTAAATAGTACCACGCATAAGATGCTACCAGATTTGAACTCACTCTATGCATGATTTTCAACATCAAACTGTTCAGACTATGCGACTGCGGTTCGTCATCCACTTAAATCGTATTGGGTTACAACACTGGGAGATGGTAATTTAGTAAAAACACTTTTTGCTTTTTGACTCCTTTCATCCAGAATTATTAATAATCTTCAGAAACAATTCAAAACATCAAGTTTTTTTCCAGTTCGGTATAAAAGTTGGCCAACATAGTGGTTTTTCTGGATATAGGATCTAGACTTAGGTATTAGGATACCTAGAAAAAAAGTTAACCCAAAATAATTCTCTAAAGCTACTTATGAGCAAACAGATATATTCACGTTACCTGATTTCATGTGGTGCTCATGATTGAAATGAAATCACTTGCACAATCTTGCATAAAGTTTGCTAGCAAACCACAGTAAAGTTCAGTTGAGAATACCATCTTTCAATGATTAGGGTCAACCAACTCTATTTCGAAGTAATGTGGTAGGATCCGCTATTAACACACTGGGCAATTAAGTGAAAACTGGGTGGGGTTGGGAGAAAGAAAAAAGAAAACGGGTGAGGAATGTTTCCATTACTCTAAGGGAAGAGCATTGCTAAGTTATCAGCCAAATGCTTTCAACCAACAGTTGTTCACTCATATGTGTTAAGTTTTGTAGGAGCTGCTTTCTAATTTTTCTCTCATTGACTATACTTTCTCATTACCCTTTCCATCAGGTTGTCGAAGAAGTAAGGCTCTAATTATGGTAAATGATCTCATTTTTTTCCTTTCTATCGCTGAGCTTATATTTGTGTAACTTCAAAGCTCTTCCCAAGACCAGCCCATTGTTTTATCCAATACCCCCAGAAAGTCATATAGGGGCATTTGAAAACAAGGCTACACTAGTAATTCTTTAGGTAATAATGCAGTTAGCACACACAAAACACCGAAGTCATCAAAAAGCAGAGCCAAAACTAACAATGTGAACATGTCAACTGAGAGTCCTTGCAAAATAAATAATGATTACTGATTCTAATAAATAAAAGGACGAATGACGCATATCACAGCTGTCCTGCCAATCGCCTTGCCAATTCGACCCGTTCTTTTTGAAGTTCAATCATCTGACGTCGCTGCTCATGTGCCCGTTGAGCACGTTCTTTTTCCCATGCTAGGCTCTGTTCCAACGTATTCCGTAACTGCTCTGTTTCATTGACTAAACGCTTGAGCAAATCTTGACTCGCATTAACAGAGCCCTGGCCCACTTGGCCTACGGCGTCAATCAAGCCTTGTACACTTTGCACATTTCCCAAGTTCAGGCCTATAGGATTCAATTCCTGAGCCAAGTCAGCTTGGAGATCTGACTCGATGTCATCAGAAAGCAAAGCAGAAAAATCTGGGTTTGCAGCTGGATTGGTGCTAGTGTTTGGCTGATCAACATTACTGAGTCTTGAGCTAAACCCATCTTGAGATTCTTGACTTGGTCCCGGTATAGTTGCCAGTCTAGCCGGCGAAGGCCGCTGTTGATCCATTTGAGAGATGGGCTCCTGTGATAGCGCAGATGTCGATATACGAGTTTCATGCTCACTTAACCCGATTCCAGATTCATTCCTCCACTCGTCCAAGTTAATCACGTGTCCCTTATACTGCAATCGTTTGTCCTTAGACTTACCAGAATTTGGTCGTCTGGGATCGTTAAGATTCGCTTCTTTACGGTTTGCCACCATCGTAGGAGCAGTTTGTGGTGAAACAGACATGGTATGCTGACCTCCTGGTACTGGTGTTGGCATTTGGGGCTGTGTCGTTGGGTTCATTCGGATTGGCCGATCAAAAACAGTCTCTCCTTTAAATAGTAGACGTTCATCTCTAACTTTTCCTTGCTTTGCCTTGTCTATTGCCTCCCGAACCACCTGCAAGTCACGAACAAACTGCTTTGAGTATTCAGAGTTTGTAAGCGATTCAGGATCGTCAAGGATTTCCCGGAGTTTCCGAGCCAGTGCTTGCCTCCCTATGTCATAGCCATTCTCTTCAAGCTGGGATGCTACCTTCGCGTGAAAGTACCGTTTGTCTCGCTCCAACAGTGCAAGATTTGCCCGTGATATCTTGAGTATCAACTCCTTTAGGTCTTTTGAATAAAACACTCGTTTTTTCCTTCTAACCGGACTCACAAAATGATCCACCTTGAACACCATAGACCCTGAGGTGTCCATCTTGTATGACTTGGTTGTGCCTATAATGCTGGGATGTGATGGTATTCATAGGGTTTTGGATACTTGCTTCATGCAAGGGACAACTTATTTCTGTAGGTAACTTTCGTTTAAGGGCGTGTGAAAGGGTACAAAATAACAAAATCATTCTAAAGCTAACAGGATTGGTATTTCAAAATAAATTATTACCCCAAGCGGGTAATTGCGTACTGTTCATACCAAAGGGAAACGAGCATGCACAATCTCCCAAACTGGCTATTGTTTTGGCCCAAAATGGAATGACTACTGAACCATGTTCAAACCAAGACAGTAATTAATTACCCATTCTGTACTCATCACACTTTATCGCTTGAGTAATAAGGTGAGTAAAAAGGTATCTTTAACCGGAATGATTGAAGACATATTATCAATATATTTGTTTTTTTTTTGGCTTTTTTGTTTTTTTATTATTTGTTTGTTTTGGAAAAAGAAAACTTAGAATCTGCGGCTTATTAAGTTTCCACTTATCATTGAGCAACTACAAGTTGGTCCCCTACAACATGGATATCACCTCCTTGGGATCAGACACTGACATTCTAACATCGTCACCTCAATGGACAGCTGCAAACCTTGCTGTTTTCCAAGACCCTAGCGCGTTTGAGTCTTGGGAACAGCTTGTGAATGTAACGCAACAGGTGGCTCCTCCACGAAAAATCCACCAACCCACATGCAAGATCTTTGAGTCCTTTCTACGCAAATATCCTCTATTATTTGGCTATTGGAAAAAGTATGCTCAATATCTGAGCTCTGTAGGAACCAGTGAGCATGTTCTGGCAATACACAAAAAGTCGGTGGAGGCATTTCCTCAATCAGTTGATCTTTGGGCAGATTACGTGACAGCGGCAGCATCAACGCTGAACGATGTCGAAGCTGTCAGAGCAATCATTGAGGACGGATCCCATGCCTGTGGTATGGATTTTCTATCACACCCTTTTTGGGATGCAGCTTTGGAGTTCGAATCACAGAAAGAACGAGAGGCTGGAGCGTTACACGAGGGTAAATTTCGATGGCTCAAAAAGATAATCCTCTTACCATTGCACCAATATGCGAGATACTGGGAAGAGTATGTGAAGGTTGCCAGAACACTGAAAGCCGAAAACCTGAGCTATCCTGGGTTGAAGGACGAAGACGGTGTGCTATTGACCAAGGAAAAGCTTTCGAAAATGGAAACTACTGAAATGATTGAACTAATCAACAAGAAAGTATTTTCACGAACCCAACAGCGAACTATGGACAAGTGGAACTATGAATCGAGAATCTCACGTAATTATTTCCATGTGGCACCTTTGGAAGAAGAGCAAGTTGAGAAATGGAACGAATACATTGACTATGAAGAAACCACCTTAAAGACTGTTGAAGAAGCCCCCTTTAATCTTGACTTTAAAGTGCTTGAGGTACAGTCGATCTATTTGCGGGCCCTAGTACCCGGAGCAGCACTAGATGTACTTTGGTTGAGATACACCAGGTGGATGGTCGGACTGGATAATGAAGAAGAGGCTAGAATGGCGTTCAGACTTGCAAGTACAGTTTTTGTACCAACGAGCCGTCCTCTAATACGATTTAACTGGGCAATTTTCGAGGAGAATCATGGAAATGTTGACATGGCACAGAGCGTCTACTCTGGTGTTTTAAATTCCGCTTTCAAACAAGAGTTAACGCGTGATTTGGTTGTGGAAGCTGTAGTTAACTACCTACAGTTCTATCGTCGTCAAAACAAAATGTCTGAAACCACACAATACTTGGTTAACACAATTGAGACGATTAAAGCTGCTGGATCCCGCAAGCCGAAGAAACAGAAGGTTGAGAGTTCTTATGATGATATTTTGACTGAGAATTTCTTGCATAACAAAGGAGTAGCAGGTCAAGTGATTCCAGTCTTGGTAGTGGAGCTTGCAAAGTTGGTGAGGCTTGCTGGGTCGAATTGGCGGTCAGTATTTGAACACTATCGTCTTCAATGCCTTGATTCGACCTATTATTGGACTAACAATTTTTTGTTTGAGGCAGAGTCTTTGAAGCATCCTTTAAATTCTGGACCTTCACAGACACCTAATGAGATCAACCTCGATCAGCTTGTTAAATTCAGTGAAAACCTGAAATCTCAAAGCTCTATTCCCCCTACTGTCATTGTTGACATACTGCGAGAAATTCAATGTCTCATATATAACTATGGATCTAACAAGAAAATCCAACAGTTTATGGTGTTTGATGCTGAGATCAATGGTTCTTTCTACTGCCAGAACTGGCTCAAGAAAAAGCTTGCCCATGATGGAAGAGCCGCAACCACTAATAAACGTCTCAGACTGGAAGCTGGCCACCCAGGGTTCGAGATGGAGTCAGGAGGAAATTTTGACGCCACATGCCAGAGGTACTTGAAGGATATGAGAGATGCTTCTGGCCAAAATGTTGCATAGATTACAGAATGTATTTTTACTCAAAAAAGTAAATAATGTAGTTGGAAATGTTTTGTTGTTATTAGAGGTTTCATTGTCTATATGACATCACTCATCCTTCCAATCAACTTGACCCCATCTTTAATCCTACACTTTTCTGTCACCCCTGTATTTCCATATACCTCCACCTTCTCCAGTAATTGGCAATGCTCCTGCAGTAGCTCAATACACTCATCGTTGAGCCCCTTACAGAAACCCAAGTCAATCTCTCGTAACCCTGGTAACCTTTTGCACAGTTGCTTAATCGTTTCAAAACTGATTTGATCCCATGAATTGACATTCAGACTCTGCAAGGTTGGTCCAGAATGTTCCACAATGATTCTCAAAGAATCATCTCCCAGAGCAATGCACTTTCTGAGATCAAGTGAGACCAAACCTGGGTTTTCCCATTGGTAAAATAAGGATGCAATTCCATTATCGCTCAGCTGATCTGCCCCATCCATGGATAGCGAAGATAACGCGGTGCATTGTCTTAGTGACATCAGTGTAGCATCAGTCAACCCAGAACATCCGTTGAAATTGAGCGAGACCAGTTGAGGCCCTGAAGATGAAACTAAACCAGATATCAGCTCATCTATAACGAGACCCTCATCTTGTGGATAGCTAATTTCCAGTTCTCTGAGATTGCCTAGTGTCAATACCAACATTTGATATCCTGCTGAGTCAGTGCATCCCTCCAGCCGGCTCAGAGTGAGCTTCTCAAGGTTCGGACATCTTTCAGCCATGTAAATCACATTCTCGGAAGAAATCCGATGACTGTTTTTGATTGTTAGTTCTTTCAGACGGTTTCCAGAAACATCAAAAAACTGGTTCCATGCCTGACCAGAAACCAAAAATGCGCCATCGATGTAAAAAGAGGTTAGGTTAGACAGCTTTGAGCCCAAATACAACAAGTCCTCAGCCTTCAAACGTCCACACATGCCTAAAGTGAGTTGCTCCAGTTTTGGACAGAAAGAACCAATCATACGCAAAGACTCAGAGTCTATATTAGAGCAGTCCCAAAATTCAAGGCTTGTGATAGACGCATCAAAAAAGAATCTCATTGTTTCCGAGTCAAGACGTCTATTCCTGCTGAGAATGCGACTAATTTTGTTTTTGTTTTCGCCTCCAATATCTCCTAACGCCTCCACATCGTCGATATGCTTGGTGACCAGGGTGATACACATATCTTGCAGTTTCGACACACGAATAAACTGCTTCTGGTCTAGCAAAGCCTCTGCTTGTTTTTTTCGAAGCTTTCGAAGATTATGATCCCGTTTTTTTTCCTCTTTTTCCCGCTTGATCTCCTCCATAGTGCATTCGTAGCAGAGAAGCTTGAGAACATCGCTTTTGTGGTTTCTTGAGAACGCAGTCACAACAAACAGCGTGCCACAAATAGCACATGTGTCACTTTGCCCAGGATTCTTCACTCCTTTCACCTCTTCCTCAGAGGTCATATCTGGATCTTCTTCAGACTGATCACCATCAGATCCTTGGTCCAAACGTCGTTTTCGCCTTGCCAGAGACCGAATCCTTATAATATCCGGATCATTCTCATCAGCAGAGCTGCCACTTTCCGAATCAGATACGGTGATTGCGGTCTGGGTCGTGTTTCCTTGGTCACCTAGTTCCTGACCTTCCTCAGGTTCACTTGAATCTCTCCTGCGTGTAATACCCTGCTCCTTGAGAAACTCGGTCAATGCAGAGTTAGGACCACGAACTTCTCCATGACCGGCTCCTAGGGCCTTTCGGTGTCTATAGTGACGCATGATTAGTTATTGTACTCTGAGTGGCGATAATTTCATGTATGTAGCTAAATTAATTTGTGCATGAGAGACGCACTCCACCACACGACTGTTACGACGTGTGGTGGAGTGCATCTCAGATTATCCCTCAAAGCCCATTCAACCTCATGCGTTTACGTAATTGAAACACAAGGCAGCGGACCTCCATGTCTGGAACCCGTGAGAGATGTTGATTGCAATACAAAATAATAATGATGTTCGAACTGAATGTTTCTGTTTGACTTGAAAGTGCTAGCCGAAACAGCACAGGTTTTATCATCTGGGCATCATATATGTGATTATGAAGAGGTATGATGACGTTAGGATGCTATTTACTTGCATGAGGTAAACAGGTACACCATAGTCAGTATAGCCTACGACATTATGGTCATCGAATAGTGAGTGCACAATTGTAACCTAAAGGTTCTATCATTGAAAGCATAGACAAGTCGACGCTACAACCTCTTATAAATATAAATATAAATAACATTGCTATACAGTGTGAATTTCACAGCAAGTCAACCTCGTAGACTTAAAGTTGTGAGGTCACTTCACGGCTCAGCTCAGAAGATTTGAAATCTTCAATTTCTCTGGGCAGCCATCTTTTTCCTTCTCCATTTGCACACCACTCACACTATGTCGATGTCCCAAGTTCATACTTGGACCTGACAAACTGGCTCGATGACTGGGAGGTCTACTACTACCACTATCACTAGGGCTTGACCCATAAACAGTACTGCTTGACATGATGTTGGCGTTGCTCAGCTGATGCAGACGAGAATGAAGCAGTGCGGGATGAGGTGCACCACAGTCGAGAGAACTTGTAGATGCTGTAGCAGTAGGTACATATGAGTTGCGCCGTGAGTTGCTGGCACTAAGCGAGTACTTGCTCAGAGACGACCCAAAGGAAAACGGATCATCTGTGTCGGAAACAGACGACAGCCCACCAATAGATGACTGGCGCGATGATGAGTATCCTGTAGAAACTGTAGTCGTCGAAACCCGACGATTGTATCGAGATGGTGGGGGATGATGTAGACTTCGGGTTGAAACTGGAGATGTTCCTGATGGACAGGTAGAGAGGGTGGTGGGACCAACAGAAGGACCATGGTGTGGGCCAGCGGAGACATTTGATACTCCACTACCTCCATGGCTAAACCCACTGAATGCTGATCCAGCCGAATCTGTATATGCTGCATTGAAGACAATACCGCCAGAGGGAGGTGGAGGAGGTGCTGCACTATTAATAACAGAAGATGGCAAATGGTGATCCCGTTCCTCTGGAGTGTGGGCATGACTGTTGGCATAGCTACCGTTATGGCTAGCAATGTGACCGTGTCCATGTCCTTGAATTTGGTTATGATTTTGGCTGGCAAGAGACATCATCTGCTCAGGAGTGAGATTAGGTAATGACAATCGCCGGTGGTAAGGGGTGCTGGCGTAGTATTGATTCGCAGCAGTAACCGATGTTGGGTCTCCTGGACCTGCACCAGGCGGAGATGAAGCGCCTGGTACAGTTCCAGGAGCGGTAGAAAGCGGTGGTGGCGCAGTCCCTGTAGGAGTAGTAGGAAAATCCCAGCCGGGGCGACGCTGATGGGCAGCTAATGAAGCTCGTCTCCGTCTGTTTGCGCCTCCATTCCACCAATTCTTGACTGCATTATCAGATCGTCCGTTGAGATGGCGGGCAATCTCCGCCCATTTTTTGCCATGTTGAGCCACCAGTTGCTCAATGTAAATACCTTCTTCTTCTGAAATTGGACTGTGGTTGAGTGACGGCTTGAGGTTTTGATGGTATCTCTCTCGACATTGCTTGGGAGTTCTCGAGCCCAAGATCTGTGAAATACGTACCCAATTCGTCGGGCCGTGTTCCTCAATCAGGGTCAATAGCTGGAGGTCTTCTTCCGTGCTCCATGGACCTCTTCTTGTAGACGACATCTAGGTTAGTAAGGATAAAAGGTCTGACGAATTTTCTTATCCTGAAAATACAGCTCCGAATATGAAAGCCAAACATATTCACCCACCAAAGAACCTCGGCATTAATGCCATTCATACTTACTATTATGATAATCCGAGCTCGAAGCGTGAACTGGTAAAACTATGGTTGCAATGCCAATACTCCTGTGTTCACTTTCTGGGTAATGCTTTCGAAACTGGGTTAGTGGACTAATCAAATAGTTTTCACGGATATATTCGGCCTATTATCTCCATGTGAGTTGTCCAGTACGTGGCGACATATTGTCACTCACAGACACATCCAACATCTTATTCAGACTGGAGAAAGGAGAAAAAAAAAAAAAGCTGTCATAAGTACATGTACTTACAGTACATCATCTCGCTCCTGAGGGTACTAGGGCAACCGAGGGGTGTAGTAGACAAAAACCTACGTCTCTTCAACCTTTTAGAACCCTCTATAAGCGTCCCCTCGCAAGCACCACAATGTCAACAGTATCAAGCACAATATCTGTGTCATCGCTGGTTAACAGATCTTGCCACAGGATACTGATCAGCTATCGGCAAATATCAAACAAAATTCATGGCAAATATCATCGGCAGTATGGATTTTGCTGGCTTCATCCTCTCGAAAATACTCACTACACCGAAATGTTTATGTCAAGTCAGCTTATCAATGACCTGTGTCTGGTTGAGTTAGCGTTTAGGCGTGGATCAGTCCAGTATATTACTGTAGTTCTCCAGGCTGTTCTGGGTGCTTGCTTTTTTCTGTGTGCTGGAAGTTGGCCACCTTAGATCTGTGTCTTCTGGATCGATTTTTTGAGTCACAATATGGATCGCCTCGCCAGTAAGTGTGGCCCTCCGCCTATCTATTGCCAAGATATGTGCAGAAAGCAAGTCGAAGGTGCACTTTCATTCTGAAGTAAGCCTCTACCAACCAAACTTTGTTTGTGGTAGGGTAAGCACATATATCGGACTATGAGTTGAGTCACCCGAAGATAACCCCATTGAAATGAATAGTTATATTTGTTATAACTACTTATTACCCAACATCTTTCCCATTTTTTTTCTGGTTGGTATTTTAACGCTTTCTCTACTGGCTGATCTCGACTAATGGCTACTTAGTCAATCTGGGCAAAACCTTATTAGAGTTCATAAGTGTATTCTTAAACCTTATGGATGCGAGCAATGCAAAAGTCAATTGGAGAAAGAGGACATACATATTGTTAAAAACTTGAAAATGAGGAGCTTTAACCTTAATAAACATGTGTACTTGACAATGTGTGGTGAGGAAAAGGAAAGAGTCTAAGGACTTACAAAAAATCTACTTGATACACACTGAAACGTTCATGTTTCTTTGTATTTCTGCTTAAAATTAATTTCAATACAGTCATTTCCGCATTCTTTTTGCATTTACTGTGTTGTACATACCGTAAAAGTACCCCAGTCGCATGCGTGCATGGACAGAACACTATTACATGAATGGGGGCTCAGACGAAGCAAAAATTGCAAAAATGTCATGTGTGTCGGTGAAACATGCATTATTAAAAACCGTGTATACAGCAAAACGGGTCCAATCGGGAAAAAACGGGCGAAACGGGAAACGGGAAACGGGAAACGGGCAACGGGTAAAACGGGTAGACTAGACGACTATAAAAAATAATAATAACTGTAATAACTTATAGCAGAAACAATAAAAAATAAAAATAAAAATAAAAAACAAAAACAAAAAATAAAAAATAAAAAAAGAAAGCTCAACAATGAATTAAATGGGGTTCTGGTCCTCAAACTAAGATTGTTATTGCGACAGGGATTGTCATAATACCTCAAAATTGCAGGTTTTCAGCTTGGTACCTGTTGTCTGTCAAACGCATAACATGTGCATACGGCACTGGTGCCGTGTGTCACCTCTCCTTTCTTTTCATTTGCTTTGTCAGGACTTGTGTGAGATATAGGTACTCATTTGAATTTGACGAAATAATAGAAGCAAACATACCTTGATCTTGCGTGAGCCATTTTTCACACATGTTTTTTTATCAATCCAAGATTGATTCAGTCAAACTTTAATATGAATCATATATACAAACACAAAACATGTATGGCTCGATCTGTCTGTGGACACGTAAAACGAAAGTGATTCAAAAATAGTATAATGTGAAAAGATATCCACACATAGAGGGATAAGTGAAGAAGTGAAAACCAAATCGTACTTGAGCAGCAAATGAAGCACACAACCATTCACCTTCTTTTAGTTCGTCACCCCCACGTCTGCTAGGTCTGCTGCCTCGATTTCTGTGGCGGTCCCTTACAGTAATGTATGTAAATCAGTTCCTCTGCATTAGTCGATGCAATAAATCTATGCTTGCATGAGAATTGGAACTATTGACAGACAGCCATATCTCGTATAAAGCTCCATATATGGCAAATCCTCCAAGGACCAAGAAACCTCACAAACGAAATTCCCAATGAGATAAACCAGTGTTAATTACTCATGCGGCATATACTGAAACTCACGTGATCACATCGACATCGATTCATAATCAATTATTACTGGCTAACCAATGAACAAATAATATTGAAGAAAATTGGGTTTTCACACTGTCGGAATTTCGGATTACAGGTTTTGCTGTTGGTGTGGCATTCACAGGCTACATCATTTCTGTACTGTGCCTCGGAACTTCAGTTTTTGCAACACAGTCGTACATCTCTGTGTTCTCTTATCGATTAAAGCATACCCAGGAGCCGCGAACCTCTCGAGTGCATCCATTTGTTTTCTATGGGGCGGTCGAGAGCGGTGATCTCACTAGCTCTAACCTCGTTGAATAGATTATTCTGTGCTTGCCGTATTATATCAAGTAGATAGTATTCGCTTTTACACCCTTAAAGTCGTTAAGGTTTCCTTTGTCTGTTAACCAAGTATCTGGGTTGTGTTTTTGTGTTTTTGTTTTTGTGTTTTGTCTTTGTCTTTGTGTTTTGTGTTTTGTCTTTGTGTTTTTTTTTGTCTTTGTATTTTTTTTTTGTCTTTGTTATTTTTTTTTTTTTTTTTTTCTAAATGACGTGCGAAGTATAATAAGTTGTTTAAATCGAGGTGCCCCATCAACAGCCAGATCCTTTTTGATTGATACACAGCAGTGCCACCTATGAAGAATATGTAAATCGATACATCCTGGGACAAGCTATTTCAGAAATGGTCATTGGCTGTTTTCTGTTTTGTTGTTTGATTCTTGGCAGGCAGCAGGGATTTTCAAGATTTATGTGGGGATACATGTCACAAAAATCTGGAGACCATACAGTCCATATAGTCTACTAGTTCCCTTATAAATATGCATCTCCTATAATTTATAAAACAATATCACTACGATCCTAAAATCTATTCTGTTCAACATCGCTAAACATTTTGGCATAGGTCTGTAAGTTCAGTTGTGTAAAAGTTCAAAATGTACTAATTAAGGTTTGGCTAGTCAATGTAGTTCACCAAACCCAAAAAAAAATAACTCTGAAAAACACACCACAAATCGAAATGGTTGTAAGACGCTGGTACTATTGCACTAAATTCTTATTTCCTCTTTGAGCGCAGAGTGCATGCTTCGTATCCTTTTTAAATGTTAAATGTCTTTGTGACTCGTATGGCCCATCCATCAGTTGGCAAAAGGTTAATCTATCTAGTGCCTCCGTCTTTTAGTTTTCATGGTCCAGATTCAGGAGAAACCAATGAATTAGATGGGGTCCTAACATGTGTGCTTGAACATAATTAAACGCTGGAATGAAGATGCACTGTAAGACATTTTGTCAAAAGGGCTGAAACATTCATTTTGTGGGATAAGAGGGTCTTCACTAGATCAAAGGTTCAAGTATCTTGTACTTTGCTCCCGTCCACCTTTGAGTAATGAGCAAGTTTGTTTATTCACTACACAAGAGTGTTTGATCCTTTGTTTCATTGAACTCAATTTTGTGTAGTGCTGCATTTGTCACTGAATACTAGACAGGTGCAATTATACAAACTTCAATCCATCAATAATGGGGATTATTGTACTCTCAAGCCCTAATAGTCACATAAACAGTAGATAATGATATTTTTCAATTTACAAAAACCGTAATAATCGACTAAGACTACTACGCTTGTTACAGCCAAATCTCAGCCTCGTCTTCCCTCTTGTCACTGTGAACAACCTCCTCATCACCACCTTCTTCCAGTCTATCTCGCTCAGCCTGTGCCAATCTCATTGCCACACGTTTAGTGTAATCGCCAATGGATCTTCCATTGTGGGGTAACTGGGTAGAGACTTCACCGAACCACTTGTCAAACTCAGAAGAGTCGTTGACGAGATTGAAAAGGGCCAGCCAAGCTTTCTCGGCCGCAAGCTTGATAGGGATCACCATCTCTCGCACGCATGCAAATGTAGCCTGGGCAAGCATAGTCACATGAGGCTTTGTCAGTGAATGGTGCTGACGAGCAACAGTTCGCAAAACTACCAGAGCCAGCCGTCGGGTGTCAGAAGAACAGGACACGGGAGAAGTGATGTTTTGAGTCAACTGCGTAAGCAGTTGCTTGGTTACTTCAAATGGTTGACCAGGGAAAGCCAGTAGCAGTTTTCCACATGCAAGGGTAGCAGAGTCGGACACTACGGGGATGTCAGACGCCATGAGCTTCAGAGTATGAGAGACATAGTCTGGTCCGTCAGCAGGGAGATCACGGGATGACACTGAGAAGTCCAAGTTGGTAGGGTCACGAGCATGACCGTCAGCATCAGGAGCAGTAGTCACAGCCACCAGAAGTTCGTTTAGAATGTAGACTCCAAACTCTGACTCGTCGACATACTTGTCAAACACCTCAGTCTCCACAGTAGTACCACCAACCTTGGCAAGACCACCTAGCATCTTTGCAAGAACTCGCTTATCGAGGCCAGAGACCTCGTCTACAAGGTTGAACACCAAGTCACGAGATTGCTGACTCATGGACCCTCCCACTCGTGACACCACCTGCTGGAGAGCACGGAACATGGAGTTGGTCACACCAGCATCAGTGGAATTCTTAACACCAGTGACCAGTTCGCTGACCAAAGGATCAACACGTGACTGTAGTGTGATAAGAGTACCAAGAGCCTCAGCAGCCTGGTTACGCAAAAGTTCGCTGGTTGTGTCGCTCAGACACTTTGCAAAAGTTCGCTGAAGCTGGGGCAAGAACGGTTTGAGGAATGCAGCACAGTTCTTGAGTAGCAGATTGAGGGTGGTGACAATAGCAACCTTAACAGAAGCAGGGAACCGCTCTCCAATGGTTCGAATCAGAGGACCAGTGATTTGGGTGACATGAACCTTCAGTAAAGAGGGGTCTACCCGCTCCACAATGCATCCCATACCATTAGCCGAGGCCTCTCGTTGATCTGAAGTACCATACATGAGACCCTGGACAAAGATGGGAAGGATACAGGCAGGACCTCGAGGAACGTTGATACCAGCAAGAGGAATAGAAGTGTTGGCAAGCGCAACGTAAGCAGGCTTGCTGAGAGTCTCAAGCTCCTCCTTGTTAAGCTTCTTGACAAGAGTCTCCAACGCACTTCGAGCAGAATCAGCAACCACATCATCCAGAGCGTAGATGCACAGTTCTGCCCAGTCAATGTAATAGGCAGACAAATCCAGCTGGGTTTCCTGGAAGAAGGGAGTTAGACTCTCGAACAGAAGTCCCCGCACTGCTGAGTCTTCATCTTTAGCCATGGCCTTGAGCTGTTGCATCAGAGTATGGATTCCTTCATCGGTGACAGACGCAAAAATGGCACCGAGTGCTTCAAAAAGCGCAGCGGCTCTAGCGTCAGAATCAGCAGACGACTTGTCTCCACGAGCAGTAATAATTGCAGACACCAAATTTCCAACCACTTGAGGAAGCCGTCGTAGCAAAGTGTGACCGGCAACTCCAGCAAGACTGGCGAGAGCCTTGGCGTTGAAAATCGAAATGGGCTGGCTGAGGAGCTCGGGGAGAACCAAGGGGAAAATGGTGTTGGCACGAGCCTGCATGATATCCTTGAGAGCGGCGAGAGCAGCCTCGGGTTGCTGCTGAAGCAGTCGCAGAAGATGGGGAAGAATATCATCAATAGCCGAGGCACCCATGAGCTCATTGTAGGCATCAAACGCAGACACGGACGCAGATCGTACATCTCGTGATGAATCTGTGAGGGTGGATTGGAGAATTGTGACAACGGTGGATTTGTGGACCTCCAGCTGTTCACGGGAGGACGAGAGAATCAACTCCTTCAGTGCAATGCAAATACCCTGCTTCTGGTCACTATCGGAAGCGTCAAGATTGGATAGCAAAGTAGGCAGTAGCTGCTGGAGCGAGTCGGAAACACGTCGAACCAATTCACCCAAAGTGGAAGCCGCGATTTCACGCTGCTCATGGTCACGGGATGCCAACCGGGTGACAACCTGCTGAGTAAGTTCAGGAAGAATCTCCTTGATGGTTCGAGGAGTGTTGGCAACCAAGCATTTCCAAATCTCAATGGACGCAAGTCGTACCTGGCCAGAGGTATCTGCTCGGCAAACAAACAGGTTGGCAAGAACTGTATCTCGGGTCTGCTGACCAAGCAGTGACAATAGAGTCTGGCCAGCGTTGACGTCGTCGGACTCCTCCAACTGGTTCTTTGACAGGCCAGTGAGCTGGAAGAGCAAATCACCAAGCAGCTCAACAGACGCAAGTCGGATTCGATGGTTGGTATCGGACATTCCAGCCAGCAGCTCGGGAAGAAGCAGATCGACAGACTTGGAAGAGAAGTTGCTGACCAAAAGTCGACCAGCCTTGAGAGATGCGTCCCGGACTGATTCCACGTCGTCTGCGAGTCCAGAGAGAATGATGGGGATGATCTGTCCAAGGTAAGGGGTCAAGGAGTTGCCAAAAGTGGCAGGCAAGAAGATCATCAGAGGCGTGAAAGCAGCTCGAATGTGGTTCTTGGGACTGGCACAAGACTTGAGAATAGTAGGCAAGATATCTTCCAGCTTTCGCAAGCCAAGACCGCAGACAACCTCGGCAAGACCCTGGGCAGCACCAAGATGGTCTCCAGTTCGATTCTCGTCTCGAAGAGTAGATAGAAGACGTGGCACAAGATCGGGGAATGCGGACTCTCCCAGCTTCTCAATGAGCGAACCAAGAGCTCGAGCAGCAGTAGCACGAGTGGCAGGAACAGGGTCGACCATGGCGGTTTCCAGGGCAACAGTAAGCTCAGGTAGGTAAGGAGCAATATCCTGTGCCGAGGTCAAGATAGCCATGTTTCCAACAATCTGACAGGCCTTTCTCTTGACAGAGGCAGATCGGTCAGACAAACCACGCTGAAGAACGTGACTGATGAGTGCAAGTGATGGAGCATCAATGTAATGAACAAACTGGGTCTTAAGCAGTCCATCCAGAGCAGCCTCAGTCTTTTCAGGCTCGGCAATGGCAGCGATAAGCTTGGGAACCAAGGCCTGAATCTCAGGGTTGGAAATGACGTTTCCGAATCGGTTGAGAGAAGCGTTGGCAGCAGCTCGCACTTCCTTGTGTGTATCGTTGAGAACAGCCACAATCTCAGGCACAATCTGAGACAAGTTTGTAGATAGCTCATGGGGAGACAAGTACGCCATGTTACCCAAAAGCTCCACTGCACCTCTCTTGGATCGCCAGGCAGTGTTGTTGAGATTCTCAATTGCCATAGGAATGAGTTTAGACACACCATATGCGGTAGTGTTCTTCATCATCTGTCTAGAAGCGTCATTAGCAGCTTCTCGCACGTCGACTGAGGGATCTCCCAGACTAGCAAGAACAAGAGGCATCAGCTGAAGGGCGTAGGGCTCAAAGTGTCTGTTGAGAGTCATACTCAGGGTTTCAACGACAAACTGAGCACTTTGCCGAGCAGGAACTGATTTCTTGTTCTCCATGGCGTCAGTGAGAGTTCGGATCAAGTCAGTCTGACCAATAGAAGCGATTCCACTACCTCGTACAATTCCGGCAATACCATAAGCAGCTCCACGACGAACAGCCAGAGTGGAGTCTGACAGGAGTTTAGAAACAAGCTGATCCAGGTAGTGGTCTCTGGTCTTGGTATCCATTTTGTCAACCAAGCCACTGAGACAGTCGGACACTCGATGCTGAACACTCTCCGAGGGGGTGTCAAGAGCAACCAACATTCGGTCGTAAATGACAGGCAGACGAGAGTCTGAGCCCTGCAGATGCCGAGCCAGAGCACCGTAGAGAACGACGCAAGAAGAAATGACGTGGTCATCACTCTCAGATTTGTCAGAGTTACCCAGACGGTCCTGGATGAGTTTCATCAGTTCCTCAACGTTCTTCAAGCCATGCTGGTCAACAAGGGCCAACCCGGCATCGTTGAACTCCTGTCGAACATCGGAATTGCAGTCAGAAAACCCGGTGTTAACAAGGAAAGTGATAAAGTTGACTACATGATCGGAACTGAGGTCATGGGACATTTCATGGACTGCCAGAGCAGCTCCACATCGAGCTTCCCATTGGTCACGAGCAGTTTCTCCCTTTCGTGGTTTGCCATATTGATCCAGGGTAGGAGGAATTGGTACGGCAGCAGCAATAAGATACTCCATAAGCTGTTCATACGATCCCTCGGTTTCACGAGCAGCGTCAGCAAATCCACGGGCAGCAGAAAGTCTCAGCTGGGATGACTCGGTAGCCAGGAAGGGCAGCAACTTTCCAGCTTCAGGCTTGGCGAGCTTGTTTTCGCTCCAAATTTGCTCGGCCAACTCTCGGCATTCTTCATTGACGTCAAAGCATGTGATGAAAAGCTCAGGAGACGAGTCGTCAAGTGTCATGTGAGCATCAACAGCCTCAAGAATAGCATGGCGAACAGCTTGGTCAGGAGAAAACAGATTTGTCAGAAGGACGGATTCCTCAGGTTTGGTGATAGACACGGCCACGTGCTCCACAACCGAGTACAAACACTCCCGGGCAAGCTTGGCCTTGGAAGGGGTTGTCTTCATCAGCTGGATCAATGATCCCAAGATCTCAGCACGAGGAGTGATTTCGTCAGAAAACGCATCAGTATGGCAGTTGACGATCTCAATGGCCAAATGGGTCTGCTCTTCAGCAATATCCTTGTCACGTGAATGGCTCTTGAGCACAAACAGTACAATGGGTAGCACGAAAATCAGTGAAATGGAATCCAGAGGAGAAGACATAGACACAGAATGAACCTTGTATAGCACTCGAGTAGTGAGAGAATCCCGAGATTCCTTCTCAAGCTCCTCGCCCACAGAATTGTTGAACATTCGCAACAAACAGGTAGCCAAAAACGGACGAATTGGGCCTAATCTTTCAGATGTGATCATTGACATATCAGTCAGAGTGGAAGCTACACGACCATCAACAAGCTGGTTCACCTGTGGGTTAGCAAGCAGTTGCAGCAAAAGCGACATAGCGGTTCCAAACCAGGTGCTGACACCATTATCCACAGTAACAGCAGCACGAGACAGGGCTGAGATAATACCCAATACCCGGCTAAGATGATCATGCACCTTGGTTACGGATTCACGAATCACCTTTTCCTTTTGGAACTGTTCGTCAACCTTGATCTGCTCGTCCTTGGTGTATTTGGGCTTTTCGACTACACCCTTCTTCTTTTGAAGCTCTTTCTTAAGATTTTCCTCCCATAGCTTGTCCTGGTACTCCTTGGAGTTTTTGTGTCCAACATGTTGGGTTTTTCGCACAATATCAAAGGCAAGAGTGTCAGCAGGAGTGTTGAAAATCAGCACAGACTCGGCTGTGACCTCATCAAGACCAATAGCAAAAAGCTGTTTAGTGACCACAGGGGTGAATACATCTGGGGCAATGAAACAGACAGTAGCTGCAAAAGCGTAGAAATCTTGAGAGCAGGTCTGTTGGGACAATAGGTCCACTACATGATCTTTGTTGTTCAGTAAAAGCTCTCTGGGATCACGTGAGGCGTTGAGAACACACTCGACCCACAATTCCACACCGCACAAGACTTGCAGGCCACTAATGAGAGCCCCAGAACACTCGTTCTCAGGTGCAAACAGTGAAAAGAGGAGATGAGAGTACTTTCTCTTGTCCACCTTAGTCTCGTGAACAGCAGAGATTACGCTTTGGGCCAGCATATCAGAGTAGTTTTCTCTCAAAGCCTGGCCAACCTGTCTGGAGCACTCCACATCGACCTTGATATTATGGTCGGAGGTGCTTCCAAATGCATAGAAGAAAATAGCCTTGCCAAAGTCGACAGAATTTTCTGAGGTGATAGAGCTGAACAGTGATGCCAGGGCTTTGAATCCAGTGGTGAATTCTCCTGCAACAAGCTTTGTGTAAACTCGTGGAGAGAGGGCAAGTTCAAGAGACTTGTCAGTGTTTACGGACTTACCACACTTGGAGAGAAGGAAGATAGCACCGAGACCAGGAACGGGAGCCTTGATGATGGTGGAAGATGCCAAGATAGATTCCAGTTGAGGAACGACATCCACAGCATGTTGAGGGAAAGCCACCAGTTGCAGAATCCAAACCTTGACAACTCCAGCATTCGAGTCAGAAAGACCCTTTGCGAGTGTAGAAGCCTGTTCTGTTGAGTAATGAGTCAAGAAACCACATGACAATGCAGACAATGCAGCCTCATTCTTTTCCTTCGCAACGACAGGAGCAAGACTTTTAGCGAGTGACTCGTCAATCACATGACATCCAGCAATAGCCCGTCCATAGGCCACCTTGTGCTCAAGAACAGTCGCCTTGGAAACGGTCTTTGACAGCTCGGCGTAGAGAGGCTCATGGGAAATGGCTGATGCAACCTGGATGCTGTTTATCGCGCCCTCTCGGGTAGCCTCATTTGATGATTTCAGACACGAGACCAAGCTAGCAGAAATGGCATCTACAATTTGAGCTGAAGCATTCTCTAAGCTAGTCAACAACTGTGGTACAGCATAAGACAAGACTGTTTCAGGAGATCGCAAGATCGACTTTTTCGTAGAGTCAGTGAGTTCCTTAGCTGCAGCAGACTTCTTCTCAAGAGTCAGGTTAGCAAAAAACCCGTTGCAAAACTGCTTTGTAACTGTCAGACAAGGGAGGTTCTTAGCTCCAAGGACCTGGCTGCCGTAGAAGGTGGTGAATTTGGCGCAATCTAATTGCTCAAACATTTGTGGAGCGTTTTCAGCACATGCAGAAGCCAGACAGCCAAGAAGGCCAGTGAAAATGGGACTTCCAGGGAGACAGATCTTCTGGAGTTTAGCAACGGCACTAGGGCCACCGGCAACACAGCTTGCAAAGGTAGCCCGTGACTGTCTCAATGCACTTTTGGCCATTCTCTCACGGCCACAAGAAGCGCAAATATCAATGATCTCAGCCTGAATCGTCACAAGGTCCTTCAACAAAAAGTCGTTAAGCTCACACTCTGTGGATGTTAGTGCAAAGCTAACGAAGATGTTCACCCATTCTAACAACACCATGACATTATTTGTTGAGGAAGTTCGGTATAGCTGAAGCTGTTTCGACAAAACAGGGATCACCTTGGTAAGAATCTTGGGATGAGCCTCAAGAAGCAATTTCCAAGTAGATGCAACCACGTCTCGTGAAACATGATCAGAGTAATGTGGGATCGTCTGAAACAGATAATTCAGAATAGAAGGAAGAGATTCTGGCGACTCGATCAATGTCTGTTGACCTCGCCAGAACTCTAGCCGTTCTTTCGTTGAAGATGAGAGAACTGACATCTGTGTTAGTATCGTTCAAAATCGGTGAGTCCCATAACCACACACACAACGTTTGTGGTCTCAGATATTTCAATTGTCCCACTTACCTTTTGATGTCTGAGTTAGTATATGGTACTTTAATAACTGGAAAAAGTATACTCACTGATTCAACAGCTTTAGACGGCCAGTAATTTCCTTCAAATCCGATTAACGTATAATGGTCTGTAGTAATTCGCAGTAACTGCATGTATGACATTTTTCAAAGGGTTAGGGCTAGGGTTAGGCATCACACACCATGGCCCTCAAATGTAAAAGAGTCAAATGACATAAGAATGAAAAGTTATAAATTACTCTGATAATACGTTTTAAAATATTTTTTTAAGGACTAGGTTTTTTTGGCAACATTAGACTTACCAGTTTGTAACCTTTCAGGATGAGACTTCCCCGGAGCACGTGATTTAAACTTTAACTGGAGAGTTTAAATTGGCACTGGTGAAACGGTGACATTGGTGAATGTAATTGAAGAATGAAGGGAACCATAGAAAAAAGGACTGAATTGGTTTGAGTCATGATGATGTAACCACATAATGGCGATGTTTCGTAGATATTCAGTTCACAAGAAATTAATTGTAACGGGGACTTGGAACTGTTGGCAATTCTGGAGGAAATCAGGATCGATTTTGGGATTTAATCACTCAATCCTAGCTTGAGCTGATTACTACTCTGAATATTCATTTTTCTTCATTGGTTCTCTGATCATGTTGATTGCTCTAATGACAGATCCTTTAATTGTCAAAGAAATACAATACTGTTACTATTGTTTTCGTGTTTGGGGCGTAGTCTTGAGCAGGAGCGGTGTTGGCGGGCAGAAATTTCAGGAAGTTAACAATTAGCTGACGTACGCTTGTCTGGCAGTAGCAATAACACATGAAGAGTTATTAAACAAAGAGCTCAATTACTTCTGCAAAATCAACACACGCCTTGAATTTCTAAAGCGGATTAGCAAATTTGGAGAGTCTGACATCGACACGAAGATATTTTGTGATGAACTTGGGTACTACTGTTGAATGTAACCCTCCAAGGTGGATTACTCCTATTAGATATATTACCACCTCGTAAGTGATAAGTATCTAGTAGGTGCTCAGTGTATTGTCACTCTGACCATTCCTCCTTTCTTCCAAAGACCTCAGCCCACACTAGCGGAACTCCCTTCTTCCCAACAAGTGGTGTGTAAGTTCGTTACATTAACTAAATACTTAGAATAATACTTAATGTCTGATTCTCAACAACTACAGTAGTGATCGTTTGTTGAAAGGGGATCTAGATTTGAACGCGAATATCTCAATTTCACTGACAGTAGAGACATGACGACTATGATAATGAGTCTGAACTATACTACAGGATGTAGTACTGCGAGCTGAGCGGTTTGCATGAACGAAGGGGGGCTACCACAATACATACAATGCGTATAAGTAGAAAATAAAATGAAAATGTTGGGGGTACATGATAATCGTGTACTCTGAGCCACTTATTACGACTTTTCAACCAAGCTCATAATATATTGAGTAGCCATGTCAGACCTATCAAGCAGCAGGCTCTGTCTGGGCCTCAGCACCAAAACGGGCAAATGTTGTAGTATGAATTAAGGTTTGCCAAGTCTTGTGTATCTTGCTATTAAGGTTTGTTGTTATCTATAAATGGGCTGTTGTAACCAACCCTTACCTCCCCGATTGAGATGGGGGCTTCGGTTTCTAAAAGAGATGAATCTTTATATTCCCGGTTGTCCCCAATTACCCCAATTTTCCACGGTATCCACGGTTCGCCTAAAGTTATTGACATTGTTGTTCCATCTGGCCCGCCGCAAAGGTGCACTGTGCAAGTTGAGATTAAACCCTAACTTTAATTTGGTTACCCGGCTTTGGGGAATTATAAATAACGCCATGTTTGTGAAACTCGGTCTTTAACTAAACCGGTCAGTGACGAACGATGTTGTTATTCCGTGCCAGATCTCATTCCAAGTAGTCGCATGACATACCATCATGTGGCTGGAGGGCGCTGTGGAAATTGCCTGCGTCTCAACCACCGAAAGGGTCTTTATTCAATCCGAGACTGGTTTAGTTCACTATTTAGTTGACAAATAGTTAAGATTTGTTGGTGGTGAATGTGGAGTCTTGTATTCCAAGATCAGGATTGGTTGTAG
Organism: Yarrowia phangngaensis; assembly: GCA_900519005.1. Lineage (NCBI taxonomy): Eukaryota > Fungi > Ascomycota > Dipodascomycetes > Dipodascales > Yarrowia > Yarrowia phangngaensis. The sequence continues at coordinate 529,970 of ULGR01000006.1, forward strand.
CTTATGTCATAGCTGTTGGAATAACTTGGCAAATGCAAGTTCCGGTTATTGCTCACCACACAAAACCACTGAGAGTGGCCACTGCCACTGACAATGGAACTGCTGAGTACATTGCTGAATCTAACGAAATTAATCAGTAAAGAAAAAAAAAAAAAAAAAAAAAAAAAAAAAAAAAAAAAAAAAAAAAAAAAAGAAAAAAATACGCAGTCTACAAAAGGCAATTCAGTCAGACTATTTATGGACAGGAATTGGGGCTGCCTTCGAGCAAACCATCTTTAAGGCGTGATCTCGAAGTACTTACACAGAGTACTTATTCTTGGCGTGCACAGGAACTAAAGATGTAAATCTGTCAAAAAATGATAGCTTTGGAGTAAACTGGTCAAAACTATCTGGAGATTTACACAACATTTTAAGACTACGAGTATCAAGAACTAGCGACCCTCAGAAAGACGTATAACCAATTCACCGACAACAGCGTTGGAAGGAGCACACACAAGAATTCGTCGATTGTCATTTCCAATTTCAGAAGCCTTCTTTGTATGAACTACATGGTTTCCTACATTATTTCCTGCATTTAGCAGTTGTCCCACTCAATATCGTCATTGTTGTCTGCTCGTCAGACACGCCATGGGTATTCTTAATCTCTTACCAAAAAATAGAGCTCACGAGGATTCTTTTTAAGAGCTAAGACTCGTGTGCCTACGTTGTCGGGGTGGTTCAAGAAACCATCGTGTGAGATCAGTATATTACACCATGCTCAAGTCCTGAGATCAATAAGACTGTGTGGCTTTTTGCATTGTCCTATGAGTTGTCTATTTTGGTACTCTTTTCCTCACAATATGGCCTCTATGGCTCAACATGGCTCAACATGGCCTCTTTGGCTCTTTGCTCTTTGCTCTTTTCCTTACCATCGCGTTGAAAGAACAATTGATAATTTATGTATGTACAGGTTTTTTTAGAATCGGATGTATTGTCGAAGCTTGCCCATGAAAGACTTGTCTTCAGGAGCTCCGATGTCTCGTACAAGTCGAATGTAGTACTCAGGGTCTTTTGGTGGCTCTAGAGTGGCAGCTGTGAGTGGAAACTGTGTTAGTCAAAGAACGATAAGTTGGATAATTCAAGACCACGCTACAGACGTTACCTGAAAGCACCTATTACCTCGTTGTAAACTCACTTTGTTCATGTATTTGTCGCTGAGAAGAACGCCAAAAGCCTCATTCTGCTTCTCAAGGAACGCCTGTTCAGTTTTGCTTGGAGTCTGACTCGACATGGGCTCGTAGTGTTCAATCATGGTGTCTCGGAACGATGCATAGTGCTTCACAGAGTCCACAGGCCACTGGTCCAGCTTTTTAATAATCTGCTTCACAACTTGTCCTGACATCTTCGTAGTTGTTTGTCGCTTAGTTTGATGGTGCTAGCTGTGTGTGTCGATTGGTGTGTGTCTCAGATGCAGATTACCAAACTTTTTTTTTCGGGGAATAAGGTTTGGACTAACCAGAAGAAGGACATTATTAAGAGAAACCTACCCAAGAGAATATTCTTCCTAAAACTATGTACAAACTAAATAACCTCTATCTATCTAAAAGCATTCTGCTCTGTGTGGAAAAACTCCTTGGCCTCCTCAATTGAGAGCACCTGGCGATCCTTCTTGCCAGGCTTAGAAATCGTCATTTTACCCTCTTTCATCTCCTTGTCACCAATAACGGCAATATATGTGTAGCCCTCGTTTCTGGCCTGCTTAATCTTCTGGCCAAGAGTTTCTGATCGAGTATCAACATCGCAGAACAGAGTTCTGGTGGATAGCGAAACAGCCTGATCCGTCACAGAGGGAAGACCAGACAGCTCAGCTGCCACCTTTTGGGCATACTCATTCTGGGCTTCTCCAAGAGGAAGAACGATGCATTGTCTGGGAGAAAGCCACAGTGGCCATTTGCCCTCATAATGGTCAATAAGAATGGCTAGGAATCGTTCTAAAGATCCATACACTGCTCGGTGTACCATGACAGGTCGCTGGGCAGTCTCTGAGGCATCGAAATACTTGAGTTGGAATCGCTCGGGCAGTTGGAAATCCAGTTGGGTTGTGGCAGTTTGGTGCTCCTTGCCTCGTTTATCCTTCACCAGAATATCAATTTTGGGGCCATAAAAGGCACCATCTCCAGCATTCAGTTCCCATTTGTTCTTCGAGACTGACCACGAATCCAAAACTGATGTGAGCGCCTTCTCAGCATTGTCCCATTGTTCAATCGCACCAATGAACTTCTCTGGTCGAGTAGATAGCACCACACGTGAAATCTCAAGGCCAAAAGTCTTGTAGGTTTGCTCCACCAGCTTCAGTGCTCGAGAGATTTCAGATTCGACCTGCTCAGGGGCGCAGAAAATGTGGCCATCATCCTGGTGGAACCGTCGCACTCGTGTCAGACCAGTCAATGCACCAGAAGCTTCGTTTCTGTGCAAGGGAGAGAAGTCTGCGTATCTCAGAGGAAGCTCTCTATAGCTGCGCTTCAGGCTGTTGAACAACAGACAATGTCCAGGACAGTTCATGGGCTTGAGCGAAAACTCCTCCTCCAAGCTGGTTTCTTCATGGCCAGGCTGGACTCGGAACATGTCATCCTGAAACTTATCCCAGTGTCCTGATTGTTGCCAGAGAGAGTTCTTGTACATGATGGGGGACGAAATCTCCTGGAATCCAAAAACTCGCAGTTGGAGGCGCATAAACTCGCCTAGTCGGCTGTAGATTCGCTGACCATGGGGCAGGAAAAACGCTGAACCTGGCGACTCTGGCGATATCCAATACAGCTGCTGGCGATCTGAAATCGATTTGGTTTCTGCTGTGAGAGTAATTGGCTGCTGGGCAGTTTTCTGACATTCCGTACGTTCACATAGCGACAAATGCGAGGTGTTGAATGCTCTTTTAAATACCGGGCCACGTCTTAATGCTCGTGTGGACACAATTCTCAGCATGGTGGTGTGAGGTTGTGAAGAGAGTTAGGTTTGCATATACGAGTTTCTGCATGTGTGCTGAAATATATTGGGGAGAGACTTTTTGTTCAGTCAATGGAAGTGTTTATATTTATAGTTCGATGTATTTATTATTTTTATGTGTTATATTTATATATTGTTTTTTTTTTTCTGTGTTATATTTCTTTTTTTCTATGTTATATTTCTTTTTTTTTCTATGTATATTTCATTTGAATTTTTATTTTATTTCATATATTTTACACTTCATATATTTTATTTCCTTTTTGGTAATTCTGGTTAGAATTTCTCAGTTTCTGCACAAAAAGCTGGCACATTGTTTGTAACCACAAAAACCACTGATTGAGCGAGATAAGGTTTTGATGGTGGGTGAGATAAGGTTTTGTGTCACAGAGATGCATTAAGACATTCTTCAAACAGTTCATCTATCACAGTTAGGCACTGCTTTCATTCATCATGCCCTCTAGCAACGAAGCTGCTTCGGGTAGCCGCGGCAACCGTGAGGAGCCTGATCGAAGAATAGAATGGATCAAGAAATTGGTGGGCATTGCATCCATGTACTTTGCAATGTACATTTTTATGAATTTCATGAAAAACCAAGCTGCAAATAATCCTACTGAACCTGAAGTACTTGAGACAGTTTCTACCGACAACCGGCCAGAGAGTAGAACTTCAGTCCCAGGACACCTGCTACCTCTTTGGATCGGGCCTGAGCCATTCACCATCACTGTGGATGTGGTGGACTCAGGCAAGGAGTTGAATATCCCCAGGGTTTTTGATTTGGAACTGTCATCTAAGAACTTCTCCGCCGGATTCTCTGTCGACAAGACTGTCGATTTTGCTCTCCCTGACTCAATTACCTCACGAAATGGCTCGTTGTACGCCCAGCTTACTCTCCAGAGAAAAGACAGTGATGTAGCTGTTCAAAAGCTTTTGGAAATCTCAGCGTTATTGCCCAAGAAAAAAGTAGTCAAAACGAAATTGTTGCTTGGAGATGATCAAGACCAGAGTGACAATGACAAGGATGACGAAAACGATCCCAACAACCTGCCATACCACCAGAGACCAGTTGTACCTAACATTTATCCAAACGTTTCGCTGGGTATGGTTTATGATTTCGGTAACGGCATCCCTGCTGCAATGCCTCCTCAACTTAGCAGATATTTCATTCTCTCCGAAGCAAAGGATTCTGCAGGTAATACGCCTTTTATCTACCCCATTGTTTTTAACAACGAGTTCTGGCAACTCAACTCAAAAATGGTAGAGATGAACTCGACCATGGCTGGCGAGCCATTTTCGCTCCATCTTAATTTATATTCCACTTCGTTTTTCTGGTTCCAGCTTCTAACAAACATGGACTACTCGTTCAAAGAACAGGCTCGACAACAAGGAGTTCAAACCACAGAAGTGGAGCAACTCAAGGTGACTCTACTCGAGACCAATCCTTATTTACTAGCCGTCACAGTTATTGTGACCATTCTCCACATGCTTTTTGAGTTTCTGGCATTCAAATCAGATATCTCCCACTGGAAAAACAAGAAAGATACTGTTGGTGTGTCTGTTCGTTCAATTGTGGCTAATGTTGTGATGCAGTCAATCATTTTTCTGTATCTGATAGACAATAATGACGATACCAGTCTCATGATTCTGTTTACTCAAGGAATGGGCATTTTTGTTGAGGCTTGGAAAATTAACAAGGTGGCGATAATCACATTTTTCAAAGCCCCAGAGCCTCTCAAGAACAGGGAGATTACTAATGTTTTCAACTTGGGAATCATCTATGTTCAAGACAGAAATGAGCTTTCAGAAGTCGAGGAAAAAACCAAAGAGTATGACTCCATTGCATTCAAGTACCTCTACATTGCTGCTGTTCCTCTTATTGGTGCTTATGCTGTATACTCAGTCATGTACGTGCCTCACAAGAGCTGGTATTCATTCATCATCTCAACTCTTGTGGGATCAGTCTATGCCTACGGTTTCCTAATGCTGGTTCCCTCAATTTACATCAATTATCGTCTTAAATCTGTCGCCCACATGCCGCGAAAAGCTATGATCTACAAGTTCCTCAACACTTTCATTGATGACCTTTTTGCCTTCGTGGTCAAAATGCCACTGTTACATCGCCTGGCAACTCTAAGAGACGACATTATCTTTTTGGTGTACATTTACCAGACCTGGATCTACAGGGTGGACTACACACGAGTCAATGAGTTTGGCCAAGGTGGAGACGACAAGCCACAAGATGTTGTTGAAGACAAGGAGGTTGAGGCAGAAGCGACAACTACAGCTATTGCCCAGGATTCCACTCGACGAAGAAATGTGAATTAGTTGGATGTGTATCTTTGAGATAGTATTAATAATGTCTGATAAATGATGTGTGATGAAGTAATAGTGTGCCTTTCTGTCCTTGTCCTTGATACTTGATTAAAATATTAATACACAAATTGAGACTTGATGGGTTATTTAGATACGTAAACAAATTGTGAACAATCTGGGCATTTCGAAACGCGTCTCATTGGTTTTTCTTTTGTTTGTTTTTTGTTTTTTTGTTTTTTTGTTTTTTTTTTTTTGTTTGTTTTTGTTTGTTTTTTTTTGTTTTATCTCACACTTTCATTCGACTAAATATGAATCAATTCTAAACAATTCATACTTTCTAGTTAAAGAAAGCAACTGGCAGTCACATGTCAACAATATTGTCCGAAACTCCGATTTAACCAGAATCAAACGCCAGACCTTGGGTTCTTTTGGTAACTCTCATCAATCTGCTGACTAAGCACCTTTGATATATTGTTTTATTTTCAGTTAAATTTTCTTATCGGTTGGCCCGATGGTTTAGTGGTATAATTCTCGCTTAGGGTTGCCTAAGCAAATTTGCGAGAGGTCCCGGGTTCAATTCCCGGTTGGGCCCATTTTTTATTTTTGAAACATCGCCATAAGGAAGAAATCATGATGACAGAATGCATGTCATTACTACGTGGTGTATGCCGATTTGATTTCGAACTGGAGAAATTTCTGAGACATCCATTATGATCGAGAACTTCCATAATCCATTGTGCTCTGCGGTGTCTGGCGAATAAGTGTCAATCAACTTGTCGTGTATTCCAGAGACTAAGATATTTATAGATGAGTATGAGGCTGGTAGTTGAATGGTTAGATTGACTTTATCGCACGTGGATCACAACTAAGCTTCTGTATATCAAACGTCACCATGGACGTCTCAACAAATCGAACTACTTTCCATATTTAGCGATACAAGGGATGCAGACAATCAATACTACAATTTCGGTAACACTGCTAGACCAATGATCAATGATCCCAATACTCGCAGGTCCTTTGATTATGACGTGGAAGTGTTTGACCCCAGGAACTGCAGCTGATGCGACCACTGCAGAAATTCCTACAGAAACGATTGATCCTACTGTTGTAGATCCGATTGGGGAGCCCACTACCAATGGAACTGAAAACGGCGCTGTTAACCCTATTGGTGAGCACACTTTCACTGATAGACGTACTTCATTGGATACTTTTGGGAAACTTGAGAGTCAGACAGAGCCGGTCTCTATAGCAAACTATAAGAAATCTTCTCGCTCTTGGTTTTTTATGAAATGATCTGTATTCCCAGATTTCATTAACTCGTCTTATCCTAATATGGCGCTGTCTTGTCAATACTCAGGAAGCTCTTATAATCCATTAATCACTACATACATCCTTATTATATAATTCGCTCAGGGCTTTCTAGAATGTTCCTCTGATCTCACATATCCTGACTGGGTTGGGAACTGTCACCGAATTCGACGGGGAAGGCGACGCCGAGTCGACACTTCGACCGACGCCTCCATTCCTCCTGATCACTCATTCATCCAGTTGCGGCCATATCCTGGTGAAAATACGGCTTCCCGTCCGATCAGCCATAGTCAAGCACCAGAGAGCCTAGTTAGTATTGTAGTGGGAGACCATACGAGAATCCTAGGTGCTGCAATTTTTATCCTAGAGCTTCCTTTTTGGCATTATCATTCCGCTGATATCTCTGTAGTTCATAACCAGAGATTTACTATCACTATCTCATTGATTCATGAACGCGTTTGGTATTAAACGTGTGACTCTATAACTGTCGCTTTGGAGATCTGGGAAGTTCCATAATTGCGGGCAAGTGTCCTCACGTTAAACGATTCAGAGGATCAATCAGGATTCAGAGGCCGATATCTTTTCTTAGTAGATGCTCAATTGTGTGAACTCCTTGGTACTGAGCCCTGATACTTTTTAAACAACAGTTGAGTCATCTGGAGGGAAGTCCACTTTATATAACTTTCCAAAACCAGTCATGAATGCAGAGAAACAGCAAATAGACTATAAGGACCTTCTTATACTTCAAATTGCTTATATTTGAATTATTTCCAAGTTTCCAGATGAATCCCTTTTTGGTGGTGTGCATATGAATGCTTAAGCGAGATAGAACCGAGCACGAGTACGAAATAATTTGAGGGGGAAACACATGTCATGTTGAGGGATAGATCTAGCGTTCAAGTGACACTAGCCACGCCTGTATTCATAAAAAACCAACCAAAAGTTATGACATTTTACAAGTTGTGAGATTATGTAGACTTGGAATGTTTCTTTGAAACCCAATGAGTTTTCTAGTCATATTGTTTAGTAAGTGCCTTCGGAATCTGTGTGAAGTCTCTAAGAACCTCAATAGTTCCCAAACCTTGAGAAACTCGTCCAATAATAGAACTGGGGCCAGATTTGGAATCGGCGCCAAAGAAATGTTGAGAATCAGACATTAGTATTATTCTCAATATTTAGCAATTAACGCTTTGCACTCAGGAAAAGGGTTCCGGAGCACACCCAGTGACACCCTTGCATTTTGTTATTCATCACTTACGAGGTGAGATATCATAGGAGTAATGAAGAATAAGTTCAACAAATAGTTATTCCTGGCAAACCTGGACAACTTCTTCACTTGACAATAATTACCAGATTCATATGCGAGCGCGGTTTTGGAAGAATAGCCATTACCAACTTCTGAATGAAATAGGTTTTACTAGATTTGTGTTTCTTTTGTTCATTTCTGCTTAGACAGACATTAAATTACTATTAGAAATTTGTCGCTGGAAAACTGGTTGTCGCTGGAAAAAGGTCGGTGTTACTAGGCTTTATTCGGTGTTTACGAGAAACTTCAGATTGAATAAACCCGCTTTTTAAAGACTCCGTTGCTCTTACTAATCCCTTGATATCAACTTCTGTAGAACTGTAACAATAGCTTGACCATTAACCCTATAACACACTCATATTTATATCATAATCCTTCTCCATCCATGCTTACCCCTCAGATGAGCCTTAACGCCTGAGTGGATGGCTGGGATCGGTCCGTGGTTATTTTTTTCTCATACATTCAGTTGACTTTAACATACATCATCATCAGTGCTAATGAGAACCATGCTCGCTGTAGCAGTACAGTACCAGTGGTATATACTGCAGATTGATTAGTCAAGCCTACCTAACGCATACATCGACACAGAAATCTACATTCAAATCGTCGGTGTCATCATTTCTATCCACCAAAGGTCTACCTATTATGGAATCTCTGCTTTTCAAAGAACTGGGATTCACCGAACTGGATAACCCTTGCAGTTTCTTAAAATTCAACCCTGAGGATCAGACAGCACACCCAGTCATAGTCCTACTATATGTGGATGATTGCTTGATAACCCATAAGCACAATTCAATTGTCCAACATCACAAGGATAAAATTTTTAAGAATTTCCCTGGAAAGGAGACGAGTGGAGGAATTGGAAATTACTCTCAAACAAATTATCATTGAATATCAAGTTTGCAAAAATCCCAATGACACAAGAACAAGTCAGGATACAGAAAAATGATGAAGGTGATAATACACCATGGTTAAGGGGAACTCGTCCAGATATTTTGTATGCTACCAATATTCTGGCGCAGCACTGCAGTTGACCTACTAACTTTTTCTGGTGAGTAGCTGTTTTTTGCAATTTAGTTGACCTACTAACTTTTGATGGGAATTATCAGTTGTTTTGTTGTTTTCTCAAACATTCAATTGTTTTTGTTTTTTGTTTTTTTGTTTTTTTGTGACTATAACATAAATATGAAATAATTCTAATTCTTCTACTAAAAAGAGAAACTGCAGGTTGAAAAAACAGGGCTCAATTTTTCTCTGTTAGAAACCAGACCCGCTTAGTCTCAGTTCTCGATACCCACAGTAGATTGCAGATTAGCTAGTAGCTGGAGTCTTATTGTCAAAACAAGATACATTTCATGTAATCCTCCAAGGTGGATTACCCCTATTAGATATATTACCACCTCGTAAGTGATAAGTATCTAGTAGGTGCTCAGTGTATTGTCACTCTGACCATTCCTCTTAACAACTGGGTGCCGGATTGTCCATAGTCTCCGCTCCTCTTGAATTCTGAGGTGTAGAACTCTGAGTTGCTTGGCTCTGGCGATTACTTTCAGTTGATCATTGTAGGCTTTAATATCGATTTGAGCTCCTTCTGGGTCAGGGGTGATACTCTTCCGGAGAGGCCGGTTTAGGTCGCTCAGGTCTGACCTAGCGCTTTCCAGTGTTGGTGACACAAGGGGTAACCAGCGTTGATCAGTCATAGCCACGAAGTTGAGTCTCACGTCGGGTGGGGATTCCTTCCGTTTGTATTCGCTTTGAAATTGGAACGTTGCGTCCTTCAGAGCGTCCTCGGAAGAAACGGAGTGCTCTAGCTGCCCGTAGGGCCTTCGAAGTCCGGAACATGTCACGTAGGTTGAGACCACCCACATTTATTGTTGTGTAGATAAACTCGTTTTTGAATCTCCGTTTAGGGAGTTTCTGGGTCGGCTCTGTTGGAGAGATTGTGGTCACAGCCCGCTTGTTAATCTTATCACATGCCAACTCCATGACATCCTTGATGAAGAGGTAGTCGAACTGTCTGACATACGGGATCAGGTAACTGAGCTTGGGAAAGAAAAAGGTATTGATCAACCAGGCCTGGCTAATATGGGAGTCCTCAGCGAACCGTAGTATTCGTCGAGTGCTTTTTTTCCGCCGAAATGAACCCCGAGATAACGGAAGATGTCTTCCCTCCGAAGGATGCTAGGGCCTTTGCCTGTAGTTGGATCTTTAGGCCAGTGTAGCTCGACTGGTTGGGTTGAGACGTTCTTATAGTGAAAAAGCCGAGGGTAAGGCTTGCTGGGATTTGGGGTCGTGGTGAAGGCTGTGGCTGGAAGGAAGCCGCGAGCCGGGGGAGGCTTGTATTCTGTTCCCCCAACTAGCTGGAGCATCGTTTTTGAGGGGTTGAGTGTTAGTCCAGAGGCCAGTTGAAACTGAATTACACTCTCTCCGACTACTTTAATGTCGTGATCGTTTTTTTCAGAAAAAGAGAAACTGCAGGTTGAATGAACCAAGGTTATTTTTTTCTCAACAAGCCTGGCTAGCTCAATCGGTAGAGCGTGAGACTCTTATTCAAAGTCATCTCAAGGCTGTGGGTTCAAGCCCCACGTCGGGCTTTCTTTTTATTTTACATCAGTATTAATTTATTAATTGAAAAACAAAAATAATTGCCTTCGACCAGATTTGAACTGATGATCTCAGCATTACTAGTGCTGCGCCTTACCACTTGGCCACGAAGGCTGATTATAACTTTTTAATATTGAGTCTTCTTTGATCGTTACTCTGGGTCTGTCATAACCTGTAACCCCAAATGGTTTACTCCTACTAATTGGACCAGGCAAGGTCCAATGAGTTGGCGCTGGTTCCATCTGGCTCTAACTTTGCAGAATTAGGTGGTGGTGTAAACCCAGCTGGAAGTTGCTTCCATAAGATGGATTTCTCGGAAAAAGCACAGATATTTCTATAGATTTCCACTTTCCAAGTACAAGCACAATATATTTGAAGCCCCGCCTTCCACTGTAGTGGAATGAAAGACTGTTATTGTTTCTGTTGTTTCTGTTTGCGACAAGGATTTTATCAAGGCCAAACCGGTTGCAAATGCTGTAGAAGCAGGTGAATAGGCAATATTGAAAATTCCGAGTAATCGCGATCCTCTACAGTGGTTAAAGTTGCTGGAACTTTCATCGGAGGCTGGCGTCTTTAGCCAAGTGAACAGGGTTTATGGGTTCGTTCTGGAAACAGCTTTATCGGAGCTTTGAGAGATTGAACGCCGTTCTCAGCAAGAACGACAAATTGGCGACTTTATTCTTGCGATTTATTGTCGCCAACTCCGAGTTAGATTGCTTTAATGTTTCTAGGAGTGGATTTGCTCCTATCGTTTGCGTTACCAGGCTTCAATGGACAAAAATCCAAACATCATTCAAGAAGAGTGGTCGGGATTCTGTTTGCCAAAGCCTGAAATGCAGTCCCATCTTGCCAGCTTTTGGATATTATACTCATGTCCTGCAAGAGTGTCTTGTATGGTTCGATTAGCAGCACCGTTTGATTGAGAAGAGTAAGCGGCTGTATCCAATTGTACGATACGGGTTTGCTTCAAGGATTGTTTGAAATGTCCTCCAAATTGTCAGACAGAACTTAGTTGGCATCTTTGGTTCATCTGTAGAGTGCATATATACGAATGCTGCTATTTCTTGAATGCGTCTGAATAAACGGTTAGATTTACTGTTTATGACTTCACAGACGATTCCCATTGGGTGAACGGAGTATGGGTCCAAAAGGGTCGGAAACGAATATTTGGATGTCATCTGCTGAACAGTGTACTCCCACAGTGTACTATTTCTCGACTACGAACCTCAATACCACTGCAGACGCAAATATGCCTCGATTTTGGGTACGGGTATTGGCGGTGGTCATTGTAGTTCATTCAGGTGAAAGATTTCTTCACTAGACGAAGCAAGTCAATTGAATGCATGAGAAGAAAGGAGATGAGGATTTGCTGCGTGCTGTAACATGATACTGTATGGCGATCCGCCAAGGCACTAAGGCTAGCCCGAGGAGTTGGACTTTTGGGAATATGAGTCACCCTTTATATACTATTATCTTGTTTCCACGGTAATAACTGGTCTTTCAGATTCAGGTGGAGCCGGTCGCTAACTGACTGCCAAAGTATCAAGTCAATCTCAATTGTTATTCTGGGTCTGACATGTAACAGACAGTTCAGGGTCAATACCATCAGTGATGACTAATTTGGATAGAATTATTTCATATTCATAACCCTCGCGAACAAAGTCTTCACTTGAACTCACCGAGGCACGATAATTTTAGTCAGTAGAGCGTTGACATGACAACCGACCCTTGGAGGAGTTTTTGTAAGACACATAAAAGTGGGATGATGGAAGTCTAGCTCCGGTTCCATCCCGAATATGAGAAAGAGTGTCATTACTCGGAACTAAGGAAGTACAAACAATGAAAGAATACCAGTTCCGGTTCGTTTGTCCCATGATCGCTGCTGCATGAGAGATCGCGCATGAATGCCGTGGTTTGACTGCTGTTGTTTCTTCTCTTCTTGTTCCTCCTTGATCTCCTGGAAAAGGAAGCTATCTTCAGCCACAAAAGGAAGACTATCTTCAGCCACATTGTCAATAGTAAAATTGGCTTTCACTGGAGAAGGAGCAGTCACACTAGTTAGAGGGACATGAGAAGGCGTGTTTGGAGTTGTAGGTGTTGGAGTCTCATGGATTGGAGGGTCATGGATTGGAGGGTCATGGATTGGAGGGGTCAAATCTCGTTTCTTGACGACAACGTTCTCTTTCTGATTGGGACTAGGATTTGAAATGACAGGTTGAGGTGACAAAGACTTTGGGTTAGCTGAAATAGACAACCTTGAGGCCAATGGGCTTCTCTGAGTTTTGGTTCCGTCATTTTTGATCTGAATACTCCCCTCTTGCTCAAACTCGATTTCGTCGTCCTTCTCTTCCTCGTCTGAAAAAGAATCTCTTTGCTCAATCTCCACTAATTGCTTTGTGATTGTGAATACCGCTTTGATGGAGAGCTTTGAGTCGTGCCATGTTGGGGTATCAGTATGTGATGTATGAGAAGTCCAGGAAAAAGGAGTCAGGCATGACAAGGGGAGCTTAGGAAACATATAGTTGTAGTATGATGTGACCGAAGAGTCTGTTATTTCCAAATTGATTCTCAATGATTTAAACTGAGGTCCAAGGATGCAAATCCAAGTTTGCTATTGGTGAAGGTTGACTTGGAGAGATGAAGAAGCGAGAGGTCAAGGAGGTGTAGAGGATGTGTGCCGCGTAGGATGGCCATAGGTTTCATGTAGTATAACTTCTACAAAGTATATGATAGCCTTAAAGCACAAAAGACGAACAAAGAATATAGTGATTAAAAACAAGAACAAGAACAAGAACAAGAACAAGAACAAGAACAAGAACAAGAACGAGAACAACATAAAGATCTTCGAACAAAGAAGAACAACAAAGAGCAAAGAAATTATGAACTTCAACAACAAAGAACAAAGAAATTATGAACTTCAACAACAAAGAACAAAGAAATTATGAACTTCAACAACAACAACAACAACAACAACAACAACAACAACAACAACAACAACAACAACAACAACAACAACAACAACAACAACAACAACAACAACAACAACAACAACAACAACAACAACAACAACAACAACAACAACAACAACAACAACAACAACAACAACAACAACAACAACAACAACAAAGTAAATCGCGGCGTTCGCGGCGTTCGCAAACTTATCTCGCTTTTGGGTTAAACCTTTAGCAAGATTTTCTAGATTATCTCATTTTCGCGCTTGGTTTCTCCTTCCATGAGTAGACTGCGTAGGAGATAGTGCTTCCTGGTGCTCAAATTGTGCATGAACAGCCTTTTCCCTCTCTGTTTTTTGATAAGGTCCTAATGTTCGTTCAATTAATCGCGTATCGGCTAGATGAAGATCAACTTCGTCTGTAGTGTTGTTTGGTTGATACGGCGTGTTTTGATCAAAATCGAGTTGCCTTGCAACAAGTTCCTGCGGTTCCTGTGGTACTCGTCACTTCGAACATTATCACTTTCGTATCCTGAAGCGTTTGCATCAACTCTTTGAGTGTGGTTGGCTAATGTGATTAATTCTTGTGAAGATATGTGTTTATCTCTTGAAGAGATGTGTTTATCCTTTAAGACTCCCCTGAAATGGATGCTGGGTTTGAATCAACATTTGTGAGCTTATGGGTTAATTGGCTAGGGGATGGATACGTCTGTGTTCCACTGTTGCGAAGTGCCATATCACTTCCGCCATACAAGTTCAGGTTCGAGCCAGATGGTTTGGCAAAGTCCACATTAGAAGAAGAGTGTGGGTTTGAGCTTCAGCACATCCAAGATCGTGATAGTCGTAAGAGGACGAGATAATAAGAAATAAATCTAAGAACCTCAGACAGAGAACATCAGCCTTCAAACATTGACGTTCGTTTTATCACCCAAAACTCCTATCCCATTATTTCCGTTTCACATTGGCAATATCCTGCCAAATTGGAGTTGCTAACCGGTCCTGAAAAAAAGCACATTGTCGAGTTTCACAAATCCGGCATCTCCGTTCATCTAGCCTACCAAACCATTGCTATCTTGTCTATCTGCATAGGTTCGGGGTTCATAAGGCTGACACTGTGTTCTTGTGCAAGTTAGCATTGCTGAGACGTGTTTACTACGTCGTGCTTTGTGAATCTATTTCGTTACGATGTTACCTGAAGATCAAACACATGTAACATCGGGGTCTTTCTCGAAGCTTGCTTCCTTTCACCCTTCGTGTTGACGAACGATAAGCTCTCTCTTTCCAGCTCTGGTGATCCAGAATTAGTCTGCAGGGTGTCTCCCTAAATTGGATATGTATTACCAACCCCGCGCACGACTTGTTCGTTCTGAGTATCATCTTTTCAAAACACTCCATGTAACGAGTCTACGAGTTGACTGCGCTTGCTTGGTGTAGCTTGGGAAACTTGGGAAAACTGATTATCAGGTTGAATTGTGTTTTCAGTAAGTTATTCTTTTTTCTCATCGTACCATAAAAATCCTTCATACGTGAATAAGTGAATTTTTGCAAATTGACACTGTTGCCCTCCTTTAATCCACTATTGATGATGGGAATCGAAATGGAAGTCGTGGCCCTTCTACTTGCATTCCATCCTAACCTTGGTTCATACCATTGAGTTCGATGAAGATGTTGCAGGTAACTGATCATAGTATGGGTTTCACCAATCGGCTGACCCGACATTTTTGTGTCGTCCAGATTGACTACTTTTTCGTATTGAGCCAGTGTTGTCGTTGGGTAACTCAACTTAGGACTTGTTGAGAATCAGACATTAAGTATTATTCGAAGTATTTAGTTAATGTAACGAACTTACATATCACCTGCTGGGAAAAAGGGAGTTCCAGTAGTAGCCCACATTCCCTTGTAATGTGTATTTATCACTTACGAGGTGATAATTTATCTGATAATCCACCTCGGACTGTTATCTCGGAATTCTCTATCATGAAGTAAATCCCGACTCTAACTCTTCGTACTTATGCTGTTCCCCTTGTAACTGCACATATCGCGTTTTTTTCCTGTGACTCCAGTCCCGAATCAGAATGAGCCCATTTCCAACATGAGTGGAATAACGTGTCTCTGCTGGTAAGAGGCTGCCAGACCCGAAAGAAACAGGGTGTCATTCTTTACCTGTTTACCTGGGATCTGTTATTTTGTGTCTCCTCCGTTTCACCTGTTGGTGAACTGTGTGTCATCACATGTGTTGTTTGAGCTGTTTGTGGCTCTGACCCACTGGTATCACCCCTCTTCGCCCTCTTGGACACAGAAATAATTCCAAGTTCACAAGTTTGACTGCGCTTATTTGGTAGTCGTTAAAACAGGTTAATAAGATATTCGTTTTTCCTTTCCTCCGATTAGTCATCCTCTTTCTGCTTCTGTTGCTCTGGATTTTTGGAAATCCAAGAAAACGGGCTGTTGGTGTAGTGGTAACATATCTGCCTTCCATTCAGTTGTTAGCAGGTGCCAGGGGTTCAATTCCCCTACAGCTCATTTTTTGTCCATATCAATCAGACTCCTTAGAATTGTTGTTTCATGAATCAATCAATCCAAAAGAAGTTGTGTGTCATTCAAGACGTGTCATCGGCTTAAAAACATGAGCTTGACAACCTGACACCATCAACAGGACAATATGAAGAATGGCAAGGAATATCCTGTTGAATAATCAAGACGCCAAACTCATGAAGAAGAAGGGATTCCATTAAAAACCATACCTCATAGCCTCAATCGTAACTTCCAAATACTCACAGTTGAATTGTTTCATGGCCAGGTTGCTGAAGTGATGTTGATTATTTCAGATATTCTGGAGAGAGAAGAGGTTTATATGTTCACAGGAAGTCCGAACTCAGACATGGGAGTTAGACCGTGTATGAATCATTTAATCTAACTTAGGAATGGCGTTTTAAGGTCGGTCAGGCGATTAAGGTCGCACCAGAAATTTTAAAGTTTTAGCTTAAGGTTAAGGTTTTGACTCTGAAATTAAGGTTCTGTTTGTTTTGCATTCCAGTAACCACTTTTCCGAAAATTGGCAACATGCCTTCGTGGCCAAGTGGTAAGGCGCAGCACTAGTAATGCTGAGATCATCAGTTCAAATCTGGTCGAAGGCAGTTCTTTTTGTTTTTTAGTTTTAGTTAGGTCCCATTGTATCACTTATTTTGTGTACACATAGGCCACCAAGGTTTTATAAATTCTAATAATGACAATAACGACAATAACGACTTCAATTCAATAGGTGATCAACACCATATTCACAACATTAATAAGGCCTACATTGAGCACGATTAGTAATACATTTGACAGTACATTTTGATTCCTCCTCTGTGTTCCCATGCAATAAGTTAGATGCGATATGTGGACTAGATTCCGATCACGGACAGTTCCAGGGTCCACACTCTTCGGATGTGGACTGTGATGGGGTTATCGTACCCCGGGATGCCTTCCAGTTTGACGGAGTCCCACCAGCATTTCCGAGCAGGTTTCCGCCAGAAAAGCAAGAGTTTATGTCGGGTGGACTCCAGGTCATCCTCAGCCAGTTCTTGATCGTGGTCGTGGTGTGGGTTGTCGTGGTGTGGGTTGTCGTGGTGTGGGTTGTCGTGGTGTGGGTTGTCGTTGTCATTGTCATTGTCGTGGTCATGTTCGCTGTCACGGCTATGGTCGTCACGGTTATCTTCACGGCTATGGTCGTCACGGTTATCTTCACGGCTATCCTTTTCGTTGTCGCTATCGAGGTCTTTCCCATGGTCAGAGCCCGTTGCTGCTCCCGGACTACTGGATCCAAGTAACACAAGAGCTAGACTTCCAATCACAGCACGACCAGGTTCAATAGAACGGAAACCCCAAGTATCGTCCAGGGAGAAGCCTGAGTTGCATAGCATTTCAACAAGATGCTGCTCTGCGGACCCTCGTTCATTTCCTCGTTTAAGGCCAGAAAAAATCCCATCTCGTTGCACTAGTTGTGCTCCACAAGCCATTTTCAATTCACGCATCTCAGCCTCAGTGGTTTTGGGTGATGGTGGCAAGCAAAAGTAGTCAAGATCTTCTTTCAATACCACAATTGCAGGTTTAGTACGTAACATATCCACAGATGCATCCTCAAATGAGGGACTCCATTGGTGAGGTTGTTGTTCGGGGCTAGATTCAGTTGCAGGTCCATTTGTAGCAAGGTACTGGGCCTCTGCATCACGGAACACATCGAGGGTGTATTTGAGACAATCAGGCGAAAAGTTGATGGCTACTATATCCTGGTCAGAAAGATTGGGGATCACGTTTCCGTTCAAGTCCACAAAAACGCCATTGGGGAACAATGACAACAGGATACTTTCAGGCAGCTTCATCAACTCATTACGGGTGATATCAAAAGTGGTTCCTCGAGCATGCAGCTTGATGTTAATGTCATGCTGAGGCCCACCAAGATCATAATCTCCATGGGGATGAGGCTGCTGATGGATCCCACCTTCAGGAGCAACCTGAGTGATCACAGATGACGCCTGCACAGACATTGAGAAAACGTTAGTAACTGGTGGAGAATAAGGGGGTGGTGGGGGGCTTTTGTGTTTGTCCCGGTTGGTATAATCAGGTGACGGGTCAAAGTCGGTTTTGGAAGTTACAAAAGTGGCCGTAGACGTTCGAGACTCGGTTGGAGCAAGTGGACAAAGATCGTCAAAGAAAGGAGAGACTGAAGTTGGAATTGGTGACGTCGTATATTGCTCTTGAATGGGTATGATAATAGAAGACGCGCTTTTGTGTCTGCGCCTCCGTGTGGTTTTTGTGTGCCTGTTGTGTTGTTCACTTGTAATAGGGGTGGTGATGAGAGTGGACCTCTAAACTATAAACCGTTGGATCATAATTAGAAAACCCCAACCCTGAACGTTATTTTTTATTAAAGTTAACTTTCCATTTATAGAGTTATAGTATTATGGTTAAGCTCATATGCAAACAAAGGGACAGTGCAGTTGTGCTGACACAATTCAACCTTGATAAAGATCGGCGGTTAAGGATGGTCTGACAGTATTGGAGACTACTGCGGGGTCGGCTAGGGAAATACCCAAACATAAGTTCACCACCCACGGTGCCCATTCCTCCCGAACTTGAACCCAATTGCCATCCCTAATGTTGTATCACGAAGCAGTCGTGAGCGGGGGTGTTAGATGGATTGGGCACAGAAACACAAGGGGATTGCCAACGTCACCGAAGTCACGCGTCTGAAATCTGCAAACTCTTACAATGTGAGAGATCCTCTCGCTGTCCTCAAGAAGCTCTTCTAATATTGCTTATCCATTAATCATTTCATGCGTCCTCCTTCCAGAATGGTCCTCTGCTCTCACGTATCCTTGAACGCATGAGATCGACCGGGTTGGAAGCTGTCACCGATGGGGGGTTTTTTTTTTCTCATACATTCAATTGACTATAACATAAATATGAAATAATTTTAAGTAATTGAAATAAGTCTATTAGTAGACTGTGTCTAATTTGGTGCAGGAAAAAGAAAAACCGCAGGTTGAAAAAACCAAGGTTATTTTTTCCCCAACAAGCCTGGCTAGCTCAATCGGTAGAGCGTGAGACTCTTATTCAAAGTCATCTCAAGGCTGTGGGTTCAAGCCCCACGTCGGGCTTTCATTTTTGAATGAGATGGTGTTAACCATTTTTTACTAATAATTTTTATCCATACGAATCAAAAAAGAGGACGACAGGACTCGAACCCGCAGCCTTTGGAGGACGTCGTTCAGAAGAACCGAAATCCAATGCGCTACCATTACGCCACGTCCTCTGTTGTTGATCAAAATTTTCAAGACTTATAATATCTGAGGTTTGTCTTGCAGGAGCCAGAGACATCGAATGACAAGAATAACCGGCCTCCGAGAACATGATCCAGTTACAACTTCAAGTCAGCCAGATCTCCAGGACACCACCAATTTAGGCTCAGTCTACTTGTAGACTTACTTCAATTATTTCATACTTATGTTATAGTCAATTGAATGTATGAGAAACAAAAAGGAACAAGTCAATTGGATGGATGAGTAACTTGAAGTAAAACTACAGTTGGACTGTGTTTCTGAAAAGGGTTATCCGGTTTTGTTCATGAACTATTTGCGTTTTCTCAGTTAATAACTTCATCGTCGTCTTTTCTTTTCGTTAGAGCTGGCTCTGTTACTGTTTTGTAATAACAGATCCAGTTTCTCTGAAGTGCTTTATCTTTTGTGGCTGGAATTCCAGCTGCTGCCGGCATGCGTCCTTTGGTCTCGGCCATCTCTTAGGTGCATTTTGACAGTGGTGTTTCAGGTCTCCGCTACTGTAATTCGGCTTCAGCCATTTTGGTCTTGCCCATCGAAGTGAATTCTCCACTGGATTATGCAGTTTCAGTTTCGAATGACCTTTGCAATAGCAGGAAGGAATGTATAGAATCCTTGGTCCATATAAAATATACCCAGCTATCTAGGAGGTGTATAATTAACTCAAGTATCGGAAGCTGATGTCGTAGGAATTCCAATATTTAGATAGTCCTCAAGAATAGTCATCAATGTCTAAGCTGGATATTCTTTGACATGCAAATTGATAAGAAGAAACTGATCTCAAGAACTATGATTTTCCTTCATCGCATCTAGATAATTACTGTTTCACCTCATCATACTTAAATATAGCCTACCAATTTTTATCATTATTTGTTTTTTTTTTTTTTTTTTAAAAAAAAAGTTAATAAATGATTTGAAAATACCATTCATATTCTGGCAATTACTTCCAGCTTATCATTATAAGCGTTAAATGGATTTATGATCCTTCTGGGCCGGAGAACTAAGAAGACGAACGCCCTGGCCAGTGTGGGACTTTAACCATAGTGTCATGACCAGTAATTAACTCTGGAAGTAGACTGAAAGTGGGGTAACCATCAGTGGAACCGATTGACCATTCTCACGAACAATCATTGGAACCAACTTGTAAACTCACCAATGTTGATTCAAATCCAGCTCCGCAGGCTATACCACACCTTCCGTCTTAAAAAGAAGCTAATATAATCTTCTACAATAGTAAGCTGGAGAGATCGGAGATTCTTCTATGGTGGCTCATCTTAGTGATTTCTGATGCGCAGGGAAGTCATATTCTGAGACATTGTGATCCAATCTTGGCCCGGAACCGGGGAAAGTGAGCGAGTCGACGCCTATTAGTGGAGTTTCCTGAGAATACATAATCACCTTCTCAAGTTTCAAGGGCTGGAATTACTTGGTTAATTGATAACCACACTGGGAAACGTCGGCAGGTGACTTGTTTGAAAGATTTATTGAACTGGATCTTTAAAATTCCAGTTGCGGCCATATCCTGGTGAAAATACGGCTTCCCGTCCGATCAGCCATAGTCAAGCACCAGAGAGCCTAGTTAGTATTGTAGTGGGAGACCATACGAGAATCCTAGGTGCTGCAATTTTGCTTTTAGCCAGGGAATTCATTTTTATTTTTTTGGTAGACATCTCCCATGTCACGACTTCAGAGTCTTGCACGTTGCGAGTATTCCGATCAGGAGGAGCATGATTCACCTAGCCGCTTTTCAACAGTTAATGGAAGTATTAGTTCACCCGCCAGCGGGCAATAAAGCTAGCAAGTGCACCCGCCTCCCCGCTGGCTCTAAATGATTCCGTTCGTACGAGGCTTCCGAGTAGTATATAATCCTCTTGTTTCAACAGTACTCAGTTAACTCCAGGAGCAGTATTTTTTTCATACACTCTATAAACTATATGATAGAATGATGAAAGAGTAAAATTTGACCCTACTAAACAGGAGTATCTCTTCTACGTTATTCGAAGGACTTATCACTTCTAAATTACTAAAGCGATGTTCAAGAAATGCCCACAAGTGCAATACTAATTCTATCAAGTGTAAACACCTGAAATATTGGAATTGTAAGTTCCCTTCGAGAGGAATGCATATTCTTCATATCGGTAAGGCAATCGATAACTTTTGAAATAAATCGGTCCACTCTCTGATAGTTGTTATTAATGAAAGAAAACACCACTCTTTACGTAGGCTCCAGTCCCAGTGAACCGTTTAGCTACAGATGCCAGGAATCTGCAGCATCAGCTAAACAATAACGTCTGTTTAGAGTTAAAACCGCTGCTGTCGTATAATCATCTTACCATCTAATACTTTAAACCGTTTAAGATAATTTCCTTTCTTGGCTTCCAGCTAATACCATTTAAGATAATTTCCTTTCTTGGATACATGCAGGAACACACACTAAGGTTATAAAACTTCAGTTATAGTAGGTTTCCAAGCTTTGGTGGTTTGCAGTTTCCTGGGGCTACAAACATCACCTTAGTAGCATTGTACAGTTTCTTTATGTATTCCTCCAGTAATCGAGGTTGAAAAAGCAACCCTAACTTTCAACAATCAGCTCTTTGCATTAATCATGCTATTTCTAAATCGTATCTAACCAATCCCCAATCTCCTGAGGAGACAGGTTTCTGGACGTTTCCACAAGTGGTCTGAAGGTGGACACTATAGAAGTATCTACTGTGTCTGGTGAGATGGACACTAAAAAAACCTCTACTGTGTCACCGTTAATCTCTCCTTATGGATTGCATACTCAAGCTCCAGCTCCTCGTTTCCTCAGGAAACACTTGACACTAGCCTAGCCTCTCCGATTGCCGTAAGAGGAAACGGAGTTTTTTTCTCATAAATTCAACTGACAGCAACATAAATGGAATAATTGTAGAAAGTTGGACTGTGTTTATTTTTTGTAACTTGAAAACTGTTTGCATTCAGAGAGCTGGTTAACTGGCTGAGTTCATGTTTTCGGGAGCAGGTTGTTTTGTCGTTTACTTTATCATTCGATCTCTTTTCCTCATTTCTTTTTTCGTTTTCGCGCTTCTTCCATCCTTTGCTTTGGCATTCAGTGAATCATCTACCCATTTTTTGTGCCATGACAAGTACTCGATCCTGTCATGGCATGTTCAGGAGACTTGGGATTCTTTCAGTTTGTCCATTTGCTTGGCTTGAACTTTTGGACTCCTCCATTAAGAGCCTCCTTGAGTGACAATGCTTCGTTGACGTCGATATCCCAAGATATAGGTAGAGGCTTCTCGCACTGCAACGTGACCTGGTGACTTGTCTGCCTCTCCTTCGAACTTGTAGCTGTGAACCCGTAATGAATTGTAAAATGACTTTGCATGTTAACTCTTTCATTGTTGACTTGTTAGTAAACGACAAAGTATACTGAATTAAAATTTTTCCATGTAAGAGATCGTTAGTCTCTTAGACGTCCCCTTAATAAACCCAAAGCTATTGTAATATTGCTTGATCATTCCTATTTACAACATAATCTTTCCCTTGGTCCCGTACCCCTGCATGTACATCCAGTTCCCCCCATGCTTTTTTTGTTTCTCATTCATATATATCACAAACATGAAATCTCGCGTGCTTTTTTTCATACATTCAATTGACTGTAACATAAATATGAAATAATTCTAAGTAATTGAAGTAAGTCTTTAAGGTTTTTTTTTTTTCTCATACATTCAATTGACTATAACATAAATATGAAGGGTTGTCTCCATCAAAGTAAACGACAAAAGATACTGATTTTTATTTTTTCCAAGAAAGGTCCCTTGGCCCAGTTGGTTAAGGCGTCGTGCTAATAAGAATTAGCCTCTTTGCAACGCGAAGATCAGCAGTTCGATCCTGCTAGGGACCATTTTTTGAACATTTGAACCGTTTTCGGGATCATTTTTTATATGATAGAATCCGGACCCGCCATCCTACCTGCTCATACATGGTTTATTGGAAACTGCCTCTTACTCTGCAGATTCAATTCCTCTATAGGAAAAACACTCAGTACAATGAACAATGGAGACGTTGGTTTCGCAGACGTCTCGAACTAAAACCAAAAACCATGTGGACTGAAGGGGAAGCCCAGCTGTGGATCGAATTTGTGAGTCGGTCAAGATGGGTCTGTGGATCTAGCCCTACTGCTGACTTTACACGTTCTAAAATGCTAACCTCGGTCTACGTTTCGATTCCAAGCATGACAAATCCGCTGTTATACATGTATTATATAGCATTATTTATTGATCATTACTAGTCTTAGCCAGTTGATTTTCCCAACCTGTCTTAACCCCAGATTTTCCAAGGAAACAAGAGTGATCAAGAATGTTGGAAACAAAAATGTGATGAGCAAAGAGGTGTATGTGTTTTGTCTATTGAGCCCACTTTTTGTCTTGTTGATTGTAGCTCGAGTTGTAGCTCCAGCTATTACTGATAAATCATCACCATGAGGACATCTTCGTGGAGTTGATTCTACGGTGATCTTGATGCTGAACTAATTGGTCATTGTACTCCATCCCCCCGAGCTTCAACTCAGAGACATGCTCTAAATGAGAAATCTACAGCTGGCGTCTCGAGAAGAAGGGACCAAACTTACTCCTGCCATGTACCCTTTCACGGTCTTGAAATCCGACTCTGGTGGCTAAAACTAATCGTGATCAAAACTCTTGTGAAGGAAACTATCGTCGTGATCTTCTGCAATTGTAGCGACGATGGGAACGGTATTTTTAGCCAACTGAGTGTAGTCTCAGGCCAGTCTTTTTTTCTCAGCAGAAATATCTGTCGCCTTTTCAGCTGTCGAAGCTCAAAATAATCGTCAAACACGCTCTAACAAATTCAGGGTACTCAGCTCTCAGTCTGCATAGATGGGGTTTGTGTCGAAAGAAGGACGTCCATTCACTTCCTGATCGTCAAACAGACGCATCGCAATAAGATGGATTGCCTCCATTGGAAGAGTGGTTGTGTTCTTACGAAGGTAATCAAGAATGAAAGTCACCTTAGCCTTATCATCTAGATATTTGTCGAAGACAAAGCTTTGTACACCTTGTCAGGATTGCTTGCAGTGGGCAACAGAAGCCACCAAAGGATTGACCCATAATTGCCCATTTCTGGTCTTTCTAATTCTTCTCCTTACCTAGCAGGATCTTTCGAATCTGTTCAGCGTCCCGAACAATATTGCCAGCTCTGAAATGAACAAGGTAATCAACAGCCTTTTGAGGTTCCATCTTCTGAGCAAATGGCAGTGCTCATTCCGGTTCCTCTTTGTTGAGGGCTAGAACCTGGTAAGCACGCTGGATTTAAAGGAGGTGTAATTGGAAGCGGGGATGATGGGGGCCAGTGATAGCAGACCCCAATTTTGACTGAAATGCTTCATTCCGTATGAGCCTGTTAGAATCGTTGGGTACGATCCAAAGCAAATGCCGTATGCCAGATCGGATAATGCTGAGACGGCCCAAAAGTTGTGAACGCCAGTGACAATACCAAATACGGTCTTTTGACGTTTTCGTCTTGATCTTTGACGTATGGGTTAATTCTCTGTTTGAGAGTCTACAGGGGAAGCATCTTGCATGGAATCCACAAAATGTGTGTCATCTGTTAGGATGAGTAGTGGGATGCATTACAAACCATTCATTGCGCTCTTGAATGGTACCTGGAGTGTATCAGCATATGCGGTTATTACTTTCCGAATCAGTTCTATCCCGAGATGTTGTATTTTCATTCCCACAAATGATAAGAATGCCAATGACCAGTCCCAAGCTGGTTTCTTTGCTTCCAAAATCGGTTCCCAACATGTCATTGCTGCAAAGGGCCTTATCCAAACAATTGCTGAAAAGCCCTTACGGCTCTGGAGGGCAATATTATCGCACATACAGAATCTAACACATTGCTATAATCGAAGAAATTCAGTATGGCTATTACCAGGTTGGTCCTACGATCCGAAAGGGATCTCCAAGAATGTCTCCTGGAATGCGATCCATTCATACCCACACCTGGTGAGATCCCAAGGGTAATCCTAATAGGCGGTGGCCACTATTTCTACCCATACTCCGCTCACAATGGAATGCTTGGTTTGCAACATTCATAGACTTCCGTCTACTGTGAAGTCATGAATTAATCTAGCTACGATTATACTGCCTCATTCATGAAATACCACAAGATATGTAGATTAATAATACGAGCGGGGCAATTTCTAGCCCCACATTGTCTTTATCACTGGCTTTTATATAGTTGTGGCTCCATTAGATCCGTGTCAGATGGAGATCACGCGACTTGCGGAATTGGACAGATAGCGGAGTGTATTACCAAAAGTCGTCAGTAATGTCTTCAGTGTTGTTCATAGCAACAATTGGAATCAGTGGAGGGGGTAGATAGAGCAAAAAAACAAGTATTTAAGCGTCTTGTTGAAGATGGTGGATCCATTCACTAGTCGTTCCAAGGTGAGTCCATAAGTTAGACTGTATCATATATTAACACGCTTGTCCTAAAGAAGTAATACCTTAATTGCAGTGTACATTTCCCGTCTTTACGATGATACCTACATTTGAATATAAACAAGGATCGACATTTCTCCTTTTTGAGTCACGAGTCGAAACGAACAATAACCCTCTATTCGAACACAGAGACAACGATGACCAGGCTATTATGGTAATTGACAATTTTGGCAACAGAGTCAGAGACAATACACTGACACCGTGATATATCACAAGGGTAACCGATCTCGAAAGATTACATTCAACACTTTCCCATCTCATAATGATTACAGACATCAAGCATGTATATTTCTTCCTAGTACTGGCATATTGGTATACGTAGTGGTAATGTAGGACTAATGAGACCCAAACATCGTAACTACTCTAGATTCGTGACTGGAAAGGTGTCTCGAAAGGTGACTGGAATGGCGTCTCGAAAGGTGACTCGGCTAGCCCGGTGACTCGACTCGCTCTACTCCAGAACACCCTCCTGAACCGCCAACTCGGTGGGATTGTAAATCTTGTCGGAGACGCCCCAGATCTGGGCAATATTATCCTCCGACACCGAACCCACACACCACTCCATGTCAGGATTGTAGGCAAAGGCGCTAACGGGGGCAGTGTGACCTCCATGCATGAAAAACAGCTCGGGCGACGCGTCCTCGGCATCATCTTGTGACTGCTCACAACCTATAGTGTTCATGTTCCAAATGATGACCCGTCGATCCTGACTACCTGTTGCCAGGAAGTGAGAATGGAAAGGATCGAACTGGATACCTGTAACTGCTCCATTGTGACCAGCCAATGAGTGCAGACGGTAACCTGTGTTTCTGACATCATAGAGATTTACAGTGCTTTCCGAAGAGCCGGCTGCAAACAGATATTCTGAATGAGGAGAAAACGCCACACAGTTATAAGGAGTGGGTTTATCACCTGATGGCGGCCGGGTCAGAACCGCCGGCGTACTCTCCGGAGACCGGGTATCGTAAAGCCCCACAAATCCTTCTTCTAATGCCACTGCAATAATGGAAGCCGAAAATTTGTGACATTGAACATCGTTTACAGATGAAGTGGAGATTTGCCAAATGGGGCTTTTCGACTCCAAGCTCCACAGAATCACTTTTCCATCTTCTCCACCCGACACCAATTCCTCCGCCATACCTGCTCGGCCTCGTCCTACACTCCAATCTAATCCAAAGGAGTTTGTAGTATGTGATTTCAGCACGACAGGTTCGCTGTCAGCGGCGTCACTGATGGAACGCACAAAAATGGTTCCCTCGCCGTTAATTGACGCCATCTTATCGCCGCAGCTCTTGATCTTGTTGGGCTCGCCATCATGGGTCCACTCTTTGACGGTCTTGAATCTCAGATCTGCAGGTTTCCCGTTAGCGCCGGGGTTGCCGAGATCAGCCAGATCAAGAGGAATCGACGACTCCAGCATCACAATCTTTTCCGTAGTCTCTTTGCCTTGCGAGAAGGTTCCCGCCAAAGCTCGATGGGTACCCATGCCAGTTTCGGAGTCCTCAGAGTATCCGCACCAATCGAATGTCAGCGATGGCCACACCATGGGCGTCTCACTGACAAATGAGTACATGAGCGGGCAGTTTTTTTTCCATGTCTCGTATTCCGCCGCGATGTTCACCTCGTCTTTTTCAGAAGTCATGGCGCGTAGTTGAAAACGCGTTACCTAAAGTGAAAAGTTAAAAGTCAAAGTAAAGTTAAACTTAAGGTTCAAAGGGAAAGTTAAAAGTGGAAGTTAAAAGTGAATGAGAGATGAAAATCAGACATTAAGCATTTAGTTAATTGCACTCAGGAGAGGTTCCAGAGAATACACAGTTGTGGTCAGAGTGACTATACACTGACACGTATCACTCGAGCTGACGACTCTGAGTTCTGGGCGAAGAATAATGTGAAGACCTGGCTGGATCAAATGAGGTATTGAGAAGAATGGCATTGTCATAATCCTCCTGAGTGAAAGACAAAGGATTCCCTAGAATACTATGGACCTTACTACCTGATGTTACCTTTTTTATCTCATGACTGCACAATTAACCTATGTACGACTCTTTTCCAGAACGGTCTCATACATTCAATTGACTACAACATAAATATGAAATAATGTGAGCCGGTTATTCCTTATAACCCGCGTAAGAGACTTCCAGTCTCACACGCCATGTTAGGAATCGTTTCTGGAAGTGAGACATATCTCACCTCGCTTATGCACTCCGCACTGAACGACACTATACTGAGCTCCATTATGGAACCAGCCCACATTGGAATGGCTCCACACCGGAATGGCTCCACTGGCTGTCCGGAAACGGGTTGTCTCTGTTTATTGTTTCACACGGAAAGAGCAATAGCTCCTGAAGGAGCTCGTTCCATATAACATAAATACCAGTGTTATTCCTATAGTATAAGATATCTCAAATTCATAGTAAGAACAGGAACTACTTGATTGTTCAACAACCACAGCGAGGAGTGTTTTTTTTTCTCATACATTCAATTGACTATGACATAAATATGAAATAATTCTAAGTAATTGAAGTAAGTCTACTAGTAGACTGTGCCTAATTTGGTGTTGTCACTGGAAAACTGGTCTTAGTTTGGTGTTGTCACTGGAAATTTGATCGACTGTTGATCTATCTACATTACTAAGAATACAGTAAAGGCGTATTCTTACACACCAGTTGCGGCCATATCCTGGTGAAAATACGGCTTCCCGTCCGATCAGCCATAGTCAAGCACCAGAGAGCCTAGTTAGTATTGTAGTGGGAGACCATACGAGAATCCTAGGTGCTGCAATTTCTTTTTGGCTGATGACACAGCTTCACGTTCCAACATTTTGGAGTTGATGATTTCTATCGATAAGACCAATATACCTTGTCACACGTGATAGCGGGAAAGACAGTGTTATAGGAAATACACCCAATAGTAAAAACACATTCTGAAGATCAGCTTTCTTAATCAATTAAACTACGACAGATGTAGATGCCATCCTAATTAATTGTTCAACTACGACAGATAATGCATGCCATCCTAATTAATTATTTGTAATCTTGCAATCATACCCTGTAACCTACTTATATATCAGGAAGTGATTCGAATAACGGAGAGCATCTAGGGCTATCAGCAGTACTCAGCCTCGCTTCTCAGCTGAGTACTCCCAGTAGCGTGACTTCCATAGATGACAACCAGAACAGCCAGATATCACCCTCCTTTGAAGAACTTTTGGAGAATCCGATCCGGGCATGGCCAGGTGTACGCTACACTCGTCTCAAAGCTGAGCGAAGTCGTCTGTCTCGCTGAGCGAAGTCGTCTGTCTCACTCAGCGAAGTCGTATACTCGTCTCCCAGGTCTCTCATTGCTTCAGCTTACTGCTGAGCATTACCCATAGTCATCTACTCGTCTCTCTTCGTAGCTTACCCATGATCGATAGCTTGGTTCGCTCAGTTGAGTACTATCGTCCCACTCGTCTACACTCGCTCATTTTAGTACTTGTAGTCGGCTACTCGTCTCACTCACCTCACAAACTGAAGAGTAGTCGACTACCTAGCTCATCCTAATCCCTAAGCCTATAGCCTTTTAATCATACTCAACCTTGCTTTTCTCAGCTGAGTACTATACTCGTCTCACTAAGCTGAACGATAGTTTGCACTCGTATCGCACTCTCAACAATACGCTCATCTCACTAAGACTCGATGAGCTGAGACTACTGATAGTCGTCTACATCGTCTCGCTTTGCGTCAGCCTACTCACTGAGCAAATCGAGGCTGACTACTGATAACGTCTACACTCGTCTCAGCTGAGTTCGTCTACGCTACACTCGTCTCATAAGCTGAGCAATAGCTTTGTACTCAGCTGAGCGAAGCAGTATACTCGTCTCTCTTCCTCAGCTTACTTCTGAGATATAGCTTCGTTCGCTCAGCTGAGTATCGTCTCACTCGTCTCAAAGCTGAGAGAAGTCATCTAACGTGTCTCTTCGCTTCAGCTTACCCATGAGCGATGTCTTTGTACTCTACCTCACTCACTCAACCCGCTTCGCTCAGCAGTAATGCGCTCTTTCACTAGACTGAAGCGAATGATTTTTCTTCAACTACCTGTGAAACTTGAAAAGTGGAAATCGGTGGAGGAAATGATAGACCGGAAATGATAGACCGGAAATGATAGACCGGAAATGATAGACCGGAAATGATAGAAAGGGCCCTATGGAACAAAAGTCCATAAATGGGCATGATTATTAGTGTGATATAAATGAAATCCAGTTTAGACCTGCTGACATCTATGGAAGATTGGGATACTCAACCGCCAAACGATTTAGTGACCTACTCTAATTCTGGATTGCCCTCTGATCCACTACAGCTCCAACAAATCTCGCATTGGTGGATCAGTTCCCATTGGTTGTAAGATTTGGGCCATGACTCCTAGGGTCTGACTCTATTCAGTTGTGCAATTTAAGATCTGGGATGGACGTAGAGCATATCCCATGATGGCCAATGGGACTGTAAGCAAGATTCCGAGAGATGTGTCTTGCATGTCGACGATCCGCGCACGTCTAGGTTTGGGTATAGACAAAAAGCCATTCAGAACGCATTTATAGCCTGTGTCTCAAAGCCAAAGCCAATTGTCTTAGTTTTCCAGTGGTACCCACGAATTCTTCCACATTTGTCGTTGTTGAGAGTGGTAATAAAAGTAACACAAGGGAGAACCCTTCTCATGCGACTAAATCGGTCGAAGCATTTGAAAAAACTCTAGACACTGGAATTTTCAACACTGGCCCTCTTGATGTATCCACTGTGGTGGATCTGGGGGTTGAGATCTCCAAAGAAACATCTTCTCAACCTAGTAAACCAGCAATACCCGTCAAAGGATTCACTAAACCAGTGGAGTCTGCTAAATCCGTGGTACCTGCTGAACCTAGAGAACCTGTCGAAACTACACGGCCAGCTAAATCTACGGAGCCTACTAACTGTAATACATCCGCTGAAGCTAAGGATGATATAGCAGCTTCAATTCCCATGAATGACCATGACAAATCATTTGAGGATATGGTTTTGGCTGAAGAGGAGGCGGTAGAGGATATGCAAACGTCTAAAAATTTGATTAAGAACCTCAGCAAGGAGCAGGAGGAGTTTGAGCGTCAATTCAAACTGGACGAGGAAGAAGCTAAGGAAATGAGAATCGCGCTGATGACTGAGTTGGAGCAACTTAGCCACACCCAGAAATCTCGAGACTCTACAGACAAGGATGCTATAACTCAAACCATGATCGATGAATGCCAGCAGCTTCTCCAACTTTTCGGGATCCCCTTTATCACTGCACCCACTGAGGCTGAAGCGCAATGTGCGACGCTAGTGAATTTGGGTCTTGTGGAGCCCACCAGAGATTAGTAGGTTGGTTGGAATGCTGTACCAGTACCTTTGTTGCGTACGAGTACTGCATAACCATTGATCGATGGCAAAGGTGTATTATCGCATGTTTGAAATAGCTACCTTGAATTAAACAATCAGCTCCTCTATCTTATGTCTTTGGCTAATCTCGATAATTCAGAATCAGTCCGAGATATTTTCCGACTCCCCCTGTTGTCTCTTTTCCGTTGAACCGCATCAATAAGCTCACCATCTGGTTTCACGATTAGCTGATTCTTTACTTGTAAGATCTCATGCCTTCTCGGGTGATTATCCTTTCCCAAAGTTCATGGAAGTTGAATTTAGGAGGACTAGTGGTGGTGACATGCATTCCTGTCATCATGGCTTCATTCTTCTGGTTTTGTTTAATCGTTTTAGCCAGTTTGGAGAACGAAAGCAATGTTGAATTCCTCAGAAGAAGTTTTTATTTTGGTTAGTAACGAAGTTTCCTCAGAGCAGGATCCCACACATAGCTTTGAGAAAGTTAGTGTCTAAAATGTGGATTTGATTCACTTTAGTTTTTGATTGATAATAGTGATTGAAACTTGCGATTACATGATTAGCTCCTTTATTGTTTCTATGGCATTTGTCGAAGCTACCTCGATAGTGGGGTTAAATTGTTGAGTGATCAACCCGAAGCAGCCAAGTTTCCGTAGACTTTGGGCGTTTTTTTCATTGTTTATGGAATACGTTTGTGACTGCACGTTGTAGGCAACTTGAGTAAGCAGGCAGCAGTCATCCAATACTGAAGACTTCAAAAATGTACTTCGAATGAACTAAAGCTACATTAGAAAAAAGAAGAGTAATTAAATGTTCCCATTACCACAGGATAGGGTTAATTCAGCTCAATGGGTGGTGCCACTGGGGCGATAGTGTATTCTCTGCTAATATTGAAAACAAAGAATAGTGGGAAAACACTATTGAAACTTAGATGGCGTTTGATACAACTGCCCGTGTATTCTCTGCATATCATGTGTGAATGAGTGTGTAATAGTTACAGGGCTGCCATTAACATGTCACATTCTACTTTGTGTTATTGACAGGAGAAAAATTAATAAACAATAGTTATTTTTCTTGACTCTTGGCATCAATACAGACCAAAAGTGATATGACAAACATGATCAAAAAACAAAAATAGAAATCAAATGTTCTTTTGTACTTGGCTTAAGCGGGGTTTGAAAATCTAGAAATAACCCATTACATCTCATGCAGTGCTAACTTAGTGTTCCTTAAGTTAGGTATATTCTGCCATCATTCACAAAATAGCTCACTGGGAACACAAACATACAAAGAGATACCAGACATGTCGTGAAAACTAGAGGAATAAATCTGGGGACCAAGCTCATCGATATCATCCTAAGCCATCTCAACATTCTGTACATAAACCTTTGTCAAGGATGCAGGTGGCCCACATCTACATTTGATGCATATGCGCAGTGTTCGTATTCCTTCTTTGATGTCGTCAAAAAAGAGCAGAATTTGCTCCCTAAACCTCGCACATGCAGATATTGCTCTTGAATACCACCTGTGGGTCCATTTCCCAAAAGGTCAGATCATTTATGCACTTAAAACTATGAATCGTATCTCCAGGTGTGTGTCTCAGGCTATAAAAACCCCATAATGTCCTGCTAGAAATCCACAATCAAACCAAAGATGCGATTATTCCAAGCTTTGGTGCTTTTAGGCACATTCTCTACCACCTTTGCTGCAAAAGAAATTCCCACTCCAATCACGAGTTACTCGGTTACATCATTCAATGGTAATCCAGATGATGCCCCTTCAAGAATTGGTTTCCTTGATGGTGCTTGGAAACTAGATTACGAATTTGAGTGTGATCCCAAAACTCAGGATATTCAGCCTGGTGACTTCTTCACCTTTGAAGTTGACAACAAAATGTTTATTCAAGAATCTAATTACGCTATCAATCTCAAAGATTCGGAAGGAGAGACGGTCCTGAAAATCACCAACGGCGGTAACACCGATCTTGACTCTAGACGCTCCTTCAAGGCTACTTTCACCGACTATGTCTCTACCCACAAAGACATTGCTGGTAAAATCTCAATCATTGCTGCTCTGAACCCCGAAAACCCTGACATTAAAGACAAACTTATTAATGAATTGGAAATGAAGTCTACTACAAAATGTGGTGTTGAGGAATTAACTTCCAAGACAATGTTTGTTCAGAACAATCCATTGGCATATGGATTTGTGAAAGAAGAAGAGGGTATTGTCCAGTATTTTGTTGGGTTACCTGTTTTGCCTTTTGTGATTGCACACATTGGTTTAACTATTGCTGATGATGACGAATCCCAAATGCTCGTAGATGTGAACTTTGTGATGTTACTGTTCAGGAGAATTGGACCATGCTGGGCGTTACTAAACCGGCTGGTATTTACATGCCTTCTAATCCCTATGAAAATTTCATGACCGAAGAATTTTCCGAGAAACATATGCTAGGAAACAGGCAAGATCCACCTAAAGGTGACGGAACTGAACATGCTGGAGTTCCTTGGTTACGGTTTTGCGTAGCTATCAAGGAGCCTAAGGACTTTTACAAAATTAAGTTAGATATTGATCTCCAGCGAGATTGGATCTCTGACAATCAAGAATTTTCGCAAGAAATCACAGCCGTAGTTGGTGAGGTTGGCCCATACCCTACTGCAGGACCATATATCGAAGGAAGTGTCAGTGGCACATATGTTGAACCTATTAAACCTGTTGAGCCTACTGGTGAACCCACTGGTGAGCCTACCGGTGACCCTACTGGTGAACCTCAACATATTTCATAAGATCTTTCCGGTCTTGGAAATTGTCCCAGGATTTCTCTCTGTTCAGTTGATTTATATAAGGTGGTCCGAAGTGGTAGACAACATTACTGACTTGTTCAATTGTCAAATGTCGGAATTTCTCCCACAGCTCGAGAGGTGGAAACTTCTGTTCGAGTTCTTGTAACGCCTGTCTGGAATGTCCTCTGTAGAATGATCTTTCGAGCTGCACCTAAGTTTCGGAAGTTATCGTAGAAGTGGTTATGAACTTAGTAGTCCATTTTTAGTTGGACTTGCTTCCATGAATAGAATTGTGCGACCAAAAAATTCTACATCTACGACACAGGAAGAATGGGCCAGAATATTTGAGAAAACTGTTACTCAAACAATGATTCGTTTATTTCATCAGAAGGAAAAACGGGATAGATACTCCATGATCTCTAAAAGTTCAGCAGAGGGATTATTACTTCTCTTTTGCATAGCTGGTTAGATAGTTGCGATGTTGAAATCAAACTGAATCCCAAACAACAGTTCAAGGAACAAAAGAACTACTCTAATATGCTACTATCGATGTCTTCCTTTATCGTAAAGAGCTGAGCCCTTGCATTCCTAATCTCTACAAATGTCGTAACCTGCGCTGAACGAATAGCCCAACTTTTTCTTGTTGAAAGAGGCATTAAAGGATAAGTGGAACCACCTATGCATTCCGTCTTAGCAGCTATGGAAATCGATGTCGCCATTGTCTGGTGTTTGTAAAGGTTCTATTCTAGTTATCTATACATCTAGTTATCATCATTTTCTCATTGGCAGCCCGAATCGTCTCGTCAGAACCGTCCTCGTCAGAACCGTCCTCGTCAGAACCGTCCTCGTCCGAATCGTCATCACTGTCGCTCACGACATCACCCTCATCAATTTCTTCCACTTCCACATTGTAGCCATCTTTCTCCAACTTTTCCTTCAAATTCTCGACCTCCGGAAATTCTCGACCTCCGGAAATTCTCGACCTCCGGAAATGACAGACCTCCGGAAACGATAGACCTCCGGAAACGATAGACCTCCGTTAAACAATCAATGGTAGTTAGCAGAAAGAAAACATATAGTTACAAGGGAAGTTGTATAGTTACAAGAGAAGTTGTATAGTTACAAGGGAAGTTGTGAGTTGAATTGAATGACAGATCATTTTTGGAGTTTTTATGTTATCTTTTGAAAATCCGTGTTACTTTGTGAAAAAGACCCAATCTGATTAAATAGCGAACTTAGAAGAGGGCTTACAATTCTCTGCTCTCATTCAAGAACTTGGTTACTATGTTTCCATTGCATTGAACCAGCAAAGGCAGCAATTAAGATAAGGCTGAACGACGTGAGAGTGGTCATATCAATTATATTATGGATTTTTTTTATCTGCTTTCTCTGGTGGTTAAATTGTTTCGCTTTGCTAAGCTGAGCGAAGCGAGGCTTAGTTCACAGCTTAGTTCACAGCTTAGTTCGCTCAGTTGAGTAATACATTTTTTCACTAAGCCTCGCTTCGCTCAGCTTAGTTCAGCTTAGTTCGCTTCGTTCAGTTGAGTAATACACTTTTTCACTAAGCCTCGCTTCACTCAGCTTAGTTCAGCTTAGTTCTTAAACACCAACCCGATACACTCTCTGTCTCTGCATTCTAAACTGGATCACCTCCGACCGCTCCAACGCATGCAGAGTTCGATCCAAGGCCTCCTGGCTGTGGTTTCGAGTGTTGACAAACTCGTTGACCAATCTGGAATAACTCGTCGACCACCCCATTGGAAGCCGTCTTCTAAGTTCCTGATCAATCTTACCCACCTCTTCCATGATGGAATCCTTTCCAGAAGTGCCTTGAGAGACAGCATCCATAGTAGAAGCGTTGAAAAGTCGGATGGCTTCCTCCACATGGGCGGCAGTAGCTACTGGCTGTAGTTCCAGCTTAGCCAGAGCCTCTGTGATTCGTACAATGGCTTCCAGTTGTCGTACTGTGATTGGAATGGACGATTTCTTGCCCATTTGACGTTCTGCAGCCGCCACTTGTCGTCGAAGCTCCACAAAGTGTCCTGAAAGCCGTTCAGACGCGTCTTCAGAAAGAACAGGCGCGACTTTTTGCCGACAATACGAAATATATCGTTTCAAAATCTCCAGCGGGATTTCTCCTTCCTCCTCAGTCTTGTTTCCAGTCTCATGAATGGCCATAACGTGTTTCGCGATAGTCGCATCTCTAGAAGCATTATGTTCGTCCTTGATGAGGAAAATCATATCGAAACGCGACAAAATGGTGGTTTGGAAATCGATATTCTCTCCAGGAGACTTCATATCGTCGTATCTTCCGAAAATGGGGTTTGCAGCCGCCAAAACCGCGGTTCGAGAGTTCAAAACCGTGGTGATACCAGCTTTGGCAATCGAAATCGTCTGTTGTTCCATAGCCTCATGAATGGCCACTCGATCATCGTCTCGCATCTTGTCAAACTCATCGATACACACCACTCCTCCATCTGCAAGCACCATGGCTCCTCCCTCAAGGTAGAACTCCCGTGATCCCGACTCTCGCTGCACACTTGCAGTGAGACCTGCAGCCGAAGATCCCTTACCAGAAGTATAAATCGCAATCGGCGACACTTTTTCCACAAACTTGAGCAGCTGCGATTTGGCAGTACCGGGGTCACCAAGAAGTAGAACGTTGATATCTCCTCGTAGTCTCATTCCATCGGGAAGTTTCTTTTTAGATCCTCCTACCAGTAGACATGCAATGGCCTTCTTGACGTCTGCGTTTCCATAAATGGACGGCGCAATGGAGTTTGCTATTTTCTGGTACAGATCGGGCTCTTTACTCAAGGAGATCATCATTTGCTCCTCGGCGTCTGAAAAAATGATTTCTCGACTTGGATTCAGTCCATCTGAAACAGGAGCATTGTTGGTATCGAGGCCAGTCATTCCCACAAGCCGGATATACGGGTTTTTAATCGCCACCGCTCCTTTTAAGCTGTTTTTGGTGTTTCCACGGCGGTTTTTCGACGAGTAGATCGCATAAACGCCTATTGCCATAATTCGCGTACCAGGAACAACCCGATTCGCAAGGTATCCGTCGGCACAGATGATCACATGCCTAGGCATCTCTCCGACAGGCACCATCTCGGGGGCTTCCTGCATTTTGAGCACCTGCTGGTTCACAAACTCACTTTTCTCGTGCAGAATTCGATAGGGGTCCAAGCCACAGTTTTTGGCCTCACCATTGGGGTTGGGGGGACCCTGGCATTGTCTGGGGAAACTGACGCTCGAGAAGCCAGGGTTCACCTCGAGTTTCATTGTGTGTCTGCAACTGGAACATACCAACGTCAAAGTTCGGACCTTGTTGCTGACACTACCGCTGCCGATAATGATACCTGGCACTCTGACGAGCCGGGACACGTGGGAAGAGCTCAAATGTCGGATTTGGGTCACAGACGCGTCGGAATTCAGAGTCACCTGAACATGTGGGACTTTGGCAATCGCATCTGGCCCCTCCCGTCGCAATCGTTCATCGTCTTCGTCCATAAACGGGTTGATGAGTCTTCTAGCCACAGAAGCAGCGGCAGTCTGGAACAATTCAAGCATTTCTGTGGGTTCATCGGCTAGACGCTGTCCAAGATTCGCATCATACGCTCGAACATGAGCTATATCAACCTCAATTGTCAAAACTCCACCGAGAATGTTGTCTCTGAGTTGATCACGATAAATGAAGTTGCCATCGATGTAAAACTCACGGATGAAGCTGGCAAACTTACGTGTCAACACCACGTTTGTGTCATCTACCCGGTCGTCGTCTCCGGGCAACACGTGTGTCGAAAATACTCTTCCTGGGTCAAATGACATGGTGGTTGTGATGAAGAAGAGTTTGCATGCATAACTCGTTACTATTCCTATTTGGGTGGATGAACTTTAATGGGAAGCAGGAGATTGGGAATTTAGCGGGGTGGGAAATGATTATAATTGAATATTCATGAGAATATCACGTAATTGATAAATATTTCGCTTTTTTCCCGGAAAACGCGTAAACGGAACAAAATCAATTAAGGGTTAGGGTTAAAAACTAACGCGTTTAGAGTTAAAGTTAGAGTGGAGTGTTTTGGAGTGTCTGTTTTGGGAACAAAGGGGTACACTGTATAACTGGATGAGTGAAGAATTGATTAACTGAAATAAAATAGAATAAATTGGAATAATTGAAATAAATTGGAAAATGGTTGAAAGGGTGTTCAAAACTACACTCCCCCGCTCCCCTCCACCCACTCCGATTCGCTAATAAATACATCTAATTACTTTTGATCCGGTTTGTCAGCCTTCTTTTCCTCCTCATTGTCACTTTCTTCTCCAACTTCATCGTCAACCACCTCCATTTCCTCTTCAGATTCCTCCAGATCCTCCTCTCCCTCCGGATCGGCCTCTACTTCCTCCTTGGTCTCAGTTTCCACTTCTTCTTCCTCCTCCTCTCTTCCATACTCCTCCTCATCCTCTTCAAAGTCGGCCTCGGGCTGCTCAGGAGGGAACTCCTCGCCTTGCTCTCCTTCGTTATCCCAGACAATGTTGAACCGTGTGACTCGTGGCTTTTCTGCGAGAATGTTACGCACGACATGGTCGACCTGGACCTTGGGTGGCGGGTTGAGACGCAATTCTTCACTGTCGTATTCGTTGTTTACGTAGTAGCCCACTCGGACAAATTCCCGCTCGTTGTAGGAGCAGGAGAGAATGATGACGGTGACTGACACCAGCTCTGATGCGGGAATAAGATCGACGGTAGGTGGGTCGGCTGTGAACACAAACTTGTTGACTCCTACTGGCACGGGGCCCACTAGAAGGGAATCCAGTTCTTGGTCGTGTTCAAATGAGGTGGAAGATCCCACGTAGATGAGTTTCCATTCCAGATCTGTGTTAGTAGGTGATTGGGGAGAGCGCCAGTGCACAGCGAGGCACAGCTCAGTCAGGCAGCGAGGCACAGCGAAGGAACAGCGAATGAACAGCTCAGTCATAAGGCTGGTCACTAAGGCTCAATCACAAGGCTCAATCACTAGGTTCGTCACTAACGCCCGTCACTAACGCCCGTCACAAAGGCTCAACTCGGTGATCCACTCACCATGCTTCAACGGCTCAAGACACTCGAATGTGATCTGAAACTCGTAGGGACTGCCGAACGGCGCGGGATTGTTCAGCACATCAATGTTCAATAACGACACGATCGACATTGTGGTGGGTTGTAAAAGTGAAAGTGAAAGTGAAAGTGAAAGTGAAAGTGAAAGTGGAAGTGAAAGTGAAAGTTAGTGTGAAATTTAATTTTAATAATTCAATTAATGACGCGTTTAAGTTTGGGTGAGCTGAGATGAAATAATGAAATCGCGAGAAAGGCGGAGATTACATTAAGCCGAAATAATGTCAATTATCTACGGACTCCCACTGGCTGGTCTTGACAAGCATCTGAGGCGATGTTGACCAACTGGAAAGGGTCCTCCCTGACCAATGTAGCTTCTAACCGTCGTAACTTCTGCCAGTCCATTTGAAATTGTAATTCTATCGTGGTTTTTGACTCTGACAAACGAGAGCCTCTAGCCACATTTTGATGTCGCTATCTGTTGAGACCGAGCACACCCAGTTAGAGGAATGGCCAGTGACATATATGGTCGTTCTGAATAATGTACTCTGGACATTCCTCCATCAGCAGACCGTCACCATGCCGCTCCTCCGACGCCGCGCTGGCCACAGCACTTTTGATTTCATGTAGAGCGCTGCACCACAATTGCGATGCCCATCCTCAATCAACATAGTCTACGGTTAAGACTACAACGGTGACTGCTCATCTTTGATCCCATAACTTCCTGGATTAATGAATACATCCTTGGCGTGCACCTCTTTGTGCTCGCTTTGCAGTTGTGCTCGCTTTGCAATTGTGCTCGCTATCGCAGAGTTATTCTGGAGCTGTTGAATATACTCTCCGAATTTCCAGAAAATCAATCGACAGGAGCGGATATGTAGGGACTAGTTTGGAGTTTCACCGCGCACTTTCATTATTAATCAATGGACTTACTGCTATCGAAGCGATAATTGTGAGTATCATTTTGTGACCAGACAACCATGTTGCATGTAAGAAGAAGAGAGAAGTTTGGTTGAGATTTCTTTAAATAGAGCCAGATGAATAAGGTAGAGTTGAATCACACCTGGAATGTCATGGAACTTTTGTACAGTCAAAAGAGCCGTGCTATAAGAAGCTCACGCCAGCCACCTGTAGTCAATAACCTAACCACTATGAGGCAATTACTCGAATAACAATCGCAATCTTCAGAGCCATCTCCACTGCGAGGTCTCAGTATTTACTTGCGGAGAAAGGAGTCCATCGCTGTAATGGCAAACAGGCTCTCCAGTGTCACGACTACAGTTCTCCGGTGTCACGGCTACGGTGCCACGACTACAGCTCTCCGGTGCCACGGCTTCGGTGTCACGACTACGGTGTCACGAGTGTACTTTCTCTAGGCCAGGGCATTAACCAGCGAATCTTTAGTTTTCTGGCTAAAGATCTTTGTCATGCCATGTCAACACAGCCTCTCAGTCATCCTACGGTGGCAAATAATCATACGATTATCTTTTCTACTTTGTTATCCTAATTTGGGGATCACTGGTCTGTCATGGCAGTCCTTTTTCTAACACTCCCGTGATTAGTTGATTGAGTGTGAAGATGACCTTGCAGTTGTGCCACAGGTACCCAAGCATTAATGGTGAAGTTGTTTCTTTGTTGATGCTAGAATTCGATCATGCTCGTGAACTGAGGAAACTAAGTGGCAAGTCATGTCGCAAGTCATCAGTGTGCTAGTTAACGTCTCGTCATTGTCAAACAGCAACGACGGTATCGTAGACGCGTGTGGTGATCGTTGAGCCTCATAAATCTGGAGACACCAGCATTCTTGGCCACGACAGCTGCGTTCGCTCTCAACTCGGAGACGCTAATACCAACAATCTGGCGGTCCCTCTCAAGCCAGGCGTTGGAGTGGTTGACAATCCTAAAGGAGACCTGCCCGATATTGTGAATCAACAGAGACATTCAGTCACCCTCAGAGTTGCTGGATATTCCAGCTTTCCCAGGCTCACAAATCCAGTATCTTGCGTTTTGGCACGGTCTCGGCCTGATCCACATGGATCTCAAGCCCGAAAACATTTTATTGCGCAACGCCAGTTTTGTTCGAGTCGCCAATAACCAATAAAACTCATCGATCTGTAAACACATGCATCCATTTGACCGATTTTGGTTCTGCCAGTTTTGATGATGAGTATCATTCCATTCGTCTGTGCCAGAAATCATTCTAGGCGTAGGCTGGTCCTTTGTCGTGATATCTGGTCGATCAGATGCTTCTTGGTACCATTGGATATCCTTTCTAAAACCCAGTGCGAAACCTCCCCTATCACTCTTTCTCAAAGTTCTTTCAACAAATTCACTCTCTCAAAACGGCTAGCCAGACGGGCATCTTTACTGATGCAACCCCTTGGTTTTTCCTCTGCCTATGGATATTCTTATTAACACAGATCAAGTTGAACAAGTGGACTTAGCGACAGTCGAAGCGGGGCCAACCAAACTCAACAATTCAACGACGGCCAAAGCGATACCATTGTTATTCCGTCACTTGACATGGCAGGGGGCAATCACTTAACAAGCAAGGTTATATACCCCATCGCACAAAAGTCGTCCACAATGGATTTCACATCTTGAGTGACTGCGTGAAACTTCGTTGTCAGCGATACCATTCATATTCAAAACAATCACTTTAGCAATCCAGCGGATGGCATTGCCTGATCAGCAAACACCAACTATCCGAATGAACTGTTCCTCTCGTACTAAGTTCGTTCATTAGTAGGGTAAAACTAACCTGTGTCACGATGGTCTAACCGAGCTCAGAGGTGACATCCAACGCCTGGATCAGCAATGTTGCTATGAATGCTTGACTGCCGCAAGCTAACTAAGGATAGCGACAGTTTCAGCAAGCTGAAAATCAAATCAAGGGACTTTCTCCATTTCTCCATTAATTCCCAGGCGAAGGTCTACTTATCAAACTAGAGTCACCTCAACAAGGCCGGCCGAGCGAGACTGAGCGACTAAATTAGTTGCGAGGGATTTACTTCTAGCTAAGAGAGTCATAGTTACCCGCGCTTGGCACAAATCACATTGTTCAACATTGTTTTACCTGTGAATGTCTAGCCAGGTTGCCAGGTCAGTCCATTCCTTCCTTATATCCGTCCTAGACGAACACTTTTCCACCGAGAATCTCGTCAAGCCCAACAAAGAATCACTGGCCTGCTTTTCAAGCAGCGAGTCACTCTCCAGAATGAGGAAGCACCAATTCAACATGATGACAACGGTGATGATGGAGGAGACTTTGACCCTGGATTCGGTGTTACGATGGGCGGACCTCACAACACGTCGTTCTAGGGATTGCCCAAGGCTCACCCTGAATACGTATCTTATCTAAGGTGGCTAAGCGGTGGATGTGAGTGAACTCAAGGGTAATCTATGGAAGGTGATGGACTACGAACAGCCTAAAGTGAAAAAGAAAGAGGGAGAGGAAGAGGAAGATACAAAGACATTTACTAGTTTGGTGGAGCAGAGTACCGCCGACAACAAAAGCAGGAAATCTCAATGTCGTTTGTTTTTGAACAACAGGAGGATTGTTCATCCATAAATCCAGTGTCGCAGTGGATCAGTTGCCTAATGTTTGTCAGACTTGCAGTCCTGAGAGAAACATTTAGCTGTCGATTTTGCTGTCTATTCTGGAGAAGACTAGGGTGACTTTGTTAAGAAAAGATCCTCCAAGACAGTCTCCAATGAGCCAGGAGATCCGTCGTTGTTGAATGTAATCCTCCAAAGTAGATTACTCCTATTAGATTTATTACCACCTCGTAAGTGAAAAGTATCTAGCAGGTGCCCAGTGTATTGTCACTCTGACCATTCCTCTTGACAACTGGGTGTGTTCTGGAACCCTTCTCCTGAGAGCAAAGCGTTAATTAACTAAATACTTAGAATAATACTTAATGTCTGATTCTCAACAGTCGTTGTTGATAAATTACAGAATTCACACTAAGCCAGGTCTCATTGATTAGTTGAACCTAGTAAACGAGTGATCCATCGTAATGTTTGGTTGGCCTTCTGACGATCAAATATTATTATTATTTTTATTTATTATTTTTATTAATTATTTTTATTTATTATTCATCAATTATTCACTATTCACTAACTTTCACAACTTAATTATCACAACTTAACACATGGGCCTGTTTGAGAAACTGACGCTGGTGGCGGGACGACTGGGATTACGACACAAAATCGTCGCATGGCTGCCGCTTCTTTCCCTATTGGTCAGCGTCATTGGGGCTTTGTGGATGGTCATCCTGCCTCTGGACGGCCAGTACAGATACACGTATGTCAGTGAGAACGCGTTATTGCCAGGCCAAGCTCATACACATTTTCGAGAAAGCGAATGGAACCACGTTCGGGCGTACAAACACGAGATCCAGGCGATTGTGGATCGCGAACAACGGGGCGACATTGACCACAAACAGAGAGTCGCCTTTCTCAAGGAGTACCTGGACGATATTGGGCTCAAGACGGCAGTCCACGAATGGTCAGTCAATCATTATTCGGAGTCTGAGAATGGCACAAACGTCTACGGCGTCATGCATGCTCCAAGAGGCGACAACTCCGAGGCCATGGTTCTTGTGGCTCCTTGGATCAACCAGGACGGACAGATTAATGTTGGAGGAATCAGTGTACTCATTTCGTTGGCCCGGTATCTCAAACGATGGAGTGTATGGAGCAAAAACATTGTTTTTGTCATTCCCAGCCACTCTGGCTTTGCACTTAGATCATGGGTCACTGCCTACCACACCAGTTTGGCGCTGACAGCAGGCGCCATCGAAGGAGCCATAGTTTTGGACTACCCTGAATCCCACAGCGAACATTTCGACTACATGGAGGTGTTTTACGATGGATTGAACGGCCAATTGCCCAATTTGGATCTCATCAATACGGCCGTGATTGCTGCAAACACAGAAAACCTAGGCACCGTCATCCAGGGCATATCTGAAGATAGCCCCAGTTTTGTGCATCGAATGCCCCAAGCCGTGGCCGATTTCCTGGGCGAACAACAAATCTACAAACTCAACCGAT
Source organism: Yarrowia phangngaensis (assembly GCA_900519005.1). Taxonomy (NCBI): domain Eukaryota; kingdom Fungi; phylum Ascomycota; class Dipodascomycetes; order Dipodascales; genus Yarrowia; species Yarrowia phangngaensis. The sequence goes on from ULGR01000006.1 coordinate 574,081, forward strand.
ACGTCAACCGTCTGAAAATCATGCTGTCTGGTATGCAGAGACAATTGACAACGGGAATCAGCAGCAGTCCAGGCTCAGAGGCGTTTTCCGGCTGGAGAATCGACGCCATCACACTTCGAGCAAGAGGCACAAATGGGCCATTTGATATTACCACTTTTGGCCGAATCGCAGAAAGTACACTAAGATCAATTAACAACCTGCTGGAACATTTCCATCAATCGTTTTTCTTTTACTTACTGTTGTCACCCATCAAGTTTGTGTCTATTGGAACTTACTTGCCTGCAGCCGTTTTGGTATGTGTTTCTTTTCCGTTCTCGGCATTCTACTTGTATGCCACAAGATCCAACAAGCCTGCTTCACTGGCGAAATCGTTTTTCACGATAATTGCAGTGTTTGGAGGATGTATTACGGTGGGAGCTGTTCTTACTGTCATTCCTACAAGAGCTCTCTCTCCCGTGCTCACCTCCCTTTTTGTCATCTCCGCTTGTCTTCCAATCCTATCTGTGGTTGCTCCTGCTCAACCCTCACGTCTTCCAGCTGACCCTAACGTGACTTTGGCTATTTCTCTTTTGCTGTATGGTCTTGTGACCACAGCTTTGGCCACCATCAACTTTTCGTTGGCCATGGCTCTGGGATTAGTCACGGTGACTTTCAACTTTATCAGACCAGGCGCTACGACCAAAGGAAACCTTGCGATTCTGGCCGTCACGTGTCCATGGACCTGGCTAGCTGGTCTTGGTCTTGTTTTTAGAACTCCTCCTTTTGAGATTCTACAAATGCTGCTTTGGGCGCTCCGTGGCAATCAAGTGTGGACCTGGCAGGTCCTGTTTGGTCTGTGGCTTCCCCAATGGGTTATTGCCGTGATTGTAACGCGGTCGGCGGTGGCACCACAACCACAGTCCACCGTGGGTTATTTTAAGCGTGAAGAGAGGTAGTGAGGTAGTGAGGTAGAGTAATGATTTTATGAGATTGGAGAATGCGAATGGGAGAGTTATGTCGAATGAGTTGTAGGAAGCTATAACGAGGCTAGACCTAGGACCAGATCAACTTCTAATAAAACAAGTATTGGACCCAGCCTTGCTCAGATGCTCGGATCGTTGGACTCGTCGGAATCGCTGAATCGCTGAATCGCTGAATCGCGGAATCGCTGAATCGCTGAATCGCGGAATCGCTGAATCGCGGAATCGCTGAATCGCTGAATCGCTGAATCGTGGAATCGCTGAATCGCGGAATCGCTGAATCGCTGAATCGCGGAATCGCGGAATCGCTCCTCCATGAAGATGGACTTTCGGGGACGTGACTCCATTCGAGTGAAAGTCTATATCACTGCTCACACAATAGAGAAACGGTTGTAGACGAAAAGTTTGCATATAACTTGGATGTTTCTCGACCCAGAGCCCCATTGGCTGGGCTCCTTTACACAATCAGATCATTTGTGAAGCTAGATTAATGGGTTTTCAGTATACTGAAGAGATCAGCTCTAAAGTAAAAGATAGCCAATTATATGTACATTTCGAACGTATTGTACATTTGAATCGCACCGTGCGATCTAAAAAACTCAGCCCAAGGATTCCCCTGTCGGGAACATGCCTGTACCTGTCATCAACAAGAACCCTGAGGCACTAGTACTTACTTTAGAGCCCTATGTCAGCAATGGTAACGTTTGGTCGACCCTACAGTATTGGCCCAACGTAGCCATCTCTCCTGATGGATACTTCCAAAAGCTGGACATGTTCATTCATAGCGTACAATGGAAGCGATTGGGTTTCGCATAGGATAACCAGCAACCCATTGTTTAGCAGCCACCAAATGATGCCATGGAGGTGTGTTCTGTAAATAATGTTAACGATTCCCCATAGCATGATAAGGGTGGAATGGCAAAACTCCTGGCAGTTGTTTCGCTTACGAAGACCCATGATTCCAAGCCAGAATAAAACTGGACCCAAACGGACCCAAACGGACCCAAACGGACCCAAACGGACCCAAACGGACCCAAGACGCAATTGGCAGGAAACAGCAGGAACATGCCAGTACAAGAAGACATGATGGCGCGTTTCGAATCCGGTAGAAACCACAAGGCACCATCCCATACTTCTGGGACGCGTATTGTTCTCCATGAGTAAGGACAAGAGCCAGGTGTGACCGGTGACTGCGTTAAGACTGGCCGACATGACAATGTTTGACATAACGTTCGGATCGTCTCAGACCAGCACTCATACCATCATGACATAACGAATGCTCAATGACAGAAACTGTCAGGACACAGTAGTGGGGTGAGAGCATTCCAAAACCTTGACGCGGGCGGTTACTGACGAGATTCGAGCCATTGAGGAGCTCAGATGCTTTCGCTGGTCAGAGGTGACCGCATATAACGCCGGCCAGTGGCCAACTTCAGCCTGTCACCACTTTACGAACGGAAGACAATCCGCCATAGGAACATAAAATTCGAGGATGTCCACTTCCATCCAGATAGCCAATCTGAAGATGAGCTAAGACCATGACGGAGGGGTCAGCAATAAATGCACAGACGCAGACGCAGGTGCAGGCGCTCCAATAAGAGTCCAATTCCCGTGACGCCTCCCCAGACTGTTGAGCGACAGTGGTCGGAATGTACCAGAGCAACAAGATCATTATAGGTATCTCGAAACATACGTCTTTCTTGACAAAAGCCAGTACGAATCGACCTTGATTCGGGACTTAGAATCACAGGATCCCAGTTTAGTGACAGTATGGTGAGAGGTATTGGAGTCCTTAAAGTAGCCTTCTGAGCGTATCCGGTTCCAGAGTGTTATCGGCTTCAGAAGTTCCAGGCACCAGGAATGTGGGTCTTGCTATAGGACTTGAAGAAGAGTCTCAGACTTGGAATCGTAGCTGTGGCTGCTAGAGAATGAGACTGACCACGCATCTGTGGAACCTTCTGAATTCTAAACAGCCCACAGTTGTACTTATGGTGACTGGCCAATCGTGACCGCCATTTATTAAGTCTTATTCAACCTTCAGCAGCTTCGGGAAAGCCCTGCTTCGCCCATTTATCAGCCCTCACCACTATCTTCACCTCAATCTAGTGAGATTGTTGGTGAACTTCATTAATGAACTCCTTCATCAACTGAGAATTATGAACAGCCCTCAGTTCAACCAATCATTATCACGAATTCAACTATCGAATGGCGACGCGATGGCTCGAGGGCTCGACACCTTGGTTAACGCCCTTGCCTTTGCTCGACGATAGCAACTGCTAAGGAGCAGAGCGACAGTGTCTCCAGACGAAAGGAAGGAGAAATCCCGACCGAGCCGACGTCGCCCAACGACGATCCCCGCTCATTTTGAACAACCAACCTCTTCTCTACCAAAGTGATGCCAAATCGTAGCTGCTGTTGACAAACCCATGCCCAAACAAATCCCAAATGTAATTTCCGATCCTTGGCGATTTCCATCAGTGACTCCACTTCATGGGGATATTGATGAAAAAGCAGCCATGAAATATATGGAGTATACCCATTCCATGCCGTTTGCAGTTGTCAAACATTTGGTGGAGGCTGTGCACAATGAGAAGGTTACAGAGACCACATGGGAACTTCTTTCGCAGCTACCTCTTTTGGACTGGTCGACTTTGAAACGTGCATTTTTGGAAAAATTGGTGGTTATTAACCCTGTTGAGATGGTTAGATGTCTTACCCGATTGCTCAACAACTGGTCAACTTTACCCACTGTTCAAACTGATAAGGAAAGCAGAAGTATGTGTAGCCAGGAAGTGCACACCGCAATTTCCATTGCCATTGCCGACGGGTAGGTCACTTCATGCGTGACTGCCCAGACCGACGAAAGGAGGTTCAGAAAAGCGGATCCCATTCTGGAAATGCCCGAGCAGTAACATTAGTCGTCGGTGACTCAGTCGTCGGTGACTCAGTCGTCGATGACCTCTTGGATTCTGGTGCTGGTTGTTCTTTCATACATCCAGCCGTGGCCATTCGCTCCGTCACGCCAGCGCAGGTACAGGGCGAGTGTTGGAACCAGAACCAGTGGAACCAGTGGAACCAGTGGAACCAGTGGAACCATAAGTGTCCTGATACTTGGAGCTATCCACTGAGATCCGCCAAGGACTTATTGGCGTTCTTGTACTGGGCAAGTTTGTGAGGTGTCTTGCTCTGGGCAGTAGATCCGGCAGCAGCGCCAGAAGAGCCATGGCCAGTGGTAGAGCTAACTGGAACTATCTCCATCATGGGAGCTTACACCGGTGGATCCGTACTGACTGAGAGTTGTAACCCTGCTGACAAAACATAATATCTCTAATAACACATCCTACCATTGTATTCCTCGCATTCACAGTCTGTAGAGCCAGAGTAGCTGTGTCCAGAAGTATCTGACTGGAGAACTGAGTCGGCTTGGGTCTTGAGCTGCTGCTCAGCATTGGAGAACTGCTTCAGCATTGGAGAACTGAGTCGGCTTGGGTCTTGAGCTGCTGCTCAGCCTTGGTATGTCGCACCACACAAAAGGCGCGGGTTGATTATCCAACCTGGTGCATGTTCTGTTGCCACTGGGGAGTTCAAGGAGTAGTCAAAAGTAGAAGTTTTAGACTGGTAGAATCCATAGTGGCTGCTCGAGCAGGCATTCCTCTAGGTGTGTCCCACTCTTCGTCATCACACGGATTGGTTCTGCCACAGGCTCATTAATGCACAGGAGACTCCTTTGCAGGCTCAATCAAGCTGTCGGGGGTCGAGCAGGAGCTGGAAACATACGACCTTCTCTCGCTTCCGTATACTTGCCAGAATACCATTCCTCGTCTTCCACAACCGTGACTGCCAGGTTAGGAAACAGATCATCCGGATGTTCCGTGATCGTACTACCAGTCCAGACTTTTGACAGTAGCTAGAGAGCGGGGATCATCACACAAGACAGCAAACATTGCACCCGTAAAGTGGAGGCCGCGCCAGTCATAGGTGGCTTCAATATTCTGCTGAGTTTACTGAACCTCACAATTTACAGTGTCAAGCATTCAGTGAGTTTTAGGTATACTCGAATAGCGCCTTTACGGTGAAGGTGACGCCATTTGGTGTTCGTGTTGAAGACTCTAAGATACCTGCTTTCTAATGAGAATATCATACCAGTTACCTGTGATATCGAGACGTTGTTGAGGTGCGTTACCGAGCTGGTGACATTTTCGAAGTGTCTCTAGAAAGTACCAGACGCATAGCCCTTCGAAAACCGTCTGACCTAGCAAGCATCTCTTGCGTTATTTAGTAACCACTGTAGTCATGCTGTATGTTATTGTTGTTCTGAATAGGATTGGTGGATAATTCGGATAAATATAAATAAAGATACAACAATATCACTTTTCCATCAACTGGAGGAACGAAAAGTTTACCTAATCCGCTTCTAACTTGTGGATTCTCTATTCTTGCTAACTTCAATTAGTCAAGTCAACTCTCAGAGTCTTCCTCCAAGTGGTTACAGTGAGAAGATCAGTGCATCTCTTACTGCACCTCACCGGAAAGCATTGCTACTATAAATAGGTCTACGACAAGCCAATTTCGTTATGCCCTCGAGTTATAAGTGTCCGATTAAGAGAAGGGCGGTAACACCAACAAGACCAGCGACAGCTGCGTTGACATGATGGTGAACAGCCTCGTTAGCTTGAGTGGGGACGGATGGAGCAGAGGCTGCTGGCTGGCAGAAGGAGCAGGAGGCTGCTGGCTGGCAGATGGAGCAGGAGGCTGCTGGCTGGCAGAAGGAACAGTAGGAGTCAAGGTGTGAGTGACGGTCTTACCAATAGTGACGGTAGAATCGCTCTCACCGGGTTGGATGGAACAGGGGGGACAACGGGTAACAGTGACACTCTCAGAAACAGTGACACCTCAGAAACAGTGACACCCTCAGAAACAGTGACACTCTCAGAAACAGTGACACCTCAGAAACAGTGACACCCTCAGAAACAGTGACACCCTCAGAAACAGTGACACCCTCAGAAACAGTGGTGACAACAGTAGCAGGGATTTCATGGCACTTGGCAGGAAGTGATGGTGACAGTAGCAACAACAGAGTCCACGTGGGGATCCACCGTAGTGGCAGAGGCAAAAGCAATGTTACTAATCACCAGAGTAGTGGCGGAAAATCACTCTTTAATGCACAGTTACCAGTCTTAGAAGATCAGCGAAAATGGTAGAACAGAAAGATACTCAGTGACAACATCTCCAACCTGCTCAACAATTGGACAAAGACTGCACTGGATGAAATTGTTGAGAACGCCATTGCAAGTCTCCACACAGGTCATATAGTCAGTAGAGTAGGGGTGGTACAAGGAACGGGAACCAGGGATTCAACAGTAGTGACCTGGGCATTGGCTCCAACAGCTGCCACAGCTGCCACCACCATTACGAAATGTCACCGTTTTATATACAGGAGTTAAACTTTAAACTGTGTAGTTAATTTGTTACGCTCACCCTACTATGGAAGTTGTCAAACTCAGTAAAGCATTGCTTGCAGCGGATCAGGTGGAGATCGGAGATTCACGACTTCCGGCGGAGATTCCAACCGATGAAACGTTTTCGCCATTTCAATTGGTCAACGATAACACCACGATAATTGCATGTGTGACCAAAAAGGACGTGGTTACAGCAGGGGTGATAGCGCAACAACGGTTTCGTGATGCAGTCGATGAATGTGACGAAAACGGAGGCAAAATGTCGGAAAAAGTGCTTCATTTTTCAAATGTACTTCTTTTGGCTGCGTATGAACATCATTCCGCCACAAATATCCGTTATCAGCTCGTTACCCAAGGTTTGATATCTCCACAAGCAGAATTGAGACTGATCGATCTTCTGTTGACTTCTAGATTGAAGAAACAGAGTAAAAGTCCTACATTGTGGAATTATAGGCGGAGCATCGTGAGAATGACTGACCGAGAAGTTTTCAAGTCGCAACCGTTGATTCTGAACTCCACATACCTTGACAGAATCAATTCTCAATTGAAGCACTCAGCTGAGGACTTTTTCAGTTACTCTGGATTGAACGATTTTCTTGAACACGAATTCAATGTCATCCTAAGATCGGCTCAAGTCCACAAACATAATTATTATGCATGGGGTTATGCCAGGTGGGTTATCGAGACCGAAAAGGAGCAAGACCGAGATATTCTCAGACAACTCCTATCTCTAACCCTTTTGTGGATTTCTAAAAACCCCTCTGACACTTCTGGTTGGTCTTTCTTCACATATCTAGCTCTTAGACTGGCTGAAGAAGATCGTGCTGTGATCCTGGAAATGCTGCAAATAACACAATCAGATTACATTGGTTCTGAAGCGTTTTATGTTTGTGTCCGAACATTATTGATATCAGTTCCAGAAAACCTGGCGAAACCTTTTCTTGCATGGTTGGAGAGTGAACTAGAAGCGCAGATGACAGAGACGACGAAGACGAAAACACCGACTTCTCCGACTTCTCCGACTTCTCCGACTTCTCCGACTTCTCCAACTTCTCCAACTTCTCCAACTTCTCCAACTTCTCCAACTTCTCAAACACTGGAAAGTTTGCAAAAAGCCACAGAACTACGAGACGCAAATCTCAAAAAACGAGCTCTGGAATTTTATCATTTGAAACGTCGTCACGTTATCTGACTCCACAAACCCATTGTGCCATTTCTATGAAACTCGTTCACAACCCTAACCCCAAAATAAACTCTTGTAATAAAGTTTCTATGCATAATCGTCATATCAAAGTTTAACAATAGTAATAAACTCAACTATCTATCAATTAAAAACATACACAAAACTGGCCTGGAACTCGTCGTCATCCTCAGGAAGCAACACCCACTAGACGTCCTACTAGGCGTCCCACTAGGCGTCCTGCTGGGCGTCCTGGGCTTCCTACTGGGCATCCTGGAACTCGTCATCGTCATCTTCAGGAAGAGCCTGCTTAAGATCAGATGTAGTGGAAAGAGGGGTAGCGCCAGGCTCGGGAGCAGCAGCAGAAGTGGTTTTGGTGGGTCCATCAGCTAAAGCTCGTTTTTCAGCCTCATGCTTCTCATCGCCAGGAAGTTCAAAGTTCTCAGTGAACTGCTGGCCAGGAACAATAGGAACTATACTGAGAATCTGCTTGGTGATCTCTTCGGGGGTTCCATGGAGGTCCTTGTACAAGATAAAATCAAGAGGCGCAGGAGCAGGCTTAAACAACTTAGGATGGAATTTGGTTCCTTTCTCTTCTCGCTCCTTGGCCAGTTGTCGTTGTCTATCTTCAATCTTAAACTTTTCATCAGTAGCAACCGTGTGATCTCGTTGGGCTAGACCATCAGTAACGGGCTCCCACAGCCGTCGAGACTCGTTGGGTCCCTGCTCGGAAATAGGTCGCACGCTGGGAGGATGAAGGGCTGCGTTCTTGATATCGAGAAGCACCGACTTTTCTCCGGTCTTGAGATCCTTGAGCTCGAAAATCTCGTCCCACTTGCCAAACACATCGTACAGCGCCTCTCCAGTTGATATTCGCTTGATCTGGCCCTCAAACGCATTGTAGGTGCCAGAAATGAATCCCTTGGCCTTGAAGTCCAGATCTAGAATCAGATCAAGAGCAGGACACTTGATGATAGAATGGTCGCAGTACTCATATTTAAGTTTTCCAAAAAGGATACCTCGGGCGTAGGCGTTGGGGGAGGTAATTTCGTACAGCTCTGGGTTTCCTTCGTTGTCTAAAATGTCCAAGAACTTGAGGAATGTCGCTCCGTCCATCAGAGAAGCAGCAGAGTTGCCCAAAAATCGAGATTTGGGAGCCAAAGTTCCGTCCACTCGGATATTGTGCTCAGGCACCATGTAGAAGTACGACGACTTGGGTGGGTGGTGTGAAGTTTGCTCGGAAATGTAGTAACCATGGGAGCCGTCATCATAATCCCAGTAGCAGGTGAAATGTTCACCCAAAATTGGGTTGAGCGGCTTCTTCACCGCCTTGGGAGTAATGTGCCAGCCGGAATGATACCACTTGACCACCTTGATAAATCGTTGGATGGGGTCCTTGGTGGCATGAGCCTCAATCACATAAGAGGGGTGTTGCAACGAGTTGGTGATTCGTTCAAGCATAGACTTTCGCTCCAGAATGAATGTGGGCAAGGTAATTCGTGACAGGTCTGCTCCTGGTCGCAGCTGTGCAATGATGCCCATGATGATGTTCTGGCCTTCACCGTCAACCTCGTCCACATCCTCAACGTTTGCGTTTGTGGTCACCACAGAAGGCGCAGGAGTTGTGGAAGAAGAGGTAGACGAGGAATTGGAGCCGTTGTCCGCCTTGGGACTGGAGCTTTCTTTCCGGCCTGAGTTAGTGGCGAACCGAAACCGCAAGTGACACAAAGCCACAAAAACCGAGAGGAGCCAGATCTAGTCTCCTGAGACCTTCCATAACGTTCCATAACGTTCCATATACTCACCTGAAAAAAGAGACTTGGGATTGAGATGATGGTGCATGTTTGTGGTTGTCACAGTAGTGGTCGTCACAGCACAAATGTTGTTGTATCTGAGTGTGTTGGATTTATAGGGTTCTGAGAGTGTTTGTGTCCGGTAGATCGGCTGCGATTGCCTATTCTAATATCAGCTTTTTGTGTCGCTAAACTCAGCCAGCACCACAAAGTCCTTCTGTGTCTGTGTCTGTGTCTGAAGGGGAAGGAGAGCCTAGGTGATGTATGCTTAACTGGGAGATACAGAGTAGTTGGATTTAAGGTTTGATGTTAGTTTGCTGGAGTGGTCAAATGGGCATATTTGAGGGATGTTATGACATAAATTCGGTCATTTTAAGAAGTTACAGAGGCTCGGTCAATGTCACCATTTTTCTGAAAGCCAGATGATCAAATCACCTGTTACAAACGGGATGTAACTTTGTTGAGGAGTGGTAATCAAAAAGTTTAAACATGTTAAAGTTTTAAGCCCTTCAAGGCAGAAATCTACGAAAAAGAAAAAAGAAAAAAAACTGGAGAACAACAACTGTAGTTTAAGAATCAAATTTGAGGGATTGTTGATATAGAACATTTGGCCATCAACTTCTCTTTATTTACACCGGTTCTGTCTGTCACTTTCCTACAATCTGTCAAATGACTTGATGTAATCAAACTCTTTGTTAGTGGTCAACAATCGCATTATCTCTTTTTGGTACTATTTATAGCATTATAAATTGGGGGAAATTTTAAACGCAAAATACGCAATCTTGCAGTTGGGACTTTATGTCGTCGAAATACGACAGGTCGATCCTAGCCAATCGACACCCACCGTGGCCTACGTTATTTGCCAACAATTTAAGGTTCCGTTTAGACCTGAGCTTAAACTGTGGCTAGGGCAGAGGAGCAAAGGTTAAGGTTAAAAGGTGGTTAGGGGATCGGAGTTTGGAAGATAAGGTAAAAGTGACAGGTCAAAGTGTTTGGTGTATTTTTTTTTTTTTTTAGTTTTTTCCTTCTTTTGTGTTTGTTTCTGTTTTTGTCTTCCGCCACTGCTCATAATGGAACATCACCTTGAGCTCGTATAATCCACCCTGTTTAAACTCACCCATCGGCAGTTTAACTTCATACTCACTGCAACATGGGGGAGGGAGATTTTGAAAAGGACATTCGGAAACTCAGGAAAACCGATCTTGTGCTGAAATGGACGGAATTAGACAACATTTCTGATTGGGTATCGGATCTCCGTGACAAGGCTCTTGCTGTGGAAAACTCAGTCTGGCTACTGAAGTTTGGAGTCCAAGCGGTATCAGATTTGATTGATCATGTGGGGTGGTGCGGATTGATTGAACGAGTACAGTTTTTCAACAAATGGAGTTCGGATGACGATGTTTATGAATATATTCGGACCACCAGGCCATACATCATTCCAGGAGATCTCACAACAGACAAACTGTTATACTATCGGCTGCCAGCTCATTACTCACAGTTGCTTTTGAAAATGATATGGAATAGCGTTGACAGTGAGATTCAGACACATATCCGCGCTCTTCAGCCACGCGAGGCGTCGGAGCTGCTTCATTTTATCATCAATCTCAAAAGTCTCAAGGGAATTTATGTGTGCAAGGCCAAAGCCCAGCTGGCGAGAAGGTGTAAGAACGTCATGAGAAGCACAGAGTCTAGTTATCACAAAGAGTTGGCCGATTTGACTACTTATGCTTCTAATCTGTGGTACAGACACATTAACGAGCCGCATTTATTTGCCAGTGTCATCCATGATACTTTATTGCGCGCTCATAGATATAAACCGTCTAAAGCCGTTGACGAGTCGTTTAGTCATTTCGAAAGGCTTGTCAGCGTTAAAGTAAAGAATCGAACCAAAGAATTCGCTGCCCACTTTGGACTCGCTCTGGGAGTGGAGTTTTCTGTGGCAAGAGTCATTTACGCCGCAAAATACCGCCTGGCCTACCGACAGTTACAAGACACATCGCCACCTGTCGTTGTTCCATATCACTTAACCAGTGGCCACCCTGCAACCGTGCTTCCGGGACCTGTGGAATCTTCCTTCCGATTCTGCAGTAACCCATCATCAGATTTTGAATATGACTTGGATGATAGACCGTACCCCGTATCGATTTGCAACAACAAGAAAATGATTCATCATTTGCAAAATGTTACCACGCCCACTCAAATACGCTGCGACAACCTTTATTTCGATGTCGAGGCTATAGGAAAAGTCTACATTGGAGATAACGACATGGGAGAACCTCTGTGGATCGAAAACGTCTATTACGTTCCTGGAATCCCTCTGAACGTCATTGTCTACAATGAATGGGAGGAACAAGCATGGGAAGCTCACCAAATCATCATCGATAAACTTGGAGTGTCTCCGCTCCTTACATCTGGAACAGCAACCAATAATGATTGTCATCAGATCGAATACGACTTTGTGGGATGCGCGCGAATCACGTTCCCAGAATACAAACCAGTTTGGCAACCTCAGCGACTCAGTATAGAAGAAATCAAACACTGGAAGGAAACTCTACGAGCGCCCAAACAAAAGATTGATTACCTGGCGGCTCGTGGTTTGCTTGGAACTGGACTGGTGTACAACAATGAGAGCAAATAATAGTATAAAAACTACAACTACATTATAATTATAGACGGAAATGAGCTTAGCCTAGTGCTCAAGGATACTGAGAGAACCTGTGATGACAACGTTCTCGAGGACAGAGCCGTTGGGGATATCAATCTTCTTACCCTCCTCGCAGACGATAATAACGGTTCCCTTCAGGGTGACACCCTTGCCGAGCATGACATTTCCAGTGATGGTCAGATGATCAAGCTCCAGAATCTTGGGCATGTGAGGGATTCGGGCCTGGAAGTCGCTGACCTTCTTGTAATGGCCACCAAGCTTGATAAGAGGAGAGCCACCAAATCGGCTGGGGTCCATCTCCAGTCGACCAGCGTTGAGGGTGTACAGATCAGACTTGACCAACAAAAGATCGGAGGAGGTCTTGACGGGCAAGAATCGTCGTCGGGGGACGTTGACTCCCATGCAGCCCTTGAAATGTCGGATAGCAGCTCCAACAGCAGTCTCAAGCTGCAGAACAGAGATATCGTTCTTGCCGACAGTGATGCTCTTGACGTTGGGGATGATCTCGCTGTCGAGCTCGTTGCTCTCAACCACTCGCTTAATGGCCTTGAGGTTGATCCACAAGTTGTTGGTGTTGAAGTACTTGAACTTCTTGATGGACTTGAACTCCTCGGTGTGTTCCTTGGGCACCTGGGCAATTTCCAAAAGTCGCACCTGGCCATCGTAGTCAATCAGAGTTCCTCCCTTGACATCAGCTCGGGTCTTGTCAGTGAGCTCCATGATGTACTCAGAGCCGGAGGTGGACATGTGCTTGAGAATACCAAGATCCACGACGGCACCCAGGTTATCGACGTTGGAAACAAAGATGATCTCCTTACCTTCGGCGATCAGCTCGTCGAGCACGCCGGAGTTGTGCAGGGACTCAAACAGATCACCGTGTCCAGGGGGGTACCAGGCGTCAATTCGGTCGTCATAGCCCTTGGGGACGGGAAGATACGAGTCCTTGAACACTCGGGGGAATCGTGACTGGTTGAAAGTCTTGATGTTGATCTTATGGCCCTGGTACTTCTTGATGATGGTCTGGGTGTCGTCGTCAGTGTTGAAAGAGTTCATAAGAATGAAGGGCACATCAACGTTGTACTGTCGGTTAAGGTGCTCAATTTGTCGCACGGAAAGATCCAAGAAGGACTTGCCGTCTCGAACCTCAATGATGGACTTGGGTCCAACACAACCCATGGAGGTACCGAGACCACCGTTCAGCTTGAGCACAGCGAGCTTGTTGAGGAACTCAGCGCCAACATCCTGGTCAATGGTCTTGTAGTCAATGACCTGCTCGGCCTTTGGGGGCTTGATTCGGTCCCAGTCAAGAGCATTGCCCTTGGCCTTGTCCACAAGGTATCGTCGGAACAAGGAGAAGAAGTTGTCCATCTCGTTCTCGAATCGCTGCTTGAGGGCAGGCTCCTCCACCGAATCGGACAGCTTGTTGAGAGCATTTCGCATCTGCGAGGCTGCCACAGTAGTTGCGGAGCTATCGAATGCCTGTGTTAGGTGATGTTGATGGACACAAACGCAACAACTTTGGTACGCGCAGCGATTCCCGCTTCTGTGACGCGCATTTACCGGCCAATTGTCAAACAATGAGGCGCAATCATACTCACAACAGCACTCTGGGTCTTCAAATGGTGTTTGGACATGTTTGGTCGTTTGTGTCTGCTTGCAAAGGTGTCAAGAAGAGGGGTCGTCAAATTAGCTTTGGACTTGGGATGTACAGATGCTTCTAGGTTGTTTTGGAATTAGGTTGTCGTTTGAAAGCTTAACCTTAAATTCGTGACACAAACGAGTGTCACGGAGGTCGTGAGCCAATCGTCGATGAGCTTGAGAATTGCTTCTGTGTACGATGAGCTTAAATTATTTAAAATAAAGTTTAAGATTTTAAAAGTCCGACGGTTTTGTGCAGTATTTTCCTTGAGCTCAACCGTCGTGTTCAATGCGGCTTCTTCAATTGGCCTACATGAAGTCAGGTGATGGAACCATTCAGAGTTTAACTTTTGATAGGTCAGGAAAAGTCTCTTTGGACACAGAACCGTGCTCAACCGATACTCAACAATCAACAATTAGACAATCCGGCAATCCGACAATTCGACTTGTCGAATAGGACAAACGCTGAGGCGACCCTAATGTGGACGCCGAGGCACCAAATGTGGATTAGGGTAACTTTAATAAGCTTTTATCCGAATCAATCGAATCTGTACCACCTTTAAATTAATTTGATCGAATGCGAGAAAAGTCAGGAGTCGTATTTTATATAAAATAATCTCTCTGACTAGAAGTCACCAGTTACACAATCGAAGAAGTTATGAGTACTCATGCTCGCCGAATCACCGATATGCACTTATATGCATACCGATTCTATTGTTAAAAATAGCATAGGGGTGAAGAAGATAAAATGAAATAATTATTACAATTCCATGAAATAATTATTACAAAATTACCAAAATACGCTATTAATTAATGATATAAAATAAATAAATCCGAGACACAGCCCGTTTTCGCCTGGAAGACCTCGACTTCTGATTACCTCTGTCGAATCACCTCAAACCCTTTCGGCTCAAGAGGATCCTCCTCAGGTTTAATCCATGTTTTTGGTCGGAATAACTTTCGTTCATGCTTTGGTACTCCCGAAGACATTTCATCTGCAGACCGAGTTTTGGTGACCAAGTTGGAATTAGATTTGGTCATAATTTCACTGCTGGTAGCAGTAAGTTCATAATCGTCACACATTGTGGAGCTGCGTTTATAAATATCCGCCTCTCGCTGGGTATAATCCACAGACGGAGACCGTAGAGCTGGAGTAACTTCCGAGGGGGTGGTTGGAGGAGCAGCAAAAACGTCTTCTGATCGTCTTCGAGGTTGTCGGTAATACGTTTGAGGAGCTGCACCTACTCGGTCAGCCACCTTTGGAGTTTTGAGAACTGGTGACGGCTGAGTATTAGTTGGCAGTGATAGGTTTGTAGTATCGACTGTGAGAGACGTGCGTGTAGGAATGTGAAGCGAGTGTAATGTGGTAGAGGTGGCTGAGCTTCTTCGTTCATGCATGGAGGATGTTCTTTTTTCGTAGTCTGATATTGGTCGTTCACGAAGCCGAATTGTTTCAGGTCGAGACCCGCGTTTTTCTGGATGGGAATTGAGATCGTCGTTGAATTGTGACGGCTCAAGCAAAGCTGTGTTGACTTCACGGGATGGTGGAGTCTTGGAATGGTACGACACCGTGTCGGTGCCGCTGAAACTAGTTGTTTGTCTGCGGAATCTGTCAAAGATGATAACTGCAGCAAAAAACAAGATACAAAGGCATGCAAGAAGATGCAGAACCAAAATGACAATTCCCACAATGAGTCTGACTGAGAGGGAGGTGTCGAGGTTGCGAATGAATAAGATCGATAGAAATGAGATAATCATTCGGAAAAAACACACCACGGCCCTCAAACGACTAAACACATATGGCGCCACAACCAGAGTAGCCGAAAACAACAAAAACTCCAAAGACGCCATGAAAGCCACCTGTGCCACCCCTGAGTTTTGTAGCACGCCAATACAGACTCCCAGCAGGAAAACGTGGATCATTTCCATGGCCAAGACTGATGCCCTAAAAGTCGGAGAGCATGATGGTCTAATACTTCCGGTCAGGCATCCCAAATCGCCCTTTCCTTGAGCTACAGTCCAACAAAAGAAAACAGCCCCCAAAAACCAGAATCCGATAATAATCCCACTAAGAACCCTGGACACGTTGAGAGTGTTACTGGCCTGCAATTGGTAGAAGCTAAACGCCAATAAAGGTAGTGCCAACAACGAGTAGGTGACGGTGATGGTGGCCTTTGCCAGTCCGGCAACCACAAAAGACCAACTGCGTCGTCCAGCTACACAATGCCAAAGTATTCTGGACAGTAATGTAGCGCCCCAAATGACCAAAAACCAAATAATGAACCCGGGCCAGATATCACTGTCATCATGAAGCCCCACAATCGTAGCCATAGCCGAGATTCCAGGTTCTTGGAAATCATAAATGCCATTTGCTTGATCCTGGGGGCCTTGCATCACAGAAGACGATGTAAAGCTTTTGCCAAACATGAGAGAAGCCCATGCCAGACCGGACGCCAATGCTTGGTATGTTCCTGCATAATTGAGGTTGAGACACGCGGCCAAAAACGCAAATTGCCAATATGACATGAGTCCTGTAAATTGTGCAACCAATGAGGCTGCCATGATTTTGTGTGGAGAACTGTTGTTTGTGTCTGTGTCTGTGTTGGAGTTGAGCTCTGTCCACGACGTGAATGACTGTACCCCCAAGGTAGCAATAAACAGTATGAGAGAAACGCCGAAAGTGGAAAAAATAATGGCATAGATTGTGGACATGGCAATCTCCGGACTTGTCTGGATGGAAACACAACCCACCACCTGGCCATCTCCTTGGTTTATTGGAGTGATGATTTTGAACTGGGTCACAATATCAGACACCTCAGGTGCCTCATCCGGAACCTCCACAATATATGTAAAAGAGGCATCTCCACCTGCGGGGATGGGACACGCCATCATCCCTCCATTTGTGCTTGTCGTTTCACAGAACCGAGTATAGTTGTTAAGGAACTGGCCTTTGAAACTGCGTGCCTGGATATTTAAGGTCGTGTACTTGTTCTCTGTCACATTAAGATCAAAAAGCTCCGCGCCATCCACTTGTCCTGTCACAGAAAGACGCAATTGTCCTGAGTCTCGGTCATAGCTGGCATGTACATCTTGAGGCTGCCACTTCAAGCCAGAAGGAGGATGAGAGCCCAGACAATCTCGAAAATAGATGGCGTGAGTCGTAACCGCCAACATGGCGAGCGTCACCAGACGCGCAAGGTTCATCTTCCACGACGAGTGAGAAGAGGTCAAGTCAAGGTGGACTGGTTAGGTGATAGTTCCTGAAACCTAAAACAAAGCTAATTTAGGAAATCCAAAAAGCTTAAAATCAAATCAAACAAAGAAATAGGTTAAGAGTAATGAGAAAGATGATAAAAATACATAATGGAATCTTTGTCTGCATTAAAGGCGGTTGTTCAATAAAATAAGGTATCGTCAGTGGCTTAGACGTTTAAGTTTGTCGCACAGTTTCTGACACAAATTATTGCAGACTAATCAAACTGTATGTGAATATTATTTTGAATTGACCACCACTAACTCTTGGATATGGCGACGACTATCTTGGTGGGCATCCAATATCAGACATTGCGAAAAGTATGCAGCACGCTCGTCCAAGTGTAACAAAACTTTCCAGCCGCATTGATTTATTTTTAAGTCACCACCTTGCATAGTGAACTGCATGGACATTCACCAAGCAACATTGGACATTCACTCAAGCCGGAGCCACCAATCGATGATTCCCCATCACCAATATTATGAACTGCCAGATGACTCTGTTATGTCTTACTTTGAGAAGCCTAATATGGCCAAATTAACGATGAAATGCCAAGGTTGTTTCACATGCAGGATGCAAGATTTCTGCATGCGCAAGTGAGCGAGAGCTGGAATTGCGGAAGCGATATGAGCAATTGGCGATATGAGTGGCGGCGATGATTAGATGTTGGATAACGTAATAATTTAAAAGGCACTGTAGTCAGTGGTCTGTGAAAGTGTCTGTGAAAGTGTCACCCGTCACTTGTCACTCATCACTCGCACTGGATAAGTCCGTTCGTCACTGGATAAGTGCGTTTGTCACTGGATAAGTGCGTTTGTCACTGGGTGCGTTCGTCACTCGCACAGGACAAGTGCGTTCGTCACTGGGTGCGTTCGTCACTCGCACAGGACAAGTGTGTTCGTCACTGGGTGCGTTCGTCACTTCGTTCCTCACGCACTTCCCTCACGCACTTCCCTCACGCACTACTCTCCTAGCAAAGGAAGAGAATGAAGACGTGCCATGGGCGCTGGTCTTGGCGGGTGTTGAGAACCTACATTCATATCCAACATGGGTGTTGGAGGCTCGGTCCGTGCGGGTGATTGTAAAGGAGGTGTTAAAGGACGCCCATCATTAATTTTCTTAGACTGAATGGCGTGCAATTCATAAATGCCAAATGGATGGCCAGGATGCGATGTTCTCGGTGACGACCCACTGATGGTATTCGAAGGGTCAGTTTCGTGTTGGTCATGGCCAGTTCCTTCGTACTGAGTGAGAAACTCATAACAGATTTCTCCATGCTGGTCAAGATCTAGACCTCGATACTCTGCGGCAGGATCCATCCTCACATGCATACCTGGAATGCGGTCGATGATAAATAGGAGAATGAGTGACACGACAAACGCATATGCTGCTACTGAAAACACCTCTGCGCACTGGTATGCCAACTGGATGTAATGTTGGTTGACCCAGCCGCCGTCGATTTGACGATCCCCTAATTCTGCGATATCCTTTTGTGCAAAGATGCCCAATAAAAGTGAGCCCATCATGCCACCGATTCCGTGGATGGCAAACACGTCCAGTGGGTCTTCCACGTGAATGAAGTATTTGAGCTGCGTGGCCATATTGCATGCAGCCGAGCCCAAAATGGCGCAGACAATGGCAGCCCAGGCGGAAATATAGCCTGAGCATGGCGACATGGTCACGAGCCCAGACACAATCCCCGAACAAAACGCCACCAGCGAAAACTTACGTTCAATTCGGTAGTCAATAACAGCCCATGCAAGTCCTCCAAACGCCCCTCCAATCAAAGTGTTAGAGGTGGCTACGAGAGCCATGAAGTTGACTCCAAACGCTCCTCCCGAAGCGAAACCCAACCATCCAGTCCAAAGCAGACCGGTGCCAATGACCACCAGCATTGCGGAGTGTGGATAGTGAGGTTCAGGATCTGCGTACTCCTGTGTTCCATCTTTGATTGCACGCCCACGACTCCATCTTAGCATGATACCATATGCAAGGCCTGTGAATCCCGCGTTGATATGAACAGGCGACCCGCCTGCAAAATCCAATCCTCCCAGATTCGAACTCCATCCATTGGGCCCCCAAACCCAACATGCGACTGGACAATACACGACAGTTGCCCAGCAGAAAAGAAACACCAAGAACGGGAATACTCTGCCTCTCCCAACTATACTCCCCGTCAAAATGACAGCCGTGATGGCCTGAAACATGCCCTCGAATAACGCTACTGCGATATCGGGCAACTTATCATATGACAAAGGGTGGGCCTTCATTCCCACATTATGCAAACCTGCATGGTTCAAGTTACCAATGAATTTTCCTCCCGTGGGGCTCAACGCCAGCGAGTAACCCCAGATCACCCACTGAGCCACCATCACTGCCAGAGCCGCCAGATTCATACCTGCCATGGACAACGCCGACGTATGTGGGGTCAGGCCCGAGTACAGCATCCCCAGGGCTGGACACATGAGCACCATTGCCAGCGTGCTGTGCATGGCCGACAGCAGGTCTCCTGGAACGTATTCCATGGCTGACATGTGTTGATGAAAGATTGAATTTTGAGTTTTGGGGTACCTGAAACGGGAGGAAGCGGGGTTTATATATTTGAGGTGCATGACAGTGGCGATGTAATGACTAGTATTATTAGGTTAATGGAGTCTAGTCTAATTGGGTTTAAGTGGAGCAGCTTGGTTATTGTACTCCATCACTACTAGACCCATGTCGCGACAATGCCACTGGGAGTGAATCGGCCCTACATGTCTACAGTATGCAGATATGTGGGCTGTTCTTGGTGATCTTCAGAGGAATGGAATCACAAACTAGATGAGTTATGATAGTTTCAAAATGCAACACCAATCGAACTATGACGGTAATAAAACACCTCTCTTCTGAATAAACCGTTATCTATGCGAAACTCATACCCAACCCAGAACCGTAAGCTTAAATTAGAGTTCTATATATTGATGCAAACAAGCTCTGTGGACCAATGGTTAAACAAGTTTAACAAAACCGGACAACCGCCAAGCTTTCCATTTTAAATGCGAATGCGGGTAAATTAATACAGGAAACTTGGTAAAGTGGAGTAATGATAAATAGAGAATATATCTTAAGACTTCAACGGTTTCCCCTTTTGTCAATACCCCTCTTCCATAGAAACCATTTATTGGTCTTCTAATAACGTTTCCGATAGTTGTAGAGGCCAGTACACAAACAATCGGGCCCACAATCGGGCCATACAATCGATGAACACAATCAGGCAACACAATCGGGCCACACAATCGATGAACACAAACTGCAGTCTTTTTCCTAACGACATTTATTCAACACAGGGTCTCGGTCTCCGTGAACAATGAACAACTTAAAAAACTTCAAACTTAAAAATAAGGTTAAGATAAACACAATCAACCTAAGATAAGAATAGGTTGCACGAATCACAACCGTCCACCAGAAGATCAAATGTGGAGACTCAAGCTGGGCCGTCACGGAAAATGAAAGTTTGTGGTTTGAATTTCTTGGCGTTTAGTCAGCAGGAGGGTATTCGCGGTTGTTACAAATCAGTTGAGTTGCCACTCTTCCGAAGTAATGTGATTCCTGCGAAATCCTCCTCCATCGTTAACAGCGAGATTGAGGCGATGTTAACATGTGTTAAACCTCCGAGGTGGATTACTCCTAATAGATATATTACCATATCTACTAGGTGCTCAGCGTATTGTCATCTGACCATTCCTTGACAACCGGGTGTGCCACTTAATGTCTGATTCTCAACAACATGTGTGAGAATCATGGAGTGAAGTATCCAACTCTATTCGATTCAATAGTCGACTTCGTTTTGGAAGATTCTTATACTACAAGATATAATCTCTCAGTGAAATCTCAAACCCCCGGTTTGATTTATAGTTCATACAATACGATTCTGAAATCTCAGATTACGTAATGAGACCCAATGATACTCATGGTATGAAGAGTCACCTTCAACAGGCTCAAATTGAGCGTCCAACTTCCAATGTTGAAGTTTGACAACAACCTGGCCTTCTGTGGTTGTCATGGAAACAATCACTGCTGTAATCACTCAGAACAAACCCAGGAAGCAGGAAGTGCCCTAAAACTTTGGCCAAGACAAGTATTTAAATCTTCACATTTTTACATATTATAATCTTCACTTTTTCAACAGTCACATTGAAAGTCTTCACTTTTTCAACAGTCACATTTATAATCTTCACTTTTTCAACAGTCACATTTCCTCCACTAAATCCAAAGCAGGGTAAGTTCGCTTATGCTGAGGCCATCGTGACAATGCATAATCGGCATAAAGTTAAAGTTAAGATTTGGATGCTCACGTGAGATATCTATAAATAAAGTTGAGGCACTTAACAAATCCCCCTCTGACTAAGCTCCCAACTGTTGCTCCCAAAATGGACAACAAAGAAACTCCAAACTTTATCGTATTAGTTGTGTGTTCACAACCGTCTTTTTACTGACATCACCCCAGTCATGCCTGAATCCCGGCTAGACACACAAAACCAGGACAATGTTCCTACAGCGCCCATGTCATCGATGATCATTGATGATCCGGTCGACACAAACAAGAAACCGCCAACCCAACAAATGTCAGGATATAGTGACAGTGAAGACAACAATGACGCAGAGTCTGTGGTGACCAATGCTTCTGTGGTAGTGGATAATAATGGGCTGACGCCCGAAGTGTCTACAACGACCACAAACGATGGTGGCTCAACTACCTCTGCAGGCACGACATTAAACGCGTCAAACTTCAACGTGACGCCTCAAAAGAGTTCCCACCTTTTGGAGGACCCCAAGTTGCAGGAAATCCTGATTTCGGATGTGGGCATCGGCACTCTTTTGGGGCTCTCCAAGCAGAGTATTGTGTCATGTAAAGAATTTGGCCAGTTTGTGAAGAAACGGGCTGCTTTGGAATTGGACCATATCTCTCACCTCAAAAAGCTTTCTAGACATACACGGGATTCGATAAAACGTCCTGAACATAGACAGGGTACGTTTTACCGGCAGTTTGATGAGATTGCCCGTGTTGGAGAACGTGTCAGTGATGTTTCTGCAACCTTTGTGACAAAACTCAACACCATGCATGATGAGCTTTCTGAGTTGGCACGGACCACAGAGAAGACCCGAAAACAGGTCAAGGAGACGCATTTGAGACACGAGAAGAACCTTGTGGATCTGGAGCAGGCCGCTGAAAAGGCCAAGACAAAGTACGAGTCTTTGTACGACGATTTGGAAAGAGCTCGAACGGGAGACCCCACAAAGAACAAGTTTGGGTTCAAAACCACTAAAAACTCTGTACAGCATGAAGAGGAGCTACAACGGAAAGTACAGGCAGCTGATCAGGATTACCAGCAAAAGGTTTCTGCTGCACAAAGAGCCCGTCAGGAGTTGATTCGAATTAGACGTCCTGAGGCCGCCAAGGAGCTCAAGGATCTCATTTTTGAATGTGATAGTGGTATGTCATTGCAATTCCAGAAGTTTGCCAACGTGTGTGAAACCCTGGCTCTTAACAATGGCTTTGTGGTATCTCCCCTGAAACCACCAGGATCGTCTACTACAGTTCGGTCGATGCGGGAAAACGCTGCTCTGATCGATAACGAGAAGGACTTTTTCGATGCCATCATGGCGGTGCCAAGAAAACAGAAACTCAATCGAGATGTTGTCCAATATAAATCCAGAGCCAAGGCATCTACTTTCAAGGCTTCTCCTCCAAAGGGTCCTACTCCCTTTGCTCCATCCAACAGACAAGTTTCGTCTTCCACAACTGCTGCTGCTGCCCCAGTTCTGCCTCCTCCAACTGTAGGCTCCCGAGTGGTTTCTTCTTCTTCCGGTATCGCTCCTTCAATTTCCATGGACAGGCAATCAGTCACTTCCTCCGTCCTTCCTACACAGTTCCCTCCTGGTGTTACCGAGTCCATGCCAGTGTATGGAACGCCCATTGAAGATCTTCTTGATTATGAGGGTGGTACCGTTCCTCGAGCTGTCTACCAATGTGTTCAGGCGATCGATAACTTCGGCCTAGAGGTTGAAGGAATTTATCGAGCAAGCGGAAACAACCAGCAGATCCAGGAAATCAAACACTTGTTCGACACAGATCCCAGCAAGGTTGACCTTCTGCACCCCTCGGATAACCTCAATGACATCCACTCTGTGGCCTCGGCTCTCAAGCTGTACTTCCGTGAGCTTCCCGACCCTCTACTAACCAAGGAGCTTCATCAGGAGTTTATTGATGGAGCGATGATTGAAAACGCAATCCAGCGAAGAGATGCTCTTCATGGCACCGTCAACAAATTGCCAGATGCAAACTACACCACCCTACGATATTTGATTTTCCACCTGTACCGAATCCAGGAACGAGAAGCCATCAACCGTATGTCTGTGGTCAACTTGGGTATCGTTTGGGGTCCTACGTTGATGAACACAGATTACAGCAATGTCGCAGAAGTAGGATTCCAAGGTAGAGTGATTGAGACCATTCTCGTCAACGCCTATGTCATCTTCGATGCTGAGTGATGTATTTGATATACTATATAATATGTGACTATGCAACATACTCGTAAACATCCTGACCTTGTCTTGTAATGAAATCATCAGTGATAAGTTTACTAATGTTCTTCTTAACCTGACTGACTTCTAGGATACCTCTGGATTTAGTTTTTTCCAGAACCTCCTTGACAAGATCACCATGGCCCAAATTTCTTCTAGCCTTCATTATTCGGATTATGCAAGCTTGGATTTCCATGTTTCTGTCCCGTTCCACCGTCTCCTTGATCGCCTTATGAGGCAACATGATATCTTCAGCTCCACGAGTGGCAGTGGGAACTTTGATACGGCGTAATTTCGATGAGAAATTCCAGTTGAATTTGTATTTGCCGTCTTCAACAACCAACAGTTTTAGTTTCGGAGTCATGAGCGAGTTGATAGACATGGTGACTTCTCGTTCGGAGATTCCTGTAGCCACTTGAAGTTCCTGGAAACTCATGGAAGGTCGTTTTTGTTCGTCTGCAAATTGTAGCATCACCAGCGCTTGATGGAGCGAAACATCAAACTCCTTGGTATCGTTGTTATTAAGATGTGCTCGAACTGTACATGACGATAACGCATGTTGCCAAGTGATTTTTTTCTTTGCATTTTTCGGCTCCATGCTGAGAAACTTGGAAAAATTGTCCAATTGAGAATACATGTGAGAAGGGAGCCGAATTGGGCTTGTGGATTGCGGGAATTGTGGCCATGCATTTTGATTCAACAAATTCACATTCAATTCAAAATTGCCAAACTTGTTGTATATGGAAGATTCTCTGTATTGAGTCATAGTAGCTGGAGAAGTCAAACGAACATCCTTAAGCATGGTTTCCATAGATTCGGTCAATTCGGGGCCAAATTCTCCTCTCAATATCGCCAACAGTTCGTTTTCACTTTCTAAAGCCAATCCTCGACCACCCATAAGAAGACGTTTGCTCAAATACCGTTTATAATACGCTTCAAACACATCCTTCTCAGGTATACAAGAAAGCAGGAAAGTCAAAGTACCAACATCTCCAACGTTTTTCAGACGATCTCCAGTTTTAGCTCCTTTTCTTAAAAGAGAATCAGAAAACTTGGCAAGTTGTTCCGATAAGTTCCGTTTGCCTTTCATACTATTTCTGAACCCCGCCACCCAATCTGTCGATCTGGCTATTAACCCCGACGATTGGAAAGCTTGAACGACTTTACAGGATTTGTGGTATGACTTTATCACAATGTCAATATGTGTGAAAGTTGGGCCCAATACGTTTTCGATCCAATGGCGGAAAATATCGCCGATTCTAAGTTGTTGGGCAGATCCTTCAAAAGATAATAACGCCAGCTTTGAGATATAATCAAACAAACTTTCGTATTCAAACAATTCAGTGACTCCTTTGCGAATGAACTGAATGTATGGAATGATCATTTCTTCTGGTAACGCCACCATAATCGTCTCGACAATGTTTGGGTCACGAATAAGATCGGCCAATCGTTTCTGCTCCGTTGAATGGGTATCAACAACCAATTGTACGTATTTTGTCGGACTTAAAAGCTGCCATTGCTCGGCTGTACGTTGGAAAAATAGCCGGGTTTGTGACGATATCACTTCCACAATACTATGGTACTCTGTACTTGCCTGGCCAGTGAGTTCCCTAATCACAACTTCACATTTCCCCAATAAGAAATGGTCTTGTTCATTGCCTAGTATTCCGGCAAACACAGATCCAAAATCCTCCTCTATCCTCGCTCTCAATTCCACATACACCTTTTCCCGGAACAGATCTTGAGACCTCCGAAGAATATCAACACCTCCATTGGAGCCCTGCAACAAAAAGCTGCGATCTAGATAGAAATAAATATGCTGTAGTTTGAGTATACGTACCTTCCACTTTTCGTATTCATCCAGAAATGCTATCATGATCGATTTCAACCCTGACTGAACATTTGCAATGATACTGTCTAAACTTTTCGTTGTCAGCGGTTGAATCGCTTCTGTGTATAAAGAGTTCCAACATTCACTTCCCTTTCCATGTCGACAAAACGTCTCAACTATTCTGTACAATTCTTCTTCTGTAACTGTCACCTGGCCTCCTTCGAATGCTATCAACTTGGTTTGAGCCAGTAGAAGTTCGTGTTGACTTTGGAAAAACTGAACGATGGCGTTTGAGTCCGTTTTTGTTTGTCGCCGCTCTACCTTTATGTTCTTGGCCGCCATTTTGCGCGCGTAAAACTTCCCCACATGTCGTTCAATTCCTCGTTTCATGGTGAATGTAGGCGTTATTAAATGATAGGGATGCTTCCGTGAGCGTTATCTTCCGGTTGAGAGTTACTAAATGATTTGGGATACTTCGGGTTCCCGGTCTGAAGAGAGGAACGGTTATTTCGCCCTGGTGTAGTAGATCTGGAAACTGAACCTTGCTTCAGTAAGGTTATGATTGTTGAATTGCATTTAGAGTGGCGAGCTTCTTGTCGATAAAGTTGTGACGCTTAATTGTTGAACTTTGAGGTTAATCCAGAACTCAGTATACAGTGCAGTCATTCAATATTGCGATTCTATCTCAATGAAATGTTGATATTTCTGTAAACTGATGTCGAGGCTTCAAATATATGGTTAGACTGGTACAGTTTTTTAACTAATCTACAGTAGATATTGTTAAACCGTAAATAAAGTTAGTTGAGAAATGGATGGTCGAGAAAACACATGGATATAGAATCAACAGCAATAAATGAGAAATAATATCAACTAGTATATCCGAATCCGCCCTTTTCAATCTAACTTTTCACCCCTTCATCCCTCAACCTCATCTGCTGACTAAACAGTACCTGCATGATGGTGCATGATTGACAAATATTTCTTGTTCACCACTACACATCATGTCGAAAAGAACGCGTATTGAAGGAACAATCACCAAACATGCGCCAATTAAACTAGTGGGAAAGTCGTCTCAGGATTGCTTCTACGTTTCAAGCAAAATGGCGTTTGTGTCTGCTCTCAAGAAAGTCACCAAGTTACTCAAACCCAGTCCTAAACAACCATCACGAAAATATGTTCGTATGCTTGGTATGGGCAAGTGTGTGGATAAGTGTATTAATTTGGGCTTAAGGTTCCAACAGGATGGTTATAAAGTCGAGGTTTTCACTTCTCAGACCACTCTGCTTGATGAGATCAGTGTTGCCAAGGATAAGCAAGATGGGGAAATGGAGATTGATGATAGTGACGATGAGGAAGTGGTTAAACAGAAACGGGTTATTAGTACCATTGAAGTGCGTGTTTACCGGAGGGAGTAGTTGCCTTATGAGGAGTTAACCTGAGAGTTACATGGCTGACTTATAGCGGACGAAATTGTTTGTCACGAACGAAATTGTTTGTCACGAACGAAATTGTTTGTCACGAACGAAATTGTTTGTCACATTCTGCTGGTAAGGCATTTATCCAGAGTCATCCAGGTCAGCTATATCTCCTGGCTCGAGTACCGGACGCAATTCCAGAATAATTATTCATGGGGATATCGAAAGGGAAGGAACTTGGAAGATTCTATGGTTGATGGTATGGAGCAAGTTCTGTCGAATTGCAGAAGCTGATGTAATTGTCATAGCTCAGATATATTGCTTCAACGCATAAGTTCAATAGTTGCCATGATTACTCAAGTCGCTGAAATGATTACTCAACCACATCACGTATTGTATCACCTCATTCAGACACCAGTAAAATGCAAACGATTTATTATATCTCATACAACTCCTCACATACTTGTCTTTGTTAGATATCACCCAGTAATACGTTTCAGCAGTGTTTATACTTGCTGAATTTCCCAAAACCAAGGAAACGTCATAGTACACCTTCGGAAGAGAACGTTTTGGTCCTGGATCAGCTTTCTTCATCGGCAGCTTCTCCACTTCTTCGTTACGTCTCCATGCAAGCCTTTGAAGCATCATAAATAATCCTAATCTCTTGAATATCTCGAGAATGCTTTTTCTCCAACTCAGGAGACTGTAGAAGTCCACTATCCTCTACCAGCTTGATGCACTCGTCATATTTTCGCAAATAATATGCCCTTTCGGCTGCATGTCGGACCATGTGTCGTTCCAGACGGTTCATTCCATCAACATTTTTGTAATCTCGTTCCAAAATCGACTTTGTTAGTTACAAATAACCAACATCTCTAGATATGGTACTCACAGTCAAGGTTTCAATTGGAGGTCCTTCTTTATATTGCTCCACCTGAGCTTGGTATTCTTCAGCAGATTGTCCTTTTCGAACTTTACCTTTCTTGGAGGGTTGGTTGAGCACTTTCCGAGACTCTTCTTCCAGCGAAATAGCCGCCAGTTCGTCACTCAGAGACATTTCGAAACGACGATAATTTGTTTTTGTAAAATAAACTTTTGTGAGATCCAACCTTACTTTAAATTAAACTTTTGATTGTTCATTTTAAGGTGGGGCTATATGTTGTCACCGACTTACAAGTAGCCTCCAAAAACATTAAAGTTTGAATACATGTCACATGCAGTCTTCCTCAACTCTTCCACAGAGCTGTAAACACCAAATACACACAATTGCATCAACCGTCACGAATTGACGGACACAAAAGCCAGCCATGTCCGATTCGAAAGGCAATGGTGTAAATGACATCAAGCCTGCAGGAACTTCCACTCCAACTTTTACTTTCGGCCAGAAATCCGAAGGCGGCGACAAACCATTATTTAGTTTCCAGACGGCCACAAACGACGCCAGTGACAAGCCCAGCTTGTTTTCTACCCCTGCTAAACCTAAGCCGTCTTTGTTTGACACGCCCAAACCCAATGGTGATGATGATGGATCTGTTGCAAAGCCTTCATTTGGTTTTGGAAGTAAACCTTTGTTTGGAACACAAACAGATGGAGCTGGCACAAACACAACAGCCCCATCATTCTCGTTGAATTCGGGAGCAAAGACAGAGTTGCCTTCATCTGGTGGATTTGCATTTGGGGTCAAGAGTGAGAAACCTAAGGAAGATGAAATCTCTACTTCTACTGATAAGCCAGGCTTTTCATTTGGTAGTGCTGGCGCTAAACCGTTGTTTGGAGCTTCCAAAGTAGGTGACTCAAAGTCTACATTTGGTTTTGGAACTAAAGCAGAGACACAGGAGCAAGGTGAGAAGTCAGAGGAAGTGCAAAAGGAGAAGCCTGCTTTTTCATTCGGTTCTACTGGAGGTTCAAGTTCGTTGGGCTTTAAATCTGAAGAGAAGAAGTCGGAGGACACAAAGGCAGGTGAGAAACCGTCTTTCTCGTTTTCTACTAAACCTGAAGAAAAGAAAGCAGAAGCTAAGCCTACACAGCCCGAGGAAAAGTCTACTTTTACCCTGGGTACAAAGCCTACTGAAAAGACTGCTGAAAAGACTGCTGAAAAGACTGCTGAAAAGACTGCTGAAAAACCAGCTTTCTCTCTCGGTTCTGAAAAGCCAGCCTTTACTCTTGGATCAAAGCCAGCTGAACAGCCCACCGAAAAACCTGCTTTCTCTCTTGGGTCTGAAAAGCCTGCTTTCTCTCTTGGTTCTGAAAAGCCTGCTTTCTCTCTCGGCTCAGAAAAGCCTGCTTTCTCTCTTGGGTCTGAAAAGCCTGCTTTCTCTCTTGGTTCTGAAAAACCTGCTTTCTCTCTCGGTTCTGAAAAGCCTGCATTTAATCTAGGTACAAAGCCCGCCGAAAAGACTTCTTTCAGTTTAGGTACAAAGCCCGCGGAGCCAGCTTTCTCGTTTGGTGGTGAAAAAAAACCTGCCGAGTCTAGTTTTGGATTCGGAAATAAACCTACAGCTTCATCAAGTCTAGGGTTCGGTTCTCTGGGAAAGCCCTCTGATACATCCTCGTCAGTTGCTGAACCAAAGTCTTTTGGTTTTGGGGCTAAGCCTGGAGCAGGACTTTTTGGATCTTCAACTCCGAAGCCTGAAATAAAGCCAGCCCAATCTAAACCTGCCGATTCTAAACCAGCCGAATCTAAACCAGCCGAATCTAAATCGTTCGGGTCATCCGCTTCCCAAGGCTTTTCTTTTGGAGCACAACCAGCTAAGACTTCAGTTGCCCAATTCTCTAATGGAGCAGCTCCCAAATTGGCAGTTTCAAAGTCTGCTTCTGTTCCTTCAACACCAGGACAAAAATGCGCTTTGAAACAAAACGTTCTCTTCACAGCAATTGGAAAAACAGTCTATTTCAACTACATTACGGGGACAAGTCCCAGGGTGGAAATCACTGGTGTAGATTTCGAAATTGACAACATTGTTCTAAACCCCTCTGGAAGTCTGCTGGCACTCGTTGGATCCAAGAATCTTGCTCTTCTTTCAGTCGATGACGGAGATATCTCCAAATCAACTGTGTCCGACATAACCGAGCACGTTTCAGCTTCCATCCTCTCTGTTCTGTGGAACCCAGTGGCAGATCCCGACGCAATCCTGGAGGTTCTCACAAGCGACAACACCATTGTTTCGTTGGACTTGTCGTCCAGAAATGTGGACAAAACCGTGTTCAAGCTGGAAGAACAGGACGGAAGAATCGACACCATTGGAGAGATTGTATCGTTCAGCTTTGGCCATGAGTCGGAAGTCATGGGTTCTCTTACGCTCTACCTGCTAAATTCGGAAGGAGATATCTTCTGTCTATCCCCCTGGATGCCTCCACATGCGCTTTTGACCGAGCCAGAGATCAAGGGTATTCTGGACCAGGCAATGTACCTCGAACAATCCACGAAACAGTCTTCAGGAATGCCTGTTCCTGGCGCTTCCACTTCGAAAATGTTCAAGGCTAACTTGGTGTGGTGTTATGATTTGTGGAGACAGATCCCTCTGGCATTCAAAGATGTCAGACACGACAAGGAGATGGCTCTGAAGGTTGTGAGGCCCAGTGCTCCAATTGGCAATGGTGCTTTGAGGTTTCAGGGTCCGTTTTTGGTGACCCCCTATCCAGATGAGCTGTACAAGGAGAACGCCAAACAACTGATCACCATAAAGTCAAAGGGAATAGCTCTGTTTGCTGAGATCTTTGAATCAGGAAGACTCAACATTCTAATGCTGTCAGGAGGTCCCATCGTGTGTTCTTGGGTGGTTGACCAAGAGTGGCTGGAAGAGGAAGAAGAAGAACAAGAAGAACAGGATTTGTTGGCAACACGGGAAATGGTTCTATTGGAGTCTATCGATCTGGAGAATGCTTCTTCAGTACTTTCACAGTGTATTCATGATGGTCTAGTTCATGTACTATCTTCAGATCAGGTGGTTCAGATAGACACGCGAAATTGGTATAAGAAACTTGCGTCGGCGTATCTTTCTCAAGACATGGAGGTTCTTGAGAAGCTCAAATCGACTCGAATGGGTTCTTCTCGGGTGAAGCTCGCTTGTAGTCCCAATTTTGGTGTCACTACATGCAGTGGACGACTTATTTTGGTGTCGGACCAGACCTACGAGTGTGACTTGGCCATTTCTGAGCATGGAGATCTGTCCTTGGCTGCTTCTGAGCTTGAAACTATCAAGTCCGACTCTCTGCTGGAATCAGATTTCGTTCGACAAGGATTCATTAAATCGGCATCTAAGGAGGCTTTACACGTGATCAAATCAGTTCAACTTAAGCCAGACCTTCCTCAGCCGTCTTCATTTGCTCTGTCTGAAAAGCTTCATCAGCATCCTGATGTCGTAAGTGTTTTCAGACAAGTAGCTGATCACTACTCTGGCGAGATATTCAAGCTCCATAAGGCCAGTATTATGATGGAGCGACGTCTAGCCATCCAGACAAGCGAGTTGAGACGTCAGTTGGTTGATCTGGAGACGATCATGAGTCGGTTCCACAAACTGAAGCATTATTATGGTGATGTGGATATGCTTGAGGCGCTGCGAAATGTTCTGGAACGACAAAAGTCGCAGGAAAGACGACTGGATGAGCTCTTGACGAAACTGAACAGGACCAGATCACCCCCATTGTCGGATGCTGAGAGAAGATGGCATGCCGAACTGGATAGACTCAAATCCAAACTCCCCGAGCTCCAGGGTCAGGCAAATGAGGCGCACGTGCAAGCTAAACAACTGGATAGTTTCTCAAGAGCACCTCAAGTTCAGGGAATGGATGTTGTTCAAGGGCTCAGTCGAGCTGAGCTTTCGCGAACAAGTTTCATGTTGGAGGAGGAAGATCGGCTAGTTGCCCAAACACGCAAGAAGCTGGAGCAGTTGCTGAAACGAAGCCAGGTGCGTTTGGATGAGCTGAAAGCAAGGTAAACAAGTGAAGAATAATGAAGAGATAGTTTACAATATATGGATCATTTGAGAACTACAAAAGAAAGATAATATATATCGCCCCCGTTACATACCTCATTAACGACCATGTGGGTGTATTAGATATGAGTCTTCTCAGATGTAAGTAATTTTTGTTCGGAATCCAGATTCCTGTATGTAAAGACCGATTTCAAAATTCGTTAGTCAGTTGACAGCAGTGCATTTAGAAATCAGTGCATCGTCCGTTGAACGAATAGTCGCCATGCTTGAGAGGATCCTGCTTGGGACCTCCAATTTCACCGGTAACGGGATTTCGGTCGCCCTCAAACTCGTCGTATCGTCGACGTTGCTCGGGATGCATCAGCTCCTCACCTTTGGAAGACAATGTAGGCCCAATATCTGCATCTAGAGCAGCCCGGTCCTCGTCTGTCATGAGATCAGCAAATGCGGATGAAGTGTTTGCCGCTCGCTGTAGCCGCTCAAACTCCTCCTGCTGTTCTTTGGGCAGCCGTGGAGGAGCGGACATGGGTCCTAATGATCCAAACTGCGACGAGGCCCGCTTTAGAGAGGTGGAAAACTGTCGAGATAATCGTAACATTGTGGCGTCACACACTTGGAGAGAGGGTTAGATAAGGTTAGGATGAAGTTGATTAAGGTTAGGCTGAAGGTTTGAAATAAGGTTAGGCTGAAGGTTTGAAATAAAGTTACAATATCTTATTAAAGATAGACGTGTGGTAAGGCAATAATATCGGGTATGTTGTTATTACTATTCAGGAGAGGATGGCATCATATAGAGTGTAGCACTATTTAACCGCTTGTAGATCGTTACAGACTCTTCTAAGAAGACCCAATTTTGACACTTCAATTGTGGTTTAAATTTCTGTTAAAACAAGTTAGAGGTGTATCAATTATGATACTTGTGTTGGTACTGCATATTGCTTGAATGTGAGATACTGATCTATCATGTCAAACTACCAAGCAACCACCAAGAAAAACATGAAAGCCATCAGAGTAGCAGAATGACGAAGTATCCTTGCATCGTCCAAGAAATACACAGCACCCAGATAGGAGCAGGTGATATCACCGTCATCAGAACGGAAACCATAGTCGAATTCCTGGTTTCGTCTGGGTTTGGGGCATCTGAACCCAAATGTAGAATCGCAATCCTGTACAATTTTATGGCACAAATCGATACATGGCAGAATTTCTTTGTATAGCCCCGGTTGCAGGTATTCGTCAATAAAAGGGTTTCGGGACGACCCTGGGGGACGCTCCATCAGGAAATCTGAATCATCTGACCAATCAGCACATCTTGGGATAGTTACTGCACACAACCACTGTTTGTATGAATCAGCACAATCATCGCAAGACTTGAGCACAGAATATCGTGAATCTAACGAGGCGTTACACGCGACCAGCTGCTGTGTATTTGTAAAATTTTTCCACCATTGTGACGCATTATCGTCATATATCTGCGCCAATTCACGTGAGGTGACCATTGACATGTTACCAGGAACGGCATAAGCCACATCTGAGCAAAAATCAAGATTGTAGATGAGCTGGCAGTTATTAGATTCTTTAGCATAGAACCACACTTGTTGATAAACAGTTCCACCAGGACCATTCTTGTTTGGTTCAGTGAGAGTGGCAACGTACGCAGATGAGTGGTTGAGACCTCGCATGAAAAACTGCTGTTTGTAGTAATGTCCAAGACCACGGGTGGTGTAAGAAACGTCGCAGTTACCGGAGTTGAGTACAGCGGGGCCTTTCTGGATGGCACAGTATGAGTTTGACAACCACCAAAGATTCATCACGTTGTCAAGCGGGAATGCCGTGATATTATAAAGGGTATCGCTGTTCTCTGGAGGCCCTGCTGTAAGATTACCCGTGACAAATAGTGCGTGGCTATAGTCTGTGTCTACAAGATACAAGTTGGGTGTATCTTCGAAAGCGTAGATTGGAGCATCCCAAGACACTCCTAAAGAGTAAGTGAACTCTCCGGGTGGCGGCTGAACAGAATTGGGAGAAGGTTGGACACTCTTTCCCTCAGTACTTTCATTACCCTCGACATCATTTTGAGAGGCCACAAAAATCTTGTTTTCATCATCATTTTCGCGATCATTTTCCTTGTGTCTTTTTTCAACTGTGTCTCCAAATATCGTCTCAAAATCAAAGGTGATTTGGCTGAGATCCATCTCAATGTACAGATATGTCACATTTACTGAAGAAATGTCGATTGTCAGATTCGCGAATCCAAAATCAAACGAGTCGCGCGAAAACTGGATATTGGCGGGATTCCACCCGGCCTTTAGCAACGCTGGTGCAGAATAGTCATGGTTCATGGACAAGTTTTTGTAATCCAAATCACTAGGACCACTGCAAATGTTGGCTGTGATATAGATCATTGAAGCGGTTGCTGGAATATCCGTCAGTTTGTACACCCTTGTATCATTGGCTTTCATCACATAGTTGACTGGTTGGTTATTGGCAATCGGAGTTGCCTGGGCAGCCGCAGTTCCAGTAGGTTGCACAAAAGTTGGAACTGTAGAAGCCATAAACAGATTGGATGTTTGTGTCGAAGCGAAAACGCTTGGAGAAGGGGCTGGATCCGCTTGTCTGATCACAAGAGGCTGGAACTCGAAAGGAGGCCATATCTCGGACTCCGAAAACGAGTCCAAGCCGTCATACGCACTGAAATTACCCAGAAACGCATGTGCTTGTGTCACCAACGCCAACACAGATACCTGCCACAAGTGCATTAAATGATGACGAGGCTGAGTTACAATAACGATAAGCTCATGCAGGTCCGTGTTAAGTGTGATTTAAAAATAAAAATAATTAAAATATTAAAAATTAAAACCTTAATATAATCCCCTATTTTTAACGCCCCTTTTCAAAATTACGATAAATAACGATTTCCATGGATTTTGTTGTAAGCTGATTTAGTTTTTCAGGTGCGAAGAAACCGGTTTTTTGAATTATCCACAGTATAAAAAAGGTGAATGCCCAAGTAAAGCCCACTAAAAATTGTTGATATTAATTAGGATTGATCCATTACATAGAACAGTGGGAGAGGAATGTCTGGAAAATCTTCTCCTCGTAGAAGATCATCTCGGTCTTTCTCTCTATCTGCATGGAACCGGTTTTCAAGAGGAGTAAGATCGCCTGCAATTTCACCAGGCACTTCGGTCCACAGAACCAGTTACTGTATGCCGTCAGGATTAGGAGTTGCACACACTCCAATGGATCCATTGCTATTCCCTAAGGTCGGCAAAATTCTGTGTCCTCTGCAACAACGTTTCATTCTTTGGCTACCACCAACGATCCAATTCCCGACATTCTTGTCAATGATGAAGACGGTCAAGAAATCAAACGAACCAAGAGCAGAAAAAGCTCAGTGGGCTGTCTAACGGATTCTGACGAAGATGAGTACAACACAGACCAGGAGGAGCTCACAGAACAAGCGTCGCTTGTGCGTGAAAAATGCGGTTCTCAAAATCTCACAATTTGAGAGAAAGACAGTCCACAAAGTGAAGCTACAGGATACACAGTGATACAGCTTGTTGAAAGCAAGTCTGAACAACGTAAGAAAGAAGAGGAGGCTCAAACAAAAAAGAGGAGGCTCAAACAAAAAAGAGGAGGCTCAAACAAGAAAGTCTGAGATAAACCACCACGGAGAAGCCTCTATCAACATGTACAAAGATGGATGGGATAGAGAAAAGTAGGGATATCTCGGTCTGCTGCAGCAATCGATGATGACACGTAAACAGTGAAGGGGGCTTATTTATGTATATTACGAGTGGGTACGTAATGTACATAACTAATCAATGGCTATGATCTCGTGGTTTCCAGCGTACTGAGCTTCGTCAGCCTCTGAGGGTTAGACTCTTTCTTTCAATTTTGGGTGACAGATTCTGGTTTCACCTCTTGTGTCTCAGGCTCAGAGGGTTTAGTCTGTTCCACATTCCAAAGGTTGATATGGTTCAGAAGATTCTGGGTGGTTAGTCGTTTCAGTCACGTCAGTGGTTTTGGTGGGTTCAGACTTACATCATTGGTCTTTTCTTTGGTCCATCTCCATAACGACGTTCCTGCATACTCAATCAGCATCTTCAGATACAGGCAAACCACAGTTTAGTCAACTACACCAGTGGAGCCAAATCCATTATTCAGCCGCCTAAACTCAGCAGCATAGTACAACAGCGACAACAAGTAGAGGCGCCAGAACTATTAGAGGTGTTATCCTGAAGCCCATGGCAATTGTAACGAGGGAATAATGGCATCTGAGGCGTGGGACCTTTGAACTCCCACGCCTCAAAATGATTGACCATGCCGTTATTCAAAATCGGGTTTCCAAATGTGCACGGAAAAACGGCAACATTTCGTTTATCCAAAGTTTTCTTTCGATTGTAAGGGGTAACAAGAATCTTAGCAGTCTACTTCACCTCCTTGTCACCGTAAGCCCTACCATCGTTGTAAAGGACGATTTGGCAGAATGTTTTGGCCAGAATGCTTTTTTTTTGTCCCCAGAGGTGGAATTAACATCGACCACTATCAGAAGCACCAAGCTTCTTCAGCTGGTGCCAATATATAAAAATCACTTGTCTGTTGTAATTCAAGAGGTACTTCTGGCTTACCAAACACTCAATGAGTGTCTGCTGACCCCATTGAGATTAAGAAGTTCGAGCGAATCATGAAACGATTCAATCGAGACTTTCTCAAGACTGAGGCCAAGCTTAATACCGCCTAGGAAGACGGATTCGAGCACTGGCCTGATATCGTTGCTGCTTCGTATGAGTATATTGCTATAGCTATAATGACGTTATTAATAAGTAAATAATCGTCGCCACTTCATTGAGCCACCATTACTTTACAATCACAATCGTTAGCCAGGGTAGCCAGGGTTACCTCTTGCCGAGACTCAGAATCCTGATGTGGTTATTAACAGTTTTTGCATTTCTTTTGTCTCATCAGAGGAAATCCATTCGTCAATTATCACATTACTATAAAAGTTCCACATATACCTCCAGAAGATACTAGTGAACTACCCGAGTGATAATTAGCTAATTACCCAGTCTTTCATTCAATCTTTACTCACCTATATCCATAAGTACAATTCACATGAAATTTCGTTCGTGCGGGGTACTGCTGGAACTCCTTTTTCCCAATGGGTAAGTTCGTTACATTAACTAAATACTTAAAATAATACTTAATATTTGATTTTCAACAGTATCAGAAATCTGGAATCTGGAGAGTGCTAACCGTCTATGAGCCTCAGGCCATGAATCCGCGTTTCCTTCTATTGGGTTACTTTTCAGTGGGGTCCATTTGGTCTAAAAGTCAGCTGAGTGTGAACCAAGCCGTAGAACCATCCCATTACTATGATCAGGAATTCAATTTGTATCAATAGATCTTACCCTTGAGGAGCTGTAGCTTTGTTACAGTATTTAAACTCCAATTAGCTTAATCCAATTAAGGCTGGAAAGCTAATAGGTTATCCTTATTCTACCAATACTCTATTCTATTATCTTATTCTTAATTCTTCAGCGCATACTTCTCTGCAAAAATCACGCTCTGAGTCTCGCACACGCCAAAGTCGACAAGACCAGGCTTAATCCACTTGTGCATTAAGTCCAGTAGATCTGCACATTGGGGAACTTCTCAGCAAACGCAGAAATACCTTTGAGAGATGCAATGAGATTCAGAAACAAGATTCGTTCCTGGGGAACTTCTCGAGATATAAAACGTCCACTGCCAGAAGGAACGGCTGGCGATATCTTCATTTCGTGGATAAGAACTTTTCCAGTTCTAATGGATCGGCAGCAGTCTTGAAGTCCTCACAAAAGAACAATCATGAAGTATAATAAAAAAATAATAATACTTGATTTGGATCTATGTCTGTATAATTTATAGATTTTAAATGAATATACTTAGAATCCTTCATGAAAGTTGTTGGCTCCGGATCCGTCTGAAACGGTAGCCAGACCGGGTTACCCATTGTAAGTATAGAACTTCTCGGGTCAACAGAAAGAACCTCACACATTCAGTAACTGCGTCGGTTGCACCAACTAATTGACCTGGAGGTAGCTTTACATAATATTGTCATATTTTAGACGCTCTCAATAAAAGCCAAGAAGAGATGGGGTTTAACGTGGAGAAAGTGCTTGTTGAATGTAATATCCGAGGAGATTACTGTCATGAGATATATCACAGTGTCAGTGTGTTACAACTGGGCGTCCCCGGAACCCTTCTCCTGAGTACAAATAACTAAATTCAGAAATAATACTTAATGTGTAATACAGCCTGGAAAGCTAGATCAAGAAATGACGCCACCAGGTTGTCAAAAACAATTTCAGGAGTTTCAAAAAAACACTGATCAGCTAGAAGCTATGGGAATCAAACCCACTTTACGTTCCTCCACTGCCAGTTCAAATGAACTTGACATGGACAGGAATTGAACCTGCAACCCTTCGATTACAACCAAGATTGACTGGAGTCGAAAGCTCTACCATTGAGCCACCACATCAGTGATTTGAGTTTTCAGGACCTGGCTTTGTGTGACTCTGATCTCAAGGCGAAGCACCCCGCACAGTCTACTAGTAGACTTACTTCAATTACTTAGAATTATTTCATATTTATGTTATAGTCAATTGAATGTATGAGAAAAAAAAATTAGGCAAAGTTTAACTCGTAGACATACATCAATTACTTAGAATTATTTCGTATTTTTGTTACCGACCATTGAATGTATGACAAAAAAGAAAGGCTGTGGTATATGCAGATCGACCGAAACCAAAAGACTGGTCGAATACCTAAAAGTTTGGATTTTTGGAGAGTTCCTACTCCGTTTCGCACCATCCAAAACCAAGAATGAAGCAACATTGAAAAACTGGACAGAGAGAAAGTTCCTGGGACTTCAGGAAGTTGCCAGATGATATATCTTCGAGATCTGAGCAGATGAAAACAAATGGAAACTCAGGCTAAACCTCCTATGATCCCGTCGAAAACTGGATTAAATATATTCATGGGACAAACGAGAACAAGAAGAGGACAAAGAGGCAGTTCCAAAGAAACAAGACGAAAAGAAGGATAAACGATAAAGAAATAAGAGAACAACTTATCCTCAAACACATTATCAAAGCCCGCACTGAGAAGTAAACAATTGCTGGAATCAGAGAATCATTGTATAATACATTTTAGTACGGAGATAACACAGCACGAACTGGAATTAATGAAGCATATTATTAAGTAACTCAAGAATAAAATCAATGGCAATTCGACCCTACTAGTCAAAATCATAGAGCGGCCTGGTTGCTAACTGTTATATATTTGTCAGTATTTACTCTCTTTTCTAGCATGGAGGAATGTGATGGTATGTTATACAGTCAAGATTAGTTCATTGCCTAAAAAACGGGTAATCCATAAAAATCGACAATACAAATTCTCATCAAAGTATCACAATTGGTGGCTTCTGATGACACTCTTTTTCTTTTAACCTTTGTCTTCCTTGTGGCCCTTTAGAAAGATAACTACAGGGACACAAATAGTTCATTATTGAGAATGATTGCTTCCGTGTGTTTGTTTCTGTGTCTGTGCATGTTGTGTTTTTTGCTTTTTTGTTGTGTTTGTGTAATTCTTGGCAAGCTTATTCTAAAATACGAAAGTATACTTCTAATTTTGTAAAAAATCGACCTCATCTGATTCAAAAAAATAAAGTGTCCCCAGAATGAGGATACCTTGAAGAGTCCAAAAGTGTTGGTATTGAAAAACAGAGATTTTGAGTTCACATACGAAAGTTTACTTCTAATTTTCAAATATATGGGTGTTTGTGTAACATTTATAATTGGACTCATATGAAGTCACAGATAAAATGGAGTTTGCAGTATTGGCATATTATTTAGTTAATAATCCATCAGCATTATCTTTGATGATTATACAAGCAGTCATGTGTTAATGCTTATGTTATAAAACGGCGGTGCTCCTACTATGAAAATAAAGCAATAATAAAAATGAGCCACAATCATTTCCCTTTAATTGTGAGAACATAGACAGAGAATGTATTCTAAATTACGAATCTAGATTCCAATTTATTTGTATTACAGCTTTCCTTCCACAAGCTTTGCTGAATAGTGAACAAATACCGTCGGACGACAGTTTATGTGACATCAAATTGATTTCAATAATTATCAGATTAGATTCTTTTCTACCTCAATCGAACTC
This sequence comes from Yarrowia phangngaensis, assembly GCA_900519005.1. NCBI lineage: Eukaryota > Fungi > Ascomycota > Dipodascomycetes > Dipodascales > Yarrowia > Yarrowia phangngaensis. The sequence goes on from ULGR01000006.1 coordinate 613,989, forward strand.
CATTCTATCTTTGATTCACATATAAGTTTAATTATAAATGTTACACAAACACCCATAATTTTGTTAATTAGAAGTAAACTTTCGTATGCGAAGTCAAAACCTCTGTTTTTCAATAACAACACTTTTGGACTCTATAGAGCATTGCCATCCTTGTACCACCTTGTTTTTACGGATCAGAGGAAATCGTTTTTCTTCAAATTAGAAGTATAATTTCGTATTTTGAAATAGAGTTGCCAAGACTTACACAAATGCAATTAAAAACAAACACAGAAACAAAACTACTTACATAAAACAGGAGTATTCCAGAAAATCTCCGTAATTTCGAAAGCCAAAAAAGTGTGTAATTGAAAAAGTAAAATTGCATGTTTTATTATGTAAAAGTAACAACTGTCTTTTCCAGGACTCCTAGCCATGACTTAAACAATGTGCCATGAACTCCAATGTCGTAGGCCAGGTATATATTTCAACGAGTTTGGCTGACATTTGTGTCACTCCCAATTGAAGAGAATCTATGGAGATGGTCGGACTACCTACGACTCTAGTTTTTCACTATCTCCTTAAAATCCGAACCAGTTTGAAGTGTCACAAACATTAATCTTTCCACCTATGGAAGGGGAGAACTTTCAAGAGAAGTTATTGCAACTCATAAATAATATTGATAAATTATTACTTTCAAAAGCCCCCTAAAATTTCAAAAGAAAGGAAACCATGCAATACTTAAGTGAGTTGTCAAAGACAAAGACGAGTTGAAACTTACGAGAACGTCATTGTGTACAGCCAGAAATATTGAGTGGTGCCCGAATCAAAAACTAAATGCTGCATCAACAAAAAACGACAACCGCAGGATTCGAACCTACGCGGGGAAACCCCAAGAGATTTCTAATCTCTCGCCTTAACCGCTCGGCCAGGTTGCCTGTTGTGGCTTGCAAGAGTCCGAGCGGATCGTGCGGGGAGGCACATGGCCGCTAGAGAATCTTACTTCAATTACTTAGAATTATTTCATATTCATGTTATAGTCAATTGAATGTATGAGAAAAAAAAATAAAAACAGTCAATTACTTAATTACTGAGAATTTTTTCATATTTATGTTATAGTCAAAAAATTTATAAGCAACTAAAATGGTCTGAGCCATTAGAAAAACTAGAAAATTCACAAACTCAACTTATTGATTAGATTAAATTTCATAGACCAACAAACGCCTGCCATTTATACCTCTTCTGGGGGTTTTTAAAGTATGAATCGATGTAAGCCTAACATCATTCCTGTTGTTCTCTTTTTTTTTTATGACACTTACCAGATTTCTATCTTAGCATGTATTCATCTTATCAACAAGACTACATATTTTTGACTGTTACCTGCTTTTGTCGAGCTAGTATATATCAATGAAGTTACTGCGTGTTAAACATATTAGAGGTGGGATAGGTGATATTACGAAAACACTTCTCCCATAATGAAAGTATTCAAAATGTTAACTACTTTGATTTTTAAGATTAAGATAGCTAACTAAATTAAGATTTTTTGATTTTATATATAGGATTGCATAATAATGCAAATCAGTAGTTGGAGTTGCATTTTCTCATCTGAAAAAAGCTCCCTATCAGCGAAGTTTTTAACAGCTATCCTTCATCTAAGATAGCTCAGCTTTGAGTCAAGTTTTTGACTACCATGAAAATCAAAATCAAGGTGCACAAACCCATGAAGCAAGGGTCTAAGAATAAAAGTATAACTCAAAATTAGAAGTAGAGTTCATAATTAGAAGTAAAGTTCAAAATTAAAAGTAAAGTTCACAATTAGAGGTATATGTCGAAATTAGAAGTAGAATTCGTAAAATTAGAAGTAAAGTTCAGAATTAGAAGTAAAGTTTACCAAATTAGAAGTAGAGTTCATGAAATTAGAAGTAGAGTTTACAGAATTGAGTAGAAGATTCCATAGAATTAGAAGCATAATTGGAAATTAGAAGTAGAGTTTACGATTAGAAGTAGAGTTCAGAGAATTAGAAGTAAAGTTTCAAAATTAGAAGTATAGTTCAGAATTAGAAGTAGGGTTCGTGAATTAGAAGTAGAGTTCAGTATTAGAAGTAGAGTTCAAGATTAGAAGTAGAGTTCATGAAATTAGAAGTAGAGTTCATGAAATTAGAAGTAGAGTTCATGAAATTAGAAGTAGAGTTCATGAAATTAGAAGTAGAGTTCATGAATTTGTGGTATAATATGTCAGAAAAGCCATACTAAAGAAACCCCAACTCAGAATCAACACAAATACAATGCTCGACAAATAAGATCTGACTATTACACACTATTTGATATCCTGTTTCAACTTGAACAATGAAATACTTCCCAATTCCTTTTCACCATGTCGCTGTTTGTGTAACTGCTAACAGAAACATAAAATTGCAGTTGATTGACAAGACATAATACATCCATGTGAGTGTTATTTCTTTTGGTTATTCGAAGACCATACTTTACAACCTAAGTAGTTGTTATCGCCGGCATTAATCAATTTTGTCTTAGAAAGTTACACAAATTGTGAAATGTTGGTTCATTATTGCTCACTTACACAAAAAGGTAAGACACTTGGTGGCTTCATGGAACCTCCAAAATTGATCAAATGCTTAAGCATCATTGTTTCTGTGTTTTTAAATATATTTCTGTAGAATGTGTTTCTGTTAATAATTGTCCAATCTTGGCAATCATTTTGGAAGTAAAACAATCAATACAGGCATATTATCGAATAGTAATCTTTGTTGTGCTACATTCATTAACTATTCAGTCAGTTAAAGAACTTGTACATCTCTTGTTGGGTGAAAGGAGTTCCATGAGTAGCCCACATTCCCTGGTAATGTGGGCTGCGGCCTTTGGAAGAAAGAGAAATGGGAGTGATAATATATGTGATAGGAGCAATCTACCTCAGAATATTACATTCAGCAGAAAGAGTAATTAGTCAACCTTACTAGACACGTAACTTGAAAATTAATCTATAACCATAGATTATGTGCAAACAAGTTGCCGAGTCCATTTTAGGGTAAAATTAAAGGTAAACTTTCGTATTTGAATATAAAACCTGGTTTTTCATTTTATAGAAGATTCCCATTATAGTGGCATCGTTCTTTTACTAATAAGATGAGTTTGATTTTGAGTATACTTTCATATAGCTTAAATAAGGTCGCCAAGACTTACACAAATACAATCATCACAAACAATATAGACTAAAAACAAAACAAACAACACAGAAACAAATACAATCACAAAAACCAACACACCTAGAACAATGGAGAGAATGGCATTAGAGTATTCATTCTAAAATGACAAGACAAAACTGGAACATGTTACTCAGAGATTGTACGAAACTAACCATTATTTCTTACTTTTCTAGCCAGGTGATTGGTTTTCCTTTTTGTGTCACATGAAGATAAGCATCAAAAAAAAGAATGGTTTGTGTATTCTTATGAATAGAATTGGTTGATGCCTACAAAGGCCCTATTTTACTATCTGTATATATTATGTCAAAAATGTACAAAAAGTAACTGCAATAAAACCACATGGACTATTTAGGAAATAATTAGCAAAATTAGAAGTATACTTTCGTATGTGAACTCAAAATCTCTATTTTCATTTTTTCCGACAGAAAGACTCTACAGATTGGTCCAGCTCAGATGACATCATTTTATTACGAATCAGATGAACTTGATTTTTCTGAAAATTAGAAGTAAACTTTCGTATCAATAAAATAAAGTTGCCAAGACTTACAAAAAACCATCAAAACAAACAAAAATAGTCTAAAAATGGGAACACCATAAACAAACAACATAAACTCATTCAAAACAAGCAATAACACCTACACGCATAGAAGCACCAACACAATCTCAAAAAAGGTGCAATCAAAATAATGCTCAATTTATTTAAATCCACATCACACAACTGCACTATTGTATTCACGGGATCGAAAAGACCATATCGCAGTTGCGACAATCCCTACAGATGGCACAGGCGGTGAAGCCATAGTGCAGATGACTGAGGAGGAGGTGGTGATGGAGGCATGGAAGTCCAAGCCGAAGCTTCTTCATCAGGATGTTATGTTTTTCCTGTTCTGGCTGTCAATATTCATCATTCTCATGTACTGGGCATACAGGACCGCGCGGTCTCATTTAATGGAATATATCCCTTCTTTATCTTGGGATTCGCAATCCACCACCAAATAAACATTTCTGGACTATTCCTTACATGTGAACATTCAAACAAAACATATGCACAAGGTGAAGTTTTTGAGAAACTTGCAATTACAGAGTGACTTGCATAGATAGTGATTTATTGAGTATACTAGCAGGTTGACATAGCTGGGTTTATTGTATGTTGAGCGGTAGTAACTATAGGCGAATCATGGCAAAGAATGGTTCAAAATAGACAAAAAAAAAAAACCTTCTATAATAGCAAAAAAAAAGAACCTTCTATAACAGGTGAAATCAAGTTGAACTGGCTCTAGATCATGAATATTCAGTTGGAACAGTCTCGAAAAGTCAACTGTCTCTAAAAAAAATGTTCAGGAAAAATTGCAGCACCTAGGATTCTCGTATGGTCTCCCACTACAATACTAACTAGGCTCTCTGGTGCTTGACTATGGCTGATCGGACGGGAAGCCGTATTTTCACCAGGATATGGCCGCAACTGAAAATTTGAAAACGCACTTCTACTGATCAGGCTAAACAAATCACGTGAAGGGAGGAAAATAATGGCAAAATTGGCGCATCTAGGCATCATTATTACATATACACCTTCAATTCAAAAGGTTAAAGATCAAGGAAAGGGAAAAATGGCTGTGTGGTCTGCTTTATCGAAGTGATTTCACATTTATTCACTTTGTTTATGTGGTGGGAATACACTGGTTACGAGAGGCAGTCAAATCTTTTTCTCAATAGAAAAAAATATCAATATTATCGAAGAAACGGTTATAACAAAACGGGTTGCCTACATTGATTATTCCTGGAGATATCAAAGTTCTAAAGACTTTAAATAGTCAAAAAAAACATGAAAATGAAAAATTGCAATAATGAAATTTTGTCCAAGCAATTATTTCGACAACGTCTATGTTTGTGACTCAAAAACTATTTAATGAAATGAAAATAGATGGAATGGCATTATATCACTCATTCCAAAATGGAAGTTCCCTAATTTGAATCAGTTGTGCAAAAGTATTCAATAATGATAACTTTCGAAGCAAGTGTTTTCATTTTGTGTCCCGTGAAAATAAACATTCAAACACAGAACTTTTTGTGTATCCTTGTAAAGATAATTGATTGAAGACCACTAATGGTAGCAATTTCCCTATTCTACGATTTGCTTATATTAATAAAAATATGTGTGAAAGATTAGCCGCATGAATCATGCAGAAATCATATGTGATAGACTATTTGGGAAATAATAGTCAAATTAGAAGTATGGTTTCGTATCTGAACTCAAAACCTCTTTTTTCATTTTATTACACGGAAGGAATCTATAGAATGTTTCCGTCCCAATGGTATCTTTTGTTTCTGAATCAGATATAGCTTATTTTTGAGAAAATTAGAAGTATACTTTCGTATTTAAAAATAAACTTGCCAAGACTTACACAAATACAATCAAAACAAACACAAATAGTTAAAATTTTTGGAATACCACAAACATCAAAAATAAGGCAATCAAAACATGCAATAACACAAACACAGACAGAAACACAAACAAGCACAATCGAGATAATGCTCAAGTAAAATCAGATCACAACACTGCACTGTTGTATTAATTATGGGTCATTGTCAGATCAAATTTCCGCAAGTTTCATGTTTGTGACACGACACAAAAACAATTTCGTGGAATAGAGGGAATGGCATTCCAAAATATCAAAAATGAGAGTCCTTTTGTTTGTATCGTTTGGGCAAAATTAATCAATACTGCTGGTTTCCTAGCATGTGTTGCTCTTTGTGTCAAACACCGATCAGTTTGTGTTTTTCTGTGAATGGAATTGATTTCTGACTACTAATAAAAGCAACTTCCCTATTCTACCATCTGGTTGTTGTTTTTTGTAGAAAATGTTTAAAAAAACGTAGTTGCATGGATTATTCATAAGTCAGATAGACTATTTAGGAAATATTTAGTAAAATTAGAAGTATACTTTCGTATTTGAACTCAAAACCTCTTTTTTCATTTTATCACATAGATAGAATCTATTGAATGTCCCCATGATATTGGTAACTTTTTTTTCTGAATCAGATGAGGTCAGTTTTTATGAAAATTAGAAGTAAACTTTCGTATAGCTTTAATAAAGTTGCCAAGACTTACACAAAACCCCCTTAAGAAACACAAATACAAAAATAAACAAAAACAAACCAAAAAAAAATCACCACAAATCACAAAAACAAACAAACACAAACAAACTTTGTTTATATTTGGAATTCAATGACATTCATTGTGGATAGAACACATAAATCAACAGGGTATATAATTTACAAAGTCCAATAGAAACATCCCGTTACTCATACAATCGCACAACAGAATATGCCACAATCTCAGAACATGATCTGAACAGTCAAAGATAGAATGTATGGACAAAATCTGTAACTGGAATGTCGTTTGCAAGCTCACGGTGGCTACGTTTACAAGATTAATGAAGCTGATGGAGAAGTCTCAGTATTGGAAGTCTTGGTATACAAGCTCGGAATTATTATTCAGTCTTCATTGGATCCAATGCTCAGAAGGACACGTTTTCCTTGCAAGAACGGGTTGAGTCCTCTAAATCCGCATAGCAGTCAATATTGCGCATGACCAAGACTATCCCAAATATTCAACCTTATGGCTGATAGCTAAGTTCTAGCCCACCATAATCCTTCCAAGCAAAAAAGAAAGCTATCTTAGGATAGCGTTGACAACCGAGAGATTCGAACTCTCGCCTCCGAAGAGACCAGGAATCTATGTTAAGGAGTAGCCTTAACCTGGCGCCTTAGACCACTCGGCCAGGTTGCCTGTGATGTTTCCGCAGTGCTGTGGAATTGTTGTCCACAAAGGGGTTGTTTTTTTTGAAAATGAGAAAAAAAAAAAAGAAAATCTACTAGTAGACTTACTTCAATTACTTAGAATTATTTCATATTTATGTTATAGTCAATTGAATGTATGAGAAACAAAAATAAAAAAAATAAACAATCCAAATTAAGCATAGCCTAACTAGTACTTCAATTATTCCATATTTATGTTATAGTCAATTGATTGTATGAAAAATATTCTTTTCAGAGTTATCTCCTGCTACTGTTTTTGCTGCCAACTTACAACAATTGGTTGGGATCGCCTAGTTTTTGTTTTACTCAGTGTGATGTAAAGAATTCAAGATCAAGAATTCTTAAAACTGAACAATACCAACCAGGAATCTCAGTTCAAGCATTGCACCAGATTAAAGAAGCCTAAGTTTACTAAAACATAGTTCGTATACGTAAATAGATCTAATTTTATAAAGTAATGATAATTGACTTGTTCGAAGTGCCAAATGTTCACAACCCACATTCTTCGACCTACTGGCTTCTGTACTTTGAGCAGTTAGAAATGATGATGTTTTGGAGCAATCACTGGAACTTTGAAAAAAACCTCATAATAATTATTTCATTGCTGTATAATGAGGCCATTAGTTGTGTTATATGGTTTCATATTAGACTACACTTTAGCACTTTAAATTTATCGATTCTTGAGAAAGTATGCATTAAGTTAATAAAACAAAGAAATGTGAAGTTAAGGTTTTCGAACAAAGAAATGTGTGATTAAGGTTTTCGAACAAAGAAAGTGTTGCAGATGAGTTTATTCTTTATTCTTATTCTTATTCTTATTACAGTGATTTGCAGAGCACATATTATATGGTGGAGTTATTACCACACAGTGGAGATTTTACATTCAAGAATTAAGGAGCTGTAAAATATCCTTAATTCTCAAAGAAGTACAGTACATTTCATCTGCTCCTCAATACATCCTACAGCACACAGAATAGCTTGTCCACACATAGAATCAAAAGTCGCCCTTCAGTAATCTCATCTTTGATCTGACGTATGAAACGTTTTCCAAACAAATCTATGAGAATAGTATTTTTATTCAGAATGAGTAAGTCATGCAAACCAGAACTGTTCGCTCCGGTGTGGGGCTGACTTGCGATATTTTAATACGGAAAAACCTACACAAATCATCTCATTCTGAAGTAAATCAATGAAGATACTTGTCGCCTGGTTAGAATGAATCTGTTAATCAATTGATTATTGTGAAAAAGTACGCCCTTCTACATGTCTATCAAACCTCCAACTCCATTGAGTCCTTGATCGCACCGATCGCAGCACTGGTCTGGATCTTCTCCGAACCACCATTAGCTAGTCTATACTCAATATCAGCTAGTTTAGACAAGACTGCTATTTTGGTTTTTTCCTTCAGATTGAGGTTCATGAGCTCAATTGACAGTTTTTCAAGAATGTCCACCAGTGCAAGACCACGCTCACGTTTCAGAGTTGAAACAGTATCATATGCAGTAGTCCAATCATCATTGAGAATTGAGCTTAAAATCGTGTCAATGTCTGCTGGATCAGGTGATCCCACACACAGGTATACTTGTGAGAGTGAGATTTGATCTTTTCCAGGATTTTCCAAACCAGTATGACAAGCCTGTAGAACATTCAGTGCTCGTCGCATATCGCCCTTGGACAGTTGCAATAATGCTGCTTTAGCGTCTTTAGAGATGTTGACATTTTCGGCTTCAATGACCTGGTTGAGCCGTTTCTCGATGGCGGCTTCAGATAAAGGGCTGAACCGGAACCGTGTACATCTCGACAAAAGCGCAGGATTCAACTTGTGAGTGTAATTGGCCAGAATGCAAAATCGCGTATGGGTGGTGTATTGTTCAATGACGCGTCGTAGGGCGTTCTGGGCAACATTTGTCATAGCGTCAGCCTCATCTAAAATCACCAGTTTGAAATTGGACCGAGAATTCGCGTCGTCGTTGCCTCGCTGGAAAATTTGTCGTGAACTGGCAAACACCTTTATCTTGTCTCTGACCACATCAATTCCTCTATCATCTGACGCGTTCAGTTCCAGAACCATGGTTTTGTAGTTAGGTCCATAGATTTCTTTCGCAATCGCTAAAATCGTCGACGTCTTTCCCGTACCAGGGGGACCATAAAACAGCAGATGTGGGAACTTCTTGTTGGCTAATAGCTTCTTCAAGGTTGTCACGACTCCCTCATGGCCCGTGACGTCATCCAGTGAGTCAGGACGGTATTTTTCCACCCACGGCAAATTATCCTTTCCTGCCTTGATTTTGTCGACGGCGATTTCCTTGCCTTTTTTCGATTCCACGAATCCTTCCATTTGAGATTTGAGAGTTGTCAGTGATAAAGTTCGTGTTGATATTAATATTAAGTTGGCGCGTTGGGTGTATTGTTGAATCGGTGACATTGGTAACCTAACTATACAGGAAAAAATAAAACAATAATAATAAATAATTTGATTCACGAAAAATGGATTTGAACGTCTATTCCGCCGATGAAGATCAATGTTACTCATTTTGAAGGTCATGGAAAAGTTTCCTACTCTTACAGTTGGTGAATTCTGATGAGGTGGAGTTTTTTGCGACAGGCAATGATCTTCTTGACTTTACTGATGACTCCATTGATTGATGAAAATGAAGCTGATAATCATAAACTTTTTATCGACGTTTCGTTAATTTCTGACGCAGCATTTGTGGGTTTGTTCAATTCTATGTCCGATGATTTATGAGAGTTGTTTGAACTTGACTACTATCCGACTGCACCCATAGAAGAAATCCATCTTGGATTTCAAACTCGTCATTCTTACGACCCAAGGCCGGGAAAAGACAATACTGTTTTTTCAACTTGGTAAAACATGTCCTTCGATATGAATATGACAGCTTCTTGGATCCTAATAGAGAAAGCAATAATGATTGATTCTCCTCCAGTCACGGTTAGAGTAGAATCTGCTACTCGGTTCCAGATTCACTCAGCTCGGAATCACAGGCTGGCGGGAATGGTAACCCCAAAGGCAGGAATGGTAAACGTCCCCTCCTAACACCATTATCGACCGCGACAGCTACCACACCAGCCCAATTAGCTGTCAGCTTGTCTTAATTTGAGAACTCGTCAGGCGTGTAGACCCCATTGGTGATTACGAGTATGGAAAGGCACTATTGGAAACATATAGAAATAAATTATTCTAGTTAGGGATTGCTTACGCCGATTTGCTTCTGTATCAAAACAAATAATGATCTACACCGAGATTGTTCACTGCCACGCTGACGTATTGAGATATCCCAATGAGAATTATTGCAATTGTCAGTCATATATGTCTAACACTTAAGCCTCCATCTAGGAATGTGTTATTTTGCACGTCTTTACACATTAGCATTTCTGCAATAATACTTTCCGATTCCTCTTTTGAATGTCAAGGTTTTATGAGACATCCCAGAATCAAAGGTCGCTTCATAAACGAATGTTTTTCCACTCCATCATTAATTCTAGAAGAGGCAAAAAAAGCAATTCGGATGAGTTATTTATTTCAAGCAAGAATTTCTCACAGAGAAGCGTTGTCTCAGTTGTTAAGAGCTGTATGCTCTTTTAGAGTCTCTTCTCGAACTGGCACATGTCGGTTGGTATATCTCAATGGCATTATCAGCAGAATGGCATCACTCAGTAACTCGTAGGTACTTAACTCTTATGATTTCACGTAAATGGCTAGTCTTGAATGTTCAAATGCAGAGTGGTGTGACTGAATTTCCATGAGTGGGAGATTGTTGGAGTAAGCACGGGTAGGTCCACAGATATCATGGAGCCTAAGCGGAATAACTGAGCTGTGCGATAAGTATAAACACACTCAGCCTCAAAAGTCATATATGAGAAAGAAGAGAAAGGAAAGAAGTAGGGAAAGTATGTTTGAGAGAAATCGTTTGGTTTGGTTGAATATTGAGGCACTTCAAATTGTTACTGGACCACTAAAGGGAACAGTTACTAGTGCAGGAACTGGCTCTATGCCATGTCACTGCTATTAGGAGGAGTTCTCCTTCTTGTTAACATCTCGGAATTAGTTTGTCTAGAGAAGTCTGTCCCTCCGATGCACTTGAAAGAGAAGGAATTGTTTTCACGCCTAGTTACGAATCATGACAAAAGGAGACGGCCCAAGCTTTGGATAGAGCAAAGTTATACTAGACGTAGAACAGAATACAGTACTCAACTAATCCCACATGGTTTCTGAACTTCTGATTAGTTGATATGGTGATGGTGGATCAATAGGAATATTACAGTGCTGCATTTGGTGGGCCCAGTATATCCTAAGCCATGATGCGTCAATTCAATGAAAGAGACACATGCCAGTAGGGTGTATCTTCTGAAGATGCAGATGCCGGACACAACGTCAATATGATAACAGTCTCAAGAGACCCGAGTGGGAGAGGAGCAATAGATGGCAACCATATTCTACCAGTGGAAAACCCAGCATTTGGACTTGTTCATAGTTGACTAAGTACATTTGTTTCCAGGGATTTGTTCAATGCAGATTATAATAGTATGGGATAACATACCAAGGTGAGGTCCAGAGACAGTCTGGGCATGGTGCCAAAGGTGAAATCTAGTTCACAAAAGACTAACTACTGCAAAGCATTCTCCAAGGATGTATGAATTATTCAAGAAAGTTTAGGCAGATGCTGCCTGCAGTCTACTTGAAATCAAAGATCAGTCTCTGAATGTTAAACACTTTGAAACCTTAACTTCTTGTTTCACCATAGTACAGAGGCCAGCTTAATTAAGATTTATGACCTTATAAATAAGGTTTTGTTGATTGGTCTATTTTATCCACAAATGTTAACCTTATCTTCATGTACCCCACACTTCCAACATCACACCATGAGAAAACATAGCAACGTCGTAAAGCCGCAGGTGTGGTTTATCAGCAATATAAATACTCAGATTGGGGCTGAGCTCGCTCATAGAGTACTCCACGATAACAATATTGTTATTGGTGGTATCAACAAGCACTTGGGAGGGTTGGAGGTGGGGGAAACAACTTCACGGGACAACCTTCATGAACTCGTGAGTAAATATGGGAAACACAACGGGTTATCTTTTGTTGAGATTGATCCATCAAATTCGACGTCATGTCAAATGGCTTTTTCCGAAGCATTCAGTCGACGACCGACTGTGGATGTGCTTGTTAACTGCAACCACACGTTGATCCTGGGTGAATGTTGGCAGTATGAAAACTGGCAAGTGAATGAGCAGTTTGAGAGCAACTTTTTCAATCACGTGAATGTCATCCGGGCCATCTTGCCCCATTTTCGTCGCCAGTTACATGGGCATATTATCAACATTATGGATTCCACAGCATGTTTGGCAGCTCCGGGATTATCGATTTTGTGTGCGGCAAACCGCGCTTTTAACGGATTTTGTGAATCTTTGGCTTTGGAAGTTTCACGATTCGGAATTAAAATCACCAACATCATTTCCCCCTTGGAGGCTTCTCTCTTCACTCATGGGGTAGTCATGACTGAAGATCACGACAGTAGAGAAAACGTTGACCGATTACGCAACATTGTGACTCGAGAAGATGTTTATCCACAGCAAGCCATTACAGATATTGTACATGGAATTGTTTCGGTTTCGTGTAACCCCAACCCACCACATCGATTTGTGGTTGGAGCGGAGACCATCATAGAAGCAAAAGCACATATCCAGAGAGAAGCTGAGGAGTTGGACGATATGATGGAGGTCAGTTATAGCTGCGATTATGATTTGGTTGATTCTGCGCCCTTTATGGCCGAGCGTATTAGTCAGAAGATCAAAGTTGAACAGCAGTAATGAGATGTCGCCAATTGTGATAGCCATTCCATTGAAGGGATAATCATGTTGTATTGCTTATTGCGAAAATGACACCAGGGAAGATATAATTAATCTAGACAGTATTTATTCATAACATTTGATCTCAATGTTAGTTATAAACGTACTTATTAGGGCTTGAGGAAAGGGATTCGCGCCATTCTGAACTGTAAAAATGGACTTCCACAAGGTCTACATACCTTAATGCGATTCTCCCATTTTGCTCTTCTACTTGATAAACAGATCAAGATAGGTGACAAGGATTGCAACTTGCGGACTCAGATAACACGTTAAACATGGGATTCATCACACAGCGGATCTTCACACGGTGGATCTTCATACGGCGGATTCCTCAAAGTAGTTTCAGATCCAACCGATCATTTGTCATCTACTCAACTGACTCTATTGCAAGTCCATCAATCACCTACCAATCCACTGTATTCATAACGATTATTTACGGGCTCTATATCAGCTTGGTATCATGTCTTCATCTTGATCTCTCATACGAACTTGCAAATTGTGGAGTTAACTTTTGTTGAAAATGTATATTCTATGTGCCATTAAAATAATACTCCAGCGGAGGAGACTGTTGAAAAGTCTCATGATTTTGTTATAGCTCGAGAGCAATAGTACACCTCCGTTTCTTGGGTTATTGATTTTTGAGAGGAATTTCTCATTCGGTGGATTCTCACAGGCAATTCAGCCCTTTTCTGTTGCTACGTAATGTTTCCTCGTTATTTAACGAGTGCAAGACTTACTGTTGAGATTCTGCAAACTGGGAAAATCAGGCAAACTGGGAAAATCAGTTAAAGAGGGGTCACATATTTCAAGCCTCAAAGGATTCTGTATCAAAAAGCGATGCCTTTATGCTTGAATACCTCAAGGATGAGTTTTTTGTGTACCATGAGGCCAAAACAGCACTTAGGTCAAGGTCTCGTTCGTTATCGCAATTAAGCAGACAAATCACTCCACCAACTAAGAACGGCCATGCACCACCACCCAGAAAGAGCTATCAATCTGTCAATCTGTCAATCCTTATTGTGTCTGGACCTGGTGTGTTTCCCCGTGTTGAGTCAAATTAAGCCGCAGACCACTCCTGGTGGTGCCCTTCCGTCAATCCGCCAGAACCTGATCACTTTGATTTCTCGTAGAGCGCAGCCACCGTAATTGCGGTGCCCATCCTCGGTTAAGACTACGACGGTATCTGATCATCTTGTATTCCGGCAGTTTCCCGAATTTCAGCAATTTCCCGAATTTCAGCAATTACCGCGGCTGCTGGCACCAGACTTGCCCTCCAATTCCGAAACAGCCCTGGATCGTTATATATTGTCAGTGTGGATAACTGATTTAATGAGCCGTTCGCAGTTTCATTCTTCCACCGTTAATGAGTGCTACAGATATAAAGCTTTTGCAAGACGGTGTGTTTTGGCCGTGAAACCTAAGACTGCTTGATACTTATGCCACCCCATCAGTGATTGCTGTAGCTGCCCTAAAGTACATAAATAGTTATATCCAGTCGCAACTTGTCCTGGATATAATTCGTGATGAAACATCCACTGTATTGCTTGCCCTTGAGATCCAAAGTCGCGACATTGGAGGTGGTGTTGGATCAGATCATGCATTCGGTATAGTATTCTGGAGTTTCAACATCAAACGACACACCCGCTGTTCGGAAAATCTTGAGTTGCAAAGCTGCTGAAGAGAAGTAACTGACTGGGATTTTTCATGCGAGATAATGCATGATAATGCAAGACATAAATGTATGGTCCACCTCAATAAAAGCCATTAGATACCGCTGGCACTCTGAATGAATTGATCATCTATGTCAAATCAATAAATACATTCTCTGGAGTTCCACCTCCCGAAATTCGTAGTAGACCTCTCGTGGCTAGATCTAGTGTTTTTGCAAAAGATACTGCTGCTGTTGATCTATCATTTGGAACTCCCGGTGATAGTGATGATGGCAGAATGACTTCAAACGAAGTTTTACCTTGACAAACACTCATGAGATGAAATAGAAACTCTTGGGCTTCGTGGGCTGCAAAGGAAGTGCCAGACAACATGTGGTACTCGTCATCCTCAATTTCAGGAAGATACATATCATGAAGCTCTGGCCAAAGAAGATCAACATCTCCAAACGACCCAGAACGGGAAGATTGTCGTCTTCGACTGTGTAAAGCTCTCCCTGAACCCGGAGTCCCATCAGAGCCAAGCACTCCTGTAGATCCCTGATCACTCCAAGGAGACGATAATTGGGAACCTCCTCTACGAGCGATTTCCACACTTCCTGGAGTATCAGGATGAGTGGCTGCTCTTGCTATTTCTGGATTTTTTCTTCGAAGCCTCTTTCTTTCGTTTTCTTGATCAAATAAGGAATGGATTTCGTTTTCCAACAATAATATTGGGTCATTTTCATCCAAAAATCCCCTCCATTCTTCAAAAGCCGACCTTTTTCGAGATCTACCATTAAGCGATTTTTGAATTCTTTGTTGATTCATATTTTCCAAATAATTATCTCTGAAACCTCTCAATTCCGATAATGATAAACAGATGTGGTCGTCTATCATAGCAGCTCTGACACGGTTTCTACGCCGCCTCAAGACAGGATTCTGGGTGACTTCCACGATTGTTTCCAAATCATCAATTCCAGTGACAGGAGGATGATCTCCTTCCTCGGGCCCAAAAAAAGGACTGGAACTTATACCAGGACTATGGGGAGTTAAAGGAGTAAGAGGGGTGATAATTCTTCTGTCTTCTTGTGCTGAACCCAAATCAATGTCCATAGCCATATGTTCATCCATATTGAGATTGTCAGTCAATAAACCATTGGCGTCAAAGGACATATCTAAGTCTCCTAAATCATCTTCGTCTTGAAAAGTCCAAGAAAGATCATGACTAATAATTTCAGGAAGATTCAGATCTGACGGCATACCAACTATTCCAGGTAAAGGCGGAAGTGAAGGTAATATTTCCACGTCTTCGAGAACTAGAGATTTGCTAGTTATTTTTTTGTTTCGTGGTAAATCGATTGACAAAGAAGTTACGGCTGACACACTGATGTTATCTCGCAACTGGCTGACTTCCGAATAAAGGCAGGATGACTGTCGGTTCATGGCCAGGACTGTTCCATACATAAGCTGAGAAGAGAGCCGAAGTGCCATTGGACGGGTAGGAGAAACGATTTCTTTACACACCTGATTGATTTTCAGCTGAAGTATTTCTTTCCGTGGGATGGATTTATTGACGGTTGCCAAAAGCCAAACAGTTGACAGTCCTGGTTGATTTTGAAAGAGGGTAGTTGAAAAAAACATGTCAGAATAAAAGATTTCCCGGGATTCTACGTCAATATATATTCACCATCAGTTTTTTCCGCCTCATTTGCCTAAAGACGTTTTCTGCACAGGTAAGGTGGGGCTAACTTTACAAAGCTGAAATGGAGAAAAGAGTTTGTAGCATATGATCAATTTTTTAGTGAAGGAAACGCAGTATTTTCCACGCGTTCCGAGCGTTCCGTGCGTTCTCCAACATTCCCCGATTTGTCAGTTTCCGCAGACGTAACGTCCAGTGAACGGGAATCGCAGCCAGTACCTTTATTGGAAATTCACAATACTTGAGGTATGGCAATATCACCAGCAACTGCCTTGGCTAAATGATCAGTCATTTCCAAGCGTGAGAGTTGGCTCATGCCGCATCAAGAGCCCAAGAGCTCAATATCAGCAAAACGGGCTAAGCTGAGTCTCGGAGGAGTTGGTCCAAACTTGCAGCAACGTTACTTCATGCCCAAGAAATCTCAGCGTGGTTGTGGGTCCCCCTGCGCTTATTGCGCCTATTGGGATCCTTTCCACCTTGCACAAGTTGAATCGAGTATTTCCTTCCCTGATCCGGCTGTTACAGTACGACTGTGAGAAGTTGCAACGATTGGCTACGCTACTGCAAGATCTTATCGCCCAAAGGGCCAAGGTGTTAGATGTTCTTGAACAATTCCTTAACGTTCACGGGCTTCGATACCCGTGTCTGGATGGTGCCACTAAAATTGAGCTGCGTCAGTTGCTTACTGAGCGGTTCAACTCCCCGTATTCATCTTGTCCACTCGTTCTGGAGGTCTGGGTATCAACCTCGATTCCTGTTCTTGGTTGCTTCATGCTCTCTGTGATCCATGAGTCAGCTAAAGGGGGTGAGATTAAGGGCAACCGTCAACTGCCTAGTCGGAATCCGCTAAGGAGTGTGCCGCAGCTTTGAAAATGGATGGAGCTGATGAGTGTTGAGAGGAGCGTTCCTCGAGGGCGACAAGCGTGAGAAGCGTAGGTCGTGAGGCTGCGTCGAGCGGCAGGGGTAGCAAAAAACTTTGAAGACTGGTGGAGAAAGGTTCCGTGTAAACAAAAGTAGGCAGGAGTCTCTCCATAGAAGCACAACTAATTACAAGTCTACAAAGTCACAAAGGTGGGAATTCCAGAACTTGGATGTGGATTCTCCACAGACGGGAAGAGTTATACGGACTCCCTCCGATGTGAGTGCCCTTGAACAGTTTCACGCCAAGTCGTACTGTAACCGCAGAAGGTAGGGAAGTCGTCAAAATAGATTCACTCAGGGGGTTGACCGGACCAGGACCTGAACTAGACATTCAACTGACTGCCGAATCTGACAACCGCGCCAGAACTGGCACGGGCAAGGAATCTGGATGTCTAATTAAAACAATGTTGACGCATGTGATTTCTTCCAAGCGGGGTAAATGGCGGGCTATGACTCTCTTAGTAGCTAGAACTAAATCCACGACATAGCTTTTTGATCCTTCGATGTGGCGGATGTGACCCACAGAGCTGGGTTTCGACCATGAGACAGGCTACTGATGAGATTTCTGCAATAGTACGAGAGGAACAGTTTATTTGGTTGTTTCGATTCATTACAATTCTGGCGTTTATACAAAGTCATGCAGCACCAGGTGTGTTAGAAGACCTCAACTTTACCACTTTCACGGAGTGGGTTTATTAGGTGTTTGGCTCTATTAATACCCAAACGCTCATGTTGGCTCAACTGAGAATAAAAAAAAGTATTGGTGACTCAACGGATTTTTAGAGAAAAAAATGGTCCCTAGCAGGATCGAACTGCTGATCTTCGCGTTGCAAAGAGGCTAATTCTTATTAGCACGACGCCTTAACCAACTGGGCCAAGGGACCGTTTCTTGAAGATTTTAAAATCCAGTGTGTTTTGTCGTTTATTTTGATGTTTAGCTCCAACCAATGAGAGAAAGACGAAAGAGGCCGGCAAAAAGAGGAAGAAGAAGAAGAAGAAGAAGAAGAAGAAGAAGAAGAAGAAGAAGAGAGATCGAGAGATAACATAAACAAAGAATAACTTGCTTCAGTGAACATGATCTCAACCTTTTAACCAGTTTTTCAGAGACAACGACAAATTAGTCACAGTTTACTTGTAGGCTTACTTCAATTACTTAAAATGTTAGTCAATTGAGTATGACATGAAGAAAAAAATTCGACCCAGCCGATCCACAGAAAGGAAGATATTTCGATACCTCCATGGTATTTCGTCGGGGAAAAGCACTCAACAAATACGAAGGAAGATCTCCTAGACAGCTCGCTGATCACATTTATGCCCAAGCTTAGTTCAGGCGATTTGATTACCTCTTCATCAAAGACATCATGGAATTGGTCTGTGACAACTTACGGGCTGTGACCGAACCAATCCAGAAACTTCCTAAGCGGAGATTCAAAAACGAGTTCATCAATAAATGTAGGTGTCTCGACCCACGCTGGTTACCTTTGGTAGTTCACATTTCTCAGCTTTACCACTGCTCCTGTTCACTCCTTGCAGTTCACAGGTCACGGGGATCTGGTGCTGGAAGCACCTCATCCACCCAGAGATAGCACAAATCTATTGAAGCGTACAATGACCAACTGGAAGTAATTTCCAAAGCCAGCACCAAAGCGACGATGTATGAATACACCAATGGTTCTTATGCAAGGCGGAGATCCTCCATTTCCTTAGAGCTCTGAGGCTCAGTACAGCTAGAGTAGTGTGTGACCCAACGAGTATAACTTAACAGAGATGGGATCTACAACCAGGGAATGATTCCGGATAACAGAGAAAAGACCTTTTCAAATTGTTCATAATGAGGAAGGGGAACAACGGAAGGGGAAGGTAACTTCTAGAATGATTTTCATAAGACTCACGTTACCGGGCTTACCTTGCTTGGTTGTATAAGGCCTTGGGATAGACCAATTGATATAATGTTTCTGGGTTCTCGTTATTTCAATCAACATCTTCATCTCTAGACTGTGTGATCTTTCACAACATGCTGTCTCACCTGGGTCACCTGGAGTTATTGAATCACTTCCGAAGCACAATTCCAAGTGGTGGAGCTTCGAGTATCCCTATCCTTTTGTGTTCAAGAGTGCTTATATTAATTGTTTAGGAGATAATAGATGCATTGCGGTCGCTTTTCATGTCATTTGCTGTCACAATTAGACATTTATATATCAAGATATAATTTCTGAGTCACACATTCAGAGAGCTCTTTTAATTTGATATCATTCTTGGTTGTCATACACCAAAGCCAGAATGTATCGACAGCTAATGCTCTACACCGAGATACAGCATCATTCCTGGAGACTTGGTGGTTTCAGGAGGTTTTCTACGCTTCAGCTATTAGCAATTATGATAACCGCAGCAGGTCTCCAAGGTGAACAGCCACTAGTTGATAGAATAATGTAGATAAGGATTGCCCCAGTAGCGAATCTGACCGCCGATCTGACAGCATTGCGATGGTTGTAAAACAATGTTGACGCAATGTGATTTCTGCCAAGTGCAGGTAAACGGAGTAACTATGCCTCGTCATCTAATTAGTGTATGAATGGATTAACGAGATTCCTGTCCCGACCGTGGCCAACCAGGGCGAACCGGTTTTAAGACCCGTTGAGCTTGACATTGTGAAGAGACATGGTGTGAATGTGGGAGCTTCGGCGCCGGTGAAATACCACTACCCTTATCGTTTCTTTACTTATTTAGTAAGTGGAAGTGGTTTAACAACCATGTTCTAGCATTTGTTTTCCAGGCTGAAGACATTGTCAGGTGGGGAGTGATTTTCTTCCCTCTTCACGACATCTTTCCCTAAACAATATCTTCGTACGTACCAACTCACCTGCCAGACGTTGGTAATCATCTTAAGGTCAAAAATGGGTTTATTTATAGAGCAGAAATGGGATTAAGTCTGTGAAATTCAACCCAGAAGTTCAAAGTCCTATAGTCTCGGACTCTCGTGTTAACCGTTATTCAGCGTTTCTATTCACACGATATTACTCTGTTCTTATTCCATATCTATGTGTGTGTTTCTCATGGTCTGAAGAGAAATTGAAGTGTCAGTTACTGTGAAGTCCCAGTGAATCAGATCATTCACTTTAGCCTGCACATACAAATGTCAGGATTTGTGTTAAGTAAATCCATGGATTCGCTTTGTTCTGATGACAATTCAACTCCTTCTAAGGTCAGAATTCTTTCTGGAACTTCTGATGATTTAGGAGGTCTCGTCCAAGTTCCTTGTCTCTTGTATCATTGGTCACAATCCCAAAAAAGTCATGGTTGTGTCACCTTGTCTGGAAATCGTGGGGTCTCGTGGAAATCTTCTTTTCTTATCTAGAATTCTTTATTCTTCAGTGCTCAGTTCCATTTAACTGTGGAAAGATACATGGTAGCGTTGTCACTCTGTATAGAAGCAACAAACGAAGGTGGTAGCACAAGCAACGATTTCAAAGAATAGATCAAACGAACAATATCTAGGACTGTTGAATGTAATCTCCGAGATAGACAACCCGCATGTGATTTATCACGGTGTCAGTGTATTGTCACTCTGAACTCTTGATAACTGGGTATGGTCGGAACCTTCTCCTGAGTTCAAAGCGTTAATTAACTAAGTCTGATTCTACAAATAACCTCCTAAGAAGTTTCACTTTCATGATAGCGGTTTTTCACAGGTGGAACCAAACAAATAAATATATACCATCTCTCATCGAGACTCGTAAAAAACACTTTACTGAGAAGGTTCATGTATAATGGAATGCCAAGTTACAGTACGAGAAAACCACTGTAGTGAAATTGAGAAAAGTCAAGCGAAAAAAGAGAATGGTCTAGGGTATTGAATACTCGCTACAGGTAGAGATCAACATGAAGTACCTTTGGTGGTTGCATGACCCTTAAGTGAGATTCAGCATACCTTACCATGCACATTATCGCTCGAGATAACACTAAGATATTTCTCGAAGATTTTAATCCAATTGATTTCATGGAACTACAATCATGTGAGTGGTGAAAGAAATAATCGAAACCGGCAGTTCTGTAAAACCCCCTGTCCTCAAATCTATGGCCAGACAGGGCATTCTACAGTGGTCTCCAGATCGTGAATGAAAGCATCAAATAATATACTTATGTGGAGTTGAGATGTTGTACGTTTCACTAGCCACAACTGAGAGATGGCGTACGTTACTGAGAGATGGGGTACGTTACTGAGAGATGGCGTACGTTACTGAGAGATGGGGTAGGTTACTGAGAGATGGGGTACGTTGCACTAATATTATATCGATTAATCACAATTCGTGAAACTTGGCTTCATTTTAAATGTCATGTGATTCTCGACCTCTTTCTACCATTATATGTTTCCGCCAAGAGATAACCTATCTCCACGGGACTGTGGATTACATAATAACACACTTCTCGTCCTCCTTGCCCTTTCTACCATGTTTTCGTCGGGTACCGGATTTGCCGGCCTTTTTGGCGGGGGTGTCGACTGTAGGGAGTGCTGGAACAGGCATTGAAGGTGCAGAAGACATGGGTGGATTTCGTCGGGATGCAGCAAGGGTAGACGAACTTTGTGGGCTTGGAGGCACAGAGGGAAGAGCAGAAGAAGGAGCCGTGGAATCCCACATGGGCTTTGAAGATGTGGATTGGGTGCTGATCGTGCTTGCAACCGAAGGTTTGCGACTATCCTGGGGGGTTGAGTAGCCTCCTGCCATGGTGGTTGCGGAGGTTGTAGGGGAGATGCCCATTTTGGAGCTAGGAGAAGAAGAAAGCATCATGGAAGAAGAAGATTGGCTATGGTGTCTGGCTTGGGGAGCAAACATCATCACGTTGGGTTCTTCGTCTGCTGACAAGAGTTTGTTTGCCAAGTATGAGTAGATTTTGATCCAAGCGGTTTCCACTTCCAGAGTGAATTTGTCGCCAAATCGGTCAGCAAAAGTCTTGACCATCGCTTCGCCTAGCCATCGGTAATGGATGGGCTCCACTCCGATCATTCGGTTGTGTCGTTTTCCCACCGACCACAGAAATTCGTCCAGCGACTCAATGTTGTTGAGAGATTTGATAGCCAGCCCAAATACTCCTGCAACGGCCACAGACTGTTTTTTGATGGAGGGGAAGATGGATGTGAGTTCGGCATGAGCCGCCATGAGGTTTGTGTAGAACTGCTCGCAGAACAGCGCCGTCGGGGATCCGTACACTGCCGATTTCTCCAGGGTCTCAGGATCGTTCATCAGCTCGGACCACAAAGCCTGGGTGAGGCGGATCTCATGTGGAGTCATATTGAAGACGACCTCAGCCTTTGTTGGTCTAGTCACGGCCGTCATTGATCCATTTGATCCAGTCGAGCTCTGGGCGTCCAATGAATTCAGATGGAGGGGGCCTCCACTCGATTTGAGCGGTTGCTGGGCAAAAGCGTATGGCTTGACTGTATAAAAGTCTCGCTGACTCTGTGAATATCCGTCGATATCTGACATCTGACCTTGTAACTGGTAGTTGGGTTGATTGAAGTGTCGGCGGTGGTGGGTGGAGACTATAGATCGGGAGCTAATGGGTCTAATTAAGGGGTTGGTGTAAGATTGACTTTCTGCACCATAAGCAGTGTTTGAGCGACAAGCCGCAGCATGTGTTTGGTGGTAAAACCTGGGGAAGAAGAAGTTGGTGTCAGCTAAAGACGACACTGACGCCTGAGGCTTATGCGATGTCCGTGATACAGCTTCGTATTCTCCGCCGCCACGGAAAGAATATATGCTTGAGCTGCCGCTTTTTGTACGCACCAACCCATTCCCACGTCTGCCTATGTCCCTCACATCCGATAGCGCAATATAGGTACCACTAGTGTTTTTTTCCATTAGAGTTTGGCCCCTTAATCAAACAGTATTCGTATGATTGGGTAGGTGACCATCTCTGGGTCCAACTACAATATATATATATATATATGTGATAGGGAATTTCTCAGCCCCAAAAGAGTCGTTTGTTTATTCGGAGTGGTCTGATCATGTTGACATGCATGGGCACGTCCGGCTATTGTACATTTGGGCCCGATGTTGAGGGGTGGACCTTGCATGGTGTGATGTATATTAGGTATCTACCAGTTGTGTTTGCGCCTGCGTTTGTGTTTGCGCTTGTTGTTGCGCTTGTGGTTGCGCTTGTTTGTATTTGTGCTTGTTTCTGGTTGCCGTTTATTGTGATCGACGTCCCTGGCTCGGTGCCATACAACTATTTTATACCAGCTCTCCTCACACTGTATTATTATATCTGAGACAGTCCATATAATTTCTACGTTAACTTTTGGGATGCATGGTGAAGAGTTGTTGAGTGTGTGTAAGGGGGTAGGTTTTTGTGTCAAAGTGGGGAAACTGACAAACTGAGTGAAATGTGGAATCTTCAAAGCGTATTTAAACCGTTTTCTCCTATTCCTGACTCACCTACAATTCCATATCGAACTAGTGTGTCCCACCCCCTATTTATAAGGTTTCTTTGTTACCCCTTAATCTTTATTTTTAGCAGGGAGTGGCTGGAGGTTCAGTTTTTTTTGATTTCTCAACGTTGGAACTCATCACTATTAGGCATTATCACAATCTTCTGTATGAATTTCCACTTTCTCCACTTTCTCCACTTTCTCCACTAATTTCCACTAATTTCCACTAATTTCCACTAATTAACCATTAATTTAACAACCCATCCAAGCCACGCCTCAATGATGCCACCAATGACACCACCAGTAATGTCATTACCAATCATTCTGGATGACTCCATCGCTTCACGCTTCACGCTTCACGCTTCACGCTTCACACTTCAGACGATCAATAATGAAACTTAGCTCGGGAAATGAAGCCTCAAAGCGAATATCTATTCATATCCAACAAAGACCAGTCGATGATTAATATTACCAAAACGGCCAACTTGACAGCCAAAAGTTAAATGGGTAACTTAATTAAGTTATACGTTTCTCCATCATTAAGCCTAATCGGTAAGACCATCACCGAAACCAAATGGCGAGGTTAGTCGCCGTCACCTTTTTGAATGTCTCACTTTACCATATGCTCAATTAGGTTAGACAGGCGAATTGTTGGCTGGAGGCTGTGAACGTAACCAGTCTGGAAGAAACCAGTTGTACATCTTTTCCCACAAAGATGACAGCGTTGCAATAATACCACAACCGGAACCACCATGGATTGCACACATAGTTGAGGAAATGAGCACACTTGAGAGTTTGTGCTGGGAGTGAGTGAGTGGCTGCTGCTTAATAGGGTTCAAAGGTCTTGCACGTGAAACTAGAGCAACGCCGCCACCATGTGATTCAGACCTATCAAGTCAGTAATGTTGGAAGAATTTGACAGCAATAGCAGGTTTTGTGTTAGTATTGCTTTCATTCATAGAATTATCCTTTCTTCTCAGACTAATACCCTCCGAATTGAGTTGATAACTCAAACCGTGAAGCCAAATCGGTGACGAGTTCGTATTCTCGGTGCTGTTACTAGACTTGCAGAGTTTCACCACTGCAGATATTTTCATCATCAGACGTTTACATGTCATTTTTTTTTGCCTTTTTTTGCCTTTTTTTGCCTTTTTTATACTTTTCAAGCCGAATATCTGTATAAGTAACATATATAAAAGCCTTCATCTGCAGGTGTCCAAATCCAGATCACCGCTTGGCAAACTTTATTTATAAGACCCTCAATACGGACGTAGCTCTTATTCCACGATATTATCAATGCTTACCTAAATCAGACTGAACCTGACATTTAAATGTAGTCATGAGGCAGGTGAAGCGCAACATCATCTACGTCATAGACATGGCATGACATGACAGATGGTAGGTGGAGTTGAAACATCTCTGCATTCACCAAGGCGTGTTTTCCTTGTTCGGGTTTTAGAATGACTTTCATTGATTCCGCAACAAAACTAAGACGATATATCTGTACTGTGCCATTGCCATTATTGCGATAATCTTAATTGCAGATTGACTATGCAGCCGGATGACTAAGCCATTGTTTTTTGTCTGCGCCACCATCAGATCGTGCCAGCTCATTGGCCCTGATCTGCGAGCCAAGCAACCAGTAATGAAAGCAGGGCATGTTTCGTGGCAATCTGAGAGCGCAGAGTTAAAAGGTCGAAACTAAAAAAGCGAGAACGAAGAAAACGAGCCACAATGGAACTATAATCGATCCAATAAGTACACTAAAAATACAATACAATGAGGGGGTTGCAAAAGAACTGAAAATCAGGGGAGAGAATTAAAAAATAATTTAAAAAAAAGAAAAGAAAAAGGATGAAATAGGAAAACTAAAAGAAAAAGAGAAAATTGAAAAAAAATGGACATAAATAAATAAACCCAAATCACGTAAATTCAGCAGCCATGAATCCGACCAAAAATAAAATATAAAAAAAAACAAAAACATCAGAGGTAAAATTAAACGTGTATGAAAATATAATAAAGCATAGAAGAAAGGAAACAGTACAGCAACTAACCAGCCCAAATGCAATGTCTTGTCGCACAAACCAAACGCGGAAAAGAAACGAACTCAAATAGGAAAATTAACTCCCCCCTCTTTCTCCACTATGTCTCACACCAAAACACTGTCGACCAAATCCAGTGGTGAGACAAGACCATCAGGCAGGTTCGAGGCGCATGAGTACTGATAAAGTTTGAAGCATTGAGTTCAGTTGATTAAACTCAAGCTCAAGCTTCAAAACTTAAACTTCAAAGTAACATACGTAGTACCTACAAACCCAAGAAAAAACCCCCAGTTGTACTATCACCAACCGCAAAAAAAAAGAAAAAAAAAGTGTAGAGTCTCGGACGACACTTACGGTCATAGCTACACCTTCTGTTTTTGTGTCGACGATAAAGGAGATAAGGAAGAAACCATAGAGCCATTGTTCTTTTTTTCTCCAGTTTGTCCCCCGCCTCACTTGTCAACTCATTCATCATTCGTTCATCATTTTTACGTTTCTATTTTAATTCATCGACTGGGTGGTATTTTTTTCTCTTGCGGAGGTCCTAACCACACCCACCTTGTCACATCTACACAGAGCGTGTTCATTCTGCTGTGTCAACTCCTCCCCCCCTGTGGACTGTGACGTGATCATCCAGACACATACACATACATACCACCAACACAAACACCAACATGTCATCTTCGCGGGCACGGTCAATGTCACCAGGACGGCCGCTACGCACACAGAAGAGCCCTTACCACAGCCAACAGCTCCAGCAGCAACATCTGGCTCAGCTCCAGCAATTGCAGCAGCTTAACCAACGATATGGCTCGTCCAGCTCGTCCTTCTCCTCCTCCTCATCGCATACCCCCACACAGACCTCCCCGGTACGACATTCTGTGTATGGAACACAAAACTATGCATCGTCTGACATCAGCTTCAGCAACCAGCGTTCTGTGTCACAGCCCACCTTGGTTGAACCTACAACAACCTCCATGACCACCAACGCAACTCCAACAACCTCAGTGGTCCCAGACAGATACCGGCGAAGAAGTATGGTTAATTTGCCGTCTCACGAACGTAGCCCGTCGTTGCCATCTACTGCTAGCATTGTCCAACCCGCCCCGTCTGTCCAACCGTCCTACCCTCAATCGACATTGTCTACTACCTCCAGTTCACCACCACCACGACTGTCGTACTCATCCACGGACTCCTCGGTCACAGCTCCTTCAACCACGGGAACTTCCTCATCATCATACCACAAAAAGACGCATTCACGATCGCAGAGTTCCCCAGGCAACATTGAAGATGATAAAAGTGAGTACTCTAAGAACCCTGCTTCAACTTTTAGTGCTAACACAGAAACGGTGATGCCTCCCCCACCTCCTCCACAACCTCAAAAACAGTTCCAGCAACCTCCTGCAATGGTACTGCCCTCCGATGCCAGAAGAAAGTCGCTAATTGCCAACAAAGACTCGTTGGGGCTCCTCCAGGACCAACGGGCCTCGGTCATATCTCTTAGTTCGTATCACACCGTACAATCTCATGCAAGCCCCACGCGAAGCATGATTTCCGATGACAGTGAACGAGAAAGTACTCCCGACTCTGAACCTTTATCTACGGTATCTCAGAACCCTCCATCGGACTCCGAAGTCACCACCCCTGCTGAAACTATCATCCCGGTGGTATCAAACCCTGTGTCCTTATCAAACTACGACTTGGCCAACTCTCAATACAGTGTGAAGCCTGTTGACGACGCAGACGACACCGTAGATGGTAACATCAAATCGCCTGCCTCTGATAGAGGAAGATATAGAGCCAAGAACAGTCCACGGGTCTCGGAAAAATACAGCCAACAACAACCTTCTCATCAGCAGACTCAACGAACCATGTCTCTCAGCAACTCCTCCTCCTTCAGTAACTTTGATCAGCCACTTTACGTGACCAAATCAAACATGTCGGTCGGAGGCAAGTCCATGTCTGGCGTGAGCATTTCTGGAATGTCTACCCAATCATCGTTTAGCGGTTTGAGACCCCAACGGTCGTCCAGGTCCTTGCGAGAGAAGTTCAAGAGAGTTTTCTCGTTTGGTAAGAAGAGTCCCCTTAGTAATGACCCAACCGGAGTGCAGCCCATCAATCTCACTCCAGGCTATGCTTCTCGAGAACGAACCTCAACAATGACAAGCACTACTTCTGGAAGATCGTTTTCCGAGTTTTTACGACAATCATCATCCAAAGCCAGTGGTCGTGATGACGACGCTAAAAGTGTGGACAGCTCAAAGTCTAGTTCGTCCTTTGCGGCACTCAGAAGAGTCGGAAGAAAAATGCTGAACAGGAAACCTTCGGTTGAGCAGGCTCAACTTAAATCATCCCCTCATGGTGGCTACTCTACCCCGCTCTCGCGAACATCCACAAATGTGAGTCATGCCTCTACACTTAAACCGACACTGACCCCTCGGGCTACCTCTTCGTTCCAGCCTGGTCTGTCACCTCCCAAGAATACCACCACCTCGTCACTTTCTGTGTCCCCTGCAGAGGTAGACAGAAAGACTTCGCAATGGAGTGCTGGTACTACTTTGGAGGGTGTTCTGAATGAGGCAGAACCTCCAGTGACGCCTCCTGTTGCGACACCCTCTGTTGTAGCCCCTGTGGCTGTGAGAGCCCTACAGACCGATGTCCTGCAGTCTGGAGGATCCAGCCCTGCGCCTGCATCTCCTTGTTCCGGCTCTGGTAGCTCTGATGCAGACGTTCCTGAGTTTGTGGCGGCCGAGACTGTTTTCCCTAAACATCTTGGAGCAGAGGATATTGACCACATCCGAACTTCATTGGATCGAACCAAATCGCTGGAGCGACGTGGTAGTCGACGACGAAAGGTCACTCCAGACTCCCAGTCCCACCACTCGCATGTGCTGGAAGAGGCTGTTCCTAACCCTACAGAAGTGCACATCCACCATCCCAACAGTAGTCTTGGCAGATCCGACAGTACTAGTACTCCCCGAGGTATTCTCAAGAAAAAGAGCGATGGGTCCATGACCAGTGGCGACACCATAACTCTGCAAGTTGAGCAGGCTGAGATTGAGAACGAGATTGAGCAGGTTGAAATTGAAAAGGAAGTGGAACAGGTCAATCAGGCCGATCAGGTAGAACAGGCTGAAAAGGTCGATCAGGTAGAACAGGCTGAAAAGGTTGAGGAATCGTCAGCTACAGAAACAATCACCGAAGAGGTGGAGATGATGCTAGCAAACTTTTCTTCCATCTCAACTGATCTGGATTTGTCATTCACCACCCAGCTGGAACCTCTTGGACTTCCTGTGCGACCTCCATCTCCCACTCCTTCTTATCAGTCGTCGGTGCGAAGCAACGATTCGGTTGCACGATTTGCCACCAAGCTGAAGGACAACCTGTTCAAGAGAAAGGAACCTTCTGCGCTTAGCTTCACAAACGAGTCAATTTCGGAAACTGATGGACCTAGTCCAGCTCCTGAACCTGAGACCGTCATTGCTGACGACTCGTCTAACCTTGCAGTGGTTGTGGATCCTGCTCCTGAAACAGCCTCCATTATTTCCACAGAGGCTCCCTCTCTAGCGGAGTCATTCAGGTCTGAAGGGTCGTACTCCTCACCTGTTCCACCTCAGATCCCGACACCAGCTACATACCAGCGAGGAAACACACCTCTTCGGCATTTCTCCCCTGGCCCTACGCCCTCTACCACTAGTAACCATAACAGACGGTTCTCTGGTGGATACAAAGTTGCTCCCAATACCATCGCATCGCGACGATACCACCAGCATGGACGGTCAGCCAGTTACAGTGATCATGGTACCCCTGGGTCATCTGCTACAAGCTCGCCTTCTAAGTCTAACTTCCCCGGTTCCGCCACTAATTTGCATGCACCACTAACTGGTCACGTTCGAAAAGGCAATGTGTCATTTTCCTCGCGCATTGTCATTTACGATACCTGGGATTCGGATGACTACGATAGACGAACTGAGCCTGCCACTTGTAACAGGCTGACGCCTCTTCTGGCCCAGCAGATCAAGGAAGAGCTCAACAACTTCAAGATGAACATGGACGTTCATCATGAGTCTCGAATCTACACCCACTTTTTTTAATATATATATAAGTATGACATTAGCATTGAATTGAGTTTCAAAGTAGTAAAATGATCAATATGCTCTGATTATGTAAAGCGATTTACTATTCCCGAAAAAAACAAACCTAATCACACTTAGAATTAAGATTTATAATAAAATTTAGATATTTATAACAACCTTGATAAGAGTGTTCAACTTTATTTTAAATAAAGGTTTAAAAATAAACTCCGCAACGGAGAATTGAACTCCGGTCCCCCGCGTGCTGGTAAACCTGACAGGCGGAAATTCTAGCCACTAAACTATTGCGGATTTTTGTTTCTCGTTGAGTGTAGAAATACTAAGGCTGTTTTTGGATTATGTAATACAAGCCTCGATAAAAGCAAGATAACAAAGAAAAAGTGAAGAACTTGTTTCTGAGAACATGAACAAATCCGATAACCAAGGCATTCCAGTTGTACCAGGATTTCCCAGTAATCCTAGTTTCGCTACCAACAAACACAGGTTAACCCCTTCGACTTACTTAAGTTACTTAGAATTATCTCATACATAAGTTGTAATCATGGATGTATGCAGTATAAAAGGTTTGTTGGTTCTAATATTTGAGTAATTTCAACACTGGTTGAGATTACTTTCATTTCCTCAACGCAAGAGTTGGGTCATGTATATGGTGCCAACTTAAATGACATAAATACCATCAGAAAATCAATTTCTGTTGAAAGACGATTTAATAAAGCAGATTTAACTACAAACCCTTAAAATTTGCCATTCCCCGAATGTCTTTTCGATATTCGAAGTATAGAAAATCAACCCATATTTTGATGTGAAGGCTCACGGCAAGAATAATAGAACAACGCTACAGATTCAATCGAGGGTGCTAAAAACGATTAAAAGCATGGTAACGGCTTATGAATAATAACTGAGTTCTAGGAAAAATTATAAAAAAAATTATAAAAAAAAAAATAAAAATTCAGACGACCTCGGAGAGGGTCGAACTCTCGATCTTACGATGGCGGCCATTTGGGACTAACAGTCGTACGCCTTAACCAACTTGGCCACGAAGTCTGAACTTTAAGAAACAAAAAACCTGGTCTCCCCAGATCAACATTCTGCTTAGTAATAACCCAGCAGAATCCGTGAATATTACATTGGGAACTAGATTTCAACTCTTCAACCAGTTGTCTCTAGGTTTCCAAGGCAAGCAACTTCAATTAACGCTTTTGACTGGCTAACTTCTATTGAATGAACTCTTATCAATCAAGTTTTACAATAAGTCAAATGTTAGGTCGGATTTCGGACCAACATAATTCCTGGCACATCACCAGTTGCTAGAGTAGAATGAATTTTGTTGGCCATTCGATCCTGTTTTCATTCTTTCTAGTTCTACGAGAAAAAAATTTCCAATTCCACTGGCGTCAAGGTCTCCATGTGTCTACCATTTATAATAAATAATCTATTGTTTAATCTAGCTTACGCCAGGAAAGAGGGATATCAATAGGAGAGTCATCCAACAGGCTTTGGAGATACTCGTCTAACTTGATGGTCTCAGTGGAAGAAAGATGAAGTTTGCGATCAATGTTGTCAATAAACGCATTATGCAAATTCACAATCCCCATGAATGTAGTGGAGCTGTTTTCAGCTCTGGTACGAAACCTATACCATTCAGAATCGATGATCTGGCAATGGTGGTATTGCAACTGGATAAGATGATGGAAACTGAATCTATGTCTCTTTTGGAGATAAGTGACACACCGCGTCAGTTTGAGTAGTCTTGTGAAAATGGCCTGATAACCTTGAATGATTCGAGGCATGAAAATATACTTCAATTCTTCTGGAGGAGAATAGAAAACGTTGATATAGTTAGTTGCTTCGATGGAATGTGGTGGGAATGGTCTTTCAATTTCATATTCAATGTCCTGAGGAGAACCAAACCACATATTGACAGAAGAATCAGGTAACAAGTCTGCAACTACATCTTTTGTAACTTGTAGGTCAGAATTCAATGGTGGCCAATGTGGTGAGGATGCGATTTGGACCATGTTTTCTTTGAATATGAGCGTACAGAGGCCGGAAGATCCTGCTCCCATTAAGAAAAATCGCCTGACACTTTCCAAATGAGTATGCAAGTGCTTATTAACATGGGAAAGTAGCATTCTGTTGACAGTTTGTTGCTGCGTTTCTATAGATACAACAAGATTTTCGAGGGGATCTTTGTCTATGGAGTTTTCCTCCTCAGCTGTTCTCTGTAAAAACTTCATTGTGTCCATAAAGAGTTGAGACGGAGTCAGTAGAGTTATTGCATCACCAGTAAGACTCATCTCGAAATCCAGAGGTGGGATAAGCTCAGATTGGGTCGGAGTATCGTTTGTTGTTTTTGCTGATAATGTTGTATCAACGACATAGGAGTCTCCCAAACAATATAAGATATGCAGTGCGGTGAGAACTTCTACACATATTTGGGCATTTTCAACCGATAGAAATTCCGGGATTCGGGACTCGTTTAAAATCAGAAACCCTGAAAGAGGATCCTGGCCCACAAACATTTCTGGATCCACCATTTCCGATGGAGTTTTCCAGAAAATCGAGCCATTAAGACCAATAATGGCATCTAATTTGAGTGTCCAGGGAATCAAACACCGTTTAAAAAGCTCACTTGTGAGAATGTAGAGGTTTGGATCTGAGGTCATATATATACCAACTCTGGAATGCAATTCAGACAAGAGTCTGACAGGGTCAGGTAAACGATGAAGCGATTGGGCTTTTGATAGGTTTCCGCAACCTAGAAGGTTTGCCAAAAGATGTACAATGGTTGCAGCAGGACGTAGATTTGCTATCAAAGAGACGAACGACAGCGATTCCGACTGGTTTAGGGTCACCAAATAATGTTGGATGGCTGATAAGATATCACAAAGAGCCGAACGAAAGGCAACCATAATGCTATCGTCTAAAGTTACCATCTTGGAAATCGCAGATGCAGTTGTGGTTAATCGAGTATATAGTGACCCCACCTCCAGACATTGGTCTGTCACACGTTGTAGTACCATTGAAGATAATCCGGGAACTCGAATTTGTTTTCGGTGATGTTTGCGTATAAATCGCATTGATGATGGACGCCACATGAACAGTAGGGATTCTGTACCGACCAGAAGATTAAACAGACAAGATATATACAGGTTTGCTGGAATTGAGACACCTTCAAACAAAGAGGAAATCACATCTTGATGCTGTTCACATAATAATAACGGTGTGGGAGTTTGTGTCTGTCGCTTCAACTTCTTTTGTGGCGCTTGATGCTGTTGTTCAGGTTCGTGGTCTGACGCGAAGTTTTCGCGCTTAGTCTCAGTTGGATTAGCGAGACCTGCTCCCAGCACGGAAAAAGTCTCTAGATCAATATCATTGGATGGCAATTGTGGCGTCAGATCAGCTCGTATCAGGTTCTCATCCACATCCAAGCTGGTTAGTTTGAACATGCTCTCAGAGGGTTGCATGCATGCCACATCCTTGAATGTCACCGTTTAAAATTTAGAGTTATATATTGTGGTTTGAACTGCTTTATATTAATGGGCTGATTGATTTAACGTTTGAGATTTAAGTTATACATCATGGAATCGGTGACATTGGTGTCCTATTAAGTTGGTGTTGAGAGAACACAGCATGACAAGTTTACAGTTAATCGATAATGATAGTTTCTAGAGGAAATACACCGCAATACGACCCTAGACAGTTGAGGTATAGGCAATAAGGTTGGGTACCAATTACACAAACGGAGGTGACCCTTTTTTAGTGAGACATCTACACGGTGGGTACATTCCCAGTTGTGGCTGTGGTACCAGTCTCTAACTGTGAGTCTGGTTCTAATTAGGGTTAGTCACGCGAGGAGTCAAATAAGTAAACGTGGCACTTTGATCGCGCAAATAGTGATACAAAAACGAATATAACACAATTATTGTAGTTTAATATACATTTTTTTTATTCGGTTCACTTATCCCGCGGAATGTTACATTGGTTGGTTACCCTAATGCACTGTTCGTTCATGCTGCATAAACTACGTGTTTCCAATACTGCACTGTACCTGACAGTAAGCTTCTATCAAGTTCCAATCTGGGCCATTATGACATAAGACAAAAAGAATAAGTGGAAAAAGTATGCCATAAAAGATACAAGGCGAGGAAATCAGGTATGACACAAAACGTAAGTATGCAGGAGGTATATACATTTTTGAAGATATGGATCGACAAGAGCAAATTTTCGCGAAATATCATCATTCCTTGGCATAAATTGACTTAGAAAAAAAACCACTTTTCAAAAGACCCCAACATAAAGACGCAAAAGAAAATCAAAGTAATACCGATTATTATTTCTGCACCATTAAAGTAACAACCACGCTGCAAGTATCAAGTGTTTAGGCATGTCTAAGCCCTGGAATTGCAGGGTTAGGGCGGTTATCTGGCTGGCTGGGACCATGTGACTAATGCGGGGATTAGAGGCGAGTGGAAATAGCTTGTGTGGAGTAGTTTCTGAGTAATGTTTTTGACTTATCTTACCCGTCACAACGGTCGTGTAACCATTCCAGCTTATTTAAACAACCTCCACTCCCCAGTTTTTCTTATTCTTGTTTCTTCCCCACAGCCTTTTCAGTCCAACCTTATTACATTACAACATGTAACATAAGACCGAGAACCCAAAATAGCCAAGTCCATGCAGTCCCACACTTAGATTGACATTCGTATCCCGCACTACACAAGCTACACCATAACTGACATTTGTGGTGATTTTCAGCTTTACAGGAAATCGAGCGACTGCGACCACACAAAACAACTACTGAGGTAGTGATTACGGCATAAAATTATCTGTCACGTGGTCAAGACATCTCACAAAACTTGCAACTTACAATGGGAGACGACGTGTTCAAACGAAAACGGTCGACATCGGCATCTGCGGCTTTGACTCTATCTTCTGGAGAAGAGCCAGTCACCCCTCCCACCACCAAAGAAATTACTTTCCCACAGAGACTCAAAAGCTTCTTCAAGTTCAACAGCACAAGCACCAGTACCAACAGCCTTGCATCGACACCAGGATCGGATGAAGAAATCGCATTCCCCAAATATAACCCTGCGCCGCCTACTGCTAGTGCTTCAGGATCGCCCCCACCTGAGGACAAAGAGAAAGAGAAAGAGAAGGAACCTAAGGCATCGTTTAAACAACGGTTTTTGAGAGGTAGATCGCCTTCCACATTATCAAACAAGGAACCCCCAGTTTCTTCCGATTCTCCTTGTAACGTCCCAGACGTTCCAGATATCCCTGCCAAGTTCGTAAACGATGATAAACCAGTTAACCGTCACACCAGCGCATCGGTCTCTTCCAACATTGGTTCATCCAACAACAGCAGCCAAACACAATCGTCACAGGGACGACGAAACATTCGTAGAGTGGCATCTGAACCCGATGTCAAAAAAGCCATTTCCGGCTCCTGCTCCAATCTCCCATCCACTGCCGAAGACGTGTGTCTTAAAGATTTGGTCCAGGCAGAGCAGCAAGCCTCAGAGTTGGCTACCACCAACAA
The DNA here is from genome assembly GCA_900519005.1 of Yarrowia phangngaensis. Lineage (NCBI taxonomy): Eukaryota > Fungi > Ascomycota > Dipodascomycetes > Dipodascales > Yarrowia > Yarrowia phangngaensis. Next base: position 649,250 of record ULGR01000006.1, read on the forward strand.
TTCTAACAGCAATAACGATAACAACAGCAATAACAATAACACCAATACCAGCAATATCAATCCTATCACAAACCGAACCCGGTCAGGTTCGACAACGCCACAAACACGATCGAGAACAAACTCAAAGTCCGTCTCACGTACATACTCGTCGAACTCAATAAAAGTATGTGATGTCGAGGTGGGCCCATCGTCGTTTGAAAAAATCCGACTGCTGGGTAGAGGAGATGTTGGCAAGGTGTATCTTGTCAAGGAGAAGAAAACAACCAAGTTGTACGCCATGAAAGTTTTGTCAAAGAAGGAAATGATCAAGCGGAACAAAATCAAACGTGCATTCGCAGAACAGGAAATTCTCGCAACCTCCAACCATCCATTTATTGTGACTCTGTATCATTCTTTCCAATCAAACGACTATCTATACTTGTGTATGGAGTATTGCATGGGAGGCGAGTTTTTCCGGGCTCTGCAGACCCGTGAGCGAAAATGCGTCAGCGAGTCTGATGCCCAGTTCTATGCTGCCGAAGTCACTGCTGCTCTGGAGTATTTGCATCTGATGGGCTACATTTACCGTGACCTCAAACCCGAAAACATTCTGTTGCATCAAAGTGGACATATTATGTTGTCGGATTTCGACTTGTCCAAGCAATCAGAACAGCTAGGTGCTCCTACGATTCAGAGCTCTACTAACGTGCCCCAACTGGACACAAAGTCGTGTATTGCCAACTTCCGAACAAACTCTTTTGTTGGAACTGAGGAATATATTGCTCCCGAGGTCATTAGAGGAAATGGCCACACTTCTGCAGTTGATTGGTGGACTCTTGGAATTCTCATCTACGAAATGCTATTTGGAATGACACCCTTCAAGGGCAAGAACAGAAACCTGACTTTTTCAAATGTCCTTAAGCAGGAGGTGAACTTCCCTAGCGGGTCTAGTTACCAATCGATCTCGTCGCCCTGCAAGAACCTGATTCGAAAGCTGCTAATCAAGGATGAACACAAACGAATGGGCTCAAAGGCTGGAGCATCTGATATCAAGAACCATCCGTTTTTCAAGAACACTCAATGGGCGTTGCTTCGTAATCAGACGCCGCCATTAGTGCCTGTTCCTAGTAGAGGTGCAGATGCAGTCAACTTCCGAACTCTTAAGGATTCGTCGTCAGTCGATTTTGTTACCGACAAGAAACAAGACAAGTCGATATCATCGGTCATGTCTGTCAACACAGATCGATCTTCCACAAACTCTGTGGCCGGTCCTCGAGGTGCTAATGGCCGAGATGGTGATTACGATCCTTTCCGTAACTTCAACTCGGTTACTTTGCACCATGTTGGTGCTGATAGCGACGAAGAGGACGATGAAGGAGATACAACCATCACCAATCAAGATATCCCACACACTTTCCAGCCCAACCCAGCGGCAAAGTCCTCTCATGTTAAGAATGGCTCTGGTTTCTTTTTCAGTAGCCCCAAAGAAAAGTTGTGGAAGACAAAGCTTCAGAGTTAGGTATATAGTTAAGCATAAGTTATTGAGTATATTATATAATATCTAGTAGTTTACATGTTGGATCTCTTCAAAGAGCTATCCTTGAGAGCCTCCACCAACTCCAGTCGTTTAGCATGAATGAGATCTTGTTTGGCCTCCTCAAAGTCGGCCCATTTACGTCGACGTTTCTCAGGCCATTTATCGGCCAATTGCTCCACCTGAAGCTCATAAAAATGGAACTCCGTCTTGGGGATAATACTGTTTTTGTACTCCATGGGTTTACGCATGTCGTCGTACTTGCCAAGATACTTGACGATCTTTCCGGTGACGCCTGCCTCCTCCCAGGTTTCTCTTATTGCCGATTCACTAAAATCGCCCTCTTGACCTAGTTCATCTTTCTCAACTCCACCCTTGGGTAAGATCCAACGATCAGGATGAGCAGCCGACGAGATCATCAAGACCTTTGACGAATCTTCGTTGACACAAACACATCCGGCAACAACTCGGGAGCCCGACGCCGAAAACACCTGGTTTTCCCGCCCGACCCTTGCCTTCATTGGTTTGTCTTTCTTGTCTCCCATTGTTGATGTTGTAGCTGGAAAGGTGACTTCGATGACCCAACCTAATCGGGCATGAGTTTGACCCCACATGAGCTTAAACGGGGCCTGGTTCAAGTAAGACGAACAACTAGAAATCCACAAATCCAGCAGTCCTATCAGCTCTAGTAAATTCAACAAATTCGTCAAATCCAGTGCTACGAGCCCTTCAGAATTGTCAGGTTCAAAATCAACTATTCAGTTTTACTTCATAAGACTGAGTTGTTAACAACGAAGGAACGAATTGGACAAGTTTACTAAGTTGTTGCGAACAACGAAGGAACGAATTGGACAGGTTTGCTTAGATTGTTTAAGTCCAACTCCAGCCGTAATGCTTGTTTTATGGCAAAGCTTTCCTCTGAGATTGTTTGACCCATCAGTTAACCTTCAACTGAATAACCTTAACTAATTAATCACCATGGAGGTGGGTATGACGAACTACGCTACACTGTTGGCAAATGATAAGACACAGCTAACACAGATCACGTCATTTGGAAAACAAAAGCAAGTCTCTAACTTCGATCACAAACTGAATCTTGCTCTTCGCGAGGATTTCAGAAAGAGACGAGAGTCCAAGAAGGATGAAGAGGATGAAGATGACGAAGATGACGACTCCGACTCCGATGACGAGCTAGACGAACTTCCTATATCACACGAAGTATTTACGCCGATATCCACAAAACCGTTGCAGTGTATTGTGCTGGAAAAATCTGGTCAGCGGATGATTGTTGCATCAGGAAGAAACACAGAATTTTTCGACTTGCCAGCACTCGACAAACCGTTTCGAGAACTCAATGATGATGCACAAATCACGCGTATTGCCCACGATCCTTCCAACATAATTCTTGTGGTGTCGGAAACCAAAAAGGTCAAGGTTCTCAGCAGAGATGGTGTAGAGTTGGCTCAGTCCGTAGAAGGTGACATGTACCTCGTGACGCCTCAAAACACAAAGGGACATACAGCTACAGTTTTGACGGGTGTATCTTTAGGAAATGCAGAGTTTGCCACAAGTGCTCGTGACCACACCGTGCGGGTATGGAAATACGCGTCAGGGGTTCTGAAACAGACCCATGTGATAGTTACCAAACCTAAGGGAGTCAAGAAAATGGCAGGTGACGACTTGGGAGTGGTGTATCATCTTGTGGCATTGGAAAATATTCTTGTAGCTGCCACAAAAGACTCCCTCACTACATATAGTAAGTCCAATGGTTACTCCAGAGCTATGTCTACATTGGCGATGAAAGTCACAAGTCTTAGCACAAATGGCACCAGCATAGTCGTTTCTACCGCCGATAACTCCATCAAAATCCTATCTAAAGACCTCAAACCTCAACTGGAAACCACCTTGGATGGCCCTGTGACAGCAACTGCATTTTCTCCAGATTCAAAGTACATTGTTGCTGTTTCCGATTACTTGCGTATTTTGGACAGTAGCGATTTGGCGGAAGTGTACAAATTCAAACTCAAGTGTGCGTCTACATGTGTCGACTGGCATTATGGTCTTAATCAGATTTTGGTGGGCCTGGAGAATGGAGAAATCCACTTTTTGTTTTCTCCTGAGTTGTCCACAAAGGGAGCATTGTCGGTTTTGGAAAGGGGTCACAAAAAGAGAAACATTGATGACGTGCTTCAAACCGTGGATGTTTCCTCTACTTCTCTCAAGACTATTAATCCTTTCGCTGATGACTTCCACCAGGAGATCCACAAACGCAAAAAACAGGCAGCCAGTTACCATCCTGACAACAAGTTGGATGTTTGGGGAACCCCAGATCAGAAACACGTAGATGCCACCACTGAGAAGGCATACCGACAAGACCCTAGAGAGGAGCTTCTTAAGTATGCTGAAAAGGCGAAAACGTCTGAGATTCTTCAGAAGAAGAATTGAGTGGTTCTTTGATTGTATAAAACTTAAACGAGGAGGATCCATGGAAAGGAGATTTATTCTCTGGAAGATCAGGGCCCTCGCATAAAAATTTATCTATTTATCTTGAAGAACATGTATTGCAGACAACCATAAATAATATTCTGTATCATTTTCAATGGGAAATCATATTAGCAAGGGCACAGTATCATTCAGATATGGAGCACATTATTAGTCTTGGATTTTTAGGCTTTCGTATTCTGCAAACCACATCTTGACTCGATCCGAGAAACGGACTTTCTTTCTTTTTTTTTCTTAATAGTTGAGTATATGCTATCTTTTCAAGAAATATTTAGTTACAAATTCTAGCATATAATGATGTATCAATTTCATGTTCATGAAAAGATCGATCTATTTATTAGAAAGCAGAGCTGATCAAGATGTAAAGAAGTAAGCTGGTAGAAGGTTAGTCCGCACAGTTCGTGAGCACTTGGAGTTATCCACATACTGGTTGATCTGTATGTTAAAGCTACCCATATGTAGGGTAATTTACGCGCTTCCGAGTAGTTATATATTAGCACACATATTGGAAAACAAGAAATTCTGATCACTACTATGGATAAAAAAGTGACCATTTGGAGAAGTGAAGATGCATGTTAGGAAACACAAATAATAGGGTTACGGAAGTTATTCTAGAAGACCCTAGATAACACAATAAGAGAATTCCATAAGGTTCTTCATACACAAACAGGATTAGTCTATTTTGTAAATAAGGTTTGTAATAGATGAGATAATATTAGTAAACGCATGACATATACATTACTATGCATACGAGACGCAGCCAAACCTTAACTGGATCATCTTGACAAAATATTTAAGGACCAGGAGAAGTCGGTTTTGTGATCATCATCAGTTTTTTTTTTCTACAATTACAACAATGACCTTCAACCCCAGATCTATTTCACGAACCTTCACTGCCATTGAGCAGTCGGAAGGTGTGGGAGCTCGAGTTCGACGAGCAGTTGGAAACATGCAAGTACGAAACTTCTCTCCCTTCCTTCTTTTCGACCATTTCAAGGTCCCCTCTACCGCAGGTTTCCCGGATCATCCTCATAGAGGTCAGGAAACTATTACTTATGTTATTGACGGATCAGTTGACCATGAGGATTTCACTGGAAGTAAAGGAACTCTCAATGCTGGAGATTTGCAGTTCATGACGGCTGGAAAAGGAATCGTTCATGCCGAAATGCCTTCTCCTGGTCCCAATGGTGAAACCAAGGTAGTTGAGGGAATCCAACTTTGGGTTGATCTCCCCAAGGAACTCAAGGCGTGTGACCCTAGATACAGAGATCTCAAAGCACAAGAAATCCCCGTAGCTTCTTCTCCGAACAAAGATGTTGTCGTTAAAGTCATTTCTGGAGAAGCGATGGGCGTCGAATCAATCAAAGATCTTGCATACACCCCCGTATGGTACCTTGATTATCACATCGACGCAAGCAAGTATGATGGCCGCAAACTCCAGCAAACCATGCCTCACGGATTCAACGTCATCTTTTATGTCATGAAGGGTGGTGCCACCATAGACGGAAAATCATTCAAGGCCAACGATGTTGCTACTTTTGACACATTTGGAGATGGAGTGGAATTTCGGGCTTCCGAGTCTGAGGATTCCCGAATCATCATTGTAGGCGGCCAGATCCTAGACCAGCCCATTGTCCAACATGGCCCTTTTGTGTCCACATCAAGAGAGGGAATCATGGCTGCCATGATTGACTACCAGAGTGGTAGCAATGGATTCGAGCGAGCACCTACATGGGTCAGTGAGATTGGCAAGAGAATGACCCGAGGATACTAACCATTTATCATATAGAATCGTGAATAAATTTTATTAACTTCTGCTATTAAATAAGACTCATACACTACTAGTAGACGTTTCCACACAGATACTGATCATTGAACACAACCACAAAGTATTTAAGGAACCTGCTACACTAATTCAATCTACAATGCCAAAATCAATAGAGTCTCTATGAACGAAAAGTTACATGTAAGCTCCCATCGTGCTCTAGCTGGTATTATGGAAAAACGACCAGACCTGTAATTAAGTCGAGATGTAGTAGAATAACCGTCACCCATGGAGCGAGCAAGCCCTGAAGGATTTTTTCAGAACAGGTGTGCTAATCAGTCGGAAATCTTGGAGTGACAATTTCTATACTACAATATTGCCCTGTGGACGAACTTGTTCACAAGATTCTCTTACAAGGTATATAAATAATATTAATGCTATCAAAACTTTTTGTATCCGTGGAGATCCTCAAACAGATTCTGGGGAGGAATGGTCTGAGTCATTTCAGCCTCATTGACTCGTCCAGGAGCCAACATGTATCCGCTGTTTCGTCGACGTAGACATGAGGCAACAATTCCCACGCCCACAATCAGGAACATCACTCCAATTGCAACTGCCAGAGCCACTAACACCACCAGTCCTCGCTTCATGTATTTCTTCTTGAGGATGGGTGAGTACGAAGTGGAACTCTGGGAGAAGAAGCCATTGATAGAGCCCTGCCCGGATTTCGATTGAGTAACCAGGAAAGGTTGGACCTTTTCTCCATCAAACAATACAGACGAAAATTTACCCTGGTCGGTATGAATATCTCCAGAGATCATTAGAAGCTGATTTGAACTGAGCGATTGCCCAGCGTCGTCCTTCTTCTTTTTTCCTTCGGTCTGAAGTAGCTGTAGAGAGGTCACCACACTGTTGGAGTCAAGACCAGGAATCTCAACATCTTTCCAGGCGGAACCGTTCCAATTGAGCAATTTCTGGCCTGCAGACGACTTTGTAACAACGTAGACATTAGTCAAGTCGTTATTAGTCATGACGATTTGAACCACCTCGAAATCAGTTTGGTTGCCATTCATGATACTAGTGAAACCACCAGTGTTAAAATCATAAGTAGCCACAGATGAGGTCTGGCCATCAAAAGTCATGTTACCTCCAACAAGAAGAACATCGTTAGACAGAAACTCCAAATAATTGACCACTCCAGAAACAGTAGTTGCTGGAGAGTTCCATCGTGAGCCATGGAGATCGTACAGGCAGAAAGCAGGGCAAATAAGAGATCCAGCCATGGCAAACGACCCTCCTGCTACTAGAGTGGCAGAGGAATCTCGGTACTCCAGTTGAGTAACGTTTCCACCCATGAGACCAGGGGGCTGTAGAGAGGAGTATCCGTTTGACTTGAGGTCGTAGAACGCCACGTTTGTGACTTGATTGGATCCGATTTCGGTTGAAAAGGCACCTCCCACAAAAAGCATGTTAGAAGAATTGGATGACGCCAAGGAAGTGATATTTCCTAATCGGGTGGAAGGAGCAAAGTTTTGTCCATTTCTGAGAATCAACATTTCCGAACCACCCAGAACCAAAGTGGAGTCATTAATGTAATGACCAGTAGAGAAAGATTGTTCTGTGGAGTTGGCAGTAGACAACTGTCGCTTTTGCACTCCCTTTTTGTCACTTGCTACAGGAACAAGGTTCAAATTACCGTCCAGATAGACAGCTCCCTGGGCCTCAACCTGGCTTTTAGACAACATACCAACATAGACGGTGACAGCATCTCCACTACCACCAGCTCTAAGGTATGCCGAAACTGGCAAGTCAATCATTTCCCATGAGCTGGAGTTGAAAAACTGACTGGGGTTTCCACCAGCTGCTGCTGCTGCCCACACATGTTGAGTATTGTTGTAAGTGTATTCCACAAGTGATTGGACAGTACCAGAAATCCCCTCAATCTGACGGAGAGAATCTCCTTCCACATGGAACAGGCCCCGAGAGTTTCCAACCACAATATTACCTTCGACAGAGGAGACAATAGAAATAGGGCCATCCATTCCCAGAGTAGATTTGGCTAAAGTGGTGTTGGAAATCTGAATGAGATTATCACCAACGGGAGAAACAAAGTCTCCTGCCAAAACTATTTCATCTCCGGATTTGATAGTTTCGATAAATGTCAAACGGCCATCAATCATTGGTCCCAGACGATTGAAGGTGGTGTTTCCAACAGTCTGGGCTGCGGTGGAAAAGTTACCAGGTGAAAACTCGAAAACGTTCTTGATGTCGACAGTTTCAGTGGTGTTGACCAGTCTGGACCCGTTTCCAGAAAATGTGTAGTTCAAATAAGAATCTCCGAAAATCTGGGTAAGGTTGGAAACGGATGTCATAGTGAACTGGAGACGATCAGCTACAAAGTTTCGAGGAATGGGACCCTCGGAAGAAGGTTTAAGGATCACCTCGGGATGGAAGCCGGAAGTCACGTTGATTGGTCCAGAGAAAACAGTATCGTACTTGTCTTCATTGTTAGTCTGGAACAGAGTAACTGTATGACTTTCTTCAGGGGACGTTCGAACAGTGATATCAACACCTCCACGCGACGCACAAGAGTTGTCTTGAACACATCCTGGGGTGAAGAGACGTACAGAGTAGTTTCCAGAGTATGACGCATTAGGGGAAAAGATAACCTGGGTGTCTTGCAGCTGTTGTTGGCTGTCAATCGAAGAAGAAAGGAAAGTACCCTGCAGACCAGAATCCAGGTTGGGGTACTGAAAGTTTCCATCAACAGTTGCATTTGTGGCCTGGTTGGGATTCTGAGAACATCCATTTCCCTCGTTGAGCTGGTTATCGGCAAAGGTGAATCGTTCAGCATGGAACATTTGGACTCCAGAAAGACCCGCATGTGATCCATAGAACGACTCCAAATCCAACTGGAATGAGTTCATTCCAATATCGTTGACAAATGTGAATTGCCGAGAACCTCCTCGAGGTAAAGGACAGAACGCATCACAATATTTCTTCTCTCCATCTTCAACATAACTGAGGTTCATGATACCATTAAGAGGGAAGGCCAAAAATCGGAAAGTCTCAGTTCCACCCCCAGAAGATTCAGGGAGGTTATCCAAAACAACAGTAGACGGTGAGAAAAAATAAGGAAAGTTTGCTCGCCATGTTCCTTGTCGATTATTAGTCAACTGCCAAGAAGTAGATCCAGGACAAGAAATATCCTTGGGGTTGGTATCTCCTAAGGTGCCTTCAGCCTGGACTTGAGCCGATTGAAAGGAGATCTGTTGGGGCGCATTGATTGTCTGGTTTACCTTTCGGGCAATCTCTTGAAGAGTAGGGTTCGAGCCAGATCCAAATTGGCCATTACTGAGCATGTGAAGCTCAGTCTCATTGGATGCCAATCCTGTTAGATCTAGATCTGTCACATCGGTTACATTACGTTCAACAGTATGATTCGTACCCTTATCATTTACGATTCCTTGGAACGATCCTGCGAAAACCAGATTGTCTCCAACTCTAGTAATGCCAGTGACAGAGCCCTTCTTGAAACCTCCAAAGCTAGGCATATCAAACTTTTGTTGTTTCGGGTCCCACAAAGCCACACCATGCTCCATACTTCCTCCCAGTAACACGGTATTGTCAGCGGTATCACAATAGAGGGCACGAATGGCACCACTTCCCAATGTTTGTTTTTGGACAGTTCCTTCGGCAATATCGATAATCCATAACCCATTTCCATCTGAAACGTACAAATTTTTGTCGAGTTGGCATTGTACAACTGTACTGTTTGGTTGAAAATCCTCCAGCTGCTCCAAGCTGATGAGCACGGTGGAGTTGACCTGGGCAATGACATGGGGCGCGTTTTGTGCTATCTGAACTACTTGTTTGTTGGAGAGCGACGAAAAGTTCTGTTGACCACCATATTCGACCAGCGAAATGCCATCGTAGTTTCCAAGAAGACCCATCTCACCGAAACTGTCAGTGTTGAGCTTGGGCAACGTCACCGACTGGACCGAGTAGGCGCAGCTCGCGGGGGCTGCTGCCCAGAGCAGCGGCAATATCAGACTTGCCCACATAGCGAGTTGTGTGAGTGGTTCTAGCGAATGTAGCGAGTCAAGTTGGTGAAGTAATGTATGAAACGTTACTTTTGTGTCCAACCTAAAAACTCTAATTATAGAATAAGATTTACGTTTTCTTCTAATTTAAGCTCGTTTGTTTATAATACTCCCAAAAGGGGTGCTGCCTGATGCATGGAATACGCTCCAAAAATGGGCCGTGTGTAACTGGAAAAATTGAACCACTTAGCTGTATGTAACTAGTGAGAGTAAACTGGAAGTTCTCTGAATACTTCTGTTGCTCTCCGATACCCTCCATAACCTCCTCCCCCTTGTATAATATCACGGTCGTGAAGATGTCTCAGAAATGTAACTTTATTCGCGCAACGATTCCAGGGGTAACGTAAAACAAACCTTAATTGGAGTAATTAAAGTGTGACACAAACAAACCCGAAACTGTCTATGGTGAAGCAGTGGGTACATGGGTTGATCATTTTAATGGCCCTGGAGAAGGTCACATGTGTAACATAATATCTATTTTTAAGGCCGATTTGTACACTACAAAACTAACAGCCCACGCGGGATAATAATATTTGCATGGCTGCTTTAGTGCGTTACAGTCAAATTTCTGAAAACACACCTATCGTTAAATCATCTTTTTGGACTGTACTGTAAAATTCAGTTTCATCACGATGTTTACCAAAGGTGCTAAAATCTGGCCCCAAAATAATACTTCGCCCCTCCTGAGAGATCGAACAATTACTGGGTGTGATTACCACTGACAAGGGTGTTCACTTAGCGTCATCATGAGATGGCGAATTTCCATCAGGAAAATCTGGGCTTGATACTTAGATTTCCCATTTCAGTTTTCTTCTACCAGCGTCAAAACTTAATCAGTTGGTGAAAAACAGTCTAAAAAGGACATTTGGTGAGAGACTCCATAAGGAAATCGCTGATTTACCTAGTTTTGACGGCTTCTCACATATGAGGGGATTTCTTGAAGACTGCATTGTGGATCTTCAGAATGGACCTCTATATAATGCGACTATACCTTGGGGTTAGCGTCGCGGTTGGTGTTTTATATCAACTGCTAGCCTCATACAATATTTGATATCAATCAATCAATCTTTTCGAGGCTACAACAAAATCTTCAAAACTAATTTCACAACTTGAATATTCTCATCACCGCGTTTTTCATAAATTATACCTCCTTGGAAATCTCCAGAGCAGTCTCCCGTAACAGACCCAGGGTCAGCTCGTCAAATTCATGCAGAACCATGTACAGAGAGCTATCTTCGAACACCTCGTACTTCTCGTCGGGGAACTCCTGCTCCATTCGCTCCATATGCACACCCATGGGGCCAGGGTAGTTGTGGTAAGTGGAGAGCTCAGCACATTTATCTTTGAGAGACTGGAATTTATTCAGCATCTTCTTCAACTCAGAAAGCTCCTCCTTGGCCTCCAGGTAGCACTTTTCGATCTTCTGGGTCTGCTCCTTGACTTCTTCCATGGGCTGCTTCCAGTACTCTCCCTCAGGATCATCAAAGTCCTCATCATCCTCATCATCTTCGTAGTCCTCGTCGTGCTCCTCTTCGTTCTCGTTGACGTCCTCGGTGACCTCAGCCTTCTTGACGTTTTCTTGTTCCTCCTTTTTAGACATGATGAATTATACAGATGGAAAAATTGCTCAGGGTAGCGGCCTTTTGTACTTCCTAATGCCAAGTGTTTTGTACAGTTCCGTTATGCCAAGTGTAGGGCTGTGCCTGCACACCTTGCATTACATGCATAACCCCTATCATTTATCACCAGCTCAGAAGTTCCTGATATTCTCAAGATAATGTGTAGGCAACGACTATATTATACCCTTTATCGATTGGCTCCTCTCAAGGTGATTTTTGACCTTTGGCTAGAGCGGTAGGAACTGGGCAGCAAGCCTAGTGATACGAACTATAATTAAAGTACGCCAGGATGACGTCCGTCGCCTACTTTAATTTTATTCGTAAAAAACGTTAGAGGTGGGCAACATAAAGCTTTGTTACGGGGGCAACAGGAGCTCAAAATTACCTGGCCACACGGAATTGACTTGATCCATGTTTAAAGTAATTTTTTTTCTGATGAGTGGGAGTGTTGCAGTAAAGAAAAAGAAAAAATAAACTAAATTAAAAGAAAAAAAAGAACAAACCAAAAAAGCAAATCATTTTTCTTAGCAATTAAGGGAATAGAAAAAAAAATATCTACGATACATTTTTCAGTAGTATCATTTTATAAAAAAAAGAAATGCCCGGTACCAGGGTCGAACTGGTGATCTTCAGATTATGAGACTAACGCTCTAACCAACTGAGCCAACCAGGCATTTTGAAAAATTTAAAACATGGTTCTTTTTGATCGGAATTTTGACTAGTTGTCACCTCGACTTTGAGACAGAGCTTCCCATATAACATCAATACCCTGAATTAAGTATATAGTAAGGAAACTAGTTACGACACTTAATTGTTGGGCATTATTGAAAGACTGATTGGTTCACATTGTTTTCACCCCATCATTTGAGAAGCAACAAACACTAAGAGAACAACTGTTGGAGAGGGGAAAAACTCACTTGGATCACTATCATTTACCACTGTTGCTATTTTGACCCAGGTCGCTAAGACTATTCATATAGATGATGAGAATTCCATGTAACTCCACGAGAAGCTTGGAGCCACTCTGAATTTAACCCTTAAACGTTGAGGGACTGATCTTAACCACTACCCTGGCTGTGGCCCCCATTTTAATAAATGTTACAGATTACGCTCTAGTTTGATTATGAAACTTCCTTTTTCAGCTTTCCAAGGATTATCTGAGATTGAAATATAGAATATCAATGGTACTCAACATTACAGTCTGGAGAACTTAAGAATCATTCTCAAATATACAAGTTGCTACCATAAATATTGTTGGTTTGCACATTATAGCCAAATGTTCCATCCATGTATTACATCACTTTGTTTAAAAATCAGCGAATTCCATATTGGACTATTAGTGATTCTTAGAAATTTTGTTATTTCAACAAGAACGGGAATGAGAATGAACCAGTGAATCTGTGTTTGGCGAGATATTGTAAAACTGCGCGACTAAAAGAATATATCAGACCCAAGATTTAATTTTCTATTTCAAACAATTGTTTACTTTGAATGTAATCCTACCAGAGAGATTACTCCTATGAAATATGTCATCACCTCGTAAGTGCTAAAAATCTAATAGGTGCCCAGTCCATTGTCACTCTGATCATTCCTCCTTTTTTCCAAAGACCTCAACTCACATTACCAGGGTATATGGGCTACTACCGGAACTCTCTTCCCCCAACAAGTGATATGTAAGTTCGTTAATTAACTAATAATAATAAATGTCTGTTACTCAACATTTACTGTTATTTTTCGATTTCATTTTTTTCCATCATACATTCAATAGACTATAACATAAATATGAAATAATTCTAAGTAATTGAAGTAAGTCTACTAGTGGATTTTTTTTTTTTGTTTCTCATACATTCAATTGATTGATCACATGATACAAACCATAGGCTTAGTCACTTAGAATTCTCTCACGTGAAACTGGTCTCTGTGGCCTAGTGGCAACTTGCCGGAGTGGTTAACGGGACAGATTCGAATAACCGTACTATCTGTTGGGCTTTGCCCGCGCAGGTTCGAATCCTGCAGTTGTCGATTTTTTATGTTTTTTGTGTTGGGCTAGGCGTCCCCCTGCATAAACAAGGCAACCTGCGATAATCTACATCCGATAAGTATCGGCAGAGTTCGGGTTATCGAGCTGACCATATGCATCAATACAGACTACAGATTGAGTTGATGTTGAACAATCATTTCTTTGATTACTTTATATCAGGTGGCATCTGTTTCACTTTTTCTAATTATGGAAACGTGCATCTTCAAAATAAATTCGTGCCATTGATGTCTTTGATGATAGTCTTGGTTTTCAGTAAATTTCATTCTCAAAAAAATATGCTGTACCTCCTACCACGAAACAATCAACAACCGCCGTTGGTTGTCTGGCATAATAACTATCTTCTTATAGGGGATACATAAATATGTACAATGACGATTGTACAATTGACAGGGTTTAAAACAAATACCCCACACTACCCCGCCAATTAGGGTGACATGGACGATCGTACGTTTACGGGATGTGAAATTTGTGTATTTCTCTACATGATAAATTACTATTTTTTGTGGGCAATAATCTTGCAGCTTTTTCCAATTATTTTTCCTCTTATTTTTCGCCATCCTTTTGTTCGTAGTCCTATAAAAATAACGTTGTTAGCCAAGCCAGCATCCGAAACATTTACGACGGGAGATAGCCCTCAACTAAGCAGCAGCGGTTGCATGACAGAACTCGTGTCACCTTTCCACTTTCGCCCTCACCCTCATTCCACAAACACCGACCCTGTTGGTTCAGACGCTGCTTCCGTCAAGCCCCCCTAGAAATAAGCTTTAGACCTACAGCGATATACATTGACCGTACGTTTTTAGTACGTTTTAGGGAACACCACACCTTTGAACGGGCTCGACATACCACACATTTTTTTGTACAGTTTCTGGAGCTAGAGGCGAGCCCAAGTGACACAGACGAGGTCGGCACGTGACGTACACACCCACCATCACCACATCATGGACGCTATGGACGCCAAAATCGTGCTGCTGGGGGCCCAGGGAGTGGGCAAGACCTGTTTTGTCACCCGTTACGTCAACAACAAGTTCCAGGCCGGCCAGGCGTCCACCATCGGAGCTTCCTTCTCTCGAAAACGCGTTGTTGTCAACGATACCACCGTCCGGCTGCAAATATGGGACACCGCGGGCCAGGAGCGATTCCGCAGCATGGCCCCCATTTACTACCGCAGCGCCAGCTGTGGCATTTTGTGTTACGATGTCACAAGCCGGGCGTCATTCGATGCCCTCCATTTGTGGCTGCTAGAGCTCAAACAAAATCTCAGCTCAGACATTGTCATCCACATTGTTGGCACAAAACTAGACTTGGCCAGGGAAGATCCGTCTTTACGGGAGGTGCCGTTCGAGACGTGTGTGGAGTATGCGTCGCAGTGGTTGGAGGACGACTCCTGCTGCCACGAGATCTCCGCAAAGGACGGCGAAGGAGTGGAAGAAGTGTTTGAGGCCATTATTACAAAACTGCTTGACAGACGACAAGCCGACCAAGACAACAAGAATCACAATCAGAGACCCAACGTGGTTTATTTGCATACAGAAGAAGAAAACACCACATCGTGTTGTTGATACTAAACGTATCGTAATACTAATAGTTACAGACGAAGTTCGTCCAGTAGAAAATTGCTGAATCACTAAGCTCATCATTCAATATTATTATGCTTCAAATAGTTTGTGTACAAACAATAACTTCATTCAAAAAACACGTTTAGAACGTTCTTATATTAAATAGTATTCAGTGGATCTACTGAAAAATCATTTTGGGATTTTCCTAGTTGAGTATCGTCTCAGGAGAGAGAAGTTGGTTGATATATATTGCAGTCTATTCATTTGTAACACATGATATAAAAACTACTATACACAAAGATATATTGGATAGCTACCCTTTATATCCCGCCATACATCCTACACCACACTCAGCAGATGTGCTACAAGAAGACTGGTGACATAAATAACCATTCAAATACATTAAATTATATACTTAAGTAAAAAGAACTTTCCTCAGTTGAATTTTACCCAATTACCACCATTGTTTCCCTGATAGCATTGGTATCTTATACAGTGGACGGTGACATTGGTACCCCCAATCTACAATAGATAAAACATATCCTTCAGAGAGTGTATGGCCAAATAAATAACTTCTTTCTAAGTTTTGGCTTTTAGTTTATTCAAACCATTAGTTTCACATGTTTCATTTTTCATTTCTACTCACATTTGAGATCACAGTGCATAAAGTTTAGGGTGCCAAAATCAATCCTCACACTTCACCACGACGATGGATGCTCTGACGGCACTACGAGATGCCATCAAGGCCGGAACGACAATTTCGCTCGATAAGGAAGAATTATCCGATGCATCAGCGCTGACGATCGGTGACCAGACCTTCCCGCTAAGTGAACTGACGCGAGTGGAGATTGATGGAGTGCAACAGCCACTCAAGGCAGTTTACGCCTGTTGGACGCTTGCCAACGAAAATATCGCGCAGTATGTGGTATTCTGCAACACAAACGGAATTGCACATTTCCCGTTTCTGCAGCGATCTGATGTAATCAAATGGCTCAAGGGAGAAGCTGACAGTGTGGATGTCATCAAGGGTGGAGCAGACACAAAGCCACAGGCCACAGGAGAAGATATAGATATGGCGGATGTGGATGATCCGGTGCTGGAGCAAATTTTGGCCAATGAAGTGCCTTTGTTTGATCACAACACCATGCTCAGAGGATCCAAACAAACCGACTTCTCCTCGGTCCAAAAGGATTGTTACACACATATTCTCAAGCACAAGGGCAAAACCACTGGATCTTCTTCACAAGACTCTAAATCTCAGCAACAGCAATCAGGACACGACCGAAGAAAAGAACCCATTATTTTATTGTCTCCTTCAGCGTCAGCACTTCTCACAATTAGTAACGTTCGACAGTTTCTGGAGCAGGGTGTATTTGAGGACCCACAATCCGCTTACGGAATTGATATGCTGCGTCTCAATCACACAAATCCTTACATGGGTAAATTGACATATGTGGTGGTGGATAGTCATGAGAAGCTGACTAAACCGGAATACTGGGACCGAGTCGTAGCAGTTTTCACAACAGGACAGGAGTGGCAGTTCAAGTCATACCGATGGTCAGACCCTAACCAGCTGTTTCATCGAGTCAAGGGATTCTGCTTGGTGTACAACAATGAACCAGTGCCCCCATCAGTGACTAAATGGAACGTGGAGGTGGTTAGAATCGATAGGACTCAGCGATTCAAGGACAGAGAGATTGTCGCGCGGTTCTGGGAGTCGCTTGATCGGTTTATGATCAACCGGGGATGGCAAGGACGAAAGTAGGTTATTGTATTATATTGAGACTGAATAATTGTTTCTCATTTGTGGCCAGTTAACGGCAAATATACAGCATTTGTAATTTTTTGGTTGCAATCCCAGGCTAATAATGAACTTCAAAATTGCAATTGTTGGCATGGTCAGCTTCAAAAAATAGATTAGTTCCAAGAAACATGAAAATCTCTTGAAAACCCTTTGACTAAGAGAAATCAAGAAAATCTTTTTATAAGAAGTTTTTTTTATTGAGTTAGTATTTGACAAATGACAACTTCTTTGCATACATCAGTTGATTACAACATAAATATTATACAATTCAGATTTGTTTTTCTCATTGCTCTCTCAAATTCAATTGACTATACAATGAATAATTCTAAGTAATTGAAGTAAGTCTACAAGTAAAATGTGCTTAAATCAATGATATCTTGATTCATGATGACTAAGCGCTTTTTAACTCTTAAAAATCATAAAGATTTCTTTAGCTAAAAAGGTCCCTTGGCCCAGTTGGTTAAGGCGTCGTGCTAATAAGAAATTAGCCTCTTTGCAACGCGAAGATCAGCAGTTCGATCCTGCTAGGGACCATCTTTTTGCTGTATTTCTTTTTGATGAATACAGAAAATACTGTACGTGAAGTACTCGACGATCTTTCTACACTTATTTGTTTGTTTCCTCAGAAAAAGTCTAAAACAAGAGCGAAGAACGAGTGTGTTACGTCACAGGTTTACTTTTTGTCATGCATCTCATCTACCGAAGTTTAAAGGCAAAAAAACAATCAGAAACGACCATCAGGGAACATTATAGCTCTGGCACAAACGGCATCGTATCCCCGAAGGATAATGAAACTCACACCCTGGTAAGAAGCTGCCAGTCTCAAGAAATGTCTAGAGTACTGTAATTCTGAGTCACGGATGCCTGCGGCAGCAGCAAGACAACGTCATTGTACATCAATACTTTAAATTAACCGCATTCCACCCCACCGCAGCCAATTACATTGCCAAAAACATCTAAAGACACGAATAAACACACGATACATGCAATTAAGCTACGTGTTTCATTGCCACCCCAATCCACCTGCACTGTACCTGGCAGCTGTGGCTTAGACTCCGTCATACTATTGTAGTTTGTTCGTTCACTAGTTGATACAATTTTTAGAAATCCCCGATTCTTTCCCATTAATTTCTTAATTAGGCATGAGTAGTTCGTGAGACAAATCATACACACTGTACCATCATCGTGTGTCATACGCACATCAGACAGGTGGCACACTGTTGTGGTGACCATTTCACAGAAATTACGCCGCATGGCTCGAAACCTTATTTTCTACTGGTAAAGCTTTTGCCACCCTCTATGGTAGTCTAAAAGCATGCATATTTTGTAACAATTACTCAAAAGGGAATTGGCAGCTCGATTTGTAGGATTAAAGTATCGTTGGCCTAGAAAAAATACAAAGAGCTGCCCCATATTCTGCATCTGAGTTGCATAATGTATCTGTGTCACCCCAACTTTAACCTGTAACTCTTAAGCAGGGCATTCCCCTGAACATTTTCAGAGCATCCTTCCCTCTTCCTTTCACAAAAAGACTGTACAGAAGTATGTCTCTTGTACCAACTAACGACTCTTCCTCATTATGGCTTGAGACTGTGTCCAAAACAGTTAAGTGCATTGTGTCTGTGTACTTCCGTCACCACGAGTCAGTGGAGTTCGATCACCCACTTAAGTCTGAGGCATCTGGCTTTGTAGTGGACAAAGAACAGGGTATCATTGTCACCAACCGCCACGTCATCGGAGCTGGAGTGTTCTCTGGTAAAGTCAAGTTCCACAACTTCGAAGAATGCAAGGTTGAGGTTTTGTACTGTGACCCCGTACACGACTTTGGTTTCCTCAAATTCAACCCTGCTGACATCAAGCATGTCGGCATTGGAGAAATTGCCCTCCGACCCGACCTCGCCAGTGTAGGCACTGAAATTCGTATCCTCGGAAACGACAGTGGACAGCAACTGTCTATCCTTTCTGGTTTCATTTCTCGAGTGCAGCGAAACACACCTAATTATGGCAACAACACATACTGCGACTTTAACACATTCTACATCCAAGCAGCAGCCAACGCGAAGGGTGGAAGTTCTGGATCTCCCGTCATTAACATTGATGGACACGCAGTTGGTCTCCAGGCTGGCGGAATGACCTTCTCCACTACAGATTACTTCCTCCCACTTCAACGTGTAAAGCGGGCTCTTGACATTGTTAAACAAGGTGGTCATGTGTCCCGAGGCTGCCTCCAAACCATTTGGAAACACACCTCCTTCAACATGTGCAGTCATTATGGTCTTCCTGAAGAAATCGAGGGTCGAATCAGAAAGGAGTATCCCGACAATATCGGAATGCTGGTGGCTGATTTTGTGGTTAAGGATGGTATCAGTCACGACAAGATCAAAGTCGGCGATATTCTTATTTCTGTTGACGGAAAGGATATCATTGATTTTGCAGTTCTTGATGACATTCTTGATTCTACCATTGGAGAGACTCATACTATCCAGGTTTTCCGAGATTCATCACTTCTGGACCTTGAAATCGAGGTTTCTGATTTGCATTCCCTCAACTGTAATGAGTTTGTCAAGTTTGGTGGAATGACATTCCACAACATGACCTATCAGCTGGTACGAGGCATCAACGAACCTATTGATGGCGTGCTTGTTGCTTGTGGTGGACCTACTGATGTCAACTGCCGCTCCAAGCTCTACAATATTAGTGGCACCAAGATCAACAACCTTGAAGAACTTAAACAATTCTTGAAACAAGTTGTTCATGGTAAGACATATTCTTTCGAATTCCGTATAATCAGATCTACCATGACAAACACTATGACAGTCCGATTCGATCTGCACTTTTACCCTGATTTCGTTGTTTCGCGTCGACATAAAGGAGGTTGGGTGGTTGAGAAGATGGTTGTTAATGGAGGCCCGGACCATCTCAAGGTTCTTCCGCTAGTGATTAAGGGTACCAATAGTGCATCTCAGATTGAAGAAGTGCCCACAGACCCCTCTCTTATTAAAGAGATGGAATCGCTGGAAGTCGCAGACCCTGAGTCCGAAGAGACCAAGATTCCCACCGTTCTGCCTTCCAGCATCTCAGAAATTACTTCTTTACCCTATGCCAACGTTCTGCAGTCATTTGTGACCGTCACCGTGGCCCGTCCTATAAACTGCGACTCGCTGGATGCTATTATGAATGCCCACCATTCTGACGAAGAGTACCAAAAAGTTGGTTACATCATCGACAAGGCTCGTGGTATCATTCTTACTACAAACGTCGTGATGTCTCACTTTTCGACCCTTTACATCACTTTCTTTGATCAAGTGCGATTGCCAGTTTCCATCCTGTATATTGATCTCCCATGTCAGTTTGCTCTCCTTCAGTATGATCCCAGCATGATTTCAGCCCCATTGTGTGAGCTTAAAATCTCCAGTACCAAGAAAAACAATTTTGTGGTTGGTGAAAAGGTGTACACTTTCTCCCCAGACCCTACAAAATCTGTCTGCTCCCGAATTTCCAACAGCATTCTCAACACCCGTTACTTTCAAGACTCTCAAGAATTCTTCAATACTTTGCTAGTGGAACGGGAATTGGAGAAGTATCTTGATAATGGTATTATTCTGGATCCTGAGACTGATGAGCTGATTGGAATGGCAGGCTGTGCCAGCGGTTGGAGATCACGTCCTCGTGGTGTGTATGAAGTTTATGAGGTTCTCGATAAGATCCAGAAAGGTGAACCTCTGCCTGAAAAGCGATATATTGATGTCTGCTTTACCAAGACCACCCTACTACATGCTCGAGACTGTGGATTGTCAGAGGAGAGGGTGCTGGAATGTACCTCCAATGAAAAGGTAAACGGCGGTGGAGTTTTTTCGACAAAGTTTGCATCTGACTCTACCCCATTCAAGAGTGGCGATATCTTGCTGAAGATCTGTGACAAGAACATTTGTGAGGATGATTTCGCCGCCTTCAACAACCTTGAGAAGTTCCAGGTGACCATTCTGCGTGACCACAAGGAAATGATCATCGACGTGGAAACCATGCCTGCCAGTGATCTGCTCACCTCAAGGCTTTTCATTTGGTGTGACAATGTGTTCCAGGCTCCTTGGATTGAAGTACGACGACAGCGTGCAAATTTGTGGCCCTCTGAGATGGTTGTTTTCCCTAACAGCTCCGATCTCAGTGATCTGGAGTACGATAATGTCTCTTTCATTACTCAGATCAATTCCAAGCCCGTCAAGACTATGGATGATCTAAAGAAGGCGTTGCTGGACGTCCCCAATGGTACGTATGCCACCTTAGGAATGGAGCGTGAAGTTACGGGACCTTCAACAAAGTCAATCTTCTGCAACTACGACACTAACCCACTTATCGAGTTTGTTCGTGATGGCCGCCACTGGACTAGAACTGAGTATGGAGTTGCTGAAACCCGAGTCATTGAATGGGATGAGTGGGTTCCTGGAGCTCCTAAAGGTTCCAGATGTATTCACTAGATGACACCTTGTTTTTAATATATTCTCAGTAATATGTATGTAATTTTTTTTCTTTTCTTAGTTGCTGAAGTGCTCAAGCTCGATTTCCTAATGAACTCTAAAAAGTAGTACACTCATAAATCGATACAATGATTAAATGGAGGAAAATCGATGGGATTTTTCATCATTAATAATTCATAGGTGCTGGCATAATCATACTCACAAGAGTTGATTCTCTATTAGTAGCTCTCTTCGTGCGTTCTTGACTTTAAGAAGGAATGATCAAAGTAGAGCAGGCTGCTTGAAAGTTATTTATATTATGAATATCAATATGTTCTTTAGGAACGCTGCGTGGGGGCAGGTATTGGGTTGCGTATATCCAGTGTTAATTGGGGGGTGACATTGCCATACCTAGAATAATGTGAGATTCAATACTAGGTAGCACTTATGCCAAGAAATTTATGCTTGCAGACTTGAGAAAGAAGAACACAGATTAACAAAAAAATAGAAAAAACAGAAACCTTACCCTTAGACCTTCTCACCCCCACAGGTAAATATCAAACTTGGCGGTCGTAACACCACCCCAAGTCAATAACCACAAACTCGGGGCCCCTTCGGTTGGGATTCTCTTCCCGATTGAAAGCTAATATTATCACTCCTGCCATGCCTCTGGTTTAACCCAACAATTGGATCTCGTTAACACCAATCAACGCTACTGCATCTACAATGCCAAGACGGGTCCTCCGATGAGACGGCACTGCATCCGACTCCTCCAATATACATGCAAGTTACATTTAAAACAAACAAAGATATATATTTGAACAAACTTGCGCGGCTACACCCAAATGTTGCTTCCAAAAGTTCTAATTGAATGAGACATCATGGGGAGTGAGTAGCTGGGTGCCGATTTCACACAGAGGTGGAAAGATTAAGTTTAGCGCTCAGCTTGACGGAAAGGGTGATAGAAAACGCGCAGTATACTACTGGTCATAAATGACTGTGAAAATTATTCTGAATCTTGCCCCTTTTTTGTCAGTGCCGATACCAACATAATAAATCTTCTAGTGTTTGTAAATTATTATCATATCTTCAAGGTGTATCACATTCATAGGTTAATTGTAGGTTAAACTCTGTCTCAATTAATATTTGGGTGGAGCTAGGTTACAGCAGGAGAGAAGGCTGGTTATGAAGGGATGTGGTTGGAGATAGGGGTTTTTTTGCAGAGAAGACAGAAATTATTAAAGAATAAAGTTTGGTATAGGTTGCAAATAGAGTCTCAGTCACAGCCATGGAACTCCCCTCCATCCTCTATAATCGCCACAATAATAGATCTCACAAAAAGTTAAATCCAACCAAACAAGTTTTAGATGCCTAGGAGTTTAATTGTAAAGTTACAAAGACTAATCTTACATCAAAAGCTTATTTTGCCAATTTTTGGCGTAGATAAAAAAGGGAGGGTCAGAAAAGGAAAGTCTAATCGTGGTGGCTGAAAGTTTAAAGCTGTTTGAAACAAGGTCTCCCAAAGACATGATGCAGAATTACAAGGTTGCTGCAACCACCACATAAACTTTCAGCTTAATGTTAGGCTTTGTGCACCAATGCGGCAGTGGTACCATGGGTGATCACTAAAAGCCAAGACCTAGATGATTTTACATACCCAACCGAAGGGATGTGCCTTTAGCTTGATACTTAAGCAGAACGACTTGCCCCTGCCGACTTGGCTTCGCAACATATTTTTGGAAAACGTCACTTTGCGCAGGTCCGCTAAGCTGTCTCTACAGTTATTTTAATCATAGTGAGTGTGATAGGGATAAGACAGAAAGAGATGGAGTGTACACATACATATTCATGGCCCAGACGGGGAGGCCAGGGAGACCAGACAGAGACATGGCAGAGACATGAGACGACAGGAGACACAAACAGAAATACAATCAAGAAGAATACAGATATCAACGACAGACACCCACGCCACCCTCAACAATACTGACATCTTGATGGTTATTTTAGACCGTGAAACTATTTCTACTGTCTTCATTGCCAGTAATTGGACATTGGTGATTCTCTCTATTGCCTTGGTACATTCCGCTGGCGTGCTACGTTGGTTGCGTTTTTGTGCTTCTGTCTATGTCTTCTCCTTTTGTGTCACTGGGGTTTTTTTTGTTGCGTGCCTGTGCATGGCAATTTCTTTTCTGCAAGGCTCACGTTGCCGCAGTTCCACTTTCTTTCATTTCTGCACTCCCGCACAGATAACCTACCCCAATAACCTTGGCCTGCATGGCACAAGGCGAGTGGGGAAAAACAACCATGCCACAGAACCGCTACTAACTCAGATGACTGCTCCCGCCGTGACTATCGCCGTGGAGTGGATTTTCTGCGGCATCGCCATCATGTCGGTGGTGGCCCGATTGTATGTGCGGTACTCGGTGGCCAAATTACGCACCCAGGTGGAGGACTGGTTTGTTATCTTTGGAGCAATTCTGTTTGTGATATGGGTGAGCTGCGATACGTTTGCCGCGTCTCAGGGTTTCATGGATAACGACAAATCGTATCTGCATGGTGCATTCTCAGACCAGATCAAAGGAGACGACGCCAACCGAATCGCAGTTCTCAAAGTGGTGTATGCTTCATCGGTGCCATACTACCTCAACTTATGGATGGTGAAGTTTGCGCTACTGGGATTCTACTACCGACTTATTCCTCGTGGGGGCTACCTACGACATTTTTTATGGCTCACCATCATTGTGTGTGTTGTCATGATTATTGTTATCGTCCTGATCAATTTGTTTCTTTGTGTCCCAATATCACTCAATTGGGCTCTCGATGCTGACCCTTCTGACCCTGGAACCTGCTACGCTTCCACTTCCCTCAAGCCGTTTTTGATCAGTGTTATTTCCAATTTGTCCACAGACATCGCCATCTTCGTCATCCCCTTCCCTCTATTGCCACAGCTACGGCTGGCAACAAAACAGAAGGTCGCCCTGTGTGTCACTTTCTCTCTCGGTGCCATCACCATAATCGTGTGTGTTGCTCGGGCCGTGGCTATTGCTCTTTCTGGAAATATCTCCCGGGTAGCCATTCTTACTGCGTTTGAGTGCTCGACAGCCATGGTGGTAGCTTCGTTGCCTGCTATGCGTGTGTTGCTCAAACGAACCGTGAGAAAAGCTACCAATTCTCAATCACGATCACGATCCAATGGTTCCAATTCTGGTACTGCTGCTAGTTCCAGCGGTGATGAAACAAAAAAACGATGGTTTGGACGACGTACCCGAAATTTCGCCAGCGATTATCCTCAGGATCTAGAAATGAATGAAAGACAATACGGTGGCGTACCTATCCCCTGTGAAGGTGATCGAACTTACTACCAAGATGATGGTATCGCTATGACAGAAAAGAACGTATTGTACCCCTCAGACATGGATCCATCTTATAATCAACCCAACATGTCTGATTTCCATGAAGTGGAGTACGCCAAACAGGTGGCACAGCGATTCGAGGACCCTCTACAAAGCTCGGGTTGCAGCCATTCTGGACATTCTTCAGACCCTACAGAATCATATTTCCAGTCACCCGACCTTGGCCAAAGTCGGCAAAAGCAACAGACACCAATAATCCCACCCCATGACTTTGAGCTCAGATCAGATTCATTAAAACTGATATAACCACCCTAACCCCATGGTGATTGTTTATTTATTGAGTGTATTATAGATTTGTTTGTGGCAGTCGTAGTGAAATAATGATAGTCGTAGACATAGTGAAACACTCTTGCATGCGTTAGTTCACGGGTGAGCCTTACAGGTTATGCATTTACGTTCAATTGTTTCAGAAAAAATAAAGCAGTAGGTTTCGCTACCTGTTCTAGTTTTTTAGTGTCTTTTTTGGATATTTTTTTTTCGAATTTTTTCCAACATAACATGGTATAATTCCGTAAATTTGATCCATTTTTTTCCGTATAAATTTTCAGTGACCATCTCTAATTTTTTGTGATTTTATTTATTATTGTTACTGTAGCTTTAAATATAAATTTATAAATAAATAATTTTTTTAGCATTTTTTCACGCTAATGAAATTAGAGCCTAGGCGAACGCGGGAGTACCTGGTTGGCTGTATGTGCAAGGAGTATCATAATTGGAAATTATTATTTTTTTGGTTATTAATTTTTCGTGTTAAACATGTTTGTGTTGCTTGCTCATGTGTTGCTTGCACACCGAAATGAGCCGTCGCAAGCGATATTGCAAGTATCCAGAAAGAGTTTAAACTGATATTTCAAACTACTTGTGATTATCTGGGGACGATCTCTTGACTCCGATCTAAGTTTTACATTTTTCTTTGTTTGGACAAAGTTTTGAAGGATAACGCATAACAAAAATAAACTTTAGTGAACACCATCACAGGAGTTGGACAAATAACCATGACAGACGTAAACGTTTTAGATATATAAGCAAATAGTATACCCAAAAACCTGCCACAAAACTTAGGAGACGAAGGTATTATAATGGATACCTACTTTGGTGTTTGTTATTGTATGCCAAGTCTCATCTCTTACATGGCACAATAGTCATGCAATCATGCGTAGTGACAGCCCTTGTCCTTGAACAAGGGTGAATAAAATTTGGTTGTAAGTTTTACGTGATTATTATTTCGTGAGTGGGATCCCGATTCCCTCAGTTATTACATAAACCAAAGTGAAGACGGTCCATGGCTGATGAAGACACCAAAAAGAAATGCGTGCGTAGGTGGAAGTAGTTAGCAACTATTATTTGTTTCATGAATCAATAAATGACATTTTGATTTTTCATTTATTATTGTTGTTTCACTGTAACTGCAATCCGCTTCCAGAAGCCTTTTGAACAAACACAAGGATGAAACGTTCCGACTGTTGGAGGCGACCAATTATGCAATGAGAAGAAATATCAACCCACATATATATCCCGGACTGAAGGAAAGAGAGTGAAAAGCTACCAAGTAAACTGGCTAATAGGATATTGTCTACCATCAGTGTCCGCATCTGTAATCCTGTGTTTCTGGGTTGACAGATGCAGGCTACATATATTGCATTTCTACTATGTGGCATTGACTATACAAAAGGTTACCCCTAATGTGTTATTCATGTATACATTCAAGTCTTTATTTTTTTTTTTGTATCTGCGTACTGCACCACTGACAACAATTATCTATACGTCTTGGGATCGCTGTGATACAACTTTTACAGACTTACATGACACAAAAAGAAAGATCGTACCATATATGCAGGTAGCTGCTTGAAAACTTACTGCATGGTCGTAGTTTTGTGGCCATGGGTGCTACTAACATTAGTTTTCTAGCTTCATACTCCACAGAGGCTATACCAGACAATTTCGCAAAACTCGCTGTGTCTGGTGAGTAATTAGATCACAGCAAGGCTCAGGAGAATTGCATGTCAGCTCACAGGATTAAACCGTACGACGGCTATATATTATATCCCAACAATGAATAATTGGTGTCATTGTTTTGTGGCTGAAAATGGTTGAACAGCTCTCCAACAGGCAAGATTCTGCATTAAAAATTATACATCAGCGAGAGGTGTGTTACTCACTAGTAAACTCAGTGTGTGACTTTGTCATAACCAAATGGCTGTGAAGTCAACCACTAGGCCGGAACAAACCTAGCTATAGTGACGAAAAACAAGCAACCGCCGATAGGTGGCTTGGCTGATGATGATCATGAAGTATGAGTGAAAAAGTTATCGTGGACCTGTCTCATCCAATAACGACTTCAGTAACAAGATTTTCATTGACATAAAAAATGGTCTTAAAGACTTTCCGAGAATCACCCATCTTTCTACTCCAACTTCGTGCTCTTCAATCTCTATATAGTCTACTGAGCGAGACGAAGTTATGCAGTATCATATAATCTTATCATCTACTATGACGACTGATTGGATGCAGTTCATGCGCCACCGAAAGCTCACACTTCGTGAGCCCATGCAATAGTTCGCGAGCCCTAGCACTAGTGAGCGCTTACAAGTACGTCAGAAATTAGCTTCCTTCGTCGATCACTATCACTGAACAATGCCTCCACAAGCGCAACCAGCTCCACAGCCGAATAATCCACTAGAGTACCTGATTCCAACATGTAGCGAATATCAGCGAGATTGGATTGCAGAATCTGGCCCAGATACTGGAACTTGAGCCAACTGGGGCAGAATGCAGCTGCCAGAGCGTCTCCAAACAACGGCTCAGTGCTTTCAGAGATGACAGTAATCAGCTTGGCAAGTTCTATGCTCTCAGCTTCAGAAATATCTCCTAGGTTTTCGACCTGTGTTATTATAGTGACAGCAGCATAGTTGAGTAGAGTTCCAAGCATTTGCATGCGGACATCGTCAGAAACTTTTCCAGTCCATTCTTCCGAGACTTGGGTGAGGTATGACGTGAGTTTTTCTGATGCCACCTGACAATTGAACAGATTTCCTCCTTCGTGCGAGCAATCTCTAAATCCTCCAGCTCCTCTAATAATCTCAACCACAGGGGTTCGATGCTGGCTTACAACTTGTTGCAGATGACGTTTGGCAAATTTCTGCATAAGTTCGATTTCTGAATCAAGCTGAGCATCCTGTTCTTGAGTTTTCATATGGGCACAAATAACGTCAATGTCGTTATACAAGGCCAGAGGAAACACAGAGTCTGGGGACGACACAGATCCATATGCAATGGGAATGAGAGCCCGGAATAAAACATAAAAGTTGATTGTATCAGATGGGTACATGAATCCAGCCCGACAAGTTTGGATTTCTTTTCTGCGTTCGTAAACCTTTGTACCTTCTTCCAGGAACGAGGATACAGAATCGATTAGGATTGAAGGGAGGTTAGTTCCTACTAACTCGGTGACTTCGGTTCCTCCAGCTTCTGGTTCATCTCCCCACCCCCAATCTTCATTATTGTCGTCATCACTAAAATCCAACTCATCTCCCCATTTATCTGATCCTTCTGACGGGGCCAAGGACGCTCGAGATTGCGATTTCTTGATCGAAGGCTTTGTAGTCTTAAGAACAGTTTTTGAAACACCAGAAAGCAATTTCGACCTCAATTTAGACATGTAACAATCCCTTCTCTTGGATAACCACACTTCAGGCAAAGTGCATAACCAGTCTGAGATTTCGTCTCCGCTTTGCAACCATCCAGATTTTGCTAAATTCTCTTCAACCTTCTTAAGAACATCTAGATGAGCCTCAAACTCTCCCAACTCATCTACACTATCAGGAATCAACATGGGAAGGTTTTGGAGCAACTTGTTAGTCACGGGGGTCGCTAGTCGTTTAGTCACAGATGAAGCTACAGATTCAGGAAGTGACGAAACTTCTGCCACCAATGAATTCACCGAATCGGAAAATTCAATCACAGCACGTTGTTGATCCAGTACTCCATCAAACAACCCATGCAAATCCTTCACCAACTGATCCACAGCTTGTGATTGAAACTCGTTGCTGATCAATCCCAAAAGTTTATACTCTTTTTGTGCATCTTCCCCAACCCTCAATTGTCGTCCTTGTACTGCCACGGCTTGACTCCATTTGTGTAACTGACCTTGTTTGATTTTTTCCAGTAGATTGTCAGCTTCAGATTTCAAAGCTCGTACGATTTTCACATCCGAATATTGGTCCATGGTCTCAATCGAATTAATTAACGCCTCATACGACTCCAATGCCTCTTGGGTCTGTAGTTGATCAACCTTCTCTTGTAGCTGTTTGAGCTGTTGTCTACATTCCTTCAACTGCTTCAAACTGGCCAATTTGACACGTGTCACTTTATAATCGTTGAGAATCTTGACTTGCTGGGCATTTGGCTCGCTTTTGTGAATCTTGGCCTCCTCCGCGTACAGTTTCAGCCGATTCTCTACTTCCTGTCTGGCTTGAGAGTGTGCTGTCCTTACTGATTGTAGAATCAAGCCTAGAGTGTTGTCGTCATCGAAAACATTGAGCTTTCGCAGCGTTTCCGCATCAGGCTCTTTTCCAGAAACGATGAGGTTTGCGAACGAGTCTGCCACGAGTGACATGGTGGTAGTGGTGTGGCAGGTAGCTGAAGTTTAATTTAATTAATATATAAAGAACCAAAAATTAAATAGAATTAAAAATTAAAAATAAATTAAAAATAAATTAAACAAAATAAAATATAATTAAACAAAATAAATTAATGAAGCAAACGCAAAAAGAAATTAAAAAAAGAATCTAGATCAAGAAAGAAGGGCATTCCTTCCGAGAAGTAGCAATCAAATGAGGATGCCCTATTACATCAATTCCATAAGGCTGGAATAAAGATATATTCGTTTTGAAGAGATAACTATACGATTTTAAGACACAAACGAACGTTTATTCATCATAATGAATAATCTATAATCTATTGGCTAACGCCATGCAAATAAATATGTCGAAACCAAGTTTCGAATCTCAGACCAAGTCTGATCACAACGTCCTTTTCACCACGAGGGAAACTTGTAGAGAACATGCTCTGAGGGAACTACCCCAAGTGCCAGGAAATATTGGATCATCAGCTTGTCGTTGTTCATGAGCAAAAAGTTCCATAGGGTGTCGTCTGCAAGAGCGTCCACAAAATACCCCGACTTAATAAGCCAAATGGGTAGCAATTCCAAGTTATTGGGGTCTTCTAAAAGTTCTGAGCCAGAACAAGGCCGCAGAACCTCAATCAAGGTAGATATAGTAGGACGTGCAAGCTCCAGACTCACCAACTGCTTGAAATCACTGGGGGACGATGCAACCTCCGCAAGGACTTGGTTGTGATTATCAAATTGTAATCCACTTTGTTTTAGTAACGGAAGTAATGACTTTTGTCTTTCTGAAGCCTCTATGCTTCCAAACGTTGAAGGAATGGTCTCTCCAGAAATTAAAACATGCATCTGTGTCAACAGTTCAGAAGTGACAAACTTCCATTTCAAATGATCCACGTGGATTTTGCCTACAACCTTGTCTCCCTCCTCAGGTTCCTCAGGTTCCACAACCATATCGTCAATATGAAAAGTTTGCGTATGATGAATATTATCTTGAATATCGCGTTCAATCTCCTCCGTCGTCATTTCATAACGTCCATTATCAACTTCAAGGTTGTCCTCCTCCGTTCCAGACTCAGTCTCAGTAACTATTTCTTCCTCAACCTCGCTAGCCGCAATCCACTGGCTCAACATTCGAGAACACAGATACCGGCTCGGAAAGCCAAGACAATCGAAAATTGCCCGGTTGGTGAACACAAATTCAGGGTTCTCGGATTGCACGAAAATATACTCCAAAATCTCAACCGGCAAAGTATCAAGAGTAGGAGCATCTAACAGCCGCAACCGTTTCGATGGAGACGCAGAAGAACAGGAAGAGCTAATGTCTGAGCCGCTGGTTGGTGTGACATCACGTGATATACTAGATCGCGGCCGTTTGCGTTGTTTTCGCCGCACCGTTGGGTACCTCACCCCCAGAAAACCCATCTTTTGTGTAGGGTTGAAAAATACATTCGGGGTTGTGCTAACGCATGGTGCATGGGTGTGCATGTTACATGCAATAATTATTTTGAAGCTGAAAATGATAAAGTAGAAATCAAAACTCTGCTAAGAAAATTGACCAGACTGATACATTGATTACTTCACTCACAAAAAATAGAGAAAAACTGAGGTGATGAAATTTTTTCAGTTCTGAGATCTTGAAAGTCCGAGATTGATACCACAATCTCGTCACAATTAATCACCCATTGTTGATGCAAGACTCATTGTTAGTTTGATTAAGTGAAACTTATATGAACAGGATTCCAAGTGAATATTCTAGAACCAATTCTGCAACATTATTAAAAAAAAAATTCCACTATTCTTTGACTATATCCAGCAAACCACTATGGCATCCAGACGGAAAAAAAGAGCCTAATCTAACATTCTAAACAATAGGTGAATTTCTCCTTTGTTATTATGACATAGACTCAAGCAATTATGTGAGAGTCCAAAGATGTGGTTGGTCAATAAACATACTCCGAGTAGCTGTCACGAAGCAATGTGGGACTCAGCTAGTATTGGGGACTTGACTAACCTGAGATTAACATAATCTCTTACTCCTTAACACCGTACCTGGACACAATAAATCAAAGCAAAGCAAGCTGAACTGGTCTTCCCGTCCATCCCAACTGTGGATTGCTAATCCACGGCCTCTCGTTGTCTGGATCCACCAAAAACAAATTATCTTTTATACCAAATTGAGATTATCTCTTGAACGTGGCACTCCCATCTTGGATTTCAGCATGGACAAAACGTCCAGATTTTCTTTTATTGGTGGATTTCTGGACTGTAGATTCGGTAATTTGTGACAATGCATCCATGACTATTGATGTGTCAGTATCAACATTCTGGGGTGCCCTCTTTTGTTGGAACAGTGGCTGAGGGCGGCCACAGATTTATTACGAAAGAGTACTTTTCATAGAGTCTCGGTTTGCATTGCTAATCCTCTTCTCGTGTTTTTCGCTCTTGGTACTCTATATCTAACCGTTTCAGATCACACAATAAAGCCGATCGATACTTATACTTCGAAGTTAGTCAAGAAGGTTAGAACCATGGGTTTTCTCCTGTATCTTCTGCTCATCTACATCATCTGTATATCTCTCCTGAACTTGTGGTGCTACTCACGGCAGGATTACAGTACTTGGACATCTTTGTGTCGACACAAGTATAAAAAAACCCTTATTCCTGTCCATATCTAATTGTCTTTTCCACTCGTTTTTTTTCATTGGCAAAAATATTCTCATAAGCATGAAACAACTGCAGGTCGCTGGTGGATACGGCAGTTCTTCGTGTTGGTACACCAACTCTACGGCTTTTGCTCTTGAATGGTTCACACATATCCGCTTTTGGTTAGGTCTGACCTCCGAAAAAATCCCATGCAGTTCATCTACTAATCCGTTTGAGAAGTTCCCCATGACCTGTCAAGATGAACCGTATCCGGAAATGTAGAGCTTGAGCTTAATCTTAAGATAGAGTTTGAGCTAATATGAGATTGGGTTTATGTGTGATTATGTAAGCGATAGTGTTAAGGGTGGTTAGTATAATACTACTGGAACTAAATGAAAATATTTCATAGTGGGAACATCCACATAAGAGTATTCACACGATTGAACTATTTTTCAGCCACTAAAAATCTGAAACACTTCTCCAGAAAGATGCATACAGTTTTTATGCCACACCATAAAAAATTCGATTGAATAAATTATAGCTGAGTAGATCTGGTGACGTGGGTAAATATTTTGATTCTAAAGATACGTCAAAAAAGTCCAATTGTCTACCATTGACTTATTTTTCCATTTTTTTAAGCAAAACAACTGCGTGTCAAAGAATCGCTTAATATGTAGCTCTTGAGGTCTGTCTCAGCCTCAATTTTTAAACCATTATATATAATAATCTGCTCTCATAGAATGGTATCATCCAGTATTTCAGTCATGAACTTACAGAAGGCAAAAGTCCGATTTCTCCGGGAATTTTCTATCAATGCAGTTAATCAGCTGAGAGAACAACAATCGGATTTCTTTTTCGAACTAAGATCTGTACGGTACGAAATTGAAGATTTCGTAAAATACGACCGTACCAATAAAATCATTAGAGACGCTCTCAAGGGAGTCTTGAGCGTTTTGGATCTTCTTGACATGACCAGACTGTGTGTTTTTTGCCATAATCATACTCTTGTGGACTGGCTGTTCCTAGAAGATTCAAAAACAAACGCTTACAGTCCTCAGGAGGTATCTGAAGGAGTCTCCAAAGCAATTTTTGGTCTTATAGACATAATCGACCTGGAAGACAGTAGAGACAGAGAAGAATTCGCTGCTGCTTTGTCTGAAGTCTTGAACATTGACATTTCTGAAGTAGCTGAGTGGGACGACGAAATCGACCAACCATTAAGAACTGACCCCCATCCCGCTCTTAAAAGAGCAGAAAACCCGCTATTGGAACCCGTTGTTCCCATTCCACTTTACCCTGTCCGCACTCCTCATTCGTCGTCAGAGCAATCTGTGCCCGTTAAGAGAAATCGAACAGAGATGGAAAGAGAGTCTGTTTTGCTTGAAGAAACACATCCAATTTTAAAGCCACCTTCTGAGTCTGGTCCAGTTCCATCTCCTTTCAAGAGAAGAGCCCCAAACGTTTCTAAGTCTACTCAGACAGAAGAATCTAGTTTGGAGATCGTTGAAGCTAAAGATATTTCAGCCCAACCTGATAATACTTTCACTTCTACGTCAACCAGTACTAAAGCCCTTGCCAACTCTGGATTTACTCCAAACGAAGTTTCTTCACAATCACCTGAACGATATTCTGGTCATTCTTCTGACGTCTTCTTAACTCCAGACCAAGTTATTTCTCCTTCTCCAGTCAATGACTCCTCTATGGAATTGCAACATCAGTCTGTCAACACATCCAATGATTCATATAACATGACACTCCCAGGCTCCAGCCCAAATACCAGTTTAGATGTGGACTATCAGGCTGAAGTGCAAGATTCTTCTCCTTTGGGAAAACCTTTCTTCAGTTCTCCGACAAATAGTCTTGGGTCAGACAGTAGTGCTTCTACAGACAGTGAGCGGGTAGACCCTTCGTACAACCCTCGAAGATCCTACAAGAACTCTAAGGTATTGGAATCTGGTTTGCGTCACAACCCGATGAGAGCAGCAAGAACAAGAAGGAGATTTCCTTTTATGTAAGATAGTGACCCTAGCCTTAACAGTTGAGTTAGTTGTATATCATATAATCCAACTTGTACCCATTTCTCCCTCAAAATATCTGATTTTAGATCTGCAATTTACTATCTGTCGATAATTAAGACCTTTCGGGAGGTTTTCGGGAAGTGCATTCAATTGAGTATAACATAAATATGAAGTAATTGAAATAAGTCTACAATTTAGACTGTGGTTAATTTGGTGTTGTGGCTGGAAAACTCGTCAACGGGATGAAATCTCTTTTTTTTGAAGCAGGTTATTTGGTTTTTACTTTGTCATTTGATTTCTCTTCCTATTTTTTTTTCTCGTTTTCGCGTTTTCTCCAGTGTTCATTTTTTTTTTTTCTCATACATTCAATTGACTATAACATAAATATGAAATAATTCTAAGTAATTGAAGTAAGTCTACTAGTAGACTGTGCCTAATTTGGTGTTGTCACTGGAAAACTGATCTTAGTTTGGTGTTGTCACTGGAAATTTGATCGACTTGAGGTTGTAACTGGCGAACTGGTTAACAGGTTCGACCAAAAAATTACATGTATTCTCATATAGACTACAACTTAATTTTTTATTTTTCAAAATCGGGCAATCTGGCCGAGTGGTCTAAGGCGCCAGGTTCAGGTGACTGAATCAATATCCTGGTCTCTTCGGGGGCGAGAGTTCGAATCTCTCGGTTGTCATTTTTTTCGTCCTTGTTTTTCTCTCAATTCCGAGAGGAATCAAATATTATCAGTATTAGGAACTTACAGTAGTAGCACACTCCTTGGTGAGAGCTGATGTTGTTCAGAGAAAGAAGGAATAGTTGGTGACATTCCTGCCCAGCTGTGATAGATACTATTTACTAATCTAGGAGCAACGGAGAGGAGGGTAAATTCTGGTTCAGTCATTTATTGATGCGTATATGTATGTTAAATGAACATCATATGGCTTGACAGTTGATATCTGTTGAATGCTATCTCCGGAATAGATTACTAATATGAGATATATCATCATCCCGAAAGTGATGAACACAAGTATTGTCACTCTTACCATTCCTCTTAACAACTAGTGTGCTCCCTTCTCCAACAAATGTAAGTTTGTTCATTACCTAAAACACTGAAAATAATACTTGATGTCTGTTTCTCAATAATATCACATTAGCTTTATTAGGAAAACAATACGCTATTCGAACTAGTGTTCAAAAATTATTCTTGCCAAATTCATTACAGCGACATTGAAATAGTATGTGTGTGTGCTCATCCAAAGAAACTGAACTTTATTTTTGAAGCTTCAACATTAAACCTTGGCCAAAGTTTCATTACCATCAACACTTAATCGAAATGCTGGCTCGCACTCTCAGTAAACAAACGATTCGACATGCTTCGAACCTGTCGCTCGAGAATGCCGGACCGTTGATGAATGGCCTGGCTCGAGTCGTTCAGCCCGACAAGAAGGAAAAAGTATCCCCGATCCCTGTCAAGGGTTTGAAGCGGTTCTGGGAGGAGTTGGCAGTTAAGGAGTTGGATAACGGTGATCTAACTGTGACTCTGGGAGGAAAGTCTTTGCGAACTATGGGACAGCATGATCTGATCGTCCCCGGTACCAAAAAGCCTCTTGCGCATCTTTTGAAGCATGAATGGGCTGTGCTACCATCTCTCAAGTTCAAGAACCATTCTGTGCCCCTGACATCTCTTGTGTCTCGAGCTATCGATATTTCCAAGTCAGTGGAGGTTCGAAATGCCGCAGTCAAAGACATTATGCCTTACATCGACACTGATGCGATTTTGATCTTCGAGCCCTCCGATAGTTACCAGGGCCGACTACGAGCAGCTCAGGAGGCCGAGTTCCGGCCAGTTATCGCCGAGGCCGAAAAGTTCTGGAATATTCGACTGAACTCCATGGATTCTGACAACGGATTGCTTGGCAACAGACAAACCCCTGAAGACAAAGAAACTGTACGACAATGGGCTCTTTCTTTGAACCCTTGGCAACTCGCAGCATTAGAGCGAGCCACTCTTACCTCCAAATCTTTTATTTGTGCCACTTTCCTCATTACAGGAAAGCTCACCCCTGTCCAGGTGGCCGAACTGGTTGGTCTTGAAACCAAGTTCCAAACAGAACGGTGGGGAGAAGTCGAAGATACTCATGATGTCGATTTCTGTGATAT
Organism: Yarrowia phangngaensis; assembly: GCA_900519005.1. Classification (NCBI taxonomy): domain Eukaryota; kingdom Fungi; phylum Ascomycota; class Dipodascomycetes; order Dipodascales; genus Yarrowia; species Yarrowia phangngaensis. The sequence continues at coordinate 685,468 of ULGR01000006.1, forward strand.
CCGACGTCATCTGGCTTCTTGCTCCCTTCTGGTTAGCATGTAATGGGTGTGGATTAGGTTGTATATAGTAATGGACGGTGGTTATATCTGATGTTAAAATGTGATCAAGCTCTAGAGTTTGGAGGTTTCCCAAACAATTCAGAAGAGAATGTATTGAACTTGAAACAAAAAAGTGATTTCTGGCAGGATCGAACTGCCGACGTTCTGCGTGTTAAGCAGATGCCATAACCAACTAGACCAAGAAACCAGTTGACCGAAAAATGTGTTAAATTTATTTCAGCAGAAGAGAGTTTGGCATATCCCCTGCCCAAATCAAGAACCGTTAAAGTCAATTGAATGTATGGGAAACCCCCCTGAAATAACCCCCCTACACCCCCCTCCCCCCCAAAAAACCCGTCTAACTTATCGACTTACTATTATTTCATATTGATGGTGATATCAATTGAATGTATGAATATAGACTCGTTTTCCACAGGTGTGTGCTCATGAAGCCCCAAAAGGATAAGCTAAGGTTATGAGACATGTTTCCAAATGGATTCGGGAAAAAGAATCGATTTCTGAGTTTTCGGAATATGTCAATGCGACAAATGGAAAGATGAATAAATACAGACACAGTCCTTAGTATGAAATATCCTTGTAACTTTGTATGCTACATTTTTTTTTATTTGTTTAATAACTATTGTGGTTTTCTACAGATAACCGCATATTGGTCCGAAATATCTGATGTGGAAAGAAAAGGTAAAAGTCTTCTAATTAGAAAAGTGATTCTGTAGATATCCATAAATGAAAAGAAACATATAGAAGTCTAAATGACTGTGTCCCCTTCTTGCTAGTTTAGAAAGATATCAAAAATGGCGACAATTCCTAAGCTGCTCATTGCTTCTCTAGCAGAATTCCTCCACATAACCTTCTGCGGCGCGCTTGAAGCATCGGATATGTTAAGGTTCCATGTGCGGCTCAGATATTTGGTGCGGCTATGACTTCATAGTTCCGAGCTAACAGTGATAAAAGAAGCTTCACACAGACAATGGAAGAAATCCATATTTAATGATTGTCTCCCAAAAGTACGAATTCCTCCTCAAGGTTTTTATCGCCATTACAGCCTTATTATCCATCGTTTGGTGACCGTTTTTTCTTTGCATAATCAGATGAAACTTTATTCCAAATGAGCCGCACACAACAAGCCCCATCACGGAACACAATTAGTGTCGTTTCTGTGGTCTGCAAAAACTATATAAATGAGACACAATCTTCCTAAATGATCATCATTGCACTAGCAACTACAACACACAAACACAAGCCCAAACATAATCAATATGAAGGTCCTTCTTGTTCTCTACGATGCCGGTTCCCACGCCGTTGACGAACCCAAGCTTCTCGGATGCACCGAAAATGAGCTTGGAATCCGACCCTGGCTCGAGGCCCAGGGACACACTCTTGTTACTACCTCCTCCAAGGAGGGAGCTGACTCAGTCCTTGATAAAGAGATTGTTGATGCTGATATTGTCATCACCACTCCTTTCCATCCTGGATACATCAATGCCGAGCGAATTGCCAAGGCCAAGAACCTGAAGATCTGTATCACTGCTGGTGTTGGATCTGACCATGTTGATCTTGATGCTGCCAATGCTCGAAACATTGCTGTTGTCGAGGTCACTGGATCCAACGTCCAGTCTGTTGCTGAGCACGTTGTCATGACCATGCTTGTGCTCGTCCGAAACTTTGTCCCCGCCCACGAGCAGATCATCTCTGGCAACTGGGATGTTGCTGCCGTTGCCAAAGACTCTTACGACCTTGAGGGTAAGGTTATTGGTACCGTTGGAGGTGGCCGAATTGGTCAGCGAGTTCTCAAGCGAGTCAAGCCCTTCGACCCCAAGGAGCTTCTGTACTACGACTACCAGCCCATGCCTGCCGATGTCGAGCAAGAGATTGGCTGCCGACGAATTGAGTCTCTCGAGGAGATGCTCTCTCTTTGTGATGTAGTCACCATTAACTGTCCTCTCCATGCCACTACCAAGGGCCTGTTCAACAAGGAACTCATCTCCCACATGAAGGACGGTGCTTGGCTTGTCAACACCGCCCGAGGTGCCATTTGTGTCTCTGAGGACATTTCCGCTGCTCTTGCATCTGGCAAGCTCCGAGGTTACGGTGGTGACGTTTGGTTCCCTCAGCCTGCTCCCAAGGACCACCCCTGGAGATCTATGCGAAACAAGTACGGCGGTGGAAATGCTATGACCCCTCATATCTCCGGTACTTCCATTGATGCTCAGGCTCGATACGCTCAGGGTACCAAGAACATTCTTGAGGTCTTCTTCTCTGGCAAGCAGAACTACCGACCCCAGGACATCATCTGTATTAACGGCCACTACGGCACTAAGGCTTACGGCGATGACAAGGAGCACAAGGAGCACAAGGCCTAAACTATCTAGTTAAACTGATTATATTATTATTCAATGGTTTTGTAATAGCATAGGTAAAACCAACTGCTTTAAGAGTATATCGAAAATTAAAGCGAAATCTTGTCCAAGAATTGATGGGGTAATAATTTAAAATATATTTCTAATCTGATTTATTAAAAGTGTGGAAAGCAAACCAGTTGCTTTTATCATTAATATCACCATCACATAATCCGAAAGGTCTCAAACCTCAATATCAGCTACCCTCAATCATCTTCCGATCCAGACTCATTATCATAAGATGATAGGAACCGACTGGCAAGTTCTCCCTCCAAATCTTGCTCCTCATCATCAAAAATATGACCCTTGCCACCAATATATGTAAGCAGAACAGGCAGAAGAACCAGAGAGTGAGTAGTTGCAGAAATAACTAGTGCCAGCCATACTCGGAAATAATAGACTTCAAAAATCTTAGATCGTGTAAATGCCAGGACGAAAACTCCCAAAAATTTGGTCATGGCGATTCCTCCAAATACTGAACCCCCTACTCCCACCAAAGCCTCAAAAGTACGTGTGTTCTTAGTGGGAGAGATTCGAATATGCGAGGAGTTGGAAGACACTGTGGTATAGGCACGAGCAAGATGGACACAGAACTCAACACCTAGGCCCACACAGATGACAAGATTGACGAGCGACACAGCATTGAGATTGACATTCCAAATTGCCATGAAGCCGACAATGTTGATCAACATCAGTGTAACAGTCAACACAACAGTCAACGATGTCTTCAAAGATCCCATAACTACTGCCAGAAGGATCAGTACTGCTGCCAACACTCCTCCAATCAGACCAAACGCTTGCTTGATGATATACGAGTACTGGTCAAAGAAAATGTAGAAAGGAGAGTAGGCATAGACATATCCTTGCTGGACAGTTTCAGAAATATCCTTAGATATTCTTCTAGCATTGGAGAGGGCGTCGATAAAGTCAGACTGTGACCGGAGAGGAGTATGGAACGATCTGAAATGAGAAGTAGTGATGTCATTATTTTCCACAGAAATGGAATGCCCATATGGAGCTTTACCTCCCAAAGGACAAGGATCAGAAGGAGCTTTGATCCAAAAGTCAAAGTAGTGCATGAACTCAGGGCCTTGAGGAAGTCCAGACATTGAAATATTCCAAGCTGGGTCTCGATCTTTGAAACACACATTACAAGCCCTTGGAGAAGCTCGTGGAGGACAAGTTTCGTTCGGGTTTGACTTTTTGACTCTACAACATTCGTCAAGGTCAGGATTGAGCCATTTCAGGTAATCATCTATCCAAGATGATGCTGGTTCGCCAATGAAAGATAATTCCGGTCGCTTCCTTTCTTGCTCGATGATATTGACCAATGAAAAATCTTCACAAGTGGTAAAAGTTCCACACAAAGATTGCTGTCCTGATCGGCTAGTGACATTGAGTCCTGACACAACAAAATAGACAGGAGGACCAACATTCAGATAGTCGTAAATATCATCAAAGTATTCAACCAAATAGGAATCTGAAGGTACAGCAAGTCGTTGATCTAGACCAAGTTTCAACATGGGCCAAAGACTCAATGATAGAGCAGCCCATGTACCAAAGATAACAAGAACAGTCTTCTTTGTTCGCTTCTGAAGCAAGAAAGGAGCATAATATCTTCGAATCAATCTAGAAAAAAGGTTCTCTCTATGCTCCATAATGTTAAAGTCAAGGTCATAAGAGTCCACAATCTCCACACTTTTTCGCTGCTGATCAATGGCCATAACTGACACAAAAAGGGTCAACTGTAGTACAGCGTTAATGAACACTGCTCCTGCAGCGTAAATTGCAAAATTTCTGACAGCTGGCATTTTCACTGTGGCTGCCAAACCAAATGCTAATGTTTCAGTTACAGCAGAAATCACGATACTGGGACCTATTTTACCCACAGCCTTGGAAACACGAGTGTTGACACTCTCGTTAGGGAATGAAATAATAGCAGCATCCATTTCATGACACAAAAGGAAAATGTTGTCAACTCCAACTGCCAAAACAAGGAATGGAATGACTTCGGCAATAATTAATGTTGCTTTTATGCCGAGCGCCGCACAAACTCCAGCTGAGGCGGCCACAGAAAGAAGAACAATAATGATGCCACACAATCCGAGGCTGAATTTAGCTTTTCCTGTTCCCCCACCCAATGCCATAGAAGCGTATAAAAACATGACCAAATAAGAAATGATGATGATTTTAGCGTCTGTGTTTGTGCTTTTATTGAGCTCAGCGGTGAGGGAAGCCTCAGTTGAGAAAGATAATCGTAGTCCACGGTCTGTTGCCTCCTGCTGAATTTTCAACAAAAATTCGATAGCGACTTGTTCCCATTTTTCAGCGTCTTCCTCTTTGGGATCATCTTCAAGATATCCCTCTCCAACAAGGGTGATCACAAGCGCCTTTGCACCGAGAGGATCACGTGATGTCTCATTATATCCACCAAACAGCAAGTTCATATTCAGGGGTTGTCCAAATGGTGGCAGACATTGAACTGCTGAGGATGTGCAAGATTGTAAGTTTTGAGCCCAATCGGGGTTTTCAAGATTGATACCATATTGAGTGAAACTTTGGATCACACAATAATCATCGTTTGGTTTGAGACAAATGTCATCAAACGACACTCCATCAGCCTTCAAATTGATGAGTTGATCTTCCACTTTCTTCCACCATAATAAATTCTCCTGGTTCACCACTGACCCAGTTTCATTGACCAGGTATACTTGGGTGGTCCGGTAAAAGGGTCCAAAATTTTCATCAAAATGCTCCTTTTGCAAATATGTCGTTGAGTCGTCGGAAACCCACAACCTGACAGGGTTTTGCTCCACCTTGAAATTGGCTAGTCCTGCCGACATTAACAAAGATGCACAAACCGTCAATGCAATAACCAAGCTAGGGTATGAGGCACAAAAGAGAGCCATTCTAGACACCCAGTATTGAAGAAATTTGTTGATGGGATAGGTGGCGTATTTCTCAGAGGCATTTGGATTCTGGTATAACCGGGAGGTCATATAGTGATCACCAGTGAACAATGAATGACTCCTCACAAACCAGGAACCCAAAAGTGCGCCAATTAAAATAACTGAGTAAATAATGATGACCGCAAAACTCAGACATGGTAGGTAACCCACTCTGCATGACTTCTGATGGCTGAGAGATGGTAAGTCTGGGCAAGCACCTTCACAGTCGCTACAAGAGCACTTATACTCCCCCTTTGAGCAGTCTCTCAACACAGGTTTAACTGGTCTAATACCCTTTGGTGGGAGATCTCCCTTTTTTGCTGGCCAAGGAAAATCAATCTGAAAAGGAGATCCTCCAAGCATTGGTTTTTCATCACCCAGGAACTTGAGAAAGCTCTTATAGCCGTTTCTTCCTCCCCCAAGTAAATCCATGGCATACCCATTTGTGGCCGAAAACTTGATATCTTTACAAGAATCATAAAACCCTTGAGCCCATTCTTCATCCACAAAAAAACTCAACTGGGTGACAATATCACGACCATCTGTAGATTTGCCTGTTTTTGTGACGTTAACAAAGTCGCTCTGATCGGGCGAACACGTGAACTTACAGAAAAACTCGTAAAAATTGGCCTTGCAAGCTGGGCAGGACGAAATCAATCCATCTGCCTTCTTCAAAGAGCTTTTGAGGTTGTTTATTTGAGAAGAGTCGCAACATAACAGCTTTTCGTGACTCCACGAATCACCGCAAATCTCTCCCAATAGTTGTAGTTCTTCTTTTGATGGTTTGAATGGCCCTTTCTTGTCGTCAGTTGTAGGGCAGGGCAACTCGCTGCCGAAGAGTGACTTCTTACCGCAATTACCATAAATGCTGCATCCCGCAGAAGATACAGGTGTAGCAAAAAGTAGCACCGCCAAAAATAAAGAAAGTACAGCCGGTATTACGTTCTTCATGTGTTAGTGGAGGTTGCTAGCCTTATGCATGATTATGCAGAGTAACTATTGAGTCGCCTAAAGAATACAACCCTGACCCTAGAGTAAAAAATTCATACTAGTAAACTGGGCGAGCATCTTTATAGATATATAGTAATATGATAGTTTTGAGTCTTGAGTGGCAATTTTAATCATTGGTATACAACATGTATTGTAAAGGGTGTAATTAAGCAGTAGAGAACAACAACTTGAATTGTTGAACTAGCTGATACGATACTCCTGGAAAGAGTTTCCTTCCGGTTTCAGCAGACTGGAAATGATGAGGTTTGCGTATAGAAGTTCCATTATTTTTAGACGGAGGGAAATCAGATAATGTCAGTGAAGGTTTATAAATGTCACCGACTTGGTAGGCACCCTGTGATAGGGTGGTATGCATACACCATGCATGACTTGTCTCTAGTGACTCCACAACACAACAATGGTGAGTATGGAAACTGTTGCACCAATTGAGGTAAGCCCATCTAACATAGTCCGACGAACAATACGACGCCGCTCTTTCGCTTCTCCGTCGACTAGACCCCAAGAATGTCAGTGCCAATCTCACCTCGCTCTGTAAGATTGCACCAGAGTTGGCTGAAGATCTTCTTTCTTCAGTAGACCAGCCTCTAGGCGTCAAGGTGTGTAAAGCCACAAAGAAGGAGTACCTGACATGTGATTATAACCGTGATGAGGATTCATACCGATCCCCGTGGTCAGGAGAGTATGATCCCGCAACAGATGGACCTACTCCTTCTGCAGGACTTCGAAAACTTGAAATTTTGGCCAATGACTCTTTCGACATTTACAGAGACCTTTACTACGAGGGTGGAGTGTCTTCAGTGTATCTGTGGAACCAAGGAGACGCTGCAGATGACACAAACAACTTTGCAGGCGTTGTGCTGCTTAAAAAGACCAGCGCATCATCGTCCTGGGATTCCATCCACGTGTTTGAGACCGAGACTAGCCGTGGCACAGGTGTTTATCGTATCACATCCACTGTGATCCTTGACCTGGGTTGCAATTCGCCCAAACTGGGTCTCTCTGGTAACCTGACCCGTCAAACCGAGCGAGAAATGGCCGTTGACGAGCCTTCTCAGCATGTGGCAAACCTCGGAACTATCATTGAGGATGTTGAGTCAAAACTCCGAAACCAGCTTCAGGAGGTGTACTTTGGCAAGGCCAGAGATATTGTTGGCCAGGTGCGATCTCTTGGAGGCCTTGAGGACGTCAAGCAGAAGCAACGTCAGGAGGAGGTTATTCGAGGTCTTCAGTAGCTGAATACAACAAAGGGCAGCATATCTAGCATAGATACTTTGTAATGAATTGAATGATATTTCTGTACTACATGAGTCAAAGAGCTAAGTCTACATACTGTAATAATTAGTAATACAAAGTCTGTGCTAAAACAATGCAGGAACGGCTTGGCCATCTCCACGGGGATCACTACCAGCATGGTAAACACCTTGTTCGTCTCGTCGGATCACCTGGCCACGGCCGAACAAAGCCCAGGCCTCTTGTCCAGACACAACCTTGACAGTATGTCCAAGACTTCTCAGGGTCTCTACCACTTCAGTGTCAATTCCTTCTTCGATGTTCACAACAGTCTCATGCTTGCTGCAGGGGCCATGGGTGCCCTTTCCGAAATCTGTTCCTTCACCAGCAGAAAGGCAGAATCGAGGTGAATCGAGAGCCTGCTGGGGGTTCAGACCAAATGTTACCATGTTCAAAAGAACCTGGACGTGTCCTTGGGGCTGCATGAATCCTCCCATGACTCCATAACAAGCCCAGAGATCGTCTCCCTTGGTGACCATTGCTGGGATAATGGTGTGGTATGGTCGCTTGCCTCCAGCCAGACAGTTTCGGGTGCCCTTTGTGAGGTTAAAGTTGAGACCACGATTCTGGAGACAGAAACCAGCTCCACGAGGGACAGTAGCAGATCCAAACCCGTCAAAAATGGAAATAATGAAAGAACATGCGTTTCCCCATCGATCAGTAATGGCGAAATACACAGTATCCGACTTATGAATAGGATTCATCACATCATGATGGTAATTGGGGTGGATCTTATCCGTGTCGAATCTGTCAGCAAGCTCATCATACTTGGTATCTGACAGAAGCTCATCCAGAGAAATGTCATGGTGCTCAGGATCGGAAACATATTCATCAGCTTCACGGAAGGCGAATTTAAGGGCCTCAACAGCAACATGAAGATACTCTGCTGAGTTGAGTTTCAAACCCTCCAGAGAAATCTTACCCTTTCGGTCAAGAGCCTTAATTACTCCCACAGCAATGATGGCGACCAGCCCTGAACCATTGGGAGGCAATTCCCAGAGCTTAATATCATCCTTCACTGCAATCGCAATAGGTTCAACAAAGGTAGAAGTGTGGCTTTCAAGATCCTCACGAGTCATTAGAGATCCTCGTTTGTGCAAAATCTCAAGAATACTGTCAGCGACCCAGCCCTTGTAAAATCCATCTCTTCCCTTAGAGCTGATTTCTCGCAGAACTGCAGCTAGGCCAGGGTTCTTGTGGATCTCTCCTGCTCGAGGAGCTCGGTAGCCTGATGGAGCAGATTCGTCCTTCACCATGAGATCAGCTCCTGCAGATTCTGTCTTGAGAAGTTTCTGGCCATGTTCCTCCCACAACTGAGCCGATACTTCCGAAATCGGAACTCCCTTCTCGGCCATGTCCGCAACAGGGTCTAAAATCTCAGCCATAGTGAGTTTTCCATTACCCCATTTTTCATAAATATCACACCATCCAGCCACTGCTCCAGGAACTGTAATTGTGTGAGGAGAAGTGATTGGGATTCGGGGCCCCTCCACTCCATGCTCCCGAAGATACTCTACAGACAGTGCTTTTGGTGACCGACCAGATCCGTTGAGTCCATGCACTTCCTTTGTTTTGGCATCATAGAATAACGCAAACATGTCTCCGCCTACTCCAGTTTGGTGAGGTTCCAGTAAGTTAAGGGCCGCTGCCACAGCAATTCCAGCCATGGCGGCATTTCCTCCGTTTTCAAGTACCTTGGCACCAATAGCCGAAGCAATTGGTTGGGTGGATGCCACCATTCCATTGGCAGAATGGACCACAGATCGTCGAGAGAATCGTTGGGTCATAATTTGATAATTTGGATAATGTGGGGTAACAATCCCGAGGCATTATATATACTTGGCACCAGAGCCAAACCTTATTAAAGTTATGCGGGGTCCGACTTCATGATGTGGGCCAGTCAGTGACGTTAAACCTACGCCTTGAACTTATTCATCAGAATGCATTTAATCATTGCGCTTCTAATCATGAGTGTATTTTTTGTAGTAGAGTTCTTTAGAACCTTCATAACCTCCCCTTTGTTCTTTGTTCATTGTTTTCACCCGCAGATTTAATGTTCCCATAAATCCATAAATCAGGGCAAACAAACTGAAATGAACGTGTTAAGGATAACGCTTTCCGTTACTCGCTTGTGACTGACTTAGAGTTCTTTCTGATGTGAGTGACTAAGTCCGCCGTCATGTGGGGGGACATGTCATGCAGCTGAACTCACTACCCGAGTCATACCATCATTATACGCAAAACGACAAATCGACAGACCCATATTTCCAATGTAGTTCCTGAATCCATCTATTGGTCTATTGTATGCGGCTAATGATTTCTTATACATCGTGCTTCATTCCTACTGAGGATTAGGCGAAACTTTATCTCTACTTGACTAACCCGATGAGCCGAATATTTCAAGTCCGTAACAAACAGTGTAAAATCACCTAATTGTTAACCATTGATCTGTAGAGCATTTAGTTGATAAATTACCATTACTCAGACGATCATTTAGTTGATAAATAACCTTTACTCATTGTTTATAGTTTCTACCCAAACATTAACACAATGGATAATGTGATTGAGCTTCTACCTTGTAGAATGCAGCTATTTGCTTCTAATCTTCAATTGGCTGCTTAAAAGAATTAGTTCATGCATCAAGTAAAGCCAATACGTCTCTAGGTGCCAAGTCAGAACAAAAATAGGCGTGCTCAAAAAAGGAAGCGCCTAGACGCCGCTGACAACCGAGAGATTCGAACTCTCGCCTCCGAAGAGACCAGGATATTTGTTAAGAGGTTAGCCTTAACCTGGCGCCTTAGACCGCTCGGCCAGGTTGCCTATGGAGACTTTGAAAATGGTAGAACCTTTTTGTGGTAAGTAATGTATTTTTTGAAGAAAATTATTTCATATTTATGTTATAGTCAATTGAATGTATGAGAAACAAAAAAGAAAATGGGAATGTCTTCATTTTATGCGGTTGTTCATTGAATGCGTGAAAAATTTCTTGAACTCAATTAATCCAGGCTATTCCATAACGGGCATACATTTGTTCTATCGAATTCCATCAATATGGCATGCTTGTAATCCCTTCTTCTCCTTAATATCACAAAACCATTAACTCAACTATAAAAACAATGTGCACACTAAACTAACTTGACTTCTTACACAAACATCACCACAAACTTCCTGTGATACCCCAAGCGCATATTTCACCATGGGTGTAATAGGAACACTGTCGGTGACTGTGGATAAACTAGTATGAAAATTGGTTCAATCATTCCATGACCACATCTAACACAGGACGACCTCGTGATACCAGATGAGTTTACAGGGAGAATCCTCAACTCCACCCCACTATTCATCTCAGTGGGAGTCTCAAACAGTCTAACCTCGGTTGCTACAATGGGTCGCAAAGTACAATCAGACGGCTCAACTCTTCCCGGCATCAGATGGGGTGAAACGTTGGAGCTATCTGTGGAGCCACATACCTATCCGCTACGAAAAGTAACACTGTCTGTGTTTGCGAGGTTCGCTGGGTTTGACGAGAACTTCAACAAGAGCATTGGCCATTGCACACTTGGAGTGAATGAACTACAAATGCAGACACTCAAGACATTTTCTTCGTCACTGAAGAACTTGGGTGCCATTGTAGGCACTCTTCAGATCAGTGCCATGTTTGCGTTCACTGCTTATGGACACAAGTACTTGGCTGATCTTGAAGGTGACTCTAAAACATCTGTTTACAAACCATTTGCATCTATCAAGTCACTTTCAGGGGCGACATGTGATGACATACCCACCCTTCGAACTCTCAAATCCGCAGGCAGCGTGCGTTCTGAAAAGTCCTCGAAGGCTTCTGCTTCAAAACGAAAAAAACTAAAGGGGTTGTTATCTTTGTTCAAAACCAGAGAAAATGAGGACGTCGAGCCCATTATTCCCCCTGTTGTTCAAAAAGCTGAGAGAGCAGGTACTATTAGAGGAACTTTAGCAGGCAACAGTGGAACTGTGCGATCGTCTCGAACGAAACCTGCTTCAAAAACCATCAAAACCACTAAATCTAGAAAAAACCAGGAAAAGGTTCCTACCAACTTTAGAAATTTTTCGACTACTTCAAGCGTTTACCAACAGCAACCTTCCCCCTTGTTCTCTCCATATACCCAAAAGGCTCTTTCTGCTGCCAGAGATACCCAGGCTGCACTCAAAGACCGAACTGCAAGTAGAAGCGATCCAATCAATCCCAAAACTGCTGACACAGATTACTCTGCTGAAGTTGAGTCATTGTCTCAACAAGAAACCGAAAGTCGACAGAACGTGATGTCCCCGCAGCTGGGCTCACAGGTAATCTCTCCTTACAGCTCGCGTCTTGTCTCTAGCACCAACAGCTATGCTGATGGTGTTCAACCGTTGAAGGTTAGAAAAAGCCGTGGAGGTGGCAGTACTGCAGGAACATCAGTTTTTAATGGAGGCGGTCCAGCACCTTCTGGACGAGGAGTCCCCACATCTCCTCAGAGTGTGCACTCCCACAACCCTCATTACATGGCCTCAATGTACCAACAATCGCAGTTTGCTCACTGGCCCCAAGCTCGATATGCTCGAAATGAATGGCAGGACGATGAAAACCAGCAGGGTATAATGTGCAAGTTCTGTGGGCAATTCAATCACTTCTAATTCTCAATAGCTAAATAATTCCTTCCATACTCATTTCCAAAAGACCCTTATTGCCTTTACCAAATGTAACCTTAACCTTAACCTTATGCGGATACCTGATTTGGACATCTGTAAACGTTGACTAGTGGCTGATATATTCAACCTGACATGCTCATCAAAGAATCTTTCCACGACGTCGTTACATCATACGGTACTACTCTCCGTCTGTTTGTGTACACTCCCTCCATCCCTGGTTACCCCAATGCCAAGTTCCCGGGTGTGCTGGTGTACTCTGAGATTTATCAAGTAACAGGACCAGTGGCTCGAGTTGCTAAGCAAATTGCTGGTCGAGGATACATTGTGGTGGCTCCTTCTATTTACCACAACTTTGTGGGCCCTGAGCCCTTAGAATATGATGGCCCTGGAACCGATGCAGGCAACAAGTACAAGATCGAGAAACCTTTGGAGTCATATGATGAAGACAACAAGTTGGCGATTGATTATCTTGTATCTCTTGACAATTGTACAGGTCGAATTGGAGCTACTGGAATGTGTTTGGGTGGACATCTGGCCTTTAGAGCAGCGTTGGACCAGCGAGTAACTTCAGTGTTCACATTCTTTGCCACTGACATTCACTGCCATTCTTTGGGTCTTGGAAAGAATGACGACTCTCTCAAGCGAAGCAATGAATTTAACAAAAATGCCGAGTTCACCCTTGTTTTTGGAACTAAAGACCCCCATGTTCCACCTGAGGGCCGAGATCTCATCCGAAAGACCCTTAGAGACAACAATGTGTACTTTTCATTCTTGGAAGTCGCTGGAGCACAGCATGCTTTCATTCGAGATGAGTCCTCCAAGGGACGATATGATCCTTCCGTCACAGGTCTCTGCATGGAGATGCTGTATGACCAGTTCTACAGAAACTTGGTTGTTGACCTAGGTGATCGAGGCGAAGAAGAAAAGGTGGAGAATGTATGCTAATGATGAGTTTGAAATAGCTGAGAGAAATTTACGATAACATATTTGATGATGGAGTTCTAGTAATTATGTTTTTTCCTTTATCATACAGGTTCTTTCCCTTTGTCGGTATGATAAAAAGATCCCCCATCGTAGACTGAGGTTATCTCTACCGTAGGACTAGGCTCCTTCTTCTTAATCTGGTCCAAGTCACCGTAGGTGATCTCTGCGGGAAGACAAGTGCCAGGAAGTGGCCCATCATCCACAGGCTGAGGATGGACCACTTCATGTTTAACCACCATACCAGGGTAGCCCTTCTTGGGCCAATCAGGAATGTAAAACCGAAGGTCTACTCGAAAGACCAGATAAAAAACGTTAACAATGATTTCAAATACTCCAAACCCAACATAAAACCAAGTCTGGGAATAGATTGGTTTGGGGCTTTCTTCATATCGGTCTCCGATCATCATGGTTGCGCATCTCATAGCAGCTGTTGTGGTTAACAGTAAAGTTGTAAATGCTACCAAGATAGCGGAGGCTCGAAGGTCTCTACCATGAACTGTTCGTGCTGCGAGTTTTCCGCTTTCTAGCTTCTGTGTAGGGTCAGACTTGTATTGCAGAGCCTGGGAAAACTTAGGAGGAAAGTAGAACATGCCATAGGACTCAATATTGGATGCTCTAAGTCTCAACCGACAATCGTGATGTAAAGGAATTAACCCTCTTGGAATCACAAAAGCTGCTATTATAATGACCAATGCTCCTGCTGAAAATAGTACCACTAGAATACTGGCGGCTTGCATACCAGAGGTGGCTTGTCTCCAGTGAGTATAATCTAGAAACTGCGTAAAGATGACTACTTGAGTCACAATAGCAACAAGAAGTACACCGCAGAACCCCAGATATATCATCACCATCATGAGCCCAAACCAACTAGCATCACCAGTTTCTGGGTGACGGAAAGTAAAGATTCGGTGGGCAAATAGAAAGTTTGTGAAGTTGATGGTAACAATAGAAAGAATGATGAACACAGTGGATGCGATTCCCATTTGAATATTCAACACATCCATAGCCCAACCTAATCGGAGTCCATAACCCAAGCAATTGAACAGACACTGCCCGGCGAGGCCAAAGTTGAGGTAAAAGAAATGTCGTCGTGCGACTCCTCGGAAGAAAACGTACATGTATGCCAGCGCCAAAATTGCATTGGCCACAATGAAGAAAATACAAGGAGTAATGTCCACTTTTGGGTTGGGAAACGACCCAAAAATGTTATATTGAGTGGTCATGACTTTTTCAACCACAAACTGAGGAATGATTTCTCCAACTTGAGATTTGGCCATTTTGACCACCTCGGTTACACCCGTGCCTGTTTTGGCAGATCGAGGGATAGGAAAGATGGTAAGGAGAATATCAGAATACTCAAGGGGACGAGATTCCTTAGGTGAAAGAATTTCGACAATTCTTGGTCCATAAGATGAGTTCAGCACTGAAGCCATTAAATCGGTGGGTACAAGTCTGGCCAGTCCAGCCATGTTTCCGTTTCCGGAGAAAAAGTCAGGAACTATTGCAAGAAACCGTTGGATAGGTGAGGGTTCTGACATGTTTGAATGATTGAATGCTGCTTGAGACTTTTCCTAGGATTGCAACTGCTCCATTTATAATTAACCATGTCGCATAAACAAAATGGTGCACCTGCCAATTACTGACCAATTCTTGTAATTTCCTTTTACAGATGACTATGGACACATTACTCAACAATGCCACCCATAATGAAAGTAATAACACCATTTACACATTAAGAGCTGTCTACTATCTTGGAATTTCGGCGTATGCCCTTGGTTCAATTACGGAGACCTCAATGCCAACGTTGTATGAAACCCGAACATGATTCGCCAAAAAGACGCACTTGGAATATGATCATTGTGACATCAATGAAACTTGCACGGCACATGAACTGAGGTGTAGTAATTTCCATAATCCAAGACAGCTCAACGTCATGGATCCAAAATCTTAAACCACGTTAGCACTCACATATTTGTAAGTTCCACTGACGAGAATTGATAAATGTGACTTGTCAATAATACAACTTAGTACTACGCTTGTGACCGCAAACTCCTTTGTGTTACAGTCCTTAAACCCAGCTCATACTTCCAATTTTCTTATTGGAGTAACAATGTTCTCCAAACTTAACTAATTACTTGACTGCCTCAAACTTACTTCAGTTATTTGTGAAAATGAGTAACAGTAGAATCCCTTCTTGTATTGCAAAAAGAATAAAACTGAAAATTCCAAAGTAATGACATATGGTTTGTTTCTTATTTCTAATGGTCATATAAAATGTTCACTTGAACCTCTTTCAATCAGGACGCATCACCCATAATGTAGTCCCCATAACACAGGCATTAACTATGGATGTAGGTGTATTGACTATGAAATTAATAATGTACGTTGCAAGTGTGAAAGAATTTCATTTTATGTGGAAGGATTGTTATCTCTTGTGTTCATGTTCGAATTGAAATCCCTTAGCACTCTTCACACAAAGTCATGTGATCACTTACGGGCTTTCCACTTCTCCTTCCCCATATTTCATATCGAACTTTATTAAAGTATCAATAACCTTAACCTAAATCGCCGAACTCCATAAGCTTTGTTTCAGCGAGACCGGAGTTTCACCGAGGGATAAAATTTGGTCACGTGAGCAGCCGAAAGCCGAGGTCAAAAAACGACAATCACTACAAACAAGTCTAAACTGTCTATAACCGTGAACTTTGAAGTATAGGAGAGCTGAGCTATGGAATTGAAGTTCCGCAGTTAATGCTATGGCAGCGATTACCAGTCGATATAAGTTCCTGTTACCTGATTGGAAAGTCAAAAACCTCCTCAACTATGAAACATCATAATAATAAGAGATGATTTGGCTGGGATTTGGTCAGGTGACATCATTATCCTTGAATTTATCGAATGCGTATGCTTGGACAAGATAATAGTTTCACAGTGGCTGAAAAAAAGAAACAAGTTATCCCCACTGAATTAAGGTTAAGTTATAGTCACGTGCCGCCCATCAGTTTTCAAATTTGGTAATAGTTGCCGGGACCGAGTTTTAACCGGTTGCCTTAGAACGTAACGATTTCATTTTTTAGAAAACGTCGAGGAAACCCCCTTTCGGAACAAGGGGTATAATAAACAGATTATTGATCATATCCCTTATGTGTTTCTCTCCATTCTCTCTCCCCGAAAAACACCCGCAAACTTTATTTGTTGCAGCATAAACTTGTGTCAGCACTCCACATTTCATCCCATCCACACCCCACAATGTCCAACAAACTGCGTATTTTTGTGCCTGTCAAGCGAGTGATTGATTTCGCAGTGAAGCCTCGTGTTAACAAGGCTGGTACCGGCGTCGAGACCACCGGTGTCAAGTTCTCCATCAACCCCTTCTGTGACATTGCCGTCGAGGAGGCACTTCTCATCAAGGAAGGCAATGAGGGTCTTGTGGAGAACATCCACGTTGCCTCCGTCGGTCCTTCCAAGGCCCAGGATATTCTGCGACAGGCTCTTGCCAAGGGTGCTGACGACTCCACTCTGGTTGAGCTTGGCCCCAAGGATGCTGATCTTGAGCCTCTCGGTGTTGCCAAGATCCTCAAGAAGCTGATTGAGGAGCAGAAGAGCAACCTCGTCGTTCTGGGCAAGCAGGCCATTGATGGCGACAACGGCCAGACTGGTCAGATTCTCGCTGGTCTTCTCAAGTGGCCCCAGGCTACTCAGGCCTCCAAGGTGTCCATCAATGGTGACAAGGTGGAGGTTACTCGAGAGGTTGACGGTGGTATTGAGACCGTTGCTGCCAAGCTTCCCATGATCATCACCACTGATCTGCGACTTAACGAGCCCCGATACGTCACCCTTCCTAACATCATGAAGGCCAAGAAGAAGCCTCTCAAGGTGGTCAAGATCAAGGAGTTTGAGGGTGTTGCTAACAGACTCGATATTCTCAAGGTCGCTGAGCCCGCCAAGCGACAGGCTGGTGTCAAGGTCGAGAACGTTGACGAGCTCGTTGCTAAGCTCAAGGCCACTGGCTCTCTGTAAATTTTCGTAACGAATGTATGATTGATGATTCAAGGAGATTTGCTACTCCATCTTTACAAATTCTAACGCCATTATCTATGGATGACATTCTCATTTAAGGATGCGTTTTTCTGCACATAGACTTTCTGTACCAGCCGTTCAATGAACAACTTAGTTGGTCAATTACCCTGCTTCAAGCAGGCACACTATAACCATTGAGAAATAGTTGAGTTTGAGATCACGTGAATGCACCCAATCGATTCAACATCACACAAACAAGTAAACCAAGAGTATTTTTTTTTTTTCATTAAAATTACAGAAAGAGATTTTTGAGAAATTCCTAGAAGTACTAAACAAAGCATTATAGCTACGCTTGTTACTGCTGCTTGGTTTTTATGCACCATCCAACACGTGCAAACTCTAATCATAGAGGCTTCTAACCATTAGCGATAACCTCTTCCCCTCAGTCACCAGTCATCAGCATGTCCGACAACGACTCCCTTGTGGTTTCAAATGATCCTAAGCATCCCGCTAACCTCATTGTAGAGCTGTGTAAGCTTTTCTATGACAACAACTGGGTGACTGGTACTGGAGGAGGAATCTCGATTCGAGAGGGAGATACTGTGTGGCTGGCTCCATCTGGTGTGCAGAAAGAGCGAATGGAGCCCACTGATATGTTTGTGATGAATCTTAAGACAAAGGAATACATTCGACGGTCTCCAACCTTCAAGCCCTCTGCTTGCACTCCTTTGTTCCTGTCAGCATACACTCTTCGAGATGCTGGAGCTTGTATCCATACCCATTCTCAAGCTGCCGTCATGTGCACTTTGTTGTATGACAAGGTGTTCAAGATCAGTAACATTGAGCAGATCAAAGCGATCCCCCAGGTGGTGAAGGACGGTTACTTGTCGTTTTTCGACACCCTGGAAATCCCTATCATTGAAAACACTGCTCATGAGGAAGATCTGACTGATACTTTGCAGGCTGCTATCAAGGAGTACCCTTCTTGTACTGCTGTGTTGGTCCGACGTCATGGTATTTATGTCTGGGGCGAAACTGTTTGGAAAGCTAAGGTGTACAATGAGGCCATTGATTATTTGCTTGAGTTGGCTGTCAAGATGATCCAGATGGGACTTGATCCTGAAGGAGGAATTGGTAGTGAGAAACAGGGCAAGTTTTTCCGAGGCATCCAGCAGTAGAAATTAAAGAGTCTTACAACCGAGTTTAATAGATAATATGCTAACAGTGCTTCTTTAGTTTGACACAGTATAATCATATCTAGGCTTCTCCATTTTCTGAGGCATCTACATCCTTCCCCTTGGTTTTTTGGTTGTCTGTGAAGTGTTTTGGCTCATCTGATATCTTATTGGGTTACGCGGAAAGGATTCATACTAGTGACGTGACAGCTTCTTGTTACGATCAAGTATAGATAATGCTTGTTACCTATTTTCAAGTACTATGCAATAACTATTCCAGACTTTGAAGGCAATACTTACTCACTTTGTAACTCTTGAAGAACACTATTAAATGAGCAAAATCAATGACAGTTCTTCTTGTAATGTAAACTTTTTAGGCATTGAGCAACTCCAATTGACGATATGTTGTGATGCCAAATTGAGGTAGATAATGGAAGCTTTACTTGTTAGTATCCGCAATGTTGACCATGATAGATTCTACTTTTCAATTATAAGTACTCATGTGACAAATTGGCATAAAGGAATTACTACAATGGGTATTTTGGACTTGATTCACTATTTATAGTTGGACAAGAGATATTATGCCATCCTATAGCTTTGCCTCAAATAAGAAGCCCATGACAAGACTGTCTCAATTGTAATACGAGGAAGCTAAAGGATATGACACAACCTGAACTTCATAGTCCAACGTTTTTCTTTTTCAGATACAACATAAAGCCGCTGAAATTTTATAAAATATTGAGAGAGAAATTAAGAGGTCATTCTTAGCCTGAATTATTGACTATGTTGAAAAATATCTTCAGGGTCATCTCCTTCTCCCCATCTCCATATTGAGTTCCTGATTCATAGAGTTTCCCATTTTTGATCTAAATACTTTATCTTCTTTGTTCTATTCTTTTGTTTCCGTTTTTAATCGTATCAGCTCTCTTTCAGATTATGCTTTTTGTACTGTATTACTGTACCTTTTCGGGTTTGGTTTAAAGTTGCGTTATCGTGCCAAGGTTTGCTAATCTTACAAAAGCTTAAACTTTAATTAAGCAATAGTTTGTTCTAGCTTATGTGATTGAAAACAAATGCAACTTTGAGATTCTTAATATCTGTTGTAATTGGTTTCGGAACACGCCAGTCCAGGAAACCCTGTTATTGGATGATTTCTAAGAAAAGCTGAAATTATTACGTCCGTTCCGATTACACTAGTCGAAGTATTGATATTAGATGCAAAGGACACTTTGGTCTATTCGGTTTGTGTGATTGATCAAGGAGAAAATATACTATTGGGTTCAATTTTGTTTATCCCGTAATCTGCTAAGGAAGTTAACTCAACAGTTAACTCAACAGGTATGTCCTTCAATACCATACCGAAATAATAATATGTCACTGGGTGTATGATATGTCCTACTTGCTCGGTTTAGACTTAGAGAACTCAATAAGCATAGCTGAAATATGTAAGGAGGATTTCTGTATTATATTATCCGGAGCCTCTTAATTTAAATACTTACTGTTGAGTAAAATGTTTGACAGCATGGGCGATGTGATCCTCAGCGAAAGTAGAGATAAAGTAGTAAGAGTGGTCATAACCTTCTTGTAATCTCAGATCAACTTTACCCTCGTAGGCAGATCCTTTACTAGACTCCACCAGATTCTCAGGTAAAAGCTGCCCTTGGGTGTAAAAGTTATCACCAGTACCACAATCAATCAAAATAGAAGGAGTAGGGCCGTTGTACTTCTTAATGAGCTCGGAGGCATCATAGTCAGCCCATTCACACTTTTCGTTCAGATAGCCAGTGAAGGCTTTGTTTCCCCAAGGGCAGTTACTGGGGTTTGAAATTGGTGCAAACGCGCTGACAGATTTGTACTTTCCGGGGTTCTTGAGGAAGATGGTGAGAGCTCCATGACCACCCATTGAGTGTCCTGTGATAGCAACATTATCTTTGTCGAATTGGGGGAACTGCTGCCACAGTAGTTGTGGAAGTTCTTCAGTAATGTAGTCGTACATGTTGTATTTTCCCTTGAATGGCTCTTTTGTGGCATTGAGATAGAATCCTGCGCCAGTTCCAAAGTCCCACGAGTCATCCTCCCCTTCAATGTTGTGCCCCCGAGGAGAGGTATCTGGATAAACGATAGCTACTCCATTTTTGGCAGCAAATGGATGTAGGAATCCCTTCTCCGCACAATTGTTGCCAGTGCAAGTCAATCCGGACAAGTAGACCAAAACAGGGATTTTTCCGGTGGTTCCTGGTGGGACAAATACGTTGAGTTCCATGGTACATTGATTCACCTTGGACTCATGGCTCAATTTGAGGAGTTCTCCTCCAAAAGTCTTGATCGTGGCGTTTGTGTTCATGGTGGATAACGGAGAGAGTGAGTGGGGGGTGCATGCTTTATATATGTCTGAGAACTTTAACTCTGGAGACGAAGACAATGCAAATAGAGAAAGAAGCACTTCTGGAATAACTCTTAAAATTCATTGCTCTTAATGTTTCGGTGGAGATCATTTTCATATTAAACATATCAAGTCCTTTGTCCGACGCTTCATCATTGTACTAGGTTTTCGCCAATTCACCTATTGTGGCCTGACTGGTATCAATCACACTACAACTTATTGGTATAAGATCGGGTTGTTTGATTCATGCGACTTCGTAAGATACCAATTTCCTTGCTTGTACTATAAGTTCTCAGTAGTAGACGTCGTATTCGACTCAGAAATCCCATTTATCTGCTTGACCTGAATTAGTCTAGTGGCCAGGTAAGCAAGTGGATTATTAGTCCATCTCGCATCTTGCTTTATCTCACCCATAATTATTTGATTTGACAATAAAAATCAATCTAAGAGCTGCAATATTCGATAATGCTTCTGCTCCAGTTTTTCATGATAAAGTTAATTAAGCCCATTGACATTTAGATGATGCATGGTTAAAGTTTCATTACAAGATTTCACTCTGTAACTGAACTGCCATGACACAAGTAAAAGCGACTTACATTGCCCC
Organism: Yarrowia phangngaensis; assembly: GCA_900519005.1. NCBI lineage: Eukaryota > Fungi > Ascomycota > Dipodascomycetes > Dipodascales > Yarrowia > Yarrowia phangngaensis. Next base: position 707,004 of record ULGR01000006.1, read on the forward strand.
AGAGCATGAGACAATGGTTCTAGAACCTTCCCAGGCCACTGAAGTGGACCCAGCCACAGACAGAGACGCACCGACGGAACCAAGCGATTCGGCCTTGGGTAATATTCGACGAGACGTGATTCGATTGCAAGCCGTCATTAACAAGTTTCTGACTGCTAGAATGCAGAATGACGCGCAAGATGAGAAATTCGAGTCGCGACTATTGGATGGAGATGACGAGGTTGACAGTGACACCGAGTGACCTTGTTAGTACATTGGTGATTGATTATGCAAGCTTGATAGATGTTGGAGGGATACGAAGATGCTACTCAACTACCGATACTGGTGGCTTTTGATAAGTCAGTGGTTCATTACATGTGAAACCTTTCAAAAGGATAACGGTGACACAGAGCTAAACACAATAACTTCATTGGGGATCATTACTTGAGTGCATTATGACTTGCACTATCTCCTCCTAGGTCGAAATATAATAATCAACAAGAAGCCCTTATTTGTTCATTCTTGTCTATTTCTGGTTGTATCTCTTTGTGTACATGAGCTATTAGATATTCTTCTCTTCTACGACCAAAACACCACCTTTAAGTACATGAAGAGTGGTATTGTTAGGGTCAAAGCACTAAGAATAATTCGATTTTTGAGAGCAGTCATTTCCATCTTAGCCCAGTTTCGAGCAATGTCAGTGCTGACAGTTATTCCATTTGTCTCGCCATCCACATACGACCCAAACCGATTGTGACAATAGACGATCTTAGTTTTGTGAGGAACAGGTGGGCAGCTTGCCATATATGCGTCCAGAGATAAGGCGAAGGGGAGGTTTGAGAGCCCATCATGCTCAAATGTTTCGGGGTCCAGCTTTTGATCCATGGTAACGTAAAAGTTGAGCCACAAAAATGTGGGCAGTCTTAAAATAAACTGAACCTACTTAAGGTATGGAAAACTTAGGATTTCTTGAAAATGGACTTTTTGTGACTTTCGCTTTCGGTGGTATTATGTATGGCCTTGTTGTTTTTATCTATTGGATGTTCATCTGGGGCTACATCACACAAATTCACAAACAGCACATCTTCTTTTCCATAAGGTAGAAGTAATCATATAGTAGATGGTTCATAGGAGGATAAGGCAATTATACACAGAGAATAGAAGTACCTATGGTTATGTTGAGAATCTGAAAAATGTAATATTTAGTTCATAAGGGGCATACACCACCTGGAGGTGTGAATCTGAAGTCTTTCAAGGAAAGGAGACATGGTCAGAGTTAAAAAAAACAATACCTGTTCATCTAATAAATATTTACAATCTATGACGCTATTTAACTATATAGGACTATTGGGAATTTCTTTCAACAGACTATCACAGATTATACGGATGGTGACTAATCAAACTCTGCAGTCTAACCGACACTACAAGGCAAGGGCTGTCGATGATCACAAAAGGCGTCCCAATTCGAAAAAATTTGGCACAATTGCTACCCCTTTTATGACTTTCGAGATAACAATGTATTCTTGCAGCAGCTCAGTTTGGGCAACTCCTCTTGAGCACATGACTTCAGCAGAGTCTATGGCTTGGCTTCTCTTTGATACAAGAAAAATCAGATACAGAAAAAATAGATCTCCTAATATGATTTGGATCCCAAATAAACAATCATCCAATTTCATAGAAAGTAAAAAGTAATTTTACACCCGGGGTGGGACTCGAACCCACAATCTTTGGATTAGAAGTCCAACGCGTTAACCATTGCGCTACTCGGGCTGGTTTTTGCTGAAATCCATTCTTTCTAGTATTTCATAAAAACATATTCATTACCAGTTTTCCAGTGACAACACCAAATTAGGCACAGTCTACTAGTAGACTTACTTCAATTACTTAGAATTATTTCATATTTATGTTATAGTCAATTGAATGTATGAGAAAAAAAAAAAATTTCATATTTATGTTATAGTCAATTGAATGTATGAGAAAAAAAAAAAAATCCGACTTCACAACACCAAATTAGACACAGTGTACTAGTAGACGTACTATAATTACTTAGAATCATTTCATATTTATGTTATAGTCAATTGAATGTATGAGAAAATAATTCAATTTTAAGACCAGTTTTCCAATGACACACCAAGAATTACTTTATATATATGTTATAGTCAATTGAATAAACGAGGGAAAACCCCTGCAACTGCTTCCGAAAACATGAATACAAACTGTTGGCCAGTTTTCTAGTTATACCCAAGCAAGCACGGTCTAATTTTTCAACTTATTCAAGTCAGTCACAGGAAGTGTACTTTAAGAGAGAATAGAACCCCCTAGTAAGAAAAAGTTCAGTTTTTGAGAGGTCTGATTATTGTGGATAACTTAGTTGTTTCTTGGTTTTTCTTTCTTTTTGCCTGGACTAAACTGCCCAACATTCGTCACCTGAAAGCCATGTGAACTTTTTCTGGAACTGTATTTTCTGCATCGACAGGTACATCGATTTGGTAATAAATCTAATACTTTTCTTTTAGCATGAGAACACAAATGTTGATTCAACTATAGAATACTACTTCCAGTTGGGCTGGCCCCACTTGGGCTCCCAAGCCCACCACCAGGGTTGAGCTTCAGCAGCAGGAGCAGGGGCAGGCATAGCATCTCGCTTCCAGTTGGGCTGACCCCACTTGGGCTCCCAAGCCCACCACCAGGGTTGAGCTTCAGCATCAGGAGCAGGAGCAGGCATGGCGTCCCGCTTCCAGTTGGGTTGACCCCACTTGGGCTCCCAAGCCCACCACCAGGGTTGAGCTTCAGGATTGGCGGATCGTTTCACATTGGGTTCACCAACGGCTCCTTCGGGCTCATCATTTCGAATGAAACCCTGGTCAAGTGCCTCCTGGAAAGTCAAAGAAGCAATGTCTGTCTTTCCAGTGTCGTTGTCCATGAAAAGGACAAGAATTCCATCATCAGTGGCGTGCAGATCACCAACAAAAGCATTCTCAGGGAGAGTGTTGACAACGGCAGCGTGGTCTTCACCAGGACCAGCAGGTGCAGCTGCAACCAGGCAGGCGACTGAGGCAATAGCAAGAGCAGAAAACTTCATGGCGTTATAGCAGTGTTAGAAGGCGTAAAAGTGGTAGTAGATGTTGTGGTTGTGATAAAACCAGATTGATAGAGATATAAAGAGTGGGACATTGGTATTTATACCTGGATATCCATCGACACACCTTACTTTTACAAGGCTGGAGTGGCGGAAGGATTCCGAATCGGGAAATTTTCGATTCTCGTCCTTTAATTGATTTTTCGGTTAATTAAGGGGTATCCCAATCATTCTTCAAATAGTATCTCAAAGTTGGTCTCCTCTCAGTGTTCGATGGTATCCAAATCGGGAAATATTGATATCAGGTTGTGATTTAACTGTGGATTGACCATACATGATAATCCATACGACATTAACAGCACTAACACTAGAAACGACTTCGTATTTGTTCTTGAGATGAAGGGAAGTTGCTTTTGTGTTGCTTCGGGTGAGATGGGTACCTGAGATTACACAAATGTGTGTATTCTCCAAAAATCACAAAAAAGATACTCATTTATGGTTAAGCTTTAGAGTCTGCTATTTAGGTTTGAGTACAGAATAAAGGATTAAAGTTTGGAGAAATGACTATGGTACATGTGGACTACAGGCAAACTTCCGATCTGTCAATTCTACTTTCTTAGATAAGGATTATTGGATATCCATTTTTGGTTTTGGACTTGTAGATTTAATAGTAAATGCATTCATATTCCTCCTGGAAGTGAGTTTTGTATTTGTTCGTTGTGCTGACCATGTGGCTGTGTGGATCTAGCAAAACAAAAATGCTCAGTAAAATCATCATATCAATATTTACGAAATCATGAGACATCATCATCATTATTATAAATAGTTAGTTGTGCTAGTATACAAGGTCACGCAAATTCAAAAGACGGGAAACAAAGAGGTCCATCTACGGGACTGAGACTCAGCTCCTGGAACTTTACAGCGCTTTCATGATAGTAGAGCCCACTGATTTTCCCTTCTACCTGGTTGAAACAGATATAGTAAAACCCTGCATAACTGACATGGATGGGCTGCTCTTCCGGCACCAGAAAACACTCCTTCCACCTCATGTAGATGTGGTCCTGCTTATCATAGTCCATATGCACATAGTCGGGATCCATGGCTTGTTTTTGAATGTGTCTCCAAGGAGGGAATCTTCCCCAGTGAGTGAGGTCGGTTTTTTCCTTGGCTCCCCATGCTGGACGCCGAGTATAAAAGGAGTATTTGGGACCGATGATTTCGCCCTCAAAGTAGGTAGTCAAGTCTGTTTCGTTGCGCTCTAGACCCTGAATACGGAAATACCCGCATAAAAAATAGTTGGCCATGTCCACATACTTGATTTCCACATGAACGGCATGCTTCTGGGTGTTACTGACTTGGGTGCCAACGAACTGTGATCCTGGCCGCAAGTATGACGAGATCACCGTGGGGATGACTCTATCTTTAAAAAACGTCGAGTGGTTGTTGCTGTCAAACGACGAATACTCCTCAGTTGGGCATTCGTCTTCCTCTGTACTGTTTGTGGAGTCTGATGAATGTGTTCTAACCACTTGTTTTTCTGCCTTGGGAGTAGGGCAGCTTACCCAGTCTTTTTTGTAATTTGAGGGCATCGCAGCGTTAGTGTAGGCAACAGTCAACCTGGAGCTAGCTCTGGAGAGAGTTGCGTTGAGTTGAGTGGGTAGCCACATGCAAAATGCAAAGTCACCGATAAAGTTTGGTTTTTTAGAGTTTGGTCTTGTGAGCACAAAAAAAACTACCACAATAGCATTGTAGGTGCAAATACAAGAGTTGAGAGAATGATTTCATGTTTCACTATTCAAGAATACGACAATAACCAAAATTTTGCTATCAAAAAATAGACTTTTCATAATATCTTAAGGTTTGTGTCACGTGGACTTAATGTTGCCCATACTGTCCTAATTGTTTTCAACTGAATTTCAAAGGCAATAAATATATTTTATGCCTTTCTATAGCCATTTTCATATTTAGTTTTGTTTAGTTCTATTACGCCTTTGGTTCTCTGTACTTTCCAGTATCGATAGGATGCTTTGTTCAAAGTCAATCTTATATCTGGAGCTTGTTGTAACTTTTATTCAAAACCAGTAATATAATGAACATTGTGTTACCCTGGTTAGATGGTCTTTCAAATTCATAAAGTTCTAGTTTATAAAACAATGTCATTTTGGCGGTAGGTTTGTTCTAATGGAGTTGTCTACATCATATACATCATTTGAAGCCATAAGAACCCAAAGAGTTTCATTTTTGTAACAATAAAAGTTCTTGCTGTTGAGCATGTGATAATTATACATCCAGACATCTATAGAGTCAAATGTATTAAAATCCTGGTTCACTGGTCCTGGAAAAGTCTAACAAACTCTAAATAATGTCTAATTCAAAGATTAGGGTGAAATTCATGCAACTTCCTTGTTAACACGTGTAGGGCTAGGGCTTTATCTCTTTCTTCCGTTCAAGGTCACGTGTTTGATTAGATTAAGGAGCAACTTAAAAGTGAGTACAAAAGTTTAATTGAGAAAAACTTTTTCGACCAAATATAGAAACAAATGGATACACCGATGGATAAAAGACGTGATTTATAAATTACAAATGAGTCGTAATGAGTTGTGGTGACGCGAAACTTCTTTTTATCACGTGATTTCGTTTTCCTTTCCTGCCACGATACAAGTGTGGTCGCGTTGTCAAACCTTGTTGTAGCTGCTTTTAGTGGGTGTGTCTCATTATAACACGACATGCCATCTTACTTCAAGTTTGGAGATTTGGAGCAGAACAACAAACGGGACGACGACTTCAAACCCCGAAAGGATCCCATGTCTTCCCCCATGTCAATGTTTAATCAGATACCAGCCCGTGTTATGCGGCTGGTTGGTCTATCTGTGTGTGCATTAGTGTTGATGATTTTCTTCCTCAGAACCGATCATTCTCAAGTCCCACACCTCACAAATGACACTCCCGCACCATCAACGTCGCAGGAGGCCGCCCAAGACCCTCTGACATGCACAAAATCTTTTGATGGTGTCACCCCTATCACACAGTATGTGCTGATGGTGGATGCAGGTTCATCTGGATCTCGAATCCACGTGTACAAGTTCAACAACTGTCAATCTTCTCCTCGACTGTTGGATGAGCACTTTGTCATGGATAAGCCTGGTCTGAGTTCGTTCACTGATCCTGAAGAGGCCGCCAAGTCGCTTGACAAGTATCTCGATAGTGCTTTGGAGTACATTCCTAAGGAGTACCATGCTTGCTCACCTATTCAGGTTAAGGCCACTGCTGGTCTGCGAATGGTGGGAGAAAAGAAGGCCAATGAGATTCTCCAGGCTGTTCGACACCGTTTGGAAACAAAGTACCCCTTCCCTATTGCTGGAGAGGATGGTGTTGGTATGATGTCCGATGCTGATGAGGGAGTCTACGCTTGGATCACCATTAACTACTTGCTTGGAAAGATCGGATCTCCTGATAAGAAGCCCACTGTTGCTGCTTTTGATCTTGGTGGAGGATCTACTCAGATCGTGTTTGAGCCTGAACTGAAGGGTAGCCACAAGAAGCCCACTTCTCAGCAGATCAAGTCCGCCATGCACCCTGGTGACCACGTTTATGAACTCAAGTTCGGTGAACTTTCTTACTCTTTGTACCAGAAGTCCCACCTGGGCTATGGTCTTAATGCCGCCAGGGACCAGATGTACCAACAAGTTCTCAAGAACCATATCAACTCTGAAGACAGCGTTGTGGAGAATGGTATGACTCTTGTCAACCCTTGTGTTCCCAGCGGACTTGAAATCAAGGATGTCAAGGTCAAGATCAACGACGAGCTTTCCTACACTGTCAACTTCCGAGGTCCTAGCACTCCTCAGTCTCCTGCTCAGTGCAGAAAAATTGCTGAGGACATTCTCAACAAACAGCACGAGTGCACTGTGGAACCCTGCTCCTTCAACGGTGTGTACATGCCTTCCTTGGCCGAGACTTTCCTCAGAGAGTACAAGCTGTACATCATTTCGTTTTTCTACGATCGAACCGCTCCTCTGGGTATGCCTAGCGACTTCTCTATCGAAGAGCTTCAGGATCTCACTACCAGAGTGTGCCATGGTGATTATGATGGTTTCAAGGCCATTCCTGGTGCCGTCAACGAGCTCAAGCAGAACCCCGCATGGTGTATGGAGCTCACCTACATGGTTTCTCTTCTGCATCAGGGCTACGAGATTCCTGTTGGTCGGGAAGTGACCATTGCCAAGAAGATCAAAAACTATGAGCTTGGCTGGTGTTTGGGAGCCTCCCTTCCCTTGCTCCACCAGAGTGGAAAGGATGGATGGACTTGCAAGCTTAAGAAGCAGGCTTAAGTAGATATAACTGTTATAGAATGAGAACAATAAAAACAAACAAACATTATTTGAAGCCTTATTAAAAAAATGGTTGGCAGTATTCCTATACATAACCAATACACTATGCCTATATCAGGTAAGGCTCTGGCTGTGATGCAAAGGGAGATATTACATTGCCCTTGACACTGATCGACATTTGATCGTAGGACTGAAGGAAAGAACTCATCTGATGCACAATAATGGATATCATACTCATGTTAAACCCACAACAGTAACTGTAAGATCACAAGGCTCAGGGAGCTACATGGTAACAGAAAAGGAGAGTAATATAATATATTCATTTGAAAGTATCAGTGCTGGTCTTAAGAACCATGAATCTAAGAAACGGAGGTTTTATTGGTGGGTAATTATAACCCATTGCTTGAGATTTTTTTCTCACTCGATGAACAGCTACACAAGACTATTGGGAGACCATATTGTGAAGTTCTTGAAGTTTATAGAAACCACCGGAAAACCCTTTCACTTCCAACAGTCTGAAGACCGTTCTTTGTTAAAATATTATTGTTCCTTTGTAACGGATAGCGTTTGTCGACGTACCTACATTAAACTGTATATGGGGTACCATCCAATAAGGTTGAGAGGAGGCGAGTAATGGAGCAAACTATTTATATTTATTGCTACCCATACTATGTTCTCTTTCTTTTATTTTGTGTTTCTTCAAGAATTTCAACACCTTCTCAACTTCTGGTTTCTTTGGTTGCTATGACAGCTTTGACTTAGTAACTGACAATACAGCATACACAAGATCAGCTTCAAAAGAGGTCACACTTCGATGCTAAACGCAGATTATTCTCAATCGAAGATATTTGGATCGGAGGAAAAGGAATAATTAGCAGTAAATTGACCCGCTTTTCAACAATGGCCTGCTTCTTGATACACAGCAATCTTCGAATTTAAAGATACCTAGTTAGCAAATTCTGGGGTTAAAGGGGCACAGACTTGGCAGGTAAAGCCTTCAAGTCCAATCTATTGCTTTATTCATTCGAACTGGCAGTTGATTACCATAATATGAGAAGTAATGGCCAGTTTGACATAGAACCAAAGGGATCCACTGGTTACACAATAGGAAGCCAATCTCTTAAAACACGCTAAGCAAGCAAATGCTTCTACCACCCCAAACAAGCATCCTCTGCATTTGCATCAAACAAGAAGACACAAACTCACATATACGGGACTCTCCTGCACAGAGCTACATAAACCAGGCTTTCCCCAATAATTGCACCAATGTGACTCTTACCAACAATTCAGCAGACACTTCAGTGATATCGAAAACAAATCGGTCTCGAACCGTTCCACAAAGCGCAATTGTGGTTAAGCAGTCCCAGGACCGAGGCCCAAACTACATACATGGAATATTTCGCGTGAAACAACCAACAACGCGAAAAATCATTTCCAGAGCTTCACAGAAAGGAAAAAAGGATCCTCCAGATACCCAATGATACCTATTGACATCTCCACTTTTGCTCCAAGACCGAAAAGGGAATATGAACGTAATGATATCGTCTTTTGGAGCAAACTCTTGTAAAAATGGTGTTGCTTACTAAAATTAGTGACACCTATTATTAATTGCAATAAAGGTCACGAACTGGAACCCTGACAGACCTCCAAATCAAGACATCCTCATTTTGACACAAAATTCATTATGTCATTGTTCTAACCTTAGTGGGTCTGGCAACCACGGCGCGGTTATGTGGCTTGCTGCAAGCGTTATATATGTCAGATGGTGTTCAAGATCCACTTTTCTGAACAACCCGTCAAAGGAAATCTGTGGTGAGTTTCGAAACAGTGCCTAATCTGAAACTGGCATGATTTTTTTCTTCAAAAATCTGACTTCTCACACCAAAAAGACCTGCTGACTTGTCCTGTCGAATGAAAATATTGTTTGTAATACGAAAAGTGCCTGCATAACCTCTGAGGTACTCTAATCATCATTAGAAAAATGCTCTCATGAACAAACGCGTTTCATTAACAGGTTTTCGGGTTTCCTCTAGGCCAGACATTCTCGGTGGGCCTAAATAAACCAAAACGTCCGAGCGCCAAATCCAGCAGCCAATTGTAACAATCAAATTGACCAAGTCGAGATCTTTGTTCTGAAAAGCCAAGACGGAGATGCATGAAAACTTGCAAATCTGCATACTCGATGCAGGCGATTATAGTCTGTTATATTACCAACGCTCTTATTGGCCAGGGGTTGAGAAGACTATAGGGGTAATGATAACAGCACAAAAAGACTGTTTCTGGACTTTCCAAAATGACTTAAATTTTTTGGTGAAGCATTTCAGGAATTGCCCCTTTGGGAACAATGCCCCATCTTAATCGCGTTAAGAACACCAATGGGAGCCATTCTTGACTAATAACTGCCAAGGTGTATGATGAGATTAAAACAAAACTGCATGAACATGCATACATGAATAACCTTAATTTGAGTTGGTTGTGGATAATCATGGGACTGTGGTGACAACATGAATAATAACTAAAGGAGGAATTGATACGGTGATTTCTTTATATTTCCAGAGTCCTTGAAGAAAGACGATTTCAATGGTGTTATCCTTTTTGGTCCAGACCTTCAGAATCAAAAGTTATCACGTATAATCATAGTTGTGGTGAGAGATCCCTCAGTCTCTAAAAACCACGAAAAGTATTTCAAAAAGTACAATAAAATGATTTCTCAGCTCACTATTATCTGATTACTTGCTATCACACCACTTATCCCACTTAGCTGACAATTCTCACAACCCAACTGGTCATTATACTGTGTCACTAAGTTAGCTCACCTTGGTGGTGGCTGTACGAATATTTTTCTCCACATAATATAAATATAATGCGCAGACAGGGAGATCATTTCTCCATCAATCAACCATGCCTTCCGTTCAGAAACCCATCCCCGTGACCCTGCTCAGTGGCTTCCTGGGAGCCGGTAAGACTACCCTCCTGGAGAACATTCTCAAGACCAACCATGGTTACAAGATCGCTGTGGTTGTCAACGACATGTCTGCTCTCAACATCGATGCCTCTCTGCTGATCAACCATAAGGTCAGCCAGAAGCAGGAGTCTATGGTCCAGCTCCAGAACGGTTGCATTTGCTGCACCCTTCGAGGTGATCTGCTCGAGGAGATGGCCCAGCTCGCCTTTTCTGGACAGTTCGATTACATTGTTATTGAATCCACTGGTATTTCTGAGCCCATGCAGGTTGCTGAGACCTTCACCCAGGAGTTCACCACTGCCATGCTTGATTCCGATACTAACGTCGATGTTGGTATGGATGAGAAGATTCTGCGAAAGATTGCTGAGCATGGAGGTCTTTCCAAGCTGACCACTCTCGACACTGCCGTCACTGTCGTCGACTCTTTTAACTTCCTGCCCAACTTCGAGACCTTTGATCTTCTCAAGGATCGATGGGAGATCGGTATGCCTGAGGACGAGCGAACCATCTCTGATCTGCTCGTTGACCAGATTGAGTTCTCTGATGTTATTATTCTCAACAAGATGGACACCATCTCCGCCAAGAAGCAGGAGCGAATCAAGGCTCTTGTCAAGAAGCTTAACCCCATCGCCAAGGTCATCCCTACCAACTTCTGCAAGGTTGACATCAAGGAAATCATTAACACTGGTCTGTTCCAGTTCGACAAGGCTGCCACTTCCGCTGGCTGGCTCCAGAGTATCCACGAGATGACTGTGCGAGATGTGGCTGCTGGAAGCAAACTTGCCCCCAAGCCCGAGACTGAGGAGTACAACATCAACAACTTTGTTTACCGATCTCGAATCCCCTTCCATCCTCTCCGACTGCATGAGCTTATCCGAGACAAGTTCCTTGTCATGGAATACAACACCCCCAACGGTGCAGACATTGAGGAGGGCGAAGAGAATGCAACCCAAGAGGCTGAGGATGATGATGACCAGCTTGAGCCTGTTGACGAGGACGGAGACTCGCCTATCCCCGATGCCGAGGAGTGGGAGTCTGATGACGAGTCGGTCGAGCTTATCGACGAGAAGGTGGTTCTTGAGAACAAGAAGAATTCTGTGTTCGGCAACTTGCTGCGATCTAAGGGTTACTTCTGGCTCGCTACTCGACACATTCTGCAGGGTGAGTGGTCTCAGGCAGGAGCTATTCTTACTATCAAGCCCGGTCAGCCCTGGTTCTGTGTCATGAGCGAAAACTCTTGGCCTGATGACCCCACTGTTCGAGCATACATCAAGAAGGACTTCAAGGGCATCTACGGTGACCGACGAAATGAGATTGTTTTCATCGGTGAGAACATTGATGTCGAGAAGCTTACCAAGGCTCTCGATGAGTGTCTGTTGACCCCCACTGAGATGAAGAAGTTCGAGCGAATCATGAAGCGATTCAACGGAGACGTTCTCAAGACTGAGGCCAAGCTTAATACCGCCTGGGAAGACGGATTCGAGGACTGGCCTGATATCATTGCTGCTGCCGAAGACGAGGAGTAAATTATTAACTTATAGGAGACGGGTATAGACGTGGAGGAAAAATGACGTATGAATATATTGTATTGCTAGAGTTATGATTTGACGTTATTGGATTGTTGAGACAAGTAAATAAATACAATCAGCTACATGCAACATTAGCAACGTGCTTCGCCCACCTTCTGAGCTGCATTGTTCTACATTACCCTCGCACGTACCTAATCAACAATCAATAAGATCCATTTTTTAGGTTACAGTCTCTCTAATTCTCATTTACAGACTCGTCGATCAATCCTTAACTTTAACCTAAACTGGTGTCTTACGACCTGTAGGATTTGTTTATCACAGATGTCGAAACAGTTGTGTCCCGCTTTTTTTGTTCTTGCTACTTGTGGTTTTAAAAGAATCTCAATTGATGATACACATTTGGTTTACACCAGGGGCACCACCAACAGTTGAGTGATATACAGGCTATTCTTACTTTTAGATTCAGTTGATTTAGAAAAAAAAGTACGCAATCACTTTCAACATTGAAGTGTTGGTAGCCATAAGTAAAGTTATCTAATGATCCACTATATGAATATATCTGATTCGTTTGGTCACTAAGAAAATGGAGAATAGTAAATCTTATTAAGAATTCTAAATAGCTGCCTTAAAGCATAAAGCAGCTCTTGTTTAATACCATTGATATTTTATATTTTACATATTGATCTTTGGTTCTTTGTTTCCTTATTTCAACTTTTTGTTCTGTTTGATTTGCTGAATGAATCAGGTGATGCAACTATTCTTGGCGTTACCTACTCTTGGCATTCCCAACTAGAAAAATTGCTTCCCCTTAACTTAGGTTCAGTCTTTTCAATGCACTCAAACTCTATTATCTGGTGATGTTCATGCAAAGGACTCCGCAACAAGTTGACAAGAGGGTTAGGGATTATTGCGCAGATGTGTATGATGTTGCCAGCGACTAGATAATATTTCTAATCCACACTTCCTCCTGAGATAAAAGTGCCAAAACACAGTTAACATTAACCAGTTCATTATGTACTTCAATTTATCTCCTTAATTACTACTATCCTATCCTTGAATGGTAGCAACTTTGCTCTCTTTGCACGTTAAACGTTAAAACAATAGCAGCAATTCTTCACAGCTATACATGAACAATGACCTGAGTGTTCCAAAGTCAGCAGGCGAAGCTGAGACGAGAACTTAGTATAACTCTAGAATATATCACTGATAAATGAAATGAGTTGGTCAACAAGAGATTATCATTTTGTAAAGTCAAATAGGGGGTTTGAATTGGTAACAAAGAAAATGGAGGAATCATGCACCTCGTGCGGCACGCATGGTTTCTGTCATGAGACTAAGGCGGAGCGTTCTAGGTGACTGCAAGAATGAGTAGTTTTGCAGAAAAAAACCCCGCAGATTTGAAGTTTTGAATATCTAAATGACCAATTACACAATAAGCGATAGAGTACCACATTAAAAGGCATAGAAAAAGCGGCACTGAAAATAGTACAAAACTTTATTTGAGCCTATTGTTGGAAGAGCTTAGTAACATCGGCTGTTTTGCCTCTTTTCGTGCATAACCCTAAGCTTATTGAATGTAAGGCGCCCTTGAATAACAGAGGTACTCGAGGTCAACACAGAGTGGGCCAGCCAACGTAAACCTGATTTTTATCATATCCAATAAAAGTGGCTAGTGCATAAGAACTTCACCACTTTCTTTGTTTTACCATCAACGGTTTTATTGCCCACAAGAGCAAACCTTAATATTTTAAGCTCAATGCAATGCAAGACATACGACATGTAAGGTTGGTAGTACCATCCTACATATAGTTGGGGTAGAGTCTGGTTTAGCACTCTCCCCAAAAGCATTTACACAAAAAGCAAAAAAAAACAAAACATCACAATGAAAGGAATGCTCCCAGGAATGGAAACTAACCCGGATCTACCCCCCGTTCATCTTCAAAGCGAGGGGGATTTTCCTGACTACTTAGTTGGTGGCACCTTGTACCGTACTGGTCCAGGAGGGTTTGGAGACCCCAATGACAAGGTGCGTCCAACTCATTTTTTTGATGGATTCGCACAAAACCATCGATTCCACATTGTTGGAAAGAGTACGGTCGAATACTCGTGTAGATCAGCTTGTCATGCACTGCGAAAACTACATCACACAGGAGGGCATGAAATTAGTCACGTCTCAACTTTTGCCCCCCTGGACCCCGCTCAGACTTACTTCCAAAAGTTTTTCACTATGCTGAAGATGCCTTTTGGACATCATTCTAACACCAAAACTGATGAAGACATCGATCCTGAGATGGTCAATGTAGGCATCACAATCAAACGACAAGACGATAAATTGATTGCTCGAACTGATGTCAACGTTTTCCAGACGTTGGATCCCATGACTCTCGAGCCTCTTGACAAATACACCTACTCCAAGTTTACGGGAGCTGAACTTGATGGTCAATTGACCTCCAGTCATGTGGAGTTCTCTCTTGATGGAAAGACTGAGTACAACTACGTTCTTAAGCTAGGAAACCACCCCGAATGGACTGTTTTTTCTAAGACCGATAATCATATCACAGAATTGGCGAAATTCCATGCTACTGGAAACTATCTCCATTCGTTCTGGACCACTCCAAATTATGTCATTCTTGCTCTTTGGCAAGCAGAATATTGGGGAGGGGGAATTAGCGTGAATCTTAGCAAAAACCTGCTCGATGGAATTAGCCAAGAATGGAACCCCGGAAAGGAAACCGTGTTCTATGTCATCAACAAAGATCCCTCCAAATCACATGACTACCGAACATTCACTTCCCCAACTTTCTTCGCGTTCCACACAATCAATGCCTTTGAGCAGGAGGATGGAAGCATCATGCTGGATGTATGCAAATACAAAGACCACAAGGTCATGTATAATTTCACTCTAGACAAGTTGCAAAACGATATGCTTGGCGCACAAAAGGACAAGGCGTTTGTCACTCGATTCAAATTGGAGGACGGAAAGGCTACAGAAGTGTTCTGCTACAACGAAGATCCTCTCGGAAACTTGGAATTGCCCACTATCAACCCTCGATTCAAACACAAGCCCCATAGATATGTCTATGGTGTTAGTATTCAGGACAAGGGCCAGTTTTTGTTTGAGTCTGTCATCCGTCTGGACACTGAAACTGGAGAACGAATCTATTTCATGGATGATAATGAGCATCCTGGCGAAGCTATTTTCGTTCCCGATCCTAATGCTGATGAGAATGATGAGCTCGCTGGTGTGCTTCTGTGTGTTTCTCTTAACCAGACCACATTTACCAGCTCACTCCTTGTTCTTGACCCCAAGACTATGACTGTACAGACCCGAGTCGACATGGATTCTAAGGTCAACTACGGTTTCCATGGAGATTGGTCCTTTCATTAGTTAAATCAGATACGAAGTTGCATAACTAAAAAATGATTCCAGCAGCTTCATGAAATATCAAGGTAGTGGCTCCAGGTGAGTTTCTGAAGTACAAATAGTGAACAGTCGTCTTGAGAGCGTAGAATTCCGTTTAGAAGCAAAGAGCACTGTATCATTTTCACTTCCTAAATCAAAGTAATTGAAACGAGTTCATCGTAGTAGAAAGAGTTAATGTAAGTCCATGAAAGTTCCGCCCTCCATGGAGAAGATTTCGCTCCACCAATGAATAGTCTTTTTTTTGATTATCCAATACCTCATTAGAACACAAATGTGTCATTGTTTAACATCAACTGACAATTTGCTTTTGTTTGACACTTCCACACCATACACTACTTTATGTCTACCCCTGAACGCGGCACTGATGTTAACTTTAGGAAACTGCTGATCATCAAATCTGAGACGAAAAGACCACGAATGGAAGTCCTCTTCTCAAGGAAAACTTCGATAGTTTAACAAATGTCGTTGTTATTTGGAAACTGTTACACACGACTATTACATCACAATGCGCCACTTTGCTTTATCTTGAGTGTTAGAGTTTCTGAAAGGATTAAAGTTTAGGACAATTGCACGTGACTGCATGCATATATACAATCTTGATCCAAGAGCTCACACCTTAACATCACACCATATGTTGGCCTGTAGCAACCCGGAAGGGTGGAAACTGGTTACATGGTATTACGATCTCAGTCCATGTGTTGCTCAAACGGCCGTTTTTGTGCTACCTAGTCTAGTTGCTCTAACTCTAGGCAGTTACAAGTGGTACCTGCTGAGTCAGCAGACAAAGCCTCTTCGATGGCAATATTCTCTAAAATGGGATTATTATACCAAGCAGGTATGTATTATGGATTTTTCTTCATACGCTTAGCTAACCCAGTGTATGACGATTTTGCAATTATTAATAATTCTAGCGATAAGGAGCGAGTTCCCATCTGATGATATTCGCCATTGGGCTCCTTTGGTACTTTTTGTGGCAACTTGCATCACTTTTATATTGCAAAGAAAGGAAAGTGAACTAGGCACTCCGGCTTCAACTAGCGTTCTTGTTTTTTGGCTATTTGAGATGATATCGACGTTTGTTGCTGCTTATGGTTGGTTTATTCGGTTCATTTATGGAGTAAACCAAACCGGAACGGTATTTATTTCTCTGATGACTTCTTTATTGGTGATTTCTGCATTGGTTCTTTTTTTTGAAGCTCAAGTTTATGCGCCTGTGGAACCATCTGAGGGGTCGCCCTATGATTCAGCTCATATGTTGTCACGGGCTTATTGTTCATGGATCTCCCCATTTTTGACACTTGGAAACGAACGGCCACTAAAGTTGGCCGATTTGCCCCCTCCACCTGAGTTTCTGAAATCGGAGCTTTTGTTTGATCAATGGATGGGCTCGAAAAAAACTAAATCACTGTTGCGCAATCTTATTGCACAGTTCTTCCCAGCGTACCTTGTGTGTGCATTTTTCTACCTCATATCAACATTTACTCCTTTCATTCAACCCTTTTTGCTACGATCACTAATCATTTTTGTGAAAGAATATAATAGCGACGAGGTTCCTATATCACGTGGCATATCGATTATTCTTCTTATGATCATTACGCAACTCATGTCATCTTTGCTCTCAATCAAAGGTTTCCTTTTGACTCAGGCACTTCAGACAAAAATGAACTCCACTCTAACCACCTTAATACACGCGAAAGCTCTAAAGATGAGTGCGGAGTCTGTATCAGAGCATTCTATTGGTGAAATAATTACTCTAATGACCACAGACATCAACCGGATATCAGGGGCAGTTGAATCCTTCGACACAATCTGGAGAGCTCCATTGGAGGTATTTTTGTGTTGGTCATCAATGTACTTCTTGATTGGTAATGCCATGTGGTTAGGAATTCTCGTCATGTGTCTTTTACTTCCAGTGACAATCATTATCTCTAAATTGAGATTCAAATTACTCAAACAGTTGCGTAAAATACGTTCTAAAAGGTACGACGCTACAAATGATGCAATTATCCACATGAGATCCATCAAATTGTATGCTTGGGAAGCGTTGTTTGGTGATAAGGTTATGGGACTCCGATCTGGTCAGGAAATCCCCAAACTGCGTCAGATTGTGTCCCTTAAGAACATCGAGAAGTTTGTGTGGCGAACAGCTACAAGTTTTTCATCTTCAGCTGCCTTTGCATGGTTTGTCTTGGTTATGCATCGTCATCTTACAACCGATGTAGCATTCCCAGCTCTTTCATTGTTTAGCATTTTGCTAGGTCCGTTTGGAGAACTTCCTTATGTACTAAACCAGTTTAGTGAAGCGAAAATTGCGCTGGACAGAGTGGAGAAGTACTTTGGAGCTGGAGAGTTGCAAGCCCTTCCTGAAATTCTTGAAACTGGAACTCCCCATGTGACTCTCCGTGACTGCTCATTTTCGTGGAAGCGAGATCTAGCTGACTCCTTTCTCAACAACGTATCCTTGCAAAGTACGCCCAATACGCTCACATGCATTTTGGGTCGAGTCGGAGCTGGTAAGACTGGGCTTTTGATGTCCATTTTGGGCGAGAATTTTAAGACCAAAGGTTCGGTTTCCAAATCAGGAACAATGGCATATGTGTCTCAACAACCATGGATTTTCAATGCCACTGTGAAAGATAATATTCTGTTCGGCAACAGGTTTGATAAGGAGGTGTATGACCATGTGATCCACGCCTGTGCCTTGTCACATGACATTGAGTTATTACCAGACGGCCATCTAACTGAAGTGGGAGAAAAGGGTATTTCTCTTTCTGGTGGCCAAAAGGCTAGATTGGCGTTGGCTCGTGCGGTATACTCTCGTGCAGACATTGTTATACTAGACGATATTCTTGCCTCGGTCGACGAGCATGTCCAGAGTCACTTGATTGATCATGTAATAGGCAAACATGGTCTTTTGGCAGGTAAAATACGAATACTTGCCACAAACACAGTTAATGTGTTGAAGCAAGCTGATCATGTACTGTGGCTTGACGCAGGAAAGGTAGTTGAGCAAGGAAGTTATGATGATTTACTTGAACTTAATGGTAGGGTCTCAAGATTGGTGTCACGTGGATGGGTGGATGATACCTCTTCACCTGAGCCGGACCGAGGGTCTTCGAACGTGAATTCTGATGACTCCCAGAAGGTGGATTCTGATGACTTCCAGAAGGTAGAATCCCGGGAGCTCCAGCTAGAATCCCAGGAGCTCCAGCTAGAATCCCAGGAGCTCCAGCTAGAATCCCAGGAGCTCCAGCTAGAATCCCAGGAGCTTCGGCCTGAATCCCAGGACCCCCTGGGCGCAGATGAGGATGATCCAGAGGCTCAGTTAGAATCTCCCCATCAATTCATGTCACGTCGAGCGTCTACTCTGTCTCACTTTTCAACTGATAACATTCCTCTTCGTGAAGACGTCAGAAGAACAAGAATCTCCGATGAAGTAGTTGCATTTGGAAAAGTCAAATCTAGTGTGTTCTACAAGTTTTTTGCTGCTTGCGGATCGAAACCAGTGATTTGTTTCATCCTGTTCACCGTTTTATCGCAAATAGCTGGAGTTGGAGCTACTTTGTGGTTAAAGAAATGGGGTGAAAGCGAAGGCAATGAAAATGAAGTATTTTTGATTGGTTCGTCCGAGATCTTTGCATCCATGTACTTTCTGTTGGGATTAATGTCTGGGATCTTCCTTTTGTTGTCCTCAATCAGTTGGTTTTCTTATGGCTCAATTTATGCATCTCAAGCATTGTTTAAAAGTATGTTGGATGCAGTATTGGCTAGCCCCATGTCATTCTTTGAAAGCACCCCTATTGGTCGTATCACAAACCGATTTTCAAGTGATATGACTACCCTGGACAATATTATTCCGTTCCAGATTGATGCCTTTGTAGGGGGTGCTTTCACGGCCTTGTCATCTATTGCTGTCATTGCATGGACTACCCCAATCGCTTTATGTATCATATTGCCGTCTCTGTTTTTGTACAGAAGAACTCACTTGCACTACATCAGTAGCGCGAGACAGGTGAGACGAATCAGTTCATCGGCCGGAAGTCCTGTGATCAGTCATTTCCAGGAGTGTCTCACGGGCCTCAGCAATGTGCGAGCGTTTGGCAAAGTTGGGTGGTTCAAGACTAAGATCATGTGTCTGTTTGACACAAAGACCAAAACTCAGTTTATCCAGTATTCGTTGTCATCGTGGCTGACACTAAGATTGGGGTTAGTGGGTGCACTTATTGTCGGTAGTGTTGGAGTTGGGTTGATATGTGGAGTGGGATGGGGTCATGCAAGTTCCAGAACTCTCATCGGTTACGTGACACCAGGAACGGTTGGTCTTGCTATGACTTATGCTCTACGTGTGGCCTCCTCTCTCAGCCGCCTTGTAAGACTCATTATCCGTATGGAGACCCAGAGTGTCGCTATCGAACGAGTTATCGAGTACTGTGAACTTCCCGCTGAGGGCCAGACAAAATCATCATACACACCCACCACCTCGACTACGGGGCATATTGTGTTTGAAAACTACTCTACGCGGTATCGGCCACATCTTGATCTCATCCTTCGGAGTCTAACTTTTTCCATCGCTCGAAAGGAGAAAATCGGCGTCGTTGGAAGAACAGGGGCTGGAAAAAGTTCCTTGTCTCTTGCTCTTTTCCGAATTATCGAAGCAGTTGAAGGTGGGATCTTTATTGACAGTTCCAATATAGCCCCCAAAGACTTACACACCCTTCGATCTGGCCTTTCCATTATCCCTCAAGACGCTCAAATATTCGAGGGTAGTTTGAGACACAACCTAGATCCTCGTCAGCAATATACTGACCAGCAATTGTGGAGCGTTTTGAGGCTGAGTCTTCTGGAAGAGTTTGTTTCCCAATCAGCTGACAAGCTAGATATGACAGTGTCGGGGGGTGAGGCTGGAGGGGGTGGAAACTTGTCTGTTGGCCAAAAACAGTTGATTTGTCTTGCTCGAGCTCTACTGAACCCTAGTCCAATTCTTGTTTTGGATGAAGCCACAGCATCAGTAGATATTGAAACCGACTCTCACATTCAAAGAACGATTAGAAGTGAGTTCAAACATAAGACCATTTTGACTATTGCACATCGGTTGGATACAGTCATGGACAGTGACAGAATCTTGGTGCTTGATCAAGGTAGAATGGTTGAGTTTGACACTCCTCAAAGATTGCTGCAGAAAGAAGGAGGATATTTCTGGAGCTTGTGTCAACAGGCAGGGTTGAATTAGGAAAATGATTTGGGTCCAACGCTTCAGGTGTTGACGACTACCCTAATCGATTGTAGCATAATTGAATGATTTATTCGTTAATCTTAGAATACTTTTTTTTTAGAACGTAGAGAAAGCTCGGTGAAATAGATCCTGATCATAAGAAGCAATTGAAACCGCTCCTTGAAACTAGACATAATCAGCTCGGTAAACCCCATGCTGGCAACGTATGAAAAACTGGTCTCTGATTGGGGGTGCAACTGACTACTTTCTACTCTCACTACCAATGATCCGAAAAGTTAACTAACTATATGAAAAGTTAACTAGCCAAAAATGCAAGCTACCCATGACATACAAAGTTCTCTAATACCCTTTCTGACTGATGTGAGTCGCCAAGCAACGAAGAATACAATAACAGCCAAGAATGATATCAACACCTTTGTCACTGGCGATCCCCTGCTTTACTGCCTTACTCTGAATGGCGAAGATTATCAGCGCGTTCTACCCCTCCCATCTATTTCAATGGTATCAACAAGCAGTATTGGATTAGCCAGTTCTGCTTCAGGTGCATTACCAGAGGACTACAATGCTGATATCGTTGTAGAAAATCGAATTCTTGCTGTGGAATTCGAGCTCAAGCTATAACTGAAGACCAAAGAATTTGTCGAAGCAACGATGTATGCTCCTCAAAGGCGAGACCCTATATCCACCAGGCTGACTAATGGCTTACTAGTATCTGCTTGAGGATAGTTGAATCAAAGGAGTCAAACAGATCAAATTTGGGTATATAGCGCCTGAAGTAATGGACATCAATAAATAATGAGTTGGTAAGTATAAGTAGTTATGAATGTAATTTCATTACATTAGTGGAATAAAATGTCAATCAGTCTTAGTTAATGAACAAAATATATACACCAGAATGATTTCCCATAAAATGAATTGATATCGTTTGTCATGAATAGTTGGTTTTGTACTAGCCATCTATCTTTTTGAGCACTGTGCCTGAAAGCGACTGAACAATGGAATACCTAATAATGTTTCTGCTACTATTTCTATGGAGTTAGAGAACTTTATCTCTACGATGTCTCTTTTTTTTTGTATGGTAGCAATAGCATCTAAATCAATAAAGAGTACAACTGCCCTGTAAAGCCTATACAGACATGCGTTAGACTAGTTTAAACTCGGAATTGGTAACTTTGAATGCATAATCATAAATAAAGTTTGGTTAGAGAACACAAAACAAAGAACACAAAACAAAGAACACAAAACACAAAACACAAAAGAACCTACCTAACAGAATCTCTCAGAACACCACATCATAGAATTAAATTTCGATAATAAATGGTAAAGTCTACTGAATAGTAGCTGAGGGATCTTGGCATGAAGTTTTGGCAAATAATTCACAACAATGGCGAGAGCCAAACATCTTAGTGGGAGTTCGTTAGTTCTGTTGGCATCAGGAGTCAATGTTGGCCAATTTATACAGCAAATTAATGAATTGCGATATTGAAGTTCATTGTTTATCAAAATGGGCAAAGTCTGTTCGGGGCTGAAATTCATTAGCAACACTCAACAAAACAACTACAACGAATACTCCTACATTGTTGACAAAGCTCATTAATTATTTAAACGAACAAGGTAATAAGTGGAAGAATTGCGAGGAATCCAATGACCAGGACAAAAGCTGAGTTGGCCTGTGCAACAGTGCCAGAGACAGAGCCTGAACCAGATTCGAAACCTTCACCAGATTGTGGGCCAGAGCCAGAACCATTACCAGAGCCGGAGTTACCAGAGCCGATTCCAGATCCATCACTGTTGCTGCTGCCGGCGACGTTTCCAGGTCCATCACTGTTACCGTTACCGTTACCGTCACCGTCACCGTCACCGTATTTATCCATTACTTAACATTTGATGTTTAAATATAGTGCTTGCGACCCCTTCTCCTTCTGGTTATGTTGTGCAATTATTCATGCCTGCAGAGAGAATCCTACTAGGCTACTGGCAAGCAAACGTCTATTTTTTTATTTTTATTTTTACTTTTTTTTTTTTTTTTTAGTTAGCAGCACTCATCAAAACTATTCAGATGGGAAGTTTAATCCCTGACAAGAGGAAACAAAAAAACTGCTTACTTCAAGAAGAAAACAACTATGGACCATTATTGTCCGGGAACCGTAACCAATAAAGCCAAGTTAGCTTTTTTGTCAACTCTCTCGTAATACTCAGTGTGTCAATAGTTTTCTCGACTGTATTCTGTTGAGCTGTTGAACTTGGCTCCAGTCAGACTAGACGCACACCCACCAGCTTTAAGAACGATTTTACGATCAACTTCGAGACATAACACAACACAATTCCTGGCTCTCTTTTATCGGTCTTCTAACTTTTATTACATTTGAAATCCCCCTTCAACAACATACAATTTTGTAACTTAGAAAGACATGCTAAGCTCAAGAATATCAAGCCAAAGTTTTAAATTTAACTAGGAATACACATTATCTTCTCTTGATTTCGAAAGATGAAGTCAACCGAATTTAGCAGTCCAATGGGACTCGTTGTAAAGCTTCAAGAAGCCCTAAAAGCCACAAGAAGCCCATGGAAAATTATTTTATCCAAATTTCCAGATTAGATGCAAAAAGATTAGTTGCAAAAAGATAATTTCCACAGCCGCCCTTGGTTTATAGTTTCCGTTGTGTGTTGAAAATGAAACAAAGTAATTTTATCAGCATGCTGGGAAATAAGGAACAAAGGGTGCTGCAGCAGACGCCTCCTATTAGTACAAGCATTTGAGTTAGAGCAGCTTTCCCAAGATTCACTTATGATAATTTAATTAACTTCTGTTGAATAATATTATTACCTTTAATATTTCTATAAATTCTTTAGTTATTTCTATATTAGCTATATAAAATTTTTATGATAATAATATTGGGGATCTTAAACGATTTATCAGATTATGAGCCTGATGTGATACCATTACACTATGTTACAAAGGCTTAGGCTTTTTGTCGTTTATGGTGTTAATATCAATTTCTCCTTTCATCAATTGATTGTGCCCAATTTTTGAAAACTTCTGGATGAGTGAACCAATCGCACTGTTCTTCTATTGAACCTCACAAATAATAGATCTGACAGAAATGGTTTTGTTTGTTGATTACTCTAAATCATCATGGTGGTATTTTCTCTTCAGAGGACACTCCCAACTGGATACATTCGAGGATGAGACACCACGATTCAAGATAATGAGATGTCGTGAAAATATTACTTTATGTCTAACATTTGTACACTCGATGAAATTGTAGTAAATGTCGCGGTCCATTAGCATACATACAGCGAGTACAGAGGTAAGAAGAATGGTTGGTCCAGGACTCATGAGATCCAATAAGGAATCTGGTTCACGTAATACGAGCCAGACTTTCCAAACATGGCATAACTACTTAGTTGTCATAACTTCAACTCTATAGCGTGTTCTCAGTATGGTACTGGCCTTGTCGTAGAAGTTCACTAGTTGGCTATCTTGACGTTTCCGAGCCTCGTACTTGGTTAACTGTAAAGGTGATTAGGTTTCAATTTGAGAGTTACAATAGCATCCACAAATACTTTTGTTTAGACATTAAACGTTGTTAGAATCATTCGAATAAGTGCAGTTACATTTATTTGAATCTACTAATTCCCACAGCCTTCGTAATCTTTCCTCTTGTCCCCTCAGTTATCACGTGATACTCTTTCACATGAAACCAAACTTTAATCTCATGCCACGTCTTGACCACACACGCGTACCCATCATCACAACCTACTTCCACACATCACGACAACATGTTCAAGTATCTGGTATCGATTTTGATGCTTGTCAGTCAGGTGGCTGCATTGCATTTCTACCTGGAGGGTGACCAGCAGCGATGTTTTTACGAGGAGTTGCCTAAGGGGACTCTTATTGTTGGTGAGTACTGATCTTAACGAGATATGACAAGATAATGAATTGCTGCTAACTCAGGAAAATACGATGCTTGGGAGTTCCAGCCCGAGTCTGGCCAGTGGATCAAGCCCCACAACTTGGGCATCTTGACCACCATTGAGGAGACTTTTGATAACGACCACATGGTTCGATCCCACCGAGGAGAGATGGCTGGTGATATCCACTACATTACCGCTGACCATGGCGAGCACAAGATCTGTTTCCGAGCTGCTACTAAGGACCGAGGATGGTTCAAGACCTCCCGAGTCAAGGTTACTTTCGACATGAGCTTTGGCGAGGCTGCCCTATTGGACTCCAAGAACGAGGCCAAGGTCCAGGGTATTGTTTCTCGGCTTCAGCAGGTTCGACAGCGAGTTCTGGAGATTCGACGAGAGCAGATTTACATGCGTGAACGAGAAGCTCAGTTCCGAGACCAGTCTGAGTCTACCAACTCTCGTGTGGTGCGATGGATCATTATTCAGGCCATTGTTCTTGGTGGCACTTGTGCCTGGCAGCTCAACCACCTTCGAAGCTTCTTCACCAAGCAGAAGTTGGTTTAATTGGTGAAAAGTTCCTAGCTGAAAATTGGTTTAGTAGATTATAGCAAAATTGACTTTGGTGATTGCAATTAATATACCCTTGGCTAAAGCATTAATTAAGGAAATCATTTTTACGTGACTATTCCTAGTGCCCCGCACACACGATTTATAGAAACTTTATTCAGAGGTTTTACTAACCTTGTTAAGTAAGAATTTTTTGTAACTATACATTCTTAGGGATTGGTCAGAACCACAGAACTATTATTCTTCCGAGAAAAAGAAAAAGAAAAATATAATACAAGCAATTTTTTAAAATTTATTGAGCAATGCTATTTAGTACTGTGACTGTGACACACTGAACGCATTAACATTGCCCTTGAACTTCATTATTGTCACCCCTCCCACCAGAACCTTATTAATACAAACTTTAAAATAAGACTTACCCTACATTGTCTATTCGAAATAACCTTAGTAAGCACTCCCACAAAACAGGGTTTCGATTACTTGACCCTAACCCGTCTACACGATAAGAACCTAAAACCAAAAAAATCAGTATAATGGAAACGACAGAATATGGCCGGTATGGGAGATCTATGCTGGTTCCGGAGTTTGGGATTTCTGGTCAACTAAGTATTCGTCAAAAGCGCATTTTGATCGTTGGAGCGGGAGGACTAGGATCACCTGCTATCCAGTACCTTGCAGGAGCTGGAGTTGGTCAAATTACTATTATCGATGATGACAAAGTGGAGGCATCGAATCTACATCGACAAACGATTCATGCTGGAAATGAAGGTGTTTTCAAGGCCGAAAGCGCAGCTGAGTTTGCCCAAAAGCTCAACCCTCATGTTCAAGTCAAAGCGATCTGTTCTCGTCTGACCACTGAGAACTCTTTTGAAGTTTTCCAACATCATGATCTGGTCTTGGATTGTACTGATGGACCTGCAGTGAGATATCTTATTAATGATACTGCTGTTATACTCGGTATTCCTGTGGTCTCTGCATCAGCCCTCAAAACTGAAGGCCAGTTAAGTATATACAACTATAACGGTGGCCCTTGTTATCGTTGTTTATTTCCTATTCCTCCCCCAGCAGATTCAGTGCAAACATGCGGAGATGGCGGAATTCTAGGTCCGGTTGTGGGAATCATGGGGCTTACACAAGCCATGGAAGCCATCAAGGTATTAACAGGGGCTTATGCGGAATCTTTCACGCCATTTATGATGTTATATTCAGCATACAATTTCCCTTGTTGGAAATCAGTCAAGGTTCGTAGACGCCAGGCAGGTTGTGCAGTTTGTGGCGATTCTCCGACTATCACAAAGGCTATGATAAAGGAGGGTAAAATCGATTATAGTCAGTTCTGTGGGTCTCCAAGTCAGATCCGACTTAATGAAGATCGAAGAATTACTGCTAAGGAATATGCTGCTATTGTTGATACTCCTCATATTCTGCTGGACGTCCGTGCTCGAACTCAGTTTGATATCGTATCGTTACCCAAGTCCATCAACATTCCCTGGGATGAACTACGGCATAAGAACGAAGTAGAAATTGCAAGTCGCGAGCTTCCGGTTTATGTGGTTTGTCGGTATGGTAATGACTCGCAAAACGCAGTTGACAAATTAGATCAACTGGGAATCACGTCAAAGGATATTATCGGAGGGTTGTCTGCATGGACCCGAAATGTCGATTCAGACTTTCCTGAGTATTAATAGTTGCATTTAAACACTTGTAAATATGATGAAACGGCAGATGATGATGATTTTGGAAACAGAAGCATTATTGGACTCTCCTCACCTTAGTTTTTCCGATATCCCATAGAAAGCAATTTCGTAAACCGCCATTAAAACTAACATGGATTAACGGTTTGCAGGGCATTACTGCCCCAAAAAAAGCAACATTACGGTTTTGATCAAGATAGTAACCCCTTTGGAGAGCTTCAAAGGACAGCTTCAAACTTCCTGATGCCGACACGCGGTTCTTGGCAAAGCTTAGGACATTACATTATAAGAGCAGCCTAACTGCAATTAAATACCATGAATAGCGATAATGGCTTGCTCTCTTGGAGTTTTGGGTTTGGTATCACCAGAAACACTAAACCCTGAAGGGAATGAATTAAACTGAGTGCGAACTATTCGAGTTTGTTCTCAAAAATAAGGTTTCCGGCTGTAAGATGGTTCCAATGGTGACATCTTTAATTCTAGTAGCTTAACTGTGATTAACTTTGACGATAATGTAGGCAGCAAACTTTATGTGTGTGTCCTCACAATTGTGATTCTTAATGGGTCTCAGCTATCACACAAAAAGACAGCCCTCATTAATGTTTCATGACCAAAGTTATGATTCCCTAATCATCTGTGCTTTAGGCTTACATCTCCAAGCAGCTTTAAGGGGTACAGACAGTTCACTAACTTAATCAAAATAACTGAATTAGTACTTGGCTGCTACGGGTAGTAACACTATGAATAACAGTTGTGACACATCCTTTTCGGCCTCAATGTTACCCTACCTGTTGCACGTTATGCGCATAATAACCACCCGATTAAGACAATGATCTACCTGGTAGGATTATTAAAGTTCGATCGCCCTAGACTACAGACATTCCTAGTTCAACTGTGGCATCAATAATGAGAACAACAATTCCACGCTATGCTGAGCTGGGTTAGCCTTCGGTAGAGCTTGATCACCTCATTACCGATCTTATCGAATCTGAGATTTTTAGAGAGCTACCAATGGTTTATTCTCAGTTGAGTGGAGACTGGAATTCTCAAAAGAATAAGTCAAAATTGTTGTGTTGTCACAAAAAAACAAAAAGGAATCTTATAATTATCCAAGAATCAATCTACACACACTTGGTCACCGTCGTATTAAACACACCCCAATGCAGCTTTACCATTGACCATTGTCGCGCTTGGGTGCATGAACACCTGAATACTGTTTGGTTGGTTAGATTCCACGTATTGCGAATGACATTCCCTGACATCACACACACTATTAGCGTTTTATTATTGAGAACATCGTCAATCCTCTTCTTAGTTTGGTCAAGATTGATCTAGGTATGTACAGTATTGATGAAGACTGCCTTCAAGCAGTTGAGGCCTTAGATCACGTCGAAGGGTTGTTATAGTTCTTGAAAATTATTGAAACCTTTTCAAACATTCGAGATGGTGAAGTGGAGTGTCTTTACAATTATTCTGGACCGCTTAATATCTTCTGTCTCAATTCAGCTGACATTTGGACCGGTTTTGACGACTACAACGATATTGCATGGAAGAAGCTCCGTTGCCCATCACAAATTCAGTAGCTTATGATTATTGTACAATGAATGTGACTTTTGTTAAAGACACTGTTTTCAATGCGCTTCTCATATCCATGATGCCAGAGTATAAGGAATCGATGGGGTTGAGCCAAATTGCGAATCCAGATAAATTGTCTGGCAATGTGGACCTGTCATACATATTGGTGTCCATAAGAAAAATGAATGGCTTGGACCCAAATATAAACTCAAGACTTCAGGAGCTTTTCGCTAAAAAAATGCCATCTCCTGGCCGAGATAATTCTGAGTTTTTCGAATGATCAAAAAGGATGATTAATTATCAACGTTCTGGTTTCCTCATGAAAGTCGGCCCAGAATATTGGCCAACATTGAATGTCCTTCTGAAAGAGAATTTTTTAGGAACTTCCCATATATTTCTGAGTACTTGAAAGTGCACCCACTTTCCGATATTGATACTTATTGCTATTTTTGTACTTACCAGATGTGGCCATGAAGGGAAACGGCGATTAAAGATCAGATATTTAGTCCTGCAAAAGTGGATTCAATTTTGGAAAAGGTAAAAATATGTGGCTCTGACCCTGCCCTGAAACGAAAGCATCTTACTGAATCGGTTTTGAAATTAAACCGAATGGACAAGTAGTGCCAGCATTGTGGCTCTCTTGGCTTTTCTGAAAATAGGAGTGAGCAGTATCAACATGAGTGCCAATGTTGTCCATTTCAAAAATTCTTTCCGGAATTGAGAAAGTGTTATCTCGAAGGGAGACTGAGGCTCTCATATTCTCCGAAAGCTTGAATCTTTGGATATCGCAAAGAAGAAAGGATCATTATGGTTTTAGGACTAGCTCTCTTTTCTCACCATGAACCATTGAGGAACCTCTAGATCTGGTATGTTTTGTGATATGATAATTTTTTGTTTCTTTCCTAGGCGACTGGACACTCTAAGATGCTGTAATTCTGCTGTCTCAAAATTCTCACAGAATTGTCTGGTTGCGTAATGTCTTGAAATTTAATTAAATAAAACAAATAATACATTAATACTAAACAACAGAGTCAATTCTGACTAGCCCAGAAGTCAAACCAGCAGCATACCAACCGCCAACCACTACATTATTGTTCCATTGAACCGAGGTCACAGTGACATTCTCGGGAAAGGTTAGTTTGTTTTTTGTGTTGACAGCCTTGACGAATCCACCCGACTGAAGCCCGTCAAAAAGCCGATATTTGTTTTCCTTCTTGGAGTATTCGAGCCGCCACAGAGTAGTGTAGGCGTAAGAGTTTGTGTGTCGAGCACCAACAAGAACTCGTCTAACACAATTGCCCATCGCCACAGTTCCATCAGAACCACCAGAAATCACAAACGGATGGTTGATGGACGTTCCACAGCTCATGGCATGAGTTTGGTGATGTGTAACTGATGTTAATGATCTGAAAAGGTTTGCTTGGCGCGTGGGAAGTACACGCACGGTTTCGGAGTCTTCCAGGCATGTGAAAGACGAGATGTGGCTCTGGTAGGCTACCTGGGGGGTGTAGTCCATTACTCGGAGGCACACTGCACGAGAATGACGAGCATCAGCAACGTCAGTTAGTTTACAAAAGCCATCTGCAGACGACGTGAACACCAGGTTGGGGTCTTTGGGGTACGCGGATGCTACGGAGGCGATATAAGTAGAGTTGAGGGGGATTGAATAGGAAGGAATGAGGGCCGTTTCATCATCATTATCAGCAACGTCAAATTCGGCAATTTTACCGTCTGTGTAGCCCACCACAATCACCGTGGGGCCTCTCCAACACAGAGAAGTGGGTTTGGAGTCGCTCAACACATATGTTCTGTAAGGACCCACTAGCTTGGTATGGAGAGGGCTATCATCAGGGTTGTATGGAAGATCGAAAACACGAACTGATCCATCCTGAAAGACTGCCGCAAGCAGACCGATTGTGTCTCTATTATCATCCTGATTTCTTGGTTGGAAGGCCATCTCAAAAGCGAACCCGAAATCAAAAGAAATAACATGAGATAGGGTCGGTTGCGGGCCAAACTTCCAGATTTGAATCACTCCAGGTCCAGCATTACACGCGAACGCCTTAAAATTAGGGTCTGTGGGTTCAGGTAGCCCCGTGGTGCTGTCTGGATGGGAGCTATGAAGAGTTGAGACCGCTAGGTATTGTGTATCATTATGACCATAAGCCCATGCCAATGATGAAACGGGAGCTCCTACATTGATAACAGAAGAAGGGTTGGGTTCATTAGGGTTAGGCCCACTTGTCTTCCAGGGTCGACTTTCCATTGCCTGGAGCACCGTTTCTTCTCCCTGCGCATTGAGCAAAGTCATTGGTGGTCCTAATGAGGGAAGATCTGTGTCTGTGGTTTCTTCAAACTGTTCTTTCACGTTGATATTGAGGTTTTCAGGCGTGTCAAACGTCACATTCGGTTTCATAATTTCCTTGTCCCAGCTGTAGCTAAAATTACCCCATATCCGTCGGATCTCATTACCTTGAACCCGACTTTGTTCCTCGAACCCAAAAAATAGATCAAACCGGTCACGAAGAATAACCCTTCGACCTTCTGGGGACTCTTCTTTCGCAGTCTTGGCTGGAGTTTTCGGTGTAGGAGTTTTCTTTACAGGCATTGCTCGTTTTTGTGTCTTAGGGGCTGCAACTTTCTTCTTAGGGACAAAATCCTGTATTTCAGCTTCATTGTCATCGTCATCACCCATCTCGAAATCTTCCTCCTCCTCTTCCTCCTCCATCTTTACATCAACATCATCATCGTCGTCATCGGCAGGCTCTGGACCGGGATTGAAGTCGGAGTCCGAATCGTCGCCACCAAATTCAGGCTCCTCCATCACATACGAAGGTCGGGGGCGTCGTGAACGCGTCATTGTGTTTGATTCTGAAGGTCACAATAGTGGAAGTGTTAGATAGGGTTCACGTGATTAACTGCAGGCATAACCTTAATTTTTCCGAGAGAGGTGTCAGTGTCACCGATTAATGGATTAGGATAGTGAAAGAAATCAGTTACTGCTGTTTCAGGATGTAGAGTGTCTTCCATTTCAGGACTACTTCAGTTTCATGTTTCAATTACTATATACACTACCGTCGTCGGTACTTGACAATCTCTTCCTTTTTGGAGTCCATCATGGCCTGGAATCGCTTGGTGGGATTCTCAGTCAGCTCCTGAAGATAGTTTCGGGGAGCAGGCTCGGTGACTTTCTGGAAACCCACAATGGGGAGGTCACCCTTCTTGACAACCTCCCATCGTCCTGGAAGACGTCGAGAGGCTCGCTTGAAGGCCTCCTTAACCACCTGCTCGTGCATCTGACCACCCAACTCGAACACAACCTTGCCCGTGGGCCATCGGGTAGCCATGTTCTCAATGTCACCTTTACCCTTACCCATTCGAATATTGACACCCTTTCGAGTGATAGGAGTAGAAAGTAGGAATCGTCGGTATAGTTGGGATCCGGGGGCAGACTTTCGGATTACCTGCACAACAGCTCCGTCAGCAGCCTTGAGCTGTTTGTCGAAAAGCCGCACACCTTCAGACACCAGTCGCAAACCCCACTGGCCAAACTCGACTGTGGAGCCTCGGGTGGAACCACCAGTTCGCACTGTGATTCGTCCCCGCTGGGCCTTTCGAAGGTTTTTAAATCGTGGCGCATATTCGTGCTTGTGTCGAACTGATCCGGCGATGGGTAGCATCGCAGATACCATGGTTGGGCGTGTTGCTGGGTTAGTTTGTGTTCGGGACATAGCTTTCACATAGTATGTGTGACGAGTCGAAAACGAGATCATGACTCTCCTCAGTCTGGAGATCATGTTAGAATGCCGAATTGTTACGTTTACAACCCATGTTGGATATCTCATTTCAACAACTTGCGGGCTTGTCAAAGATGTCGGGTACTTTCTGAGACCAAGTAAAGCATCTTATTTTGGCACACGGAGTCCTCGCAATTTCTCATTTGTGTTGGTGCCATGACAGAACCAGACAAATAATCTTTCGTATCAAGTTACTGTAAAGACGTCGTTACCCATCACAGAAACTGAGTGACTCGGGATTTTATCTGTTACATGTCATCTCCATCTTCGTCTTAAAAAGCATTCCTTCCTTTCTTTCACTGAACTCACCCCGCAGTCCGTTCACCAATCGAGCCAGCATTTTGTGGTGGTGAAAAATAAACTTGCAAGTTTTGCATAAGCAAAGATATGCTGACTAAGCAAGAGTTTAAATGAAAGAGTGTGATCAAAATATTGATAAATTTATGACGAGATATTTCCGGAGGCAGTCATACAATGAGAAAACAATTATTTATTGGGTATATGTATAGAGCTAACTAGTTTTTATTACTTTCATTAAATACATAAATTGCAATTTATTAGGGAATTCCAACAACCTTACTTGGCATTAATGAAGAGATGTAACTGATGACATTGAAGAGATGTAACTTATGCAAGAGATATTTGAGAATTTCTGAACTTTTGACCACATTTTCTTTTAAGTGAGTAGTTGCGAGGTTCGATTAAATATCCCTCAGGAGCCTGTTACAAAAAATATCGTTAATACGTAGATATGAAGAAAAAACCAAGTCGTTTTCGAAAAACGTAACAATGTGGAAAACAACGTGAGATACCTCTTGTCAAAAAAAGTTATCAAAAAGTACTCCGCAACGGAGAATTGAACTCCGGTCCCCCGCGTGCTGGTGAATACCTGACAGGCGGAAATTCTAGCCACTAAACTATTGCGGATTGATTTATTTGTAAAATGGTTAGGTATATATAGTCTATAGTATGCTTAGTCAGCTAAAACTTTTGACCCTCATTTAATGCGTGTTTCCATCAGAAGAGCTTAATAAATGTCTATCAGCAATTTTCTTTAAAGTTATCTAAATCTATTCAAGTTGTGTGAATAAGGATGAACGGAGTATTTTATCATTGGTGGCTGATAGTTTTGTCAGTCATCTTAGTGATGAAAAAACTAAACCTATACTGGGTAGTCAAGCTAGATAAAGTTACTTAATGAAAATTATATCATTAGTTTGTTTCTATTGATTTTTTTTCTAGACAGCAGCCGATTCATCGATTGGACATTACGCAGTACTTACGTTGTGATTTGGTAAGTTGTAAAAGCTGGGTTTGAATAATGAATTTAACATTGATGTAACATTGATGCTGCTTAACATATTTATCTCAATAATAATAATAATAGAGAAAAAAAAGACTGTATTGTTATGGTTAATTGATATCATATCAGATACCAACGGGAAGGATAAAAGACTGTCGCATCTCATTTCCAACCTCGTTGCTTTCAGCAGAGATTCTAATTGTAGTTCTCGACACAAAACTCAAATTTGGAGTATATCTTTCTTTTGGTAAGCTCATCTGTAACACATTACTCAGATATTCGAGTATAGTAGATAATATGCAACTGGTATGCCGCAGTTCCGTTCCCAGCTTACACTTGATCGAACTGGACATAATAAACAAATGTTTAAAGCGTTACCGAGATTCCCCGGATGCCAACTGTGATTTTGTTCAGACACTAGAACCCAGAAACCAATTTTTATGAGGAAATGGATCAACAGATCAACTGGTTTTATGTTTACTATGTTTACTTCTTACGCGGGCAGTTAAGAATTAATACTAATAGAAAGTTATTATTTCTATTTATAGCAATTATGTTAAGTTTTAAAGTGAAACCATGTCTTAGACATTTCGGATAACAATTTTAAGGTTGTAATCTGTATACATTTTGGGAAATACTTTAAACAGAGCAATAACTCTAAAATACTGCAAAAGTAAAGTCACCTAAGCTTGAGGTTAAAAAAAAAACCATACCATTAGCATAGTATCTCATTGCTCTTAAAATTGCTATTGATGAATCAAATCGTAATGCTTATTCTTTCTGTTATATTACATCCTCAAGAAGTGAACACTCAGGAGTACAATTGAACGCCTAAGCATTTGCAGGGTATCCAATATGATCTCTGTAAGATTATAATTTAATACTTTCAATATAATGGAAACTGAAAGGTAGTAATGAATCTAAGTTGTTAGTCCAAAATTCCCAAACGATAGCTCATTAATGGAACAATGTTCCGCTTTTACAAATAATACAAGGCGCGTTTGTGTTTATATAAGCATGGTGTCACATCCACAAAATTGGCTTTTGGACGCAAGATCATTTCCTAAGGTGTCAATTTCACAACCATCTGGACTTAGAAAACGTTGGATCTGCAACTTTTCAATTTAGTCTTCAAAATGGACGGGGGGCAGCCGAACCATGTAGTTTGCCTGAACCCTTGTTAACTCAAGACTTTGCTACAAAAACACATCCCACAAGCTTCCCACGTCCTTTCCTAATCCACGTTAAATTGCCTTCAAATCCTAGATGTATACATCATCTTTATGTTCCTCTATATTTTTATTTGGAAGGCCAACCTACAATGGCTTCTAAAAGTTAGCTTAGCAGAATCAGATATCTTATTAGCTCTTCTAATATCACCTCCAGCTTCGGTTTTTTAATTCCTCCTCGACAGTGACTGAATTCCCAGAACAGATGGAATACTCATGAATGGGGATTTTCCTGAATTATATGTTTGAATTAAAAGGGAAGAATCCAGTGAGGTGATACTTTTTACCAGTTACCAGAGGGGCCATATTTGTAAGTTATAGAGTAAGTTACAGAAAGTGCTACACAGTTAGTTTTCTCCTGTAAGCCTGCCCTTGCCAGTTTAGGAGAGTTGCAAGTCTTAGAAGAATCAACACGAAGTTACAAACAAAAAATTTAACCCATCACTGGAAGATCAACATTTTGCTAACTGTCAAGCTCGAGTTGGAATAATATTGTATATTGCTCAATACCACCCAGTAAAAATCAAATTCTACGAGTCTTATTTCAAGAAATGATACTTGGACGTCGTTACATCAAACATAATAAATTCGTCATACATACCCACGAGGTTAAAGTAACAAGAAAGGCTTGATTCTATGCTACACCCTATACCTCCTTTTTCCATTTTTCTTGTTTCAAAATCTTAATTTCCTCCACCCCCATTACATATACTTCGATGCCAGTATACAAGAATAAGATTTCTGCCAACAACTCAAGCAATCGAACTTGACTTAACCAGATTGGATATAAATTTTTAAAAAACAAATCCCACAAACATTTTGTAATGATTTCTCAATACAATATTTAGCAAAAGTCTCCAATAGTTGAATTCCATCTGGTTGTATCCCTCACCTTCAAACCTTAATTCCAAATATATTTCGGCATAAAGTTTGTCTACTAAGCTAACAATCATGACCACATTCGATATCAAAGAGACATATCTGCGTTTCCTGCGGGATGATCCCGATATCACCATGCCTGTAGCTGCCATTGAGGCTTTGGTACAGCTTCTTCACGAGACACAAACCAGCACTTCAGCCGAACTGATTCAAACACTGAAGGACGCCAGCACAGAGCTGAAAACGTCTGTGGACAACTCAATCTCGTTATCGGCTGGCTGCGATTTGTTCATGAGGTTTGTGTTACGGAATATTCGAGAATACGGTGACTGGGAGGCATGCAAGGGCCATCTGGTGAAAAATGGCCGATTATTCGCTGAGCGAAGTAAGGCTGCGCGAAAAACTATTTCCGAGAAGGGTTTTGCGTTTGTGCGTGACGACGATGTGATTCTCGTTCACTCCTTCTCTCGAACGGTGTTAGCATTGCTGGAGCACGCTGCAAAGAACTTTGTGCGTTTCAGAGTATTTGTCACGGAGGCTGCTCCTAGTGACCAGGGCAAACGCATGGCAACAGCTCTGAGACAAAGAGGCATCCCCGTCAGTCTTATTGTGGACAACGCCGTGGGCTCTGTCATCGACAAGGTTTCCAAGGTGTTTTGTGGAGCAGAAGGTGTTGCTGAGTCTGGAGGAGTCATCAACCATGTGGGAACATATCAGATCGCTGTTTTGGCCAAGAACGCCAATGTGCCATTTAATGTTGTCACTGAAAGTCATAAATTTGTCCGAATCTTCCCTCTGGCCCAGGCCGATCTCCCAGACACCAAGAAAATGTTCAACTTCACTGTGGAGGAGCCCGAAGAAGAAAGCGATATCAAGCACTCACCAGTGGTGGATTTTACTCCTCACGACTATATCACCGCTCTTATCACAGATCTCGGCGTTCTCACCCCAAGCGGCGTCTCTGAGGAGTTGATTAAGATGTGGTACGAGTAATCAGGATGGGTATATAGTTTAACAATGTAATAACTAGAATTGATTCACTCCTTCATTGTAGATTTTGAAATTGTGCTCTAGTAGCTTTGGATAGCTAGATTGTGAACTCAATTAGGGACAACTTCAATCCGCTAACTTCTATGGAAAGATTAATATTTAGTCTACTCTTTATCTTCGTCATCTTCAACAACACCTTTGTCTTTGAGGGCCTCCTTTTCCTCCTCCAGTTGTTCAGTGAACTTTTTCAGGCGCTGATTCCACCAATCAGATTTGCCCAAATGGTCAAGAGAACTCTCTGCTTTTTCTTCCTCTTCTTCAGGTTGGTCCAGTTTTATACTGAATGTTCTAAACGCATCTTTGACAGTGTATTTTCCACCTTGAACAAGGTCCTTGGCCACCAACTCTCGAGTTCGGCCCAGAGATTCGATGGCAGAAACTCGGTCAGCAGTTTCCTCCAGAAAGTCATCAAAACCAGGCATATCAGCAATTTCATGGAAAGCTTGCATCATGGGCACCGAATCAGCACGAACACGTGACAACGAATCGATGGTGAAAATGTTCAGATTATCATACACCTGGATGTAATCTGGACGGGTCATAACTTGACGGGCTCGCCAGAGAGGCAATTCGGGTAACTTGTGATCGCTCAAATGTAAGTTATTGTACACGTTAATATCCTTCAGTCGTCTTCTGTCCATTTCAACTAGTTCCCTCATGAGGAACATTGCGGAAGTGCTAAATTTTCCACTTTCCATCACATCATCATCCATATCTTCTCCAAGAAGTCCGCATTGATTCAGGAACCAGGTCTTCTCACGGTCAATCAGCTCCTGGCACGCCTTGAGGATATTTCTGTGTCCTGCAACATGTGCCAGATGCTGAGGTCTACCTCCAACCAAATCGTAGACTCTATTGGCTGTTTCTTCATCACAGGGAACACCTCTGGCTTTGAATCTTGCCAACTGGAATGCTTGAACGGCTTGCTTTCGATCAAGATCTTTAATGGTCACAACCTCCAAACGAGTTCCCAGCTTCTTCAATCTTTCATAGAGCCAGTAATCGTCGGAGTTGAAAATCATCGTTACCAGACCTGCTCCAGATAGAGCCTCAGCCTTTTGCTGGAGAAGCTCTACAAGGTTGTTTCCATCAGCATCGTCTCGAATCAAGTGAGCATTGTTAATCACCATCACTAGAGGTCTTCCTGTTTTACGAACCTTGTCAACAGCAACTTCTTCCAATTTGTTGAAAGCTCTTTCAATATCCAGAAGAGCAGTGGTATCACGCGGTCCACGGATGGAAAACAAAGACCCAATGTAATCTTCATGAAACTCA
Organism: Yarrowia phangngaensis; assembly: GCA_900519005.1. Lineage (NCBI taxonomy): Eukaryota > Fungi > Ascomycota > Dipodascomycetes > Dipodascales > Yarrowia > Yarrowia phangngaensis. The sequence goes on from ULGR01000006.1 coordinate 744,831, forward strand.
AAGTCAAGAGCTTTTCCAAGTCGAATTCGGAAAATCTCCGGATCAGCATGAGCATCCAAAATAGTACAACATGATCCTGTGACTTTTCTCATTGACTCAAGGATCATACTGGTCTTGCCTGTTCCTTTTTCTCCAATCAGAAGATAATATCGTCCACTGATTCGGCCGGCAATAATATCATCTAAAAGCTTCTGGTGTCGGCGTTCAACCCATCCTTCCATTTCACTTGTACGTCTGTGCATGGTCAATTCAAATGCCGGATCACCATCCTCAAACGCTTGGTCCATTTTCTTCACCACATGACGCTTGTAATAGTAGTGGTACGCCATACCTGCGATTCCCAGAATGGCAATACTGGCAAACGTGATACCTGCGGATTCGGCCATCTTCACAAGAATCTCTTTCGTCCTGTCCCATCCACTGCGAGATCTTTTGTCTTCCTCTCCATCTCCGATTTCTGGAATCTGAAGCATTCTACAGCTAGTGGACGTTTGGAAGTTTCTCACCCCAAGAGGGCGAGCCCGTAAGGTGCTAACCCTCAGAATTCGAGTCCTTAGAACTCCTCCTCGCAACATTGATGGTTGACTGAGATGGATCAGGGGTCTCTAGTGGCTGTGTACCTCCACATGCAGGCACTTGCATGAACAAAAGGGTTAGGGCGTTGTTTGAAGTAGTATGTAAGTTTGCACATTATTCATGTTGAAGTATGTATGATAGGGTATGTTGAAACATTTCCTAGTCATCTCAGTTTTTAACAACTTGGTTGATCCAGATTATTAAAGTTTTTTGACCTGTAAAATCCGTAGATTGCGTTAACACTTCATACTCTCTTGAAGGGTCGTGTGCTGGCATGTACGTCTAGCCTTCTCAAAGAGGTGGTAGATATAGGGATCGTAGCGCTTGATATTTCACCGTTTTGAACTCAAATTCAGTGGCCCTCCATTTGAGGACCATCTCGTAGATAATAATTCTCTAACTTGTTCACTATATACACTACAACTTCACTCCGACGTGCATGGCGGCGACTCCAAAGGTCATGTTCTTGTATCCCTCGCCGGCAAGCGTAAATCCTGCGTCCTGGATCATTGAGGCAAACTTCTCCTGGGTGGGGAATCGTACAATGGACTCAACAAGGTACTGGTACGAATCTCTATCTCCAGCAACAATCTGTCCCATCATGGGGATGACATTGAAAGAGTACTGGGTGTAGATCTGGTCCAGCACAAAGTTGTTGACCTTGGAGAACTCCAGACAAGCGAAAACTCCACCAGGCTTGAGAACTCGGTGAGCAGTTTCCAGAGCCTTGGGAATGTTGGTGAAGTTTCGAATTCCAAAAGCCACAGTGTAGAGGTCCTGAGACTCGTCAGGAATCTGGTCCAAAGTTTCAGCGTTCTGGACCAAGAACTTGATTCGAGGATCGTTAGCATAGTCGGGGTGGGCTAGAGCACGTTTCTCACCCTCAGCAAGCATATTCGGGTTAATATCAACAACTGTCATGTTAGAAGAAACATCTCCGTGTCGTCGCTTGGCGTTATCAAGAATTCGAAATGCGATATCTCCCGATCCTCCAGCTACGTCCAGAAAAGACAATGGCTCTGTCGATCCAGCTCGAGCTCCAGGGTTCAGGGTATTCACGAAATCATCTTTCCACAATCGATGGATTCCAAAAGACATGACATCGTTCATGACATCGTACTTGGAAGCAACTGATGAGAACACTTGACCCACAAGTGACTCCTTATCTTCCTTGTTGACAGTTTTGAAACCAAAGTGGGTAGATTTGTCGCTGTTCAGTAGTGATGCTGAAGAAGACAATGCTCGCAATTGCAATTGCCGGGTAATAACACCCCGTGACACTCGATGTACAGCTCCCAGTCGATTCATTGTGTTGTGTAGAGTGTTTAGTGAAAAAATTGGGTTTGTGTGCATACCTTAGAAGTGAAGGATTCACATGCAACCGAGTAAATAAGGGCAAAGGTGGACTTTAAAAATTGATCAAATGACTTTAAGGAAATTAGTATTATTTCTCGAGATATTTATTCAGACAAAACAGTAGCCCTAACCCTGTTTTAAGGTTGATGAGCCGAGACTCAATCCAACTTAAACTCGCCCAATTCTAATTCCTTAAACAGTATAGGTCAGAACTTTAACTTGTACCATATAAGCTGACTAAATGGTGGTTGTGGTACATTGTCTCCTTATCTTTTTCTACAACATATTTATTATTGAAGTTACTTATAAAAGTGGCATGCAGTTTTGACGATGCTGTTGCTTTTTTTGTTTTCGCGTAGCCAGGTCTTGTTACATTAACTAGAGTGGGTTGTCAGTGACTATGTCTTGTACGGGTAAAATCATTGGGGTGTTGAATGCTTTTTATCAAATATACTACTGTAGCTTAAATGGTTATGCACTACTGTTATCTTATATACATACTACTGCAGCTTACTCTTGGCAGCAGCGTTTTCCTTCTCTTCTTTCTTTCGTCGCTCTTCACTGAGTCGACGCATCTCGGCCTCCTGTTCCTTTGTCAAGGGTTCGTACTCCACCCAAGGATCGATGAAAGTGGAATGTCCAACGGCGAAATCTCGATCACTGGTTTTCTCAAACAAGTACAGCTGGGCTCGGACATAAGCAACCACTCGCTTGACATGGTCCAAATCCACATTAGGATCACCATCAAACAGGTTTCTCCAGAGAGCAGCAGCCAGAACAGCGTCTCCCTTCACTAGACCTTCGTCGTAACTCAGCATTGCTCCTCGCAACTGCAGATTGAAATCTTTCATGTAATTCTGGATAATTCGGTTGCTCAGAATTCGAATCTCCACACTTAGCCGCTTCTCAATGTCTGCGAACATGGCGTCAACAAGAAGTTGCTGGTACTCTTGAGCCACAGCGGGGGGAAGAGCTCGCATTCGGACGAACAACATCCATTCGTGGAGCACAACAATTTGGAACCATCGAGCAAATGTCATGGGCATCTGAAGCTCCTCGTACCAAAATTTAGCAGTCTCAGACAGCACTGGAGGCTTGGCAGGCTTAACAGGTACCCTTCGATCCTTTTTATTCTCCTCCTTGGACAATGGATCTCCAAGATCAACTAAAGCTTGGGCCTTGCAAAGATTGTAGTAATATCCTCCAGCCACGGGAGCTGCTCGGAATTTGTCCATATTGATGTTGAACAAAGAAACAATTCCCTCACCAACTTTTTGTTTCCATGAGTTGTTGGTAGTAGAGGAGTCTTCAGTGAAGTACGGTAACGAAGACTTTTCTTTTTTGCTGTAGTACCGGGACAGAGGTGAGACAGCACCTACTCGAGCCGCATATCGAATATTTGGCCGAAGAGCTGATCCAATACAAGGTCGAATCGAAGGTCTCATGTTGGTGGTGAGTGAGAATTTCATAATAAACTTTGATGTGATGGTGGCTGTTGATTATGTAAGCGGAGGAAATTGCAGGTTGATGTTAAGGTTGGGGATATAGTAAGGTGACTTTAAAGGGATTCAAGAAATGAAAATAATTATGCTAAGGGGAGGGAAATTTGGATAAATAGTGTGATTTTTGATAATAACGAAAACCTGAGGATATGAAAATGGAAGGGTGTGTAGTTAAGGTTTAGTTTTTAGTCCAAGTTCAAGAAACGGTGACATATGTAGCCTCCTCTCCTCTTTGGGTTAGGGGTAGCGTGACGGGTTGGGTAGGAATGTTTCAAGCAAGAATAAATCGCTCGGAGACGTTCATCTTTCGTGTTTTTTTCAAAAGTTCAAGATAAGTTCGAAGGTTCCACGCTAAGTTATACTAGCGTGATGAGGGTCTACAGCAACGTTTTTTATTTTTGATTGTTTCTACGCAAACGGGGTCTCTACTTGTGGTAACATTAACTGCCTTGAATCGAGTTAATCCGCTAAGTAATTTGCTAAAGAAATTGCAGAACCATCTCAGTGCTTGGTGTGGGGCTATTGAGATATTTCACATCTACCACATGAAAGAAGTGTTCCAAAGACTGGATCGTTTAATGGACGATTAGCTCTTGAATACCAATCCTCTCAGTTTATGTTTCTTCCTAAATTAACTGTGGGCTACAAAATCCTGGTTATGCCAGTTTTAGATGTAAGCAGCAAGGCGTCATTTGCGCCAGCAAACCAGCTGAAGTTCATTGGTATAATAAATAATGCAATTGTTTGATCATCAACAAAAGTATCCTTGCTTCGTTGGAAATTCGTTTTCATTTGGCATCTTATCATTTCAATTGTAAACTTCTTCAAAGTAAACTATTCATTACATTTTTTGTGTAATGGCCTCATAGTCTTTCTCGTTCTTAAAGAAAACTCTTCCTTCTTTAAATCATATGCTATCCTGGATTATTTCTAAAACCCGTGTGTGCACAATGCCGTCTCCCCGTCCTCGTCTACGCAAAATCAAGCCCAAAAACCAAGGCAAAAAATTGAAGCGTCTCTCGGCACTGGATGACTTGATTCCAACACAGACATCAGATGATGTGCCAAAACCGACCAAATTGGATACAAGGGCATCATCGCTAACTTTACGCTCACTCTCTTCAAGCTCATTTGCCTCAGATTCACTCACCTCTTCGGTCACTCGTGCCTTATCCTCAGGGTCACAAAATGCCCAAAGGCTTGCAGCACTTTTTGTTGACCCTGACACAAACAATGACAGCAAAAACACAAACAACGATAATAGAAATGACACAAACAATAATACTAACGACACAGAATCAGTCGAATCGGAAAAGGACGTGAACTTTTCACCTTTTGTTGAACCCAACAGTGCATCTACTGTGTACTTGAGTGCCCCATCGAGCCCTTTGGACTCGTCTGAATCCCAGCCACTTAAAATTCAGCCTCAAACCTATTATGCTCAGCTGGCGAGTATAAAAAACATACCGATTGGGGATAGGCTGTTTATTCCTAAAGCATTGCATTTCGTTGAATGGACAGCTATCGATCCTCCTCCAAATCTTCCGCCAAGACAGCGTCCAAGGGGAGCAGTAAAACTGCCAGAAAGAGATTTCAATAACTCATAATTTGGTAGTCCACATTTACTCACATTTCTTTTGTGTCTCTGTTTGCAGTTAGCTTTCATCATAAACCAGAAACCCCTTCAGCATGGAAATATCTCATGGAAGCCCCGCATCAGATCGCACACCATCAAATAATCTTAAATTCAAGACTGTCTCAAATGTAACACGCGCCTTTGGAAGGCAACAGATTGGTATCTTGATTAAATAGTATACCAGTTTAGATCCAATAGAAGTTGAAAAATTTCACATCTCTTCTTGTTAGTGCCCCTATTAAAGTAAGCAATCTACAGGTCATTCTCATTGTAACTTTCTGACAAATTGACAGAATAGCGGAACATGAGTGCCGCAGTGGAATCAGTAATGTTTGGTTAAATGGTGTGAGGTTTGGGCAGTATTAACGAACCTTTAAAAGGTACTCCACATTAGTTACCGAACTTCTTTTTTTTTTTGTGTAGAGTATACTGTTTCCTGTATTCTTTGGGACCTTGGTGGGTAATGGTCATCAAAGTAAATGGCTCCAGACCGTCCTTTAAAAATCGCTAAAATCTCAGCCCAGCCAGAATTAATTCCCAAAAAAACAAAACAAATGAAAGACATTGCCTAATTCTGGATTAAACTCGAAATAAGCTTTAATCATTTCAAAGACTCACCCTACGATAAGAAGCAGCCGCCTTTGTATTACCATTTGTCATCGCCGCTTTTGAACTACCACAGATACCTTTTGTACAAGTCGAGTTGAGCATAAAACTCAATAAGTTCTCCAGCATTTTGCTTATATGAAATTTAAAGAACAGAGGCGAATTAATCTAGGGTATCTCTTGTGGGGGTACAGCACAACCCCTCGCAGATCGTTTGAAGTTTTCTTCCTCAGAGTACAGTGGCTCAACTTGTAGTCAGCTCGGATAAGCCAGGAAGGTAATCTACAAACAAACTTAGCCCTAATCAATCCTGTTACCTAAATAAACGCAAACTCAAATTAAGGTTTTGTGCCCTCGCATAATCTCTCCGCGTGATTGAGGCACATGTAGATGTATCCTTTTTGAGCTGGTTTTGTGGCACCCTCAGAACTTGCAAATCAATTCCCAGCAGAGGACTAAAAAAATCATTATTATATTTCTCTTCGTTTTATCCAGCCATAGTTCTTCTGTTGAGGTTTTGTCTCGGCATACCATTTTGGGGTGGCAAAGATTGTCTAAAAGCTTAACAGTCACCACGTGAACCCCAATTTCACAAAAGCCTAGTGTCAATATTTAACCAACTCAACTGACTTGCCTTGACTTGGCTTTTTATTACTGACGTTGGCCCTGTAACCAAACACAAACAGAAGCACTCACACACAAACCACAATAACCCAGTATGGACGAAACACCCCCAATGGAGAACAACTCTGACACAGACTACGATATTTTGTCGCTCTCTTCACGATGTGTTTCTAGCGATGATAACGATCTTAGAAACAGTTGGTGTGGCATCGAAGACCAGGCTGATGAAGACACAGATGATGAACCTCACCACCAAGGTACCGAATCCGCTCCATCTCTTCCTCAAGCTCTGAAGATGCCTACTTTGGCCTTTTCTGATTGTATGAGTGAGTCCACACCTACACCAAGCAAGTACTTCTTGAAGGACGACTTGAAGTTGGAATGGGATTCTGTGTCTCAAATTACAAAGAAGCCGTCACAGACCACTCACCACTTACCTGTCTTAGGAGCTCCTGTAGATAAAGTGTGCTTGTTGAACTTGAGCAGTGAGCCAGCTCCAACTGTTGTACTCGACCTATTTGTACAATACTACGGGATAAAGACACAAGTGGAGATGGTTCCAATGACGCACTTTGACAATTTGGAGTTCCATTCAACCACGGCCTACGTAGGGTTTATTTTCTTTTCAGCTGAAGAAACTATTTCATCGGCGCTGGTTAAAGTGGATGCTGCTCTTGAAGCTCAATTCAGGGGGGTTTATGTCACCGTTTGGTCTCCTACACAACTCAATAAATGTAGTTTGATCAACAAAGCTGTTTTCACGGCGCTTACACCTCTGCAAGAATCATCATTACTAAACTTCCCGCTAGCTGTTGACTCTTTTGACCCACTAGATATTCAACTGATTGAATGGGAGGAGCATCGTCTTCGAAGAAAGAGATTGTCTCTGTGGTCATTTCAAGTTAACCAGGCGACAGTGTGGAAAGCTATTGTAGGTTTTCTGATACTTGCGATTTCAGCCCAAATGTCACAATACTTTCTGGTGTACAATGCCGAACAAGTGAATGTCGCTCCGCCATCTCCTGAGGTTGTTCCTGTTCTGTCTTCTGCAACCATTCTTACAAAGGCTACAGATAAACCTGTGCGCAAACTGACAACAAAGAAATGTCGTTCCGAGCCCTATGACAGCACTTCTGTGATTATAATTCCACCTGCGCCATCGTCAAAGGTAGATCGTGTTAGATCCCAGTATAATTTGTTGAAGAAAAAGTACTCCCAGAGTTCTGAACAATCCAAGCGATCTGAGAAATTCACCGAATTTGAACTATCTTCTGAACAACCACAGTCCGAACCCCCGCTCCCTGAAAAGCAACACTTTGAAAAACCACAAGCGGAAAAACCACAGGTAGGTCTAAATGAGTTTATCTGGAAAGCTATCAAACGTGCCCAGAGGCATAAGTTGGTCAAGGGTAGTGAGTATAACATGGAAATTCTAAAAAGTCTTTTTTCTAACGCAGCGCGATCTCATGGTCTGGAAATCTTTCATCGTTTGGAGAAAGCCGAACTGCCACAGAAGGCGAACAAGTTGGTTGCTCAGTATGTGTCAGCCCAGAGGTCCTTGCAGACATCGGTCAAGACGATTTTTCAGGACCAGATCGTCATGCTTAAAGCGAAATCGACTAAGGTGCCATTAATGGCTGGAGAGTTGAAGCGAAAGTATGATGAATGGCTCGATGGTGATGGCAGAAAACTGTGGCTAAGTTTCCAGGCCAATTGTGAGGATTACATTCGTTTAGCAAAGCAACATTCACTTGTAGTGAACTCCAAGTCACTGTGGAACAATACGCGTCAGCAGACTAATCGCTTTGCTGCTGAACTGAACAGGCATATCAGACGATTTATCACAGAAACTCGAAACAGTTCTCCGAATTGGAGGTTAAAGATCGACAGACTAATTACTAAAGCTAAAAGACAGTCTTTTTTTGTAAGCTCAAGAGAACCAAACAACCACGGACGAAGTGTTCGTCGTCTAAATGCAGTTACTACCGCGACTGGTATTCGTGCTCCAAGAATAAATGCCATCAACAAGAGAAGAAAGACAGGTTGCCCTGGAGCTGGGTTTCTCACAGATGGACTCTTGGTTGGTCAAGGTGATTTGTATTGAACGTTCTACTAGAGATAATGAGATTTATGTGTTTACTGGTTGTATTGGTGGCATAGTGTGCGGCGGTTTCGAGGAAGGAGTAGTAACTTTACAGCGCAATATAGGGTTGGGTTGCCATGGAGATGATGTTACCCTATTACCTGGCTTTGGCTTACTTGAGTCAAACTGAAATGATGATTAGCTTAAAGTCAGCCTGGAACTTTAATAAAAACCTTATCCTTATTCGAAATAGTGCCATTGATAAAATGAAGTATCAGAGTAATTATCCTGCGTAAAAATGAAGGAATCGACAAACTCAATACCATCTTCTATTAACTTTGTATAAAAATTAAATCAAAAAATATTTATTCATTTACTCATATATACTAATAATTTGTGATTCTCTTTACATCTTGCAAGATCGGCAGTCCTTCACCTCCACTGATCGGTTAAAGGTCTGGTTGGATCGAGGGACATCGACAGAGGGGTTTCCAATGAAGAAATCGTTAGGAGACAGGTGGACCTTCATAATCTCCACAGGCATAACAGGGAAGTCTTCGACTCGAGGGTGGTGAGTCAAGCCAAAAGAGTGCCATAGGACGACATCCTCATTTCGAACATTCTCATTTCGAGCCACGGCGTCCTGAACACCTCCAATCTCGTTGGCAGACTGGTTAGTCCAAACTCCTCCAGCGTACAGCTCGTGGTCCTTGTACTTGGTGACCCAGTAGTGGTGAGTAGCAAATGCAGCTCTCTTTCGAGCAATAGAACCAGGCTGGGCGTAAAGCATAGCAGTAGCCAGACCGCCAACCTTGTAACCAACAGGGTTTCCAGAGTATGGGTTGAGCTTGTTCTCGTTACAGATCTTGATGTATCTGTTCTTCTGGATATCGGAGTCCAGGTAGCACGACTTCTCAATGGGAGTCTTTGTGTTCTCAAAGGCAATACCATGAGGGTTCTTGTCGTCCCAAGGAAGGGCCACGGTATCGTTAACAAAGATGGTGTTCTTGTGGCCATCAATGGCAGGGTCCATTCGCATGTTGAAAATATGCTGATGAGAGGTAGCCAGAACACCAGGGCTGACAATAGTTCCCCATTTGGACTTCTTGCCGGCATCAATGAGCTGGGTGGAGACGATTCCGGTGGCTCGGATTTCAAGCTGAATACCAGCAGCCTGGTCAAAGTGCCATGCGAAGATGTACTCGTAGTTTCCGACAGTCAAGATGGTCTGCAGAACAAGAATTCGTCGTCGAGTGATAGCAACCACGTCAGTTCGGTAGTTGGTGTGCTTCCAGCCAATACCATCGTCCTGCTCGTGCATGCAGATAACGTTCTTTCGAGTGAAAACGTTACCCTGGGGATCGCAAACGTTGCCGTCAAAGTACTTGATGGTTCCAAGACAGTCGCAGCCAAGAGTCAGCTCATTGGCACACTTTCCTCCTCCACAGTCACCGAAATCAAAGGCCATCTTTCGATGAAGAGGAGGTCGAGGGTCAGCGTAGGGAACAGCCATCTCGGACATAGATAGTCGGTAGAAGATAGATCGGCCATCGTAGTTAACGTCATGAATAACAAGACCCTCTCGAGGAGTGAAGCCAACCTTGAAGTGCCACTTTTGCCAGTTGATGTAACCGTCACTGTCAATATGGTAAGAAGGACCATCAGGCTGGATCACATTGTAAGGCTTGAGGTCGGTTCGTAGCTTGGGCTGGAGCTCGGGGAGGTAGTCATTGGTAATGCAATGAGCAATACAGTTCTGGCCCTCAGGACGAGTATCATAGTTTCCAACACCCTTGACTGCGGCATCATCATCATCGCCACCAGTGGCGCAAAAGTCTACTCTCACAAGTTGTCGTTCAAGCACATCGTACACAGGCACAAAAGGAACGGGGAAAGAATAGATGTTGGAATCCTGGTGGTTGTTCTTGGGATCTCGGCAGTAAACCAGCATCTGCATGAATCGGGGCATTTCAATCTCAGAGTCACAGCCATACATCCAACCATCAATAGTGAGGTTATCAGTGAGGTGCTCCAGACCGCACTTCTTGATAGCGTCTTTGACTAGAGGGTGTGCGAAAGCAGCCTCGAACGCCTCGTTGGCCTCCCAGGGATCAATAGGAGGGTGGATACCCTTCTTGATCACCTCGTTCTTGATGACAGTGCCCTGACCGACATCAATCCAGCATTGGTTTACAAGCTTGTCTTCCAGAACATAGTAGATGCAATGAGCCACACGAGGAGGAGGAGTAGGGTTCTTTCCAGAACGCTTGGCGGCCAAGTAAGGGACCATCAAAGCCTTGGCAGGCTCTTCACTTCCAATAGACTTGAGATGGAGGGTTTTGCCGGAGTGGTGCTTCTTGACCACAACCACAACTTTCTCCATCTCCTGGACAGAGAGTTGATCGAAAGGATGAGGAGTCATGTTGTAGAGAGTTGTATAAGTGTGTAATTGTGCTTTTAGACTGAGATCTGGCCTACTTTATATACCTTTTAGACATTTCTCTTCCAGGTGCAGATCTGAGGTGCATGCTTCTCCGGTGCATGCTTATCGGAGCGGCTATTGCCTAAACAGGAAGGTGTATGAGGATCGTTGGGGGTGGAATAAAATTTGTATCATTAAACCGGGTATTCTCATATGGGAAAATAGGGTTTGTGTCGTGTAGGCTTTCACCTGGTTCGTTTTTGCCCAACTACCCCATTAATCCGATCACTCATCGTACATGTAGTGGGGTGTACTATGTGGGGATATTTTCTCCGCTAATTGTTCAAAACAAACTTCAACCAATGAAACTTTGTTGGAGGGTGGAAAAGTAAGCGCAAAAATTGAAAATCATTTTGAAACGGCTTGAATTGGAAATAGTCTGAAGATTTTGGTCACTTCGGAATTAAGACAGTTTCTCTTTCATTGTATCACACTTTTTTCCTCCTTCTGTTTTCACCAGCTCCCATATCTTTTCTGATTACGCGATCATTAATTCCAGTTTATGCATGCACTACCCCACAGAAGACCCTTCAAGCAGGTCATCTCATCGAATACGAACCGGCCAGTGACCGTGAGGGGGTTCCTTTATTGAATAGTCATCTTGTTTGAAGTGGTTTCTCTGAAGTCGGGGTAACTTGGTATCACATGATGTGTTGCTCCTGGGTGGGTATGAGCGAGTATATGTATTAAAAGAAATTGCTCATTATTTGAGAAATAAAATCACCTGATGGATGGGATGGTTATTAGATCATACTCTATTACTCAGTTATTTCCATAGCCCTTTTACTTCTTATCTCATTAATTCTAGAATATGTGTAATGACTATTTGATCTTCACTGCTATCTTTGGCGATCTGATAAGACCGAAAAAATAAAAAATTATCATAAATTTGTAAGTGGCTGGTAAGGTTCCAGTGGATTTTCAATAGAATCTCAACAAGAGCCTAGTTTAATTGTTGGTAGGTCAACTATTCTACAACAAATACTCATTTCGGATAAGCTTTCCTAAATAGGAAATATAACTTTAATAAACTCCCAAACAGGAAGGTGTATCCCCAATCGGCACGACACTTCCGAGCCATGTTACACATCATAGATAAGCGTTGTATAGTAGGACAGAAAAGAATATTCTATAGTTGAGTATGAAAACCTCAAACCTAACTAATTTTTTTTAAATTCAACTAACTTGAACGATGCCTAAATAACTCTCATCCATAAAACCAGCAACTCATGCTTTTGAAAATAATTCGTCATTATCATTCAATTAAGATCTGATTGCACAGCAAGGTATTAGAAAATCTACATATATATAAGCCAAGCTTCAAAATCCTGTCATGGTTAAACATCAATCTGGATGAATACATCTTTGACATGATCTTGCTCCATTCTCTGCAGAATTTTCTGTTTAACCTGCTTGGAACTGGCGTCTCTTTGCAGTTTGACGTGGATAGTACCCCTGACTGCTCCTCCATCACTCCAGAATCGTGGATCATGATATGATGCGACTCCAGGAAGGATAGAGATGTCGTTGAGAATGTTGCGGATCATGTACTCTTGAGAATCAGTTAGAGAAAGCAAAAGAGTCTTTGCAGCGGTACTGACAAGAGGCAAGGCGGAGAGAAAAATCAAAATCGCAATGAGCATGGAAGCAACTGGGTCAAACCCTGCCCAACCAAAATACCATGTCAAAATCGTGGAAATAATCACTCCTACCGACCCCAAAGTGTCAGCCATGATATGCAGATAAATACCATAAGTGTTTGAGTTGTGCTCTGAGTGGTCGTGATGATGATCGTGACTATGCCCATGACTATGACCATGTGAGCATTCTTCGCCTGGGGCATGGCCATGATTAAATACCACAATACCTACGATATTCACCAGTAAACCCAGAGCAGAAACTACAAGTAGTTCTGCAGTTCGTTCCAGCTCCACAGGATTGTAAATTCGCCCCAGTGCCTCGAGACATACTCCTCCGGCAATGGCCACCAAAAGACATCCATTGGTGAATCCACTGACAGTTTCGACTTTTCCGAGACCATAAGGAAATCGAGAAGAGGGAGGCAGTTTTGACAAAATTGAGGCCACTAGACCCACCATAAGTGCCAGACAATCAAAAAACATATGAATGGAGTCTGACAAAAGTCCCAGTGAGTGAGAAAGAATCGAATAGAGCAACTGGATCAACATGAACGAGAAGTTGAGCAATAGGAAGTAAAAGATATTCCGAGTATCAGTATGGCTAATAATGGAGTCAATCAATCCAGGTCGTTTTTTTGTGGTTTTCTCTTGATCGTCTAGTTGGTCGTTGGACACCAGAGAAGGAACAAAAACAGAGAGTCCACACAGAACTGCTTCAGATGGAGTTGCACGTGATTTAATAGATAGATCTAATGCAAAGCCAATCAGAGACGAGAAAACACCGTTGATTCTGTTTGGCAGAAGATCTCTTTTGGCAATGAGGAAAACTCCACATGAACCGGAAGCAACCACAAGAAGAATGATTTGTTCTGCTGTCAACGACACAAAGAACGCAGTTGGAATGGTGATTAATAATCCCAAGGGAATGGCCTGAGAAGAAGGGGTCTCCAAATTCTGTTGTAGCACAAAAACCGCCAATCCCAAAGCCACATATCCAATCAAAAGATCAAATAATGACCCTCCAACAAACACAATATCATGGCCAATCGACGCGGCTAAATATATCAGATATTTCCAGGAATTTTTCAATTCTGGAATTCGGTTTAAAGACACATTGAGAGACACAAATACAAGGGCAGTGACTCTAGCTGTCCCTAAGAAAATAGCCGATATGACCAATGCAAAAATTCCCAAAGTTAATATTAGGGTGTTCTGTGCACCTGCTCGGACCCCGATTGTGTTTTTAATTCCAAAAATCCGAAACACTCCTGCACAGAAAGTAGTGAATCCGGCCACCAGTAGTGCGGACACGATTGGAGAAAGGACCCGAAGTTGTAGACACAAAAGCGATGTAGCTAGAAGGGATGTTGGCAGTGAGATGAAAGATGGAATTGATTGCAGAAGGGAGGGCAATGAGGGGATTTGTAGTTGGGGGAGGGTGTCACTGTCATGAAAATGAGCGTGTGAGTGAGTGTGTGAATGGTCATGGCCATGACCATGACAATGGGTATGTGAATGACTGTGTTTGTGATCGTGGTCGTGATCATGATTGTGTGAATGGCTATGGTCGTGATTGTGTTTTTGATCGTGATTGTGGTCGTGATTGTGGTCATGATCATGTTCATGGCTATGGTCACAGTGCTTCTGTTCACTGAACAACTCACCGTTAACTAACGTTCTCCTGCGACTTCTCATTGGTAAATCACATCCTTCCTTAACAGGCTCCAGCTTACTCTCAACAGTATGATGGTGAAAGTCATGCAACAACTCAGGGACATCAAGAATACCCCACGAGGGTGTTCTTAAGGGACCAGCTGAATTGGGATTACCACTCAAACTGCCATACCGCTTCGAGCGTGACATCTGCTCCGAAAATGGCTCGGGCATTTCCAATTTGAGCCCAGGTTTGTGGCTCATTGTGTAGGTAGTGATGAGTGGTTTGGTCAACCGTGGTTATCAGCCTCGAAGTTAATTGTGCAGATCGGTGACAACGTTGACTGCGGGGTCATCAAATATCATCCCCTATCAACCCTAACCCATAACCAGAAATGGATAATGCTGCCTAGTTGGGGAAACCGAATACGGCTCTGGAAACACAACGAAGACTGAAAAACTCGAGATTTAATTATAAATTCGTCATCCCGTGAAATTGGATTTTTGGAGGGTCTGCAATAACACCGAAAGAAATATTCAATTGTGTGGTCGGTTCTTGACTACGTATACCGGATATAAGCAAAAATGCTTTTGCATGTACTCCTCTATAGAATCATCTCGTTATTCCCAAACATTAACCATACCGTCATCTCCACAGGTAACAAGTTTGTCTCCTAACCACACCACATTGTTGACCTCATACACTCCATGTGCGTTTTCAACCAGCGACTCAACCTCCCATTTTCCTGGTTCTGTCTCTTTATAGACTACGAGCTTTCCATCGGCTCCGGTAGACGCAATTTTGCCATTTGAGTTCCATGCCACTGAGTAGATGGCTCTGGTATGGGTTTGAGGCAAAGTAGCTTGTTTAGACCATTCTTCAGACAAAGGATCGGCTCTAAAGGCCGGGCGAATACCAGTATGGCCTTCTGTGCCTCCAACTTGTCCTTCTTTAACCCATACTATACAACTTTTATCGTCTGAGCAACTGACCAACCGGAGCTTTGAATCGGATCTGGGCTCAAAAGCGCAACTCCAAACGGTTGATTCATGGCCGGCGAGATCTGCTACACAGATCCAGTCATCATCATCTTCTCTCCAAAGTCGCACGGTGTCGTCATAACTTGCACTGGCGAACACCATTTGTGAAGGATGCCAAGTTACACTTTTGACGTCTTGAGTGTGATCTTGCAACACAGAAATACACTCGAACTCATCGTTCATATCATCGGCTTCCCAAACCCATATACTTTTATCTCGGGAACAAGTTGCAAGGAGTTGACCATCACAAGACCAACTCACACCCTTGACTTCGTTCTCATGACCTTCAATCGTCGCTAGAAACTGCCATTCATCGTCTTCTTTGCCCCAAATGCTCACAGATGAGTCAAAGCTGCCCAAAGCTAAAGAAGGAGCAGATCCAGTTGGTTTCCAAGAAACTGAACGAACTGATCGGTTATGACCTTCAGTGATTGTGGTCACCAACTCCCAGTTGTTTGTGTTATAGATTCGCACAGTTTTGTCCCCAGAACATGTGGCCAAAAGAGGCAACGAAGGATGCACAGAAGCAGCCCAAGCTCGGTCCGTATGGCCCTTCAGAGTCTTGATCAGTTGCATGATGATGAATGAGATATTGACACACAAAAGATAGAGTTTGAAGCATTAAAAATAAAGTTGTAACTTTATATTAGAGTCATCATTGAGGTCGTATAGTATCTAATCACAATTGCCATTATGCAGCCAACACATCTCTCACCACTTATTTGTGATCCCCAAGAATTACTCAAGTTGGTCAGAAAAGTTGATAGTCTAAATTCTTCCTCTCAAATAAAGTTTCTCACGTGGTTGGTGGTTGGTATAAGGTTAAAGTAATTTCACCCAAGTCACGTGCCTAAAACCCATCAATACCTTCAAACCAGCACAACCACACATGTTCAGGATAGGGCTTCTAGGGCTCAGGGCAAGTAGGCCGTTACTAAGATCTTCTCTTATTAGACCATATTCGATACCTCGGTCTTTTTCGACTTGTTCGATTCTTCGCCAAAATGACAAACAGGTGATCAAGAAAGATACCAAGTTTGAACAACTTCCTCGAATTCCTGATCCCAAAGCAGATGCCCTGGCACGTGAAAATGGATATGTACCTGCTAAAGAGTGGGTTAGAGAATCATTTGAGATGCCCAAACCCGATGCCCCTCGTCCCCATATGCTGAAATGGAAGGCTCTAGAGGGCCATGGTCCGAAACTTTTGGCGTTGGCAGTGATTTTGTGGATCATTTATTGTGGTTATGTAATTACTGCACGTGGTGGTAACGAAGGTGGAGAAACCACTCTCGCCAATAACCAGTTCGTCAAGTACAAGATTGTCAAGAAAATGAAGATCAGCGAAGATATAGAGCTGATTGAGTTTAGAGGTCCCGAACGATCCATGCTTCAGCCTAAGTATGCGGAGTATTGGGATGGTCATAAGATGTTTTCGGTGCACATTCGTCAACCTGACGTTCAAGTCGTTAGATCGTATACTCCTTTGCCTGTGTACATGATGGAGGATGTTGATGGAAAAGAGCCTTTGGTGAAAATTATCAACTGGGACACAGATTATAACGGATTTTCTATTCTTATCAAGAAGTATGAAAACGGTGAAGTTGCTAAATGGATCCAGTCTTTACCTATAGGTTCAGATGTTGATATTCGAGGACCGTTTATTGATGGAATTGTTCCTGAGATTCCAGCAGACACAAAACCATTCAGAGCTCCTATGGAAGATATTCCTAGTCGAATTCCTGCTGATTGGAAATATTTGGACGTTCCTGCACCTGATAATCTCGTTTTTTTCGCTGGTGGAACTGGTATAGCTTCAATCTTGCAAGCCCTACTTTCAACTAACCCACCAAGAGGGTGTGTGGATATCCATTATTCGGTTCGGACACGTGATGAGGTGCCATTCGAGCGGCTTCTTTATTTTTTGCAGAAGCTTGGACGAATTCGGCTTTTCATGTATGTTGATTCCGAGAACAAGTTTATTGGAGTTAACGATATCCCGGCGCCTGTGCAGCCCAACTCCGAGCCTAACTCCGATACAACCGAGTATTCCTCGGCCTTGGAGCAAGCCCAGATGAACAAGAAGAAGCACAACGGCCCCGTCTATGCGTTTGTGTGTGGTCCAGATGGATACGTGAACTACCTTGCAGGTCCACGAACCTACGATGGACAAGGTCCCGTCAAAGGATTGCTGGGTCAGAAGGGATGGACCAATGCCCAAGTTAGAAAGATGTAACTTGGTTTGTATATAGCGATAAATGATAACACAGTAGATTTTTTCCCAAAGATCTAATGACTTAGAGATGGCGGCAGTTATCCCCAATGATGGCAGAAATTCTGGATGACGGCAGAAATTCTGGATGACGGCAGAAACTCTGGATGACGGCAGAAATTCTGGATGACAGCAGAAATTCTGGATGATGGCAGAAACTCTGGATGACGGCAGAAACTCTGGATTTATTTGAACATTGAAGGTACCACGATAGTGATCTACAAACTGAAATCCTACGATGTGAGTGTACTTCTTCGTTTCTTCCATTAACAGCCTATTCCAAACTTTCCATACACTCAACTGCATTACTCGCCTCTCAACTAACTTTAGTTGAATAAAGTTTTTTGTAAACAGGAGGAGAGATCAGCTTCCATTTATATTACCTAACTATATAAAAAACGGGATACACCATTACGGCTAAATGATTGGAAGGGGTTACTAATGTACAGATTGTGTCTTCAAACAATGTCAAAATTAGGCTTAAGCTGATTGGTTGGATTATGTCAAACCTTATTCTAACACACTCTAGACGGTCTTACTAAATAAATTTACCGTGAGTGATTTACTGTACAAACCTTATTTTTGCTAAAAGAGATTACCAAGAACAAATTATAAATCACACAAAAACACACAAAAACAATTATGACAGTATCCCAAACCCCCTTTTATTCCCACTGTTCTTACTTTATTATCTCTGACTAATTCGTTACACGCTTACTAATCAAAAATTCACCTTATCGCACCAACTCTACTTGCAACTAACTTCACCCTCTCCATGTCAACGGTAGTGAATGCTGCGGCCTCATTGAGCCTGGCGCTTCCTAAAGCGTCAACTATTTTCTCTATGATCCAGCCCACAGGTGTTTTTCATCTCGGAAATTACCTTGGTGCTGTCAGAGGCTGGGCAGATGTAGCAAGAGCCAACCCCGATCCAGCGACGGAGATCTTTTTTGGAGCGGCTGATCTACATGCTATAACTGTCCCCAAGGACCCTAGACAGCTTGAGGAATGGCGTCACGATGCTTTGGCGTCTATTCTGGCTGCTGGAATCGACCCCAAAAGATGCTCGGTTTTTTTTCAATCAGCAATCCCCGAACATACTCAACTTTATTGGGTTCTGTCAAACTGTATTGGAATGGGTTCTCTGAACCGAATGGTTCAATGGAAAAGCAAGTCAGGGGTTGCCGAGTCCGCTTCTTTCTTTGATGACTCGGAACTTTTGTCTCAACTCAAACATGGCCTGTTCTCCTACCCTGCTCTTCAAGCTGCAGACATTCTTGTGTATAAAGCTACTCATGTTCCTGTAGGAGAAGATCAAAGCCAACATTTGGAACTTACTCGAGGAGCGGCCCAATCTTTTAATGCTCAGTTTGCATCAAAGAAGAAACCGTTCTTTCCTATTCCAACAACACTTTTTGCTCCAACTAAAAAAATCGCTTCTCTTAGGGACCCCAGCAAGAAAATGTCCAAAAGTGATCCTAACAAAATGGCATCGATTTTCATCACCGAAACCCCCGAACAAATTTTCAAGAAGTTCAAATCCGCTGTCACCGATTCTGACCCCGCCCCTTTCCTGTACGAGCCTGAAAAACGTCCTGGACTAGCCAACCTCATGACTATCCTGGCGGGTGTACAACGTAAGTCGCTGGACGACGTGACACGTGATATCGCACATATCAAGACTTTTGGCGAGCTTAAGAAATTGGTGTCGGAAGTTGTGATTGAAGACTTGGCACCCGTGAGATCCGAGTTTGACCGTCTTAAAACTGATAGAGCTTACCTTGACACCATTGTCAAACAGGGAAATGCCCGAGCCCGTGAAAAGGCTTCAAAAACCCTCCAGGAGGTCTATGATCTGGTTGGGTTTGGAAATAGACTATAGACCCAGAAAAAACTCATATAATTATTAACTTACGCAACTGCTATGATGAGTAGATAAAGCGAAGAAGAAAATGCGAACGGACCATTGGAAGAGTACCATTCATCAAGCTTTCATTTGTGTTATTGACTTCAGAACTGAAATCATTAATGCTGCGCGTATTACCTGAGTGCCAAAGAGCCAAGTTTGGTTATGAAATATTGAACACGAACAAGCCCAATGCCGAAAAATTATGCATAGTTTTGAATTCCGACGGAAACATAACGTATGGCAGATGACTTCCCTTCAAGACAGATTACTCTTGAATGATAAATTAAATTGAAACGAAAAATAATGATGGAGGTTTAGGTAGAGCACCAATACAGCGTAGGAAGTGAACAGAATAAAACGTTTTCACCTACATCAACCTCTGCTGGAAACATCTCCACTCACGCAAAGGTCTCTATGGAATCTGTCGCCGAGCTTCTTGAGTTGAGCTTCGTGCGCTTCCAACTCCCGCTTCTTGGTCTCAATCTCCTTATGAATCGCTGCCTCTATTTCCTTGAGCTGTTGGTGCTTCAAGCTTCGTCTTCCCAAAGCAGCAGAAATGCAGCCATCGTCTTTCGACAGCTTCTTGGTCCGGTATGTCTCGTAGTAGTAGTCGTGTGTGATCTCCTTGAGCTCATACATGTGAGAACCTAGAAGAACGTTCTTCAATAGCGAAAAATCTGAGTGTTGCAGGTTATCAACCTCCACGACACCCCAAGGATACTTTCTACATCGTACCATTCTACCGTCCACAGTATGCTTTTGATTACCGCAAACGACACCAAATGGTAAGGAGGATCTCAACATCGTACTCTCCTCTGTATCTTCACCAGTAGAAAAATCATAGATGGGGATCTGATGACGGTAAATATCATCCATGATCATGGTCTTGTTGTCGTTTAGTTCCTCATGAGTCAGGGTGTCTGCCTTGCTGATGACAGGGATGACGTTGGCTCGAGTTGCAAGAGCCTGCATCATCTGAACATCTCGGCCTTGAAGACCATGACCGGTGGGTGAAAGAAAGTACAGAACCACATGAACACGTTGGTCTGGGAGCTTGGGGTTCCGCTTAACCCGGGTTTCTTCCCGCAAGATGTCGTCAAACTTGGAATCTAGGTAATCTGTGATAGTCTGAGAGCAACTGGAGTTGTCAACATTTTCACCAAAACCTGAACATTCAACCACGTTAAGCTTGATCAAGTTCTCGTCGTCTTCGAACTCTGTCTTGGTTTCGACAATACTCATCCCACGGTCCATGTCAGCTTTGTCCGGAGCAGTCTGGATCAAAGCCACGGGAAGGATATCTTGGTTGCAAAGAGTGTTGACAAAGGTAGATTTTCCTGATCCACTGGAGCCACACACCATCAACGTAAGGTGGTGCTTTGCCTTGCGATCGGGCTGGGTTAGACAACTGTGAATAGCAGCAGTAACAGGGCACCAATGATATCACCTTGTCATGATGACACCATAGAACAGCATACAGCAGTATGAAAACATGTCAGTAGTATCGTATTACAAACAGAATCACAATGTTGCGATGTTCCATATGATAACATGACACTGGTAAGTCATGGATGTGTCAAAACAACACAGTCTCAGTAACACAGTTTCACCGTATAAATGAGCATTAGACATCATGAAAATGTCATATGGTCTTAGTATCACCGTCTAAACAACATCTTGGGGTATCAACATGTCACAACGTGTGCCATGTCAGCAGGTGTCTCATTGTGTTCAGAGTCAGAGCCGACCTTAATACCATATTATGGGCATGCTCTATTAAGGGAGATCAATTGACTTCCCGGTGTACACAAAATACCACAAGTGGGTTGTGCAAAGAGTTACTTAAGTATCACTGTATCTGTTGAGGGTATCAAATATCACCGTATCAGGTATCACATCAGGGTACTCACAGACCGCCGTAGAAACGAGGCAAGCTTTGCTTTGGTATATTCATTCGAACAGTAAGTGTCGTTTGAACTTGGGCTGGTGAGTTCGCTCATGGTGACACAAACACAAAAAAAAGTGTGAAGAAAGAGAGTTCGGACCCGCAGCGATTAGGCTTAAATAGTGATTTGTGACATGCCATTAGTGATGGGTCGTACCTTAATTTTAACTTTATTTGGTAGTAAGATATTGCCCAGTTTGAAAATTCTGAGATAGAATGGAAATAAGGAAATTCAACTTCATTTTTGAAACTTACACAAACCACCGTTTGTGAAGGTTTCAGCATCCTGGTGAACTAAATTTATTGTACAACCCTAAGGTTCGAACTCACAATCACACCACCCGCAAACTCAAAAGTAACCATACTGCATCACTTTGCCTTGCACACAAAAGCCTCATTGCTATCAACATGAGGAAAACCCTGGACGAGGAGTTTCCGGTGTTGCCCAACGACAGTTCCAAGTCAAAGGGGCCGAGTACACGGCCGTCACCCAACCGACGCGATCTTCCAGGAAGTTCTGGAAGTGCAAGAGCAAGGGTGAGGAGTCCTGTAAGAAGTCCACAAAGAAGCCCAGACAGAAGTCCACAAAGGACCCAACGATTGGACAGTACCCAAAGACTAGATGGTTCGCAGAGACTAAATAGCCCACAAAGAATGGATCGAAGTCCACAAAGAAGCCCAGAGCCCACAACTCCAACTAGAGGTTCGCAAAGATGGACAGAGTCACAATCACCCTCAAGAATGGGACTTAGTTCATCACCCCGAAGAACGTACACAGATAGATATATTCCGAGCCGCACAGGTGTGAATCTTCAAGCGGCGTTTTCTATCTTACATGCGGATCCAGAACCGTCGTCGTCTTCAAAACCTCAAGAAATCGAGCAACAGAGACAACAGGAGGCCAATCAGACATTCTCAAGACTTCTCAAGGCGGAATTATTTGGAGATGATATTCCGAACGTGATGACTCCTGCAAGTACAGATCCAGTCAAAGACGACACAAGTGAATTGTTTTCTTTTTCACAAAGAACTACTTTTGATCTCAATCCCCTCGTGACTCCACCTAAAACCACGAGGTCGGTTCCAACGACGCCTACAAGGAACTTGTTCTCGTACAAATCCGGCACTGAAAGATTGACAAGTGGCGGAGGCGGCCGAAAGGCTGTTCTAGACAGTATGTATTCGTTATCGCCAGTACGCCCAGAGTCTCAACAGCTACTTCTTTCGCCTAGGAAGAGTCCCAGACCAGTAGCAAAAATCCCATACAAGGTTCTGGACGCTCCTGAGCTTGCAGATGATTTTTACCTGAATTTGTTAGACTGGGGTTCCAACAATATTCTGGGTGTAGGTCTTAATTCTGCTGTGTACTTATGGCAAGCTCGAACTGGAAATGTATCGAAACTTTTAGACTTGGCCAGAGAAAGAGACAAGGTCACATCTATACAGTGGATCACACGCGGCAACCATATTGCAGTGGGCACAGAAAGAGGCCTTGTACAAATATGGGACGCTGAGTACAACAAGAAAGTGCGAACCATGACAGGTCATCAATTAAGAGTCGGGTGTTTGGCCTGGAAAGATCATATTTTGTCTTCTGGAAGTCGAGATAGGTGTATAGCTCACCGTGATGTTCGTGTGGCTCCACATTACTTTGAAAAGTTTGCTGCTCACCGTCAGGAAGTCTGTGGTCTGAAATGGTCGTTTGACGATAATCAGCTAGCCTCTGGAGGTAACGACAACAAACTGGTGGTATGGGATGGAACCTCTGACCAGTCTGTGTACAGGTACACAGATCACGAGGCTGCTGTAAAAGCCATTGCATGGTCACCTCATCAACGCGGACTCTTGGCCTCTGGAGGAGGTACAGCTGATAAAAGAATTCGATTCTGGAACACTACCAACGGATCTCTTCTTAATGAAGTGAACACTGGTTCTCAAGTTTGTAATCTCATGTGGAGCAAAAACTCTAATGAGGTGGTTTCCACACACGGATACAGCCAGAATCAAATCACGATATGGAAGTACCCTTCCATGCAACAAGTTGCTCAACTCAAGGGCCATACCTATCGGGTTTTGTACCTCAGCATGAGCCCTGATGGAAGATCCATTGTTACTGGAGCAGGAGATGAGACTCTTCGGTTCTGGAACGCCTTTAACAAGAACCCAAGTGACGATTTAGCCAACAGTGGAAAGCTTAACGTCTACCACCATCTCAGATAGTTATTTATTTATTGTATTATACGTGCTACCCACAGTATCACAAAGAGTACTACTGTCAGTAAAATGATGCAGGCGATCATACTAGCCCCATGTTATGGCCTTCCCGCCTACGATCCTTATCAGGTCACTACATTCTATTGACCTAGCTTGAGAAATCTTGAAAACTTCTTAGGTAGATCGATAACTGGCAATTAGTAGGGTAGACCAGATACCAAGTATTTGACATACATGCCCGTTAGTTAATCGAAACAAAGTAGTTGGCCCACAAAGCAATAAACAAGCGTTCTTTACCGACTCTCGATGGTACGTGCATCTTATCGTCGATGTTGTTTATATGAGAGACATGTGTTTAACTCCATGCTGTCACTATTATTTATTTTTAGAAATACTCGAATAAGTTGGACGAATTTTGTGAACCTCGGTTGAATCATATCCTTGTGAGGGATTAAAAGTTTACATTGTTTTTTTATCATCCCTATAGCATGTCTATGTAAGTACCCGACAAAAGTTTTAGTCTCCGGTTAGAGCTGGGTCTAAAATGTCCGGTTTTTGCCCGATCGACATTTGGGAGAGGAAATCGATCCTGAGCTTGAGGACGTGGAGGAGACTACATATCTGGACATGACCGAGCAGGAGAATGAGGCGGAATATTATGGCGAAGTAGCCATTTGAGATTGTCGACCAGCATGCATATTAACATAGCATTTGACAGTGTCGACCAGCATTAACATAGCCATTTGACAGTATCGACCAGCATTAACATAGACGTAATTGACTAATTAAGAAATCAATAATTGACAGAATGAAAAGTAGAGTAGGGAGTGCATGGGCGTTAGAGGGGATGGCCAAGGGATTCGGGGTTGACGAAGACTGTGCTGAGATTGAATTCACTAGCGCAGGACTCGAGGCCAATTCCGTAACAGGACAACGAATTCTGGTTAGTTAACGATCGAGGAAGAGTGAAGCTCTCAAACACAATGTGTTCAATTCAGTTGAGACAGGCATTGGCACGGATAATATCAGGGGCGATGTGTCAACAATCACATATCTCCAGCCCTAAAACAATCGCCTATTAATACCATAAAGGCACAGCGGTCTAGCGGTTGTGTTGGCCAAGTCTCAAATAACACAAATGCACCTGTCACCGTTTTCCATCCATTGAAAATCGTCTCATCCTTAACACATGTTTTTCATTCGCTATTGCCTCTCATGGACGTGACATAAAGTGCATAATGTGCGATAATTGCGATTATTAGATACTGTCTTGGCTGTGATGATGTAATACCCATTGCAGTGCATGGTTTGGTGGCTATGTTAATTGGAGTGTGGTGGCCTGAACAAGTGACCCCTTAACTGTTGTTTCTCAATTCAGAACTGGTCAACACTGGAGGGTTATGAATACCACAGTGGGTGATGGCCTGTGGGCGATGGCCTGTGGGCAAATCGGTCTTCTGTGTTCCCTTGTAATCAATATCTACTACAGAATTGTAGATCCCACCAATCTGAAAAGAGTGAGCAGTTTTTCGGGCTTGGCTAGAAGATCTGCACCAGCAGTACAGATTACAAAGACAAGGAAAGATTACTCTGGTGTTGTCAAGGAATACCTCGATCCAACGCTGTTCAAATACCGCACCTTGCCTTATACTGGGTTTAACAGAACTGCAAGAGTAAGGCTTTGGCCAGGAAACCCCAAATGAAACCAAATGATAGGATTAAAATTAATGTCTTGGAACATGCTACTCCCTCACCAGTTGCATCGCCACCGTGATGGTTTCAGATCTTGAGTTTTGCGTCACTTCAATGCTGAGCAAGTAGGATACCCTGATTGTGGCCCATCATCAATTTTGCAGAGCTGATCACAACTGATTATGCCCATGTCCTCAGTGTTCAGATATGACCAGTTGCATCTTTGAAACAACTATAAACGATTCTGAAACAAATGAATTAGATCTCAGTTCAGAAGATTGATATCGATTATCTGGCTCACTGGTTATTTGTGACACAGTGTTAACAGAAGCACCATTGATGTTCAGCAGACATTAACAGACCTTTATCATGAAGTGCAAGCGGACGCTGATCAACCACAACGAGAAACTCAAGAAAATGCTCTGTTTCACTAAGCAGTTGATAAGTAGTCCTCAGTGATAATATACGTTGCCGCTACGACACCACAGAACTGCAATGAGCCATCAAAGTTTTCTCTGGCTTCACACTATTCAGGCATAGTTCATCTTCTTTCTGTCCTTCCATTGCACGCTGGGATTCAAATCCAACACTCACTTATCATTAGATTCCTTGGTCCAAACCAAGTACTGGTTTTCCCTCCCCAATCGCTAACAATAACTCGGGTTGGCAGTGCACAAAACCGAAGCCTAGTTCTATAAAGGCAACCATACAGTGAGTTACAGAAGCGTGTCAATCACAACCAGAACAAAGAGAAAACGAAACATGAAGAAGGGTCGGTTTTCACAGTACATTACTGTCCCCTTAAACCATGAGCATTATCAATCCCGATTTCGGAGTTGGAGGACAGATTGAACTGCCGCATTCATTCCGGTAGTCGGATCGTGGGAGACATTCTTCTCAGAGCAGTTGTCATGCTTGTGGTACCCGCCAGATCTGCATGAACGCACAAGGGAGGCTCCGAAAGATACCTCTGGCTGAACCACGCCGGGCCAACTGTCTCTATCTGTGTTAGCAGTAAAGCAGTGCAGTCAATACAGTCACCAAACAAATGCTTTCACATATCTCTGACTCTCCCTTTGGAAGATCCTTCTGCTTTTCGTGGCGGCAAGGTTCTGACAACCGGAAATTGACACCGTAGACAAGTCTGACAGGAGGTTCTCCCTACATGAAAACGAAACATACATTCGGGCAGTGGGCACAGCTGTTAACCATTCTGTGGCATTGCTGAATTGGCAGTCACAAAAAACGGTCTTATATGGCGTAGACAGCGGTTGCTAGCAAGTGGAACCAATGGGTGTGACGGCCATATTGTTGTGGTTTGTGGGATGTTGAATTGGCAGCCACAGAAAGCGATCGTATATGGTGAAGACTACGATTGCAGAGCAACTGGAACCAGTGGGTGTGACACCCTTATATGTTGTGAGTTTGTGTGAAATATTACTTGGGGAATGGGATGACTTGCCTCATGTGGACACGTCGTCATGTAATACGTTTGTGAGAGCAAAAAAAAGAAACACTCTTAAATACTTGCCGCCAGGCTGAGATGTCTACGTCACAAAGGAGACAGCACCGAAATGTACCTGGTAACAGCGCTCACCTCTTCATAGCCATGCGATACAAACGCTCTACAAGCAGCAGCACAGAAGGATATTGGTGCCACAGACCAGGCTGGCAAGGTCATCAGAAGGCTCTCACTGCCATCGAGGCTTCCTCTTTTTCGATAATGAGTCTCATGGTAGCTTTGGCGAGTGTATTGGATGAACTTCTTGTCAAGGCACACAGGCATTGTGTTCTGCATGAACTGTATGCAGTGTCACCTACCCATAATGCATAGAGCGGTTCGATACGAGGTTTTTTGTCCCACAAGGTATGGAATTCACTCGCCCAAGGTCACAGCATCACAGTAACTAGACGTTAGAAACAGGGAATCATTAATTGGGTTTAATTTCTCATGTCATGTGATTATTTGTTTGGAAGCAAACCTGCGCATTTGGTAATGTACGGCTGTCATCAACTTGCCGCACGCACGCAACTTCATCAACAGACGGATTTGATAAACCCCAATCATTTTCATCATTCAAGTCTACAAGTGACACAAACTCTTTACTCACCGTCAAATACACCCAGAATTAAATCTCTCGCCTTCTCTATTAATCCTACTTTCCAGTATGTCGGACAATCCTTCTGTGGGCAATGACTGCCATCACTCTCTGCTTGCTAGCACAAAAACGGGGCTAAGATATTTGTTGGCTTCGTTCGCTTGGTTTGTGTTTTTCCCGGCTGTTGTGCTTTGCGCTACTAAAGATAGATCGCTATTAATTTGCAAAAAGGTGTTCGGCACTTCGATTGAGCCTCAAATTTTAAACTTCGCAATCGCCAAGGCTCTCCTGCCTCACTGGATCCACGCGGAGAAGGCTGAATTTTCATACGCTGTATTTTTTTTTGAAGCCTATGCCGTTTTGTTTTGGTACTTTCTGGTTGTTTTCACTCCATTCTTTGTGTATGAATGGGTTGTGAATTGTGGAGCGTTTCTACACGAACTCGAGCCAATTAAGGAGAAGGATGTCGAAAAAAACCAAGAGCAACAAGCGCGTGAGCCTATTAAGGAGAAGGATATCGAAAAAAACCAAGAGCAACAGGCGCAGGAAGATCCACTGGGTACATTGGGTGGAGTCAACGAGTTTCTGAGATTCCTGGGCTTTACAGGTCCTCTAACACGTTTGTTGAAGTCATGGTTCAGTCTCGGTTATCATTTCACTGTTTCCTTTCCTTTTGTTATCCTGGGCATCCCTTCCATCATTGGACATATTACCATGATTCCAATCCTGAAAAATACGGACTGTATTAACTATGGTATCGAGCGGGTTTTGAATAAGTCTACTCATATCTTGCGGATGGTTTTTGGATTATCATTTTTCCCAGAGGCCGCCGGAGACGCCTTGACCTACCACATCAATTTTTATGATCCCACCAGTATCCAAGGTCATCTCATCGAGTGGGCTGTGGGCTACGTGTGTTTTGTCTCATTGATTGTGTTGTGCGCGAGAATTTACAATCCCTTGCCCCCCATCCGTATTAAGGCATCAGTTATGTTCAAGAAAGAATTGATAATTTCATCTTTGAGACATGCCATTGCAGATATTTACAGTTTTTTTTCATAGGCAGAAGTTATTGCCATGCCTGGGTCCAGAGAGTTATATCGTTGGACTTCAGATGATATCACAGAAGTATAAATAACGAATAAACATACATACAAACAAACAAACAATGCTCAACTCGGTGATACATGCTTAATTCGGGCGGATAACTTCAACGGACTATTTTGGTTAGATCTTCCGTTGTCTTGTCATTGCCTTTATTAATACTATTAATGCCCAGCAGGGGGAACGAGAATTAGCTGTTGAAAAACAAGCCAGGATCGAGAGGTTGGAGACCTGCTTGCATTCCAAACTATCCTTGAAATTGAAGGCGTGCAAATATACATGCAAAGAACTGAATAGCGCGAATTAGGTTACTGCGCAGGAAGGCTGTTCACGAATTGGGTTTAAGTACGGTTCTGTTTTCGGTTATGGTAACCGAGTTGTAGTGATACACAGATGATGTGCAGGACTGTTGTGGGTGAAGGATGGTATTATGAAAATCAACTTGTCATGTATTCCATAGACTAGTTTATTTAGGCAGGATGAGGCTAGACTGGTAAGGTTGACTTTAACACACCATGATTAAAAGTAAGGTTTCGAAAACGTATACGTATCAAGGTTGCAGGTGTGCACATTCAAGTTACGAGTAACTCTAATCGTGGAAGGGTATATTTGGCTGCATGGCCGCTTTGCATTGTCTGGTAATAGGCTTTGATGGCCTACTCTCACTCCAAATGAACGTTTCTCTCCATTAATATCAAGCGGAAGTTCTTGGATTATCTTGTAATGGTCTGATTAGTCTAACTTCGCGCATAAATATGTTTCACTAACAAAACCTTAACTATAACTTTATTGAAGCTTTTCAATTTAGGTTTTGTCTCTCACCCAAACCCAAGGACAAAAGTAAATTACTCTACTATACTGCTGAGTGATTTAGTCATATCCTTGCTATCCATTGGTTAAAAAGTAGTTTTCATAGGTGTACCGTACGTCTTCTGTCGTCATCTGAGACAGCATATCCACGCCTCCATCCATCAATGGTGATCACCGACTTAAGGTTTCAGTCACCGAGGCGGAAACTGATGTCTCAAATTTAATCTCAACTCTATCTATTTCATCAAATCTGTAATTTCTGTCTGACAGCAACCATGGCACATGATTCTCTAGCTAAATCAAATCGTCGGTTTGTGCAACGTCGGAATTTCACCCTGATCGGATAATTCTGCAGAAGTTTAACATGCAGGGTGCGGAGGCAGCTACAGCTAGAAAAACGGGCCGCATGAGAGCCGCAGTGAGACCCATGTGAGTTTTAAAAGTTTTAAAAACATCCGTATCAGGAAATCTTCCCTATATTCCACATTTTGATTACTAACAGGGAATATTATTTAGTAAGAAGATCCTATTTGCCAAAACTTACCAAACAAGCTCAGCCACAAACTTCTATGAACGCGCTTTGGGAGTACGCACTAAAAAAGTTGAGCTAAGAATGGTTAGAATAACGAAAATGACCCATCATAGTTAGGAGCCCTTAGATAATTCGCTAGTCCACGTTAGTCCATGTCAAGCCACGTTAAGCCACGCCATTTACGTTGGGAATAACGTTAATGTATGCCAAGTGGTGGTTTCGCGTATTTATTTCTTGGTATGACAAAACCATATAAACGGCTTTTGAATTAACCATATCTACAATAACAATAAAACAATAGTATGAGCAGTTAAGTTTTTGAAGTAAAGTTTTCGCTGCCGTGTTTTCGTTGCCGTGTTTTCGCTGCCGTGTTTTCCCATTGTCCCATTTCCCATTCTGAGCAGATTATTGAGTATTGAGAGGAAGGTTAATATTTCGCTGACTAGGTCCCTAGTAAAACTTATAATACGGAAACTATAAAAAATAAAGAGGGCATCCTAAGCCTTCGAAACATACATCTTGGATGAACTAAGTATTTATTTTTCCTTTGGCAGTTTTTTTCAAATTTCAACATTTTCTTCATTTCCTTCTCCATGGTTGTTTAGTATGCCAAGAAACATCCTGTGACTCACGTTGAAAACACCTAATAGACTAAGCCTATTTTCTTATTTCCATAATTCCGCATTTCCATAATTCCGCATTTCCATAATTCCGCATTTCCATATTTCCGCATTTCCACATTTGCGCATTTTCACATTTGCGCATTTCCATATTTCCGCATTTCCACATTTGCGCATTTTCACATTTGCGCATTTCTACAATTCCGCTGTCTTGCCTTTTTTGATTATTCACAAACCTCGGCTCATCCCATTTGTCTCAGATGATCTAAAATGTCAGATAAGCCACCAAAGAGATTAAGGGGGTTTGTGGCTTACAACTTTTTTGTCCTTGATCAGTCCAAATGATGGCTTCGAAATCAATGATAACCTATTTTAAGAACCATGCAACTCTCGTGTGTAGTTAGCGATGCTGTCAGTTGGTTATCCTCCGAGAGCCACAGAACTAGATCATAGAATAAAGAAGTTAGTAGAATTTAGTTCCAAGAGATAAAAAAGCTAGAGAAAAGCAAGTAGATGTCCCCGAGTACTCTTGTTCCAGAATGATATAATTTACTTAACCACGGCAACAGTATAATTTCATTGGGTAAGAACTTTCTTATAGTTGCTAGGATATAGTTTGAAATGAAGATTAGGAAAAGCCTCTTCACAGGAAAATCCTCTTCACAGGAAACCATTATTCACACTGTCTCATCACTTAGCGGATACAATATCACCCAGCAATTCTTACCAAAAGAGGTACTTAATTGTTCAACATTCTAAAAACACCAACCCTGATAAAACGTACCTCTCAAACAATCTTCCCTTAAACAGATATCAGAATAGTGTCAAGAACTGTTGAATGTAAACCTCCCAGGTAGACTACTCCTATCAGATATATTATCACCTCTTAAGTGATAAATATCTAGTAGGTGCTCAGTGTATTGTCACTCTGACCATTCCTCCTTTCTTCCAAAGACTCAGCTCATATTACCAGGGAATGTTGGCTACTACTGGAACTCCCTTTTCCCCAACAAGTGATGTGTAAGTTCGTTAATTAACTAAATACTTAGAATGACACTTAATGTCTGATTCTCAACAAGAACACCTGGTTTTATGCTTATAATAAGCACTTCAAATGGTTGTTAGCCCAGTAAGTGGGTTATATCCTTTACTATAACGAACATTCCAGTTACCGCTTTAATGACTTCAAATCCCGTTTTTCCATCTCAGCAATCAGTCCTAAGAATACCCATCATATTCTTCGTTCTTTTTAAAGTTTAACAGTTTAACCGCGATTAAGTTTCCCATGCCTACTTTCTCATACAATGGCCAAAACTACACCAGGATATTATGCTGTGGGCCGAGGACGAAAAACTGGAGTTTTCACGTCATGGGACGAAGTAAGACAGCTTGTGGAGCGGTTTCCAGGCGCCAAGCACAAAAAGCTGCCTTGTAGACGTCAAGCTGAAGCTTGGGTGGAGATGTGGGTGGCTGCCGATGGAACTAGAAGGTCAAATGGGTCAGGAAGTAATGTGTCTGTGCTGAATGGAGTTGAATCAAATGGTCAAAGTGGTTCAGTGTCTTCACATCGCCCAATAGAGGAGTCTCCAGTTAGGTCTCCAGTTAGGTCTCCAATAGAGTCACCTGTGGGGTCTGCAAGACGGGATATTACCCCTTCTGTGTCACCAAAAAAACCTATTGTGTCATCAGTAAGACATTCTGTTCTAAATTCTCCTTCTGTGTCAAGGATCCCCGTGATTATATCTCCATCTAGATCATCAGGTAATGTAGTAGATCCAGAGGTGATATCACCAGCTACACAGTCTGAATCACCTGATAAAGGAACTAATCCGTTTTCATCTAATCAGTTTGTGTCTCCTGGTAGAATACAACCGAGTTCTTCAATGCCACAAGGGAATCCATCATCCCCAATTCGATCTCCACTTAAGAATCAAGCAGTACCGTCAATGTCACCAAGGTCATCATTTGTGTCATCTAGTCACCCATCTATGTCACCAACGAGACGTTCAAATCAATCTCAAACATCACCTAGTCAGCCCCAAAATTCACCAACGAGACTCCCTGCATCGCCTCACAACCCAATAAGACACTCAACCTCATCAATGAATTCTTCTATGTCACCTAGACGCTCAGGGTCCACAGTGAACCATTTTGTGTCATCAGCGGACCCTTTTGCGTCATCAACAGACCCTTTTGCGTCACATCCTAGAGCCTCAGCTCCATCTACTCACACAATTGCATCCTCCTCATGGAGGCCAACTTCTCAAGAACTCCAGATAGCCTCAGACATGGCAAATATCCTCAAACACGACTCTTGGATCCCAATTGAAGTCGTTGGTAAAGTTCATGGCGCTCAACTAATTGCAGAGATCTTCCTTTGCGATGAGCTAAAAAGTGTCCACTCGGAAACAAGCCGCTTAGAACTCACCCAGAACCGAGCAGATCTAATGGCAATTCACGAATGCTGCAAGTTCATTGTTTGCCGAAACGATAGCCTCAAGTATAATCTATGTACTACTTCCAGATATGCCATCGACTGTTTCTATCGGAAATGGTTTGTATGGAAACAAAATAACTGGAGAGATGAACAAGGAGTGTCCATTTCTGACCGCGACTTGATTGAACAGACTCTTCAACTCTTACACAAACTGGAAGGCCGCATCAAGTTTTCCAAACTGAAGCCGTGAGCACGTCAACCCGTTGAGTGCCCTAACCCTCGATTCACGCACACGGCTCTCTCACCCCACAATATGCAATGCTGGATGCACGGCACCGATAAGACTTGAGGGGTTTACAATAGGTTTGAGGGTTAAACAAGTGCCTTAAGTGGCTTTAACTTGGTGTTTATTTCTGTCTTTACTGTACCATAAACAATGTAACATATAACAATCTACTAATATTAGGGAATAAGATATACTAACCTCTCCGCATGCGACCTATCTCCATCATGCTTGTCAGTTCACGCCAAATGACTCACAATGACGTCTTGTCAGGTGACATGCACGGCTCCATCATGCGACCACCTGCACTATCTGACTTTCATCTTCCCCCTGCAAGGCATTGGCAATGTGAACAAACGTTCCTTGCTTCCAGGTCGCATCTCTAACTTTGTTATTGCTGGATGTTGATTGGTCATAGTTCCCGAGAGATGAACAGTTGACACTCCTGAGAAAAGATGCCACAAAAATATAAAATACAACAAAACTCATGAGTAATCCGCATTTGACACTATTAGTCCTTTCAATTTCCTCCACTTGCTCCACCTTCATCCAGTTTCACATCTAAAATCACGTTATCAAACACGTCAACTATCTTGGAGCCGTGCTTCTTGGCATTGATGATTGAGTTTGCTAGTTCACATAATTATGCTAAGACTGTTGGGGGAAAGTGAACTATCTGGATAGTAGGAAATGGGAAACAAATTCGCTTTCTGATTAGTATCCCTTCATAGTGGTAGGATATTCTCCCCCGTTTCTTCAGTCGTAGAGGAACCTGCTTTATGGAAACGTTAACCCCAATAGGCTGAAGATTTAAGCCGCAAACCTTAATTAAAGTTTTCTACTTTCTATTCATTTTGCCTCATACGACACTCCCTCGGTACCAGCTTAACCTTATTAAGAGGCGGCTAGAAAAATAGAAAAAAATACTTTCTGAAAATGTACAAAGCAGTAGTCAATGAGGACTCAAATGCGTCATTACTACAGTCACTGCTGCATGTTTTACAATACTGTTTCAGATATGTGGTTTTAAAATTCGTGATACTCATGCAAGTAAATGCACCTACATGCATGAGGTAATGCACACCCCAGAGCCGTGTCATGCACCTCCATGGGCATAATCTACAGTCTAGAGGAGAATATATATACTGGCGAAAAAAACATGTAATATCACCAAGCGCAATGGAAAAAGAACCTATCATCACCCGAAAAGAGTTCGATCCTGACCTGGTTGTGTCGGATCTTACCGAGAAGCAGCCTCATGCTCTCACTAACGATCACATCATTGTTGATACTGCCGAAGTGCTAGTCGACACCTGTTTCTATGTTGCTCACCAACTGGGAATTTACATTATTGACGATGAACCGTTCTCTGAGTCGGTAACATACATTGCCCAGAAGGTAGACGAAATGACAGATGAGGAGGCTCTAACTCTGCTCAAGCGACACGTTGGCTACCATCGAGATGATCGAAACATTCCCGTGTCAAGTCTGATGCTGTGGAACTCGTTGATCGAGCATGCTGAGGCCTTGGCTGATGGTACAAAGCCTCGAATTAATTATTCCTCTGATGATGATATGTCTCAATCAGAGAAATATAACCCCGAGGTCATTGTAGATAGAATCCCTACTCGAGCTACTACAGAGGAAGGAATTTCTGTCGATGATCCCGCTCACATGTCTCCTACAGAACTCAGATTGGCTACTCGATACCATGCCGCTATTTTTCATTACTGGTCACCTTACATTGAAGTGCGATCCGTTACTGAGCCTTTTGATGACCCAAATCTTCCCGTGGAAACTATTCGAGCATACATTGCCGGTATTATTTGGCTGATAATCGGTGCTGGTGTCAACCAGTTCTTCTCAGTGCGAATGCCTGCCATTACTATCACTGCCATGGTTTGTCAGCTGCTTCTTTACCCTACTGGCAAAGCTCTTGAATATATTCTCCCTGATAAGGGCTTTACTTTGTTTAGAACCCGTCATTCGCTCAACCCTGGACCATGGAATAACAAGGAACAAATGCTGGCCACCATGTTCATTTCCGTCGCTATCGGCGGAACTTACATCACTTCTTACAACCTGTTCGTCCAGATCTTGCCCATGTACTATGGGGTTGATTATGCCCGAAACTTTGGCTACACTTTGACCCTTACTCTTGCATCTCAATTCATGGGATTCGGTTTTGCTGGTTTGCTTCGAAAATTCGTTGTATACCCTACTAAAGCTATGTGGCCCACTCTCATGCCTACCCTGGCGCTTAACCGAGCACTGCTGGTCAAACAGAAGAAGGAGAAGATCAACGGATGGAGCATTTCTCCTTACAAGTTCTTCTTCATTACTGTAGTTGTCGCCTTTGTCTACTTCTGGTTCCCTAGTTACATTTTCACGGCTTTGTCCTATTTCAACTGGATGACTTGGATTGCTCCTGACAATGTGAACCTCAATATCATCACTGGTTCAAACAACATGGGAATCAATCCTATCCCTACTTTCGATACTAACAACATGTTTGCATTGTTTGATCCTCTTGTTTTGCCCCAGTTTACTGTGTTGAACACCTTTGCTGGAATGATTCTTGGTACTTGCGTTATCATCGCTCTCTACTACACCAACCACAAGGGAACCGCTCATCTGCCCATCAACTCTAACCGAATCTTCGACAACACTGGAAAGCGATATGATGTCACTAAAGTCCTCACTAATGGTCACTTTGACGATGCCAAATACCGACAGTACTCTCCTCCTTACTACACTGCTGCTAACCTGATGGTGTATTCTTCTTTCTTCGCCATCTACACCCTTGGTTTCGTGTACATTGGTTTGTCTGAGTGGTCGACCATGGTTGAGTCTTTCAGAGACATGAAGACTGCGGGCATTGAAATTTACGCTCAAGGCAAATATTACTTCAAGCACTACGTTCTTCGACAAGATAGCGAGAGGGGTGAATATGACTCCTCTCAGTTCACTCATCGACAAGATGAACCTTTCAGTCGAATGATTGCTGCTTACCCTGAAGTTCAGAACTGGGTGTTTGTTCTTCTACTGATTCTTTCATTTGTTCTTGCTGTCATCGCTATCAAGGTCTGGCCTACCGACACTCCTATTTGGGGTCTATTCTTCTGTCTTGGTATTAACTTGGTTTTCCTTGTTCCCCTCACCCTTATCCTGGCTTACACTGGTTTCGGATTTGGTCTCAACGTCTTGGTCCAGCTTATTGTCGGTTACGCTCTTCCTGGTAACCCCCAGGCCATGATGATTCTCAAGGCTATCGGATACCAGGTTGATGGACAGGCTCAGAACTTCATTACCGATCAGAAGGTTTCTTATTACACTCACATGCCACCCCGAGCTCTTATGCGATCTCAGTTGATTGGAACTTTTGTTGGTGCCTTTGTTTGTCTGGGAGTGCTGTATTACCAGCTTGATATTGAAGGCATCTGTACTCCTGAACAAGCCACCACTACCAAGTTTATTTGTGCTTCTCAGAACACCTTCTTTGCTGCCTCTGTTATTTGGGGAGCTCTCGGACCCGCCAAGATGTTCCAGATCTACCCTGCCATGAAATACATGTTCCTGCTTGGTGCTGTAGTTGGAGCTATCTTCTGGGCTATCCAGTACCCTCTCCCCACTTGGTTGGCTAAGAAGTTCCCTCGGTACAAGGATCAGATCATCGCCTTGCAGTCCAACCTCAAGCTGTTTAACCCTGTTGTTTTCCTCGGTGGAGTTCTCAATTTCGCTCCTTACAACCTCTCCTACGCTACTGGAGGCCTCTACTTGTCTCTACTGTTCTCCTTTATCAAGCGACGATACTCAGCCTGGTGGAGTAAATATACCTACGTTCTGGACGCTGGTCTGATCACAGGTATCGCATTTTCCGCCATTATTATCTTCTTTGCTGTGCAATACAATGGTGTCAGCTTCGATTGGTGGGGAAATACCGTGTCGGAGTCATCTCTTGATTTCGCACCACCAATTTTGAAACCTCTGGCTCCAGGACAAACCTTTGGTCCTTCTCCAGAGAACTTCCCTTAGTTTTTATTAATGAATTTAATGTGTTGAATATGGTTGTAATAAGTAGACCTCCACGTACAGAACTAGTCAGAGAGGATTATTAGTTAGATCGCTTCATTGGCATCATCTTTGTATTAGCATTCAAAAGTGGAATATTCTGTATCAAAATCTAGAAAAGAAAAATGATTATTAAAAGTAATAAGAGGAATGCATGATATTTGTTTGTTTCATGGGTTAAATAAACAAAACCTCCATGGAATAATTCTGGACTTTGCAACTATTCTATACACTTCACATATACTAATCCAACAATCTTTTATCTATAACACTTTTTCGCGTAAGCTTATCCTCGCTCACTGTGCTACTTGTCGTAGCTCGGTTTCGCTCACTTAAGCTGCTACCCTCCTCTTGGCATTCTCTCTGGCCTGCTTCACCACATGCAACACATCAGTAAGCGACTTCTTCCACACATCCAACCGCTGGTTAATGTTTTCCCAGTCCTGTGCAGTGACAGGGCCACTCTTTTGAGCCTGGTGAACGGCAAAAGATTGCTGAGTCTGGCTAAGTCTTCCGGCCACTAGACCAGCTCGAATGGCATCAATAACCCACATCTCGACGGTTTCTGGGGCAACAGACAGAGCTGCAGCGATATCAGAATACTTGAGCACTGAAGACTCCGCAGCAAGGTTGGCAAGAGCGATAATTCGAGTCTTAGCAACTAGAGACTCGGAATCGAAATCATTCTCTTCCAAAAGGCTCTTAGCGTCTCCAGCAGCGAGAGAAATCACCTCAGAAACTTTGCCTGAAGCGACTGTAGTCAGCAATTCATAAAGTCTCTGTTCAGTAAGCTTCAGCTCTTCAACAGGTTCAAGACAAAGTACCGAACAGAAATCATACACGTGGTCGGACTTCAATGCCTGCTGAACAAGTTTGCAGGTCATGGGGAAAGTGGAAGTCTGAGTGTTTCCCACCACTGCAATCAACAACTCCAAAGCCTTAGCAGACTCATCAAGTTGAATCAAACCGGAGTAAATCTTAGCAATAAGCTGGTCTCGAATCTCAGACTCAATCTGCCATGTGTTCATCCAGTTAATAGTTTGTTCAGACTTGAGTTGGGCTGCCAGAAGATGCATGTTGCCAGACTCCTCAGCAGAAGCCAAAACCGCCAACAAAGTGTTTGCAAGCAGAATATCATCATTGGCGTTAGTCAGCATATTGAACAGAGACGCCAAAACAGCAATCACGGCCTGTCCCGCTGCTGCAGGACCGTTGAAAGATCGAGGAAGGTTACCGTGGCCAGTAATAGCTTTTAGAACATGATCAACCCACTCAAACGACTCGCTGAATGAAAAAACATGCAAACACAGCTGCCACACAGACTCAAACTGTTGCTCGGAAGATTTGGTCAACAGACCAAGCTGCTCACTGATCAGCTGGAAAACTTTGGCTTCATCTCCGTCAGCAAGAGCTCGCTGGCAATTGGCCTCGAGTTGCTCACATCCAAGAGTTTCGATGTATGCAGTTAATTCGGCCACCTGATCGGCTAGAGAGCCGTCAACAACCATGAAATTGATCTCAGACATGTTGTGTGGAGGGATGGGAGAGAGGAAGTTTTTGATATAGAGTTGGGGTTAGGGTGACATCTTCAAAGATGTCACCAAACAAAATGGCTCGAAGGGGGAGGAAAACCTACGATAAAGATGGAGGTAACATGAGTATGTGGAGTTAGTCGTTAGTTTAAATTTTTTTGGTCAATTTTACTTATTGTAGTGGATTTAGATAGAGTGGTTTCTTCTGATCACATGACGTGAAAATAGCTTAACTTTATTTAGAGTAGAGGCACACAAGCTTATTTTCAAGACGGTGACCTTGGATACCAGAGTTTCAGATATGCAAGTTGGTGACATATGGTAATGTAGCATGATCAACTTTTAGAAGTTCAATTTATTGCTGAACAGATGTCTTTTTGGAGGATCTCGAGAGTTATCGGAGTTTTCGCTGTTATCTCTTCAAGAGCTCAAGAGTCTGTCAAAACTACACATCAGTAGATTAGGGAAGCGAAATGGCCACTAAACTTTTTAAAACTGTTTCATTAGGCCTGCAATGAAGTGGTTTATGGGGAAGACTAACGAGTTTGAAAGTGCTCAGTTCAGTAGCCGTATCATTGCTTTGGTTATCTCCAATCACAATGTAATAGTTATACTTTGCAAAAAAAGAGCATTCAAATAATTATGAGTCTACAATTTCAAATTTTGAAATCTCTAACTACAAGTTGATTGAACCCATATGTTGTGAGGACAGACAATGGCATATCCGACAGTGAACCTTTAATGTACAAAGTAGCTACAGCCACGTCACTGATTCTGAAGAATGATGTACCTATACAGGCAACAGACGAGAAATTCTATGACAAACACTTCTCTTAATACATATCTAGTAAATCAATTAACCTATCCTACAAAACTCCTACAAAAACTTCTCGTTGAACCTAGTTTTGGATCTAGTGGCATCCAGGAACAAAGATTCACACTCCTCCACATCTTTGACCTCCACGACATCCCGTCCCTCACTTCTGGCAAGTACACCTGCAGGAGACAACAGCTGCAGTCCGTATCTCAAGGAAGTTTTAGCTCCATGAAGCGCCAAAGCGTCAAGAGCATCCTCTGAAATCTGTTGTTGTTCAACTGCTGCTCGTTTCTGGATAATGGTTTTGATTTCATCCAGAGAGTAGGGAAGAGTTCGAACAATCAAAAGACGATCCAAAAGGTCAGGAGTGATTCCATGAGGATAGACATCTTCCTCATTACCACCTCGAACCTTAGCCATACCTCTATTAGAAGCCAGAATGACAATAGGAGAAATAGAAGACTCCAGGGCTCGATTCAAGTAAGTGAAACATTCAACATCCAGCATGTTTACTTCATCGATAAAGAGCACACCAGGAACAAGTTCAGCAACTCCTTGATCAATATAAGACTGAACTTTCTTGTTTACCTCTTCTCGCAGTTTATCTGTGATTTCTGTCTTCTTTGGCTTCATCAGAGAGCCCATCATAGACATGACATCCTGGCCTCCCTGAGGACGAGCATTAGCCACATCAAGATCATGTAGGGTCACATCTTGCACAATCTCCTTCTTCTTGTGTACCTCACCTTTTGGTAAAGGTACATACTCCTCTGTCTCCAGGTCAAACTCAGTAGCATAAGCGTCACTTCTGCCAACTCGTTTGACTGCTCCAGTATTCGCCTCAATGTAAATAACGTCTCCCACTGCCACTCTTTCCTTCTGAATCGACTCGTAAATCTTTGGATCCAGTCTCAGTTGTTTAGTTCCCCGGTAACTTTTCAATCCTACCACCACTGATCGAATCGTCTTGCCGTAGCCTCCAAGGGGATCCTCGGTCTCTTCAGGAGTCAATTCTGTCACCTCTCCTTCGTAAATATCTTTGGTTTCCTTGATTCGGAGTCCGATGGCCCGTCGGAAGTTTTCCATCAATGCTGCGGTTTTCTTCACCTCCGCCGAAAAAATTTCAGAGCCCACAATCGGACAAAAGGGAACCTTGGGTCCAATCTCCTGGCTCACAGCAAGAGCTAGAGCCGTTTTTCCAGTACCTGGACCACCTGCAAGCAAAATTCCACGCCCACTCATCTTACTAGCTCGAATCAAGTCTACCACTAGGCCCAGTGCCTCTCGGGCTTCAACCTGGCCCACAAAACCGGCATCAACGGGCTTGGCGTGTCCAATTTCATTCAAACCAAGTCCTCGAATATGAGTATGAGCCGCTGTCCGCGTCTCGCGACTGTTGCTTTTGATCTCGTTGATTTGCATGGTGTGGTGAAGTTGGTGGATTAACTTTTAGGCTTGACATGTATGCATGGTATAACACAGAAAAATGGAAATGATTAGTAAACGTTGGAATTTCATGACAGTTTCGTTTTACAAAAAATGATACAAATCCTGTACCTGGATTACATAATCGGTGACGACTAGGACGTCTTCCAGGGTTAGGGCAATTTCCACTTATTCACTTTTAAGTTAGTTAGGTCACGTGAAACTTAAAATATTTCTCCAAGGTTTATGCATTGATTAAAAAATCCATCCCTCGCTACTCACTCACCATGGGCACAGAAGAGCAAAGCAATAAAGTGCATCGGGTGTCGCGAGACAAGACGAAGATGGCCAAGGCCAAGCTTCATTCCAACGGCTTTAATGCCAAGGCTTTTGCTGTGGCTAATCCTGGTAAACTGGATCGAATGGCCCGACGGTCTCAGGATCACAAAGAAAAACGGTATCATGCACCTATGGTTGATCGAACAACTGAAGATCCTCCTCCTGTGATTGTAGCTGTTGTTGGACCTCCAGGAACCGGTAAGACCACTTTGATCAAGTCTCTTGTGCGACGGTACACAAAACAGACTTTGAATGATATTCGAGGTCCCATTACTGTTGTTTCGGGAAAACGAAGACGACTGACTTTTTTGGAGTGTAACAACGATTTGAGCAGTATGATTGATGTGGCTAAGATTGCGGACTTGGTGCTTTTGGTCATGGATGGAAACTTTGGGTTTGAAATGGAGACCATGGAATTTTTGAACATTCTGTCGCCTCATGGATTCCCCCGAATTCTGGGTGTGACCACTCATCTTGATTTATTCAAGAATCCTGCCACAATGCGGGCGTCCAAAAAGCGTCTCAAGACCCGATTCTGGACAGAGGTTTATGCTGGTGCTAAACTGTTTTATCTTTCTGGTGTGATTAATGGTCGATACCCCGATCGAGAAATTCTGAATTTGTGTCGATTCATCAACATTATGAAATTCAGACCCTTGAAGTGGCGAAATGAACATCCTTATCTGCTTGCCGATCGAGTAGTCGATATTACTCATCCTTCTCTGATCGAGAAAAACCCCAAAGTGGATAGGAAAATTACTCTTTACGGATGGGTGCACGGTACTCCTCTACCTTATTTGAACGCCAAGGTCCATGTTCCTGGAATTGGAGATTTGGTAGTTAAGGAGGCTGAACGGCTCCCTGATCCATGCCCTACTCCTTATGCAGTTAAGATGGCCGAGGAAGCAGCTATTTCTGCTGGAGCCAAACGGAAGCGACGTCTCGACGAAAAACAGAAATCCATCTATGCTCCCATGTCTGATGTAGGAGGAGTTCTGATGGACAAAGACGCCGTTTATATTGATGTTGGAAGCAAGTCGTTTGTACCTGGCGAGGAGAAGGGTCTTGGTGAGAAATTGGTGACTTCCTTGCAGACCGCTAAGCAAGGTCTGGGAGAAGCTGAACGAGTTTTTAAGCTGTTCAATGACCAGGATTTTGATGATGCTCTAGAGGAAGATATTGACGATGACGAGGAGGATAATGGTGACCATGGACGTACAGGAATGCGAACAGGCCGAGCTGCTGCTGCTGACTCTGATGAAGAGAATCAGGAAGAGTACGAGTTCCAGGAATCCGACTCTGATCTTGAGCTTGGTATGGATGAGGATGAATTGTCTCAACTTCGTCAGCAGGCACTGGATGGAGCTTCCAAGTTCAAGAAACAGACCAGACGAAGCTGGGATATCAACAGAGTGTTGTATCAGGACGATGTTTCTCCTAAGGATGCCATTCTTAAGTGGAAGGGAGAATTTGAAGAGGAAGAAGAGGATATTGAAGCAGATGATGATTTCGTGAAGATTGAAGAGATTGATTCTTCTGGAGTTGATTCGTCCATTCCTATTTATGGTGATTGTCTTGAGAAGTGGACTCAAGAAGCGATTGCCGGATTGTCCGATAGATTTATCACTGCTGTTTTTGATAAAGATGGAAACGTCATTGAGAATAAACAGGAGGACGGGGAGGAGGATGAAGTGTACTCTGACTTTGAAGATATGGAGACTGGTGAGAAGTTTGTTGGTGGAAAGAAGAAGGAGGAGGAAGACTCCGAAGCTGAAGATTCTGACGAAGATTCTGACGCTGATTCCGAGTCAGAACCCGCTGCTATGAGTCTCGCTGAACAACGAGAAGCCAACGCCGCCAAAAAGGAGAAACTCAAGAAGCAATTTGAACTCGAGCAAGGAGACGACCGAGAGTTTGGTGCTGAGGACCCCGAACAAGAAGAAACGTCCTGGTACGATCTCGAAAAGGCCAAAATTGCCAAACAGCTCGAAATCAACGAGGCTGAATACAAAGAAATGGATTTGCATACTCGAGACCGAATTGAAGGATTCCGAGCAGGTACCTACCTTCGTCTTGTGTTTGAAGGAGTCCCCTGTGAGTTTATCCAACATTTTGATCCTTCTTATCCCGTTCTTGTTGGAGGTCTTCTCGCCAATGAGGATCAGTTTGGATTTTCTCAAGTCCGAATCAAACGGCACAGATGGCACAAGAAGGTGCTCAAGTCCAACGATCCTCTGGTTATTTCCCTTGGATGGAGACGGTTCCAGACTATTCCGTTGTATTCGACTTCAGATTCCCGAACTCGAAATCGACTTCTCAAATATACTCCTGAGCATATGCATTGTTTTGGAACGTTTTACGGTCCTCTGGTCTCGCCCAATACCGGTTTCTGTGCAGTTCCCGCAGTGGCTTCAGCCAATAAAACCGGTGCTTTCCGAATTTCCGCTACAGGAACGGTTTTGGAAGTAGACGCGTCAGTTGAGATCGTCAAGAAACTCAAACTGGTTGGTCATCCCGCCAAGGTGTTCAAGAACACCGCCTTCATCAAGGATATGTTCAACTCTTCACTGGAAGTGGCTAAATTTGAAGGTGCTCAAATCAAGACTGTTTCTGGAATTCGAGGACATATCAAGCGAGCGCTTTCTTCTCCCGAGGGTCAATTCCGAGCTACTTTTGAAGATAAAATTCTCATGTCAGATATTGTGTTCTTGAAAACCTGGTATCCTATTCAACCTAGAAAGTTCTACAACCCTGTTACTTCTTTGTTGCTCAAGGATAAAGGAAACTGGGCTGGAATGCGACTTACGGGTCAGGTTCGAGCTGAAGAGGGAATTGAAACTCCTCTTTTGCAGAACTCCAAATACAACAAGGTTGAACGAAAAGAACGATTCTTCCAGCCTCTCAAGGTTCCCAAGGCTGTTCAGGCAGGTCTTCCTTTTGCTGCTCAAACTAAGGACGTGGCCGAACCCAAGAAGAGAGATTATTACCTCCAGAAGCGAGCTGTTGTTCTAAGTGAAGAGGAGCAGAAGGCCAGAGATCTGCTCAAGAAGGTTATCACCATCAGAAACGATAAGGAGAAACGAGCCAAGGAGAAATGGACTGCTCAGCATGATGCCTACGAGAAGAAGAAGGCTGCTTCTGAACAGGAGCGAATTGAAAGAGAAAAGGAAAAGAAGAAGGAGTTCTTCCAGAATAATAAGAAGCGGGGTGCTTCTCAAGGTGGTGAGAGTTCCGCCAAGAGGAGAAAGTAGTGGTAATAGATTTTATGGTTATTGTTTTTTATAGAGAATTAATCGACTGCATTGACAGAATAAGTTGTGTTTGTTAGGATCATTTTACTACAACTTCAGAGATACACAGCTGAATGATACATTTGGCCAAACTCATTAGTACTACTCTGGTGGCTCACTCCAACTAATCCATTACTCCTATTAGTTTAGACATACTGCGACAACCATCGGATACCCTCGCCGTAGCCCTGTCGCATAACGATGGAGCACATAAACAGCTCAATAGGTCGAATGTTACCTGCCAGAGGAACAGTA
Source organism: Yarrowia phangngaensis (assembly GCA_900519005.1). NCBI lineage: Eukaryota > Fungi > Ascomycota > Dipodascomycetes > Dipodascales > Yarrowia > Yarrowia phangngaensis. Next base: position 789,676 of record ULGR01000006.1, read on the forward strand.
CCCTTTCCAGTGGTCTGGTACAGTCCCAAAGCATCCTTAAGTTCAAACTCAGACACAGCCTGGGGCATGTCGATCTTGTTGCCAAGAATCAGGAAAGGAACGTTGGCAAGCTGCTCGATGGCCAGAAGAGAATCAAGTTCGGCCTTGGACTCGGCAAATCGAGTAGGATCAGCTACATCGACAAGGAACACAATTCCGCTGACCTCAGGGAAATAATCCTTCCACACTCGTCGAGCCTGAATATGTCCACCCAGATCAAAAGTGGTGAATTTACAGTTTCCGATAGACAACTCCTCAGAAGTAGGATGCACGGTAGGGTTGGATACGGCCATTCGGTCGTTCTTGAGCATGTGCAAAAGAGTAGTTTTGCCAGCGTTATCTAGACCGAGAAAAAGCAGCTTGGCATTCTTGTTCCATAGTCCAAGAGAGGACAGAACGTCGTAGACTGGTTAGAGAAGGGTTTTGTGAAGGTTTTTGTGCTGTATACTCACACCAGTTGACAATCCACATGTTGTAGTAAAGATGGTGAGGTGGAAGGAGATGGAGTTAATTCACGTGTAGCGAGGGTTAGGGTATTGGAGGATAGTGCAACGACATCCATCATCCTCAGAATTGCTTTTCGGGATGCTCTGAGATTTACATATGGACAAAGGACACGGATATAAGTGGATTTTAAAATATTTTTAACATTCTCTTGACTATTGATTAGTAAGCTAGGGCCAGATGGGGCGGCGTTTTGTTCACATGAATAGTGTGAGGTGAGGGTGAGAAAAACCTTATTTTCAATTGTGAGATGGAAACTTTAATTTAATTTAGCTCAGGTTATATGAGGCAGTAGAGTACGACATGTTTTAAATCTTAACTTTATTTGTTGTAGTGGTTTTAAAAAGCACAAAGATAAATTACAGTCACAAGAAATGTACTGTCGCAAGAAATGTACTGTCGCAAGAAATTTACAGTCGGTTAAAAGTGAGGTGGCAATAGCCTCGTGTTGCTGGGAGTATTCTCCTTCATTGGTTACTTCTTGTATCCAATGCAATGCGTGTTAGTAGTAATAACACAGACAATGGATTTGTGCCATGTTACTCGTTATACTCTGGCATTCCAGCTGAGAGTGTTACTACCGGAACCCTTACTCCAAAAAGTGATTTGTAATTTGTCGATTGACTAACTAATAATAATCCGTAATGTCTGTTCTAACAGTGACTGGTGAACTACAGTAATGAAGAATATCTACAAGATGTTAAGCAGGCGTTTGTAGGATACTGATAAAAAGTTATATTCCATTCTTATCCTGTATTCTACAATGTTCAATGGGATTACTCTATTGTGGTGCTGAATACGTAATCTTTTCGGGCGCATAATCTCATATATGGTGATGGCCTTCAATAGAAGTGGGATCAGTCTTCCAGAGTTATGCATTCACAAATATCATGTGTCACTTTGGTTACAAGCGGTTTAAACGATACCCTGTCCAGGCGGTGATCAACAAAGCTTCTTCATGTGAGTCTGTTGAAGTTTTGTGACTTGGGCTTAAGAAGCAGAGCAAGACAAAATTGGAGTTTAACCTCCTATCGCTACTCATCTTCTATGATGATCCATTTTCTGTTTCAGCAGGCTCCTAGTCTCCCACTCGTAAAATCCGGTTAAGTAAGCTGTAGTCTTTCAAGTTCGGTCCTCGCTAATGAAGGGAGAACATTAATGGACCTCAGTTTGAAGATGTCGGTCGAATGGGACTGAGTGATAGAGCCGTTTTACCGTCAACCGCAATGCATCAGTATGAAGACACATCTGTAGTGAGAACGTGCCGTTGGTATACTAGGTCTTATATCTATACAGCAGGCGTTTGCTACTTGAACAGCAATTTTCTGATAGAAGTTATGTATCGCGAAATCGTCAAGACCGTCTTTTCGACTCCCGCGATATTCTTCACGAAGTATCTCGTAACTTTACTAATATCTCTGAAGTTGTGCCAATACGGACATTTTGTTGGGTCGATCATTGACACAAAATAATATTGTGTAGTTCGTAGGGATATGCGTCAATATTGGTCTATAACCTGGAATCTTCATAAAAAATGAATTTGAGATAATTGAGAAAGGTTAAGAATGTCACCTCTTCAGAACTACAAATAAAGTTTGCAACGCCAAAAATAGGAGTCAACGGAAAAATCGATTGACAGTATTGATCATTTAATTATTTCAAATATTTACATTATTTGTCCCCAAATTTTACTTATTTCACCCTTTAACTTCTTTTTCCTTCCAAAACTCGGTTCAAAGTTGATCTCATCTCAGGGGTTACCCTACTTATGGAAGTACACGTAACTCCTGCTGCACACCACTTACCCTCACCATGAAGCTCGAGATCAAGGTAAGTAAAAAGCGACACAAGAAAAGCAATCGTTCAAAGACTAACCCAGCGACATTCACAGACACGATCTGATCGGGTCAAGGGAATCGATTTCCACCCTACCGAGCCCTGGCTGCTCACCACCCTTTACTCAGGTGTAGCCCAGATCTGGAACTATGAGACTCAAACAATTGTCAAGAGTATCGAGGTGGCAGACGTGCCTTTACGAGCGGGACGATTCATTGCTCGAAAAAATTGGATCATTGTAGGCTCGGATGATTTCATTGTGCGTGTGTTCAACTACAACACTGGCGCCAAGGAGGCTCAATTTGAGGCCCATCCTGATTATATCCGAGTGATTGCAGTTCATCCTAGTTTGCCATACGTCTTGACGGCTGGCGATGACATGTCCATTCGATTGTGGAACTGGGACACTAATTGGACCATGGAACGACAGTACCTGGGTCACAGCCATTACATCATGTACGTGGCGTTCAACCCCAAGGACACAAACACGTTTGCGTCAGCATGTCTGGACCGTACAGTTAAAGTCTGGTCTTTGTCTGGAGCTTCCACCGTGTCTCGTCCAAACTTTACTCTGGAGGCCCATGCCACAGCCGGAGTCAACTTTGTCGAGTACTACCCTGGAGCCGACAAACCCTACCTCATCACTTCCTCCGACGACAAGACCATCAAGGTGTGGGATTACCAGACCAAGGCATGTGTAGCCACTCTAGAGGGGCACACCAACAACGTGTCGTTTGCAGTGTTCCACCCCGATCTGCCCGTCATCATTTCTGGAGCCGAAGACAACTCCGTCAAGGTCTGGAATGCAAACACCTACCAGATGGAGCAGACCCTCTATTATAGTTATGAGCGAGCATGGTGTGTTGGCGTCAAACGAGGCTCCAACCTTGTAGCTGTCGGTTATGATGCAGGAGCTGTGGTTCTTCGTCTTGGTAAAGAAGACCCCGCTATTTCTCTCGATGGATCTGGAAAGTTGGTCTGGAGTAAACATGGCGAGGTTTATTCAGCTCAGGTGAAGGCGGATTCTGAGACCAAAGATGGCGAGTCTCTCGCTCTGGTTCCTAAGGAGCTAGGCTCTGTCGAAGTCTTCCCCACCTTCTTGAGACATTCTCCCAACGGCCGATTTGTTGCCGTGGTCGGTGACGGAGAGTATATCATTTTCACAGCCCTAGCATGGAGAAATAAAGCCTACGGCTCGGGTCTAGATTTCGTGTGGGCCCAGGATTCAAGCGAATACGCCGTCATGGAATCTGCCAGCTCTGTTCGGGTGTACAAGAACTTCAAGGAACGTCCTCTCGGTCATGTGGACCCCAACTTTTCGGTCGAGGGTATCTTTGGCGGAACCTTGCTTGGTGTCAAGGGTAGCGGTTTCGTAGCCATGTACTCATGGGAAACAGGCCAGCTTGTGCGTCGAATTGACGTCGAGGGCGTTACAGGTGTTCACTGGTCCGATTCTGGTGAGCTTGTAGCCATCACCACCTCTGACTCATTCTACGTGCTGCGATACAACAAGGAGGCCGTGGACGAATGTAACGAGGTGGACGAGGACGGCGTAGAAGACTCGTTTGAACTGCTGCATGAGATTTCCGACTCGGTGCGTTCTGGCGAGTGGCTTCTTGACTGTTTCGTCTACACTTCCTCCGTTAACCGGCTCAATTACCTGGTTGGCGGTGTCACCTACACAGTGGCTCATTTCGATAAAGCCAAGTACCTTTTGGGTTTTGTCGCGAGAGATTCCAAAATCTACTTGTGCGACAAGGACGTGAACGTATCCTCCTACAAACTGTCCGTTCCCCTTGTGGAGTACCAGACTGTCGTCCTGCGAGGAGATATTGAACTGGCTCAGTCAGACTTCCTTCCTGCCATCCCCGAGGAAGAACTTTCCAAGGTCGCCAAGTTCCTGGAGGCCCAGGGATACAAAGAACTTGCTCTGGAGGTCAGCACTGATGACGAGCACAAGTTCGATCTTGCTCTGGCTCTGAACGACCTTTCTGTAGCATCTGAAATCGCTGAACGTGCTCCTCAAGACCATCGATGGAAACTTCTGGGAGATGCTGCTACAGCAGCCTGGAACTTTGACTTGGCTGAGAAATGCTTCAAGTCATCCTCCACAGCCGAAGTCGAGTCTCTTCTGCTTCTCTACTCTGCCACCGGTAACCGAGCTGGTATGGAGTGGGTTGCTGATAAGGCTGCTGATGCAGGAAAGTATAACGTAGCTTTTAACGCTCTGTGGTCGATTGGAGCTGTCAAGCAGTGTGTTGAGCTGTTGAACAAGACAGGAAGACACTCAGAGGCTGCTCTTCTTGCGTTGTCGTACGGAAAGGGCAATGTTGAGAAGTCCGTGGGACAGTGGAAGGCCGCGCTAGTTGGTGGGGGCAAGGAGAAGGTGGCTGAGACCATTAGTTCACCTAGTGAGGAGCCCGAGAGATTTCCTCAGGCTGGCAATCTGATTGATGTGGATGAGCAGGTGAAGGCAGAGCCAGAGGCTCAGACCGAAGCTGTAGCTGAAACTGAGGAGGTTGAAGAAGCTGAGGAAGTTGCACCTGAGGCTGAGGCTGAGGCTGAGGCTGAGGCTGAGGAAGTTGAGGCCGAGGAGGAGTAGACACATAAGAATGAAAATTGTTATTATATTGCAGTGGATTAGCTTGTATCTTCGAGTAATTGAGGCTGGTCTTAATAAATATGGAAGCTTTGGATAATAGTGGGTTACACCAATGACAATAATCTTCCAGGAGCTCGAGTATGCACCGTTCATAGAAACATATGTGATTTCTAAACCTAGCCATCAATACGTATAGTCGATTTCGTGTAACTTCCTCATTGTTGACAATATTCTTGAGTCACACAGACCCTACAATCAGTAAGCAATCGAATTTAGCATACTCATGCTATTATTGATGATGTTGTTCCTATCCAGACAGGGTTACTCACTCTTTAGAATTACTGAAAAATATATAAGATGCTGTATCCCCATTCAACACAGAAGACTGCTTCAAACACAAAAGATTATCTGCGATAAACACAAAAGACTATCCCCATTAAACACAAAAGACTATCCCCATTAAACACAAAAGACTATCCCTGTTAAACAAAAGACTATCCCTGTTAAACAAAGAAAGACTATCCCTGTTAAACAAAGAAAGACTGCATCAAATACTGCACCAAAAGACTCATCTCCATCAAACACAAGTAATCTAGACTGCATTTTCGAGAAAAACCTGCAGCCCAGGCCATCGTATTCACGCCGTTGGAGGGAGCAGCATTTAAACAGCTACTCGTTTCTGTATGTTAAACACAACCTTGTATACGTCACGAATATCGCCCATACTTTTGCACGGTGAGTGTGACTTTCATTAGTTGCGGAGGTAAGGATGAATTTAATCAAGACGAAAGATAGGGGATCAAAGATAGCTAATTACGAAATATCTAATGAAGGGTAGCTGTATTTCCCTGGCTCTGAAGCTCCACTTATTCTACACTCCCTTCGCAATATCAAACTAGAGTCAAACTCAACAGCTTCTTTCCACGCTGATGGCTAATTCAATTTAGGTAATATATTTAAACTAATTGAAAATTTCCCTTTTCGGCCGTCTGCATTCCTAAGAACTTTATTTATTGAACGGTAGAGTTGATAAAATTACATCAATGGGGCCATTGGACGATTTCCGGTTATTTGAAATTCAAAGCAATAACTTCCTCCAGAATCTGGCAAATTATGCTGGCCAATGACGTTTTCAATTGAGAGACATTGATGAAGACATGGAAGATCCACATAAGTGTAACTCGAGATTCTTTCAGTAATAACATAGGAGTACTGAAGGTAACGTTTTGGACTGAACTACCCAATTCATGAAGTCTGAGCTGTAGAGACAAGAATAACTTGGTTGGTTTGAATTGTTGCCTTTTGATTGCACTATACTCTAGTTTTTTTAGACAATTCTAGCCACTCAAACCTCCATTATTTTTGAATCCTATGTTTTCAAAGTAGTATATAATGTAGTGCTGTAATTGGCTGTCAGTCTGTATAGAACAGCGGAATGAAAAAAATCGAAGGTAACGACCTTAATAATTAATAGTCCGAATTTTCAAGTGTACCCAAAGGGCAATATTCCTAATGGAAATTCCCATAACCCCACACATAGTGAATATCTATCAGGCGAGAACGATGTCATAGTGTTAGAGCTACTGCTAGAACCCTTACTCCCCACAAGTGATGTGCAAGTTGATTCATTGAATAGATGCCGATAAGAATCTCACTTAAGAGTAATTGACGGAACTTCGGAATTTCGGAACTTGATAATTTGAAACTGGAACCAAATGTGCTCGTTTCAGTAAGGAAAAATCAAGCCTACCCAAACGCAGACATCTACTCAGAAATCTACATAAACCCACTCAAATTGTTAAAGAAGTTATGATAGACTATCCGTCAAAGGTGTGCTTCCTATAAAGACTGTCTAGGGTGTAAAGCAATCAGGATATGTAAACCTCAACTAGAGACGTTTGTGTTTTCTTCAAGTGTCCATCAATACAAGGAAAAGATGTTTAAGAAATTTTCTGGGAAAAAGACGACTGGAGGAGTTGGAAATGGCAAGCACGGAATTAGCAGAAATCAATGACACAAAAAAAGGCAGAATACTGAATACTGAAAACCGATGAAGTGAAATACATCATTACCATTAAATAAGGAGCTTTGTTATTGTCCAGACATTGCGTATTCTACCAATATTCTGGCGTAGCACCGCAGTCGACCAACTAACTAGTGCTGGGAATTGGAAATGGAGTTATCTAACCTGGACTAATGATTATCTGAAGTATACAAGAAAACAAAGAAATGTCAAAACTTGGTAGCCTATTTAGATACATCATTCAGATCATTACCAAAAGGTGCGGCAGATTCAGGTTTCCTGTTACCATACGGGGAAAATTCTTTCTGTTGCACAATACCAATTCAACAAGTGATGCTGAAATGTCAGCGACAATCAAAATGTCCTACACATGGCCCCACCTATCACAGTGTGCCTCGATAATCAAGTAATTACCGAAAATCTAACATTAATACCAAATTCCAAAGAAACAAATGGAAATTGGAAATCACTATCATTGAAATGCATAGCTTGATACCTAAACCAACAAGATAATTTCACAAACATTACAGACTTGGGTTATTATCGTCTGTTTATTGGTTGTTTTTTTTTGTTATTTTTCTTTTTGATGAGTTAAATGGAACACAGATTGTATTTTTTTTATTTTATTATTTTTGCTTATTTTTTATTTTATCTTTTCCCCCTTCTCTAACATTTACTTGATTTTACTTAACGACTTCTTTAAACAAGTTCCCCCTTACTAAGCAAATAAAGTTAAGGTTTGGACTCATCCCCCACCAATCAAAAAATGGCTAACTCGAGTTGCGTCAAGATCACAGCTTCCTCATACTACAAGACACAACACAAAATGGCTATTCCCTTTGAGGCATTGCTTCCTTACGGTATTATTTTTGGAGTGAGTACAGATTTGAGGGATTTGTGAACAAGTGAACCGAAAGAACTGAGAACCGGGAACTGAGATCGACTTAGGTGAATAGTGAGGGTTGAAGATTTGATTTGGTTTGGCTATAATTTTGAGGTTTTGTGTCAATGTGGTGGTAGTGGAGCGTGGCGATGGCTGTTTGTCATGATAGTGGTTTTGTGGCATGGCGGTGGTTTTGTGTCATGGCGGTGGTGTTGTGTAATGATGGTGGTGTTGTGTAATGATGGTGGTTTTGTGTCAAACCGGCAGGGTCAAGCCTGTCTGTGTCACGACCTGTCTGTGTCACGACCTGCCTGTTTCAAAACCTGCTGTGTCACTAGCTGTTTGATGTCTTTTTCAACGTCATGACAAAGCCCATTTGTACTCGGTTACTCTTTGCTCTAGTTCTCGTCTGGTATTTCTCTAGTTCTCTTCTAACACAGCTCCTCACAGCAGGCGGTGGAGCCATGCAGGTTCTGCACGTTTACCGAAATGGTGGTGTGCGAGACCGATTCGCTGTTGACCAGTGGGACTCGCAGATGATGGAGCGTGACCTGCGGCTCAACGGTGGCCAGGGCCGAAAACAGATGGACAGCCCAGTCGCCCCTGAGGCCTTCAAGCACAACCATGTGTGGAAGTCCGAGCGACCTCTTATTTAAGCCAGCATATGATTATTTGGAGAGTTGTGTTTGTAGTTGAGTAGGATCAATTGGTGAAGGTGTAGGATCCAAGTATCTGTGCAATGAGACGACTCGCTTGTAAATTCTTTTATTCTATTTCAGTAATTTCAACTATTATATTTCAACTTTTAACTATTTAGTATTGCAACTTTTTTAGAAATATAGTTCACATAAAGTTTGGAAAATATCTTGACATCTCGCTCTCCACATTACCAACAACTCATGTCTCTCTACTCGCTGGGCCTCAACTCGCAGGAAGTGGACCCCGTGCGGCTCCAAATGGCGGAGCTGGAAATGGAGTCGCTCACGGCGCTTTTCAACGCGCTGATGAACACCTGCAGAAACAAATGTGTCCCTCCAGAGTATGGCGAAGGAGACATCAACAAGGGGGAGTCTGTGTGCATCGACCGGTGTGTCAGCAAGTATTTCACCGCGAACCTGAAGATTGGGCAGATTTTCCGTGACAAGGGCATCACTCCAGGCGACGCTCAGATGGTACAGAGTGCAGCCCAGGCATGGCAGAAGGAGGAGCAGAAGGAATAGACGGCGACAACGCTGAATGTATATACGTAACTTATGAGCTGAATATGACTAAAGTATTGTAACTTACAAGCACAGACTACTATTAGAATTCAGCTGAACGGACTTTCTTGATGTGTGACTTACGATCGGTACAGAAATAATTAATGAATTATATTAAGATGCAGAAACTCTAGATCGCCGTCGGAAGAAATCCATGACCTTTCGGGCGGTGGAAGAGTGGGTGGATTCGGAAGGAGTAGTTTGAGGTTGTCTGTTTTGACGTTGGTTCATGGAGTTGGAACGATCCAGAGCAGGTGGTTCCAGGATTTTCCGTGACGACGAGGAACTATGAACGTCGGTGGCAGCGGTAGCCTCGACGCTTTCCTTAGAGTAGTTTGAGAAGAAGGAGAAGCGTTTTTTGTGGGTTTGTGTTTCGGACGAAGACGCAGGAGGGTCGATCTGGTCTCCCAGAATCTTTCCAAACAGTTTGTCGGCGCCATAGGAGATGGAAGCGACTCCCCGTCGATGAGACCGAGTGGCTGGTTTGGGAGCTTGCATGGACACTGGTCTTGGCCGAGAAAAGTTTGGAGCCCCTGGGTTGATGGATCCAGAGGGGGGTGTGGGAATAGTGATGGGGATGACAGTTTCTCCTTCGGTGGGCTCAGGAGGGGGAGACATGAGGGTTTCATCTTCTGGCGACATGATGACAGTGTCGTTTCCGACGTCCTCAGCGGCGTCAATAGGGATAGTACTGGCTGGAGGAGGCATTGCTAGAGAATCGGGAATGTCCTCGGCATCCTCACTTGCAACACTACTTCTATTGGACCAATTAGAAAGCACGACCTGAGAAGGAGAGTTTCTGAATTGGGGAGAAGAAAGTTCGCCTTGGACCATGGAATCGGAATGCTTGACTTTTGGCAGCGATGACTGGGGGACGATAAACGAGCCGCTTTTTCTTCGTTCGTCAAAAGAGATATGCGAGTCGTCCGACGATGGTCTTCGGGTGCCGCTGGTGACAATGGAAAGCGGACTGGTGGCTTGCACGGAGTTGGCCGAGCCCGGCACAGACGTGTTCTTGGTGGTCATATGCATGTAAGGGAACGAGTCAGGGGTATGGATGGAGGCCTGGGAAGGTGTGGGTTGGTAAGAAGTGGGTCTTGGTTTTCGTCCAGGTGGTAGTCGAGTTGAGGAAACCAGAGGAGATGACTCTGAAGAGTATGAAGAAGAAGAAGGGTTGTTTTCGGTTTTTTCTCCTCCTTTGGGGCTACTAGGAGGCGTGGGTTGTTCGGAAATAGTTGCAATGGCCGGTTTAGGAGGGTCGAGGTCGAATTTTTGTCTGGATACGGGGATCTGAGAAATCCCAGAGTATGTTGCAGATCGAGGGGTTTGACGTCTTTCCTCGGGGATGTTAAGAGAGGCAACCACATTCGATTTAACTGAGGCCGCCGCGGCTGCTGAAGCTGCTGAAGCTGCAATTGGATCTGGAGGTGGTGATGACACTGCTCCGCCAATGGTGCTCTCACCCTGTCGCTGGATGGGCTTGGTGTATCCTGCTCCAACGGAATGTCTATTGTTGTAGGAGAAGTTGGGCACTTTGTCTCCACCGGGGCCGATCTGAACGGAATGAGACCGGGAGAGATGCGATTTCACAGGCGTGGCCTTTCCAACCGCCTCTTCCCATTCTTTGGGAGTGATGGCCAGAAATCGGGCATGAGGAGCCAACCAGGAATGGTATCTCACATCATTAAGGGAAATTCGTTTTCGAGGATCCGACACAAGAATTCGACGCAGAAGATCACGTGGCAAGGGCGGCACATACTCCGGGAAAGTCAGAGCCGTAGTGGTGATATACTTGTACAACTGGGTGATATTGTCGGAGTCTGGATTGGCTGGATCATCATCATAGGGAAGATATCCAGACAACATGGCGTACAGAATCACGCCACATGACCATACGTCAACTTTTCGTCCTGTATATTTCTGATCAGATACCACAAGCTCGGGGGCTGCATAACAAGGGGATCCACAAGAAGTCGCCATGAGATCGAACACGTGGCCATCAGGACCACGACTAAAGGTGTTTGCGAAACCAAAGTCGGTGATAATGATGTTTTTGTGTTTATCCAGCAACAAGTTTTCCAGCTTCAGGTCTCTGTGCACGATTCCCTTGGAATGGAGATAATGGACTCCTGACACCAGCTGGGCAAACAAGCGGCAAGCAGATGCCTCCTTGAGGTATTTGTGGGTCAGAATATGGTCAAACAATTCTCCTCCAGACGCATATTCCAGTACAATTCCAATGTATCTGTCGTTTTGAATTACTTCCTCGAGCCTCACGATATTGGGATGAGTCAACATTTTGAGAGCGTTAATCTCACGATGAACTTTGGCCTCACGGTTGGAATTCGGCTGGACTGTCTCTCGTTTGATCAACTTGATGGCAACTTGTTCGGGCATCTTTCCATCTTTTCTCCATCCGATCTTGACCTTGCCAAATTCTCCTTCTCCGAGGGTGGAGCCGAGGATATAGTCACCGAACCTGATTTCGCGGTTTTTTCTTGGTCGTGACATAGGAGGGGTGGTCAAGGAGAGTGAGTGGGGTGTGAAGGAGTTGTGCCAAGGTGGTGGTGAAAAGTCGTGTGGTTGTCGTGTTTGTGAGGCTGTCGTGTGGTGGTCGTGCGGTTTCGTGCGGTTTCGTGTTTGCGTCCGTATAAGTCCGTGTTTGTGTCTATCCGTGTAGGTCCGTGAGAGTCCACAACCGTCCAAGTCAATAATCAGGAATCAAGCTGTTTAACACCAAGGGGTGACAAACTTTAACGGTTTGGGCCAAAGTAAACAGACGTCATGTTTGTTTGTGCAGCCCCTATCTGTACAGTCTGAGTTTAACTAAGGGGGGAGGTGAAGCCACAGACGAAAGAGGATAGTGATAGATATGTGGAAAACAGAAGCTTTGAACACAAACGGGTGGCAGGAATAAATGGAGCATCTCAAAAGATCCTGGTATCTACACAAACTCATGGTTGGTTGTGTTTCCCAGCCCCAACTCATGCATACCTCATGCAGCCGAAACCTTTTGGGAGGAGAAACACTGGAATGGTAGTGAATGTTTGTTTACAAGGATTAAGGTGTGGCAACCCAGAGTTTGAGTTTATTTTTAAAAGTAGCACTGTTCCCTTTGTTTTTTTCTTTGTTCTTAAGATAAAGTTTAAAATGAAACATACGTTGACGAAAATAGACGTTTGAACATTGGCCTAAACAATATAGTTCTAAGGAAGTCAACGCCAGGTAAATTTTTTTAAAAGTAAGTAATACTGGGTACACAAACCCTCACTAGTCTTTCCATTCATTCTGCCAGTCCCTTCGTCATTTATTTATTATGGCCCCCTTCAGATTGTGAAAACCCCTGCATACAGGGGATATACTTTATCCCTGTGTTCTGTGTGGATGTTCTCTGTGTGGTTTCGAAACCATTTCAGGTGGGGTTAAATTGGAAAATAGCGGCTCCCAGTCCGTATCGGACCGATCAACTCGGCGATACTCTAGCTATACCAAGGTCCGTCCCGGCTGTATTATGATACAGTGCACCATCCCCTTCCGTGCACCATCCCCTTCCGTTATATAATAACTGGACGTCGACGTTCCCGGAACTGAGACAAAGTTAAAGGAGAAAACAGGACAGCAGTAGCACATGACAAGCAACCAACCACATTTGTAATGCCATCTACCTTCCTTCAGTAGCATACACATAGAGTTATGTCTGGCCGAATACCTGAGTGTCACTAATGATTCGTGCGGGGAAGCAAGGGTGAATGGAATGAAGAGTAAAACAAAACATGACATGTCGGTGGAATAGTAGTTCTCCGGTGCATGTGATTGTTTTCCATGAAAATGTTACTCTTCTGTGTACTCCCCAGTTTTCTGTTTATCCACATGCACGTTTACGAGAAGGTACATGTGGGATGTAACGTTCACGCATTCCTATCTAAGTTTATCCCATGGAAGAATGACGTTGCCGGCATTCTTACATTGTTTTGGTCTCGGTTCCATCAAACTGTGTCACTTGGCTGAGACACAAAACCATATGATCAAGTCATTTGACATGTTGAAGTGTGGAGGGATTTATTGAGTGAGGAGAAGAGGAGCGAAGAGCGAAGAGGAGCGAAGAGCGAAGAGGAGCGAAGAGCGAAGAGGAGCGAAGAGGATGTTGTAAGGAGAATGGAACAAAATGGAACAGAAAATTAATGTTGAGTGAGGAGAAAGCTGAGTGAGGAGAACGCAGAGTGAGGAGAACGCAGAGTGGGGAGAACGCAGAGTGGGGTTGTAAACAAGAAAAAAAGAAACTCCGATACCGGGAATCGAACCCGGGTTGTCCGCGTGAAAGGCGGAAGTGATAACCCCTACACTATATCGGATTATTTAGAAAAAATGAAATTGTGGTTTATTTACAAGCGAGTTTGATGGAACAACCACGCCAGAACTTCTGGAGGCCGAAAGCATGGCTGCAGAAACCCAGATACAACCACAGTGGCGACAAAATATGGTTATACCTAATGATTCTCATACGTGGGAAAAATCCTCCATTTCTTCAGAGTCTGTCACGTTCAAGTGGAAAAAAAGGGCTGCGGCATCGGCACATCTACTGGACAAGGACTTAAAGAACACATTTTCTGCAAGGGGAATCCCAGCTGTCACTATTTGGAAGATTGGATTTTTGAAAATCTCCATTCTATTTCAGGCCATCCAGCTCAGAGAAGTTCCTGGAAGCTACTCAGACGCTGCTTCGAGATGGCAACAACCGGAGGTTCAAGGCAAGCCTCCTAAAACCCGTGAGTAAAAGCTGAATATTTGGCGGTGCTGAAGCGAGGGACGAAAAGATTAACCGAGAAAAGTATTTAGCTGGTTTCTGAGAAAAATGTTTGGCTAGTTTCTGAGAAAAGTATGTGGCTAGTTTCTGAGAAAAGTATGTGGCTAGTTTCCTACGGCTGCTTCCTACGACCAGTTTCTACGACCAGTTTTCCAGATGCAGCAAATAAGCACAATCAACTTATAAATTATTCTACAATTATGAGAATGATAAAAAGGGAAATGATTACGGAGATTTGGCTTTTGAGGGATTAAAATCTTTGAAATGGCTTAATATTGAGAGCAGACTTGAAAAAGGAAGAAACGGAAACCACTCATGTGGCTTCACAGAAGAATAACGGTCATGAATCTCATTCTCAGAAAAATTGAATTTAGCTGTAATCTGTTGATCCACTAATGTGAAGATAGGCTGCTAAAGTGATCTCCTTTGGCATCTCCCAATACTGTCTGGAATCACTTCAGTTCCAACGGTGTGAAACACTGTGGTATTTTCCTTGTTGAACTTTCATGGATGTCTAATCAATGGTTTAAAGAACAGTTTCTCGTGGCGTGTAATACGAGTTACATTCAGTCTATGGTGGCAAAGTAAGTATGAATGCATCAGTTTTCTGAAACTTGAGTGGAGACGTTCAAGGACTGTAATTTATTTAAGACAGAGTCTTCAGGGAAACAGTTAACTCTGGAGAACAGGACACAAACTACCCTTCTAAACCGTTCTTAAGTTGATTCATGCTATTTCGACATTTATAAAACAAGGAAGTCACGGCCGCGTCAATTGCTGCAACAGTGTACGCAACTTATGGGGTATTTATTCGTTCTAGCATCTTATGGCGGGCACTGGGCTGAGTCTGAGTCTGAACTCAGTCCGTACTAAATGCTAAGAATGGCTTGTAGAGCACAACCTGTTTAAACTCGTGGATTCTACAACTTTAACATGTTTTAGTCCCAAGAATAGGACCTTTATTACTCTCACTTTAAATAGTCTCTGCATAATTATGCACGGTTATATTTATTAAGGTTAGGCTTCAAACTATAAAAATAAGGTTAGGTGACACAAAATGCTTGTTTGGAAGCCTTTTCGAAATTTATGTTTGGAATCTGTTTAGAAACCCTCAAAAATGCTGAAGATAATCATCAAAACACTTTCACCTCAACAGATCAATTAAGTTAAACTTGGTTGTTTAGGTTAAACTGGATTGTTTAGGTTAAACTTGGTTATTTAGGTTAAAGTTGGTAGTTTAGTTACGTTTTACCGTCTAGGGTGTAGACGAAATAAACTTTAGCTGAGACTCACTCTATTCTGTCACCACATGTTACGAATGTCTCGAGTTGCAGAACTAACCCACAATTACACCAGCATTAAAACGGCGGTTTCCGCTTTGTCGCCGTCGGCACGACTTGTATGTGTCTCCAAATATAAACCTGCAGACGACATTCAGATTCTGTACAATGTTGGACAGCGGCATTTCGGCGAAAACTACGTCCAGGAGTTGATGGACAAGGTCGCAACTCTTCCAAAAGAAATTGAGTGGCATTTCATTGGTTCTCTGCAATCGAACAAATGTGCGCAATTGGCAAAGGGAATTTCGAAGTTATGGGTGGAAACTATCGATGGAGAGAAGAAGGCCAAGAAGTTGAACGATGCTCGAGCACAAAGCGAGTTTTCGGAGACCCCTGTGAATGTGTTTGTGCAAGTTAACACTTCTGGAGAGTCTCAGAAATCTGGCCTTGCTCCCGAAGACGTTTCCAAGGTTGTGGAGTTCATTCTGAAGGAGTGTCCTAAGCTCAAACTTATAGGACTCATGACGATTGGGTCAGTTGAGCAATCCAAGGGCAGTGAAGAAAACAAAGATTTTGCCACCCTTGTGCAAGTTAGAGACTCCCTGTTGCAAGCTTTTGATCTCAGCAGTCTAGAACTTTCCATGGGGATGTCTTCAGACTATGAGGAGGCTATCAAGCAGGGCTCCACCAATGTGCGAATCGGCTCCACCATTTTCGGAGGCCGATTAACCAAACAGGAGGTTAAAGCAAGTGGATAGATAACATAGACCATAGTACATGTAGATTGTACATTGAGGTAATGTCTGTTGTTTATGAGTGATCAGGTCAGCCTGTGTTAGTGCTAGTCTCGTACAGCTTCATTCTTTGTTTATGAGAAAATCAGGTCAGCCTGTGTTAGTGCTAGTCTCATACAGCTTCATTCTTTGGTTATGAGAAAATCAGGTTGTAGCCTGGAAGTTGCAGACTCAACCGAAATCCTTCATCACTCATTCAGTCTATTTTCCTTCGACTTAGTGCAGCCCCGAAAGCTCAATTCCGTTTATCCTGCACTGAACATTGGTGTGATGCGCTTCATTAGACAGTCCAGCTATTTGGAGAGCTTCATTAGACAGTCCAGCTATTTGGAGCGCTTCATTAGACAGTCCAGCTATTTGGAGCGCTTCATTAGACAGTCCAGCTATTTGGAGCGCTTCATTAGACAGTCCAGCTATTTGGAGCTCGATAAAGGAGATCTTCGGTCATGCTTGTCTCAGACGAGATGTTGGATGACAAGTCTTAGCCACGTACGGAGGACTGCGTCAATCCCTGACAGAATATCTTGGACAGCTCCGTGTTCCGCCTGCTGGACCGAAATCTCGCTTTTTCAGCCAAGCTTTAGATCAGCTTCAGCTTCAGCTTCAGCACTTCACAGTACATGGAAACACAATCCCAGATTGTAGGCATGCGGTTTCAGATTCGAAGTAACGATTGACGATAGACAATCCCGACGAGAGGCAGAGTTGTGTGAATTGATTGGAGAGTCGAAATTGAAGATCGGTTGAAGCGTTCACTGTGTGGATGAGTCGCTGTGATTGGATAACCAGTGAACACAAAGCCCACATCGAAACACAATCATGAGGCATGAAGTAGTGTTAAATAACTATCTTGAGTAGCGACGTGCATGGTCATGACATCACACAGGTAATGTTGTATAGCTAAAGAATATATAAAGACGTATTGTTTCCTTATTCTTTCAGCCAAAAAGGACAATGTGTTTGTGTCACGACATACGACATGTGGCGGCGCATACAACTGAGCTGGCCGAGGAAGATCATTTACACACCTCCTGTCGAATGTCGGATCTGTTGCTTTGAATCAGAATTGTTCGAAGTCCCTGAATCTGTAGCTGGTTTCTGGGCCGTTGTGGAATCCCGAAGTGAGGTACCAGAAGTTGTTCGACAAGGAAGATGTAGGTATCTCGGTATCATTTGATTTCATCCATTCGAAGGCTGAGCCTTAAGGCTGAGCCACCTCATAGACTTGGGTTTCATTAGCAGGGGCTGGAGCTGCTGAACGAGCTGAGGGAGCTGGCGGCCGAACGAGCAGCTAAACGACCAGCTGAACGAGCTGGAAGCCGAAGGGCGACTCATCGTCATAATCTTCCCTAATGATACTAACTGAGAGGGTGTCAGAGAGCCTGTCGTATGGATAACTTTCAACTACACACACCTACATTTCTGTGTAAACATGACTTCAGATCACTTGACGTTCTTTCCGATGTCCCCCCGCTTTTGTGTCCACTCATGTGGAGATTCCTTCATTGCATTTACTGTTGGACTTTACTGAGTAGTCTGCACTACGAATCGTCACAACCACAGCTGATTTGACTGGCACTCCGCCCAAGCGCCGAAACAGTGACCCATGACTACGACTCTCGGCGCCCCTGACTACGACTCTCGGCGCCCCTGACTACGACTCTCGGCGCCCCTGACTACGACTCTCGGCGCCCTTAACTACTTAAATAATGCATTAACCAAATACCTGTCCAAGTGCTATAATGCTATTGTCGTTATTGCAACGGCTCGGACGACGACGACAACCGATTCAAATGCAGATAAACATCAGTTCCATAACCCTCCATGGAAATCAGCTTCAAGTCTCCTCCAAAGTACCGCGCATACAATCTTGAAATGGGAAGTCCGTATCCGAATCCAGCCATGGGGGCCTTGAAATCGGACTTGTTGAAATCGGGCTCCAAACTAGGAGTAGCTTCAACTGTGGTGTAAAGATAAGTCCAGATCAAAGGAATGGCCGATCGCGGGATTCCTCCTCCTTCATCACTGATCTTAATGGTGATATCTTCATGTCCTTCTGCCACAATGACCTTGACGGGAGGGTAATAATCGGCGTCGACACCATGGGTCTCTACAACTGCTCGAAGAGAGTTTTTCAGGGTCTCGAAAAGCATATGTGAAAGATGACCAGGCACGTACATGAAGTTGATATCGGGCTGGCACACTATTTCCACTTTGGGGGCCTCGAAAAGTCCATACCAATCTTCACAGATGAATCGAGCATTGGCAATAGCGTCCTGGACCACTTCCCGGATGTTTGTTTTAGTGCAAATGATTCCAACGTAATCTTCCTGTTTGGCGTGCAAGTTCAGGGCAATATGTTGACCAATCAGCATTCGGATTCCAATTCGCGACATGTAAAACCTATCCAAAAACGACTGGATCGATAAAGATGCGGCCGATTTCTTGTACACCTGTTTCCATTCGGTGATTCCTTGTGCAACTGTCGTCACAACCGGATCGTGGCGTTGTTTGATCTTTTGCAGAGTTGCTGTGATATTTTTGTTGAATTCGTAAACCTCCGGAGGCCAAGACGACACTTCTGGAGATACATTTGCATAGTATCGGCGCCGGTTGATGGTTTTCTGAGTGGGAGTCGCATTGAAATGATACTCATCCAAAGAAGGATTGGCTGTGTTTTCTGGCAGTAAAGTTTGTCGTGTGCTGGTGTTATGGAATGATCTTCCTCCGTTAACCATGGAAGAAGAAGCTGTCGATGAGGAAGATGTTGCTGCGCCACTGTAGAGCATGGTTTTCAGCTCTTTGCTGATTTTGGGCGGTTGTAAAGACGTCAATTCATCGAAACTTTGGGCGTACCAGTTTCGCACTCGAAGAATACTGGGTTGTTGGGCCAATTCATCTGGAAGGTCCTCCAAGTCTCGAACTCGGTGAGCAAGTCGAATGGGGAGTTCTTCTGAAATGAATTGCGATGCTCGGAACAATGTTCCCGCGCTGGGTTTGCTTCCAAACTGTACCATTTGTCTGAGGGACACTCCAGTGGCGGGGAAGCGTGCGTAATGTTTGATTTTCTCGGCCAATTCAGGAGTGAATTTCCATCCTTGAAAAAGGGGTTTTGAGGGAATCATCTGGGTTAGAATGATTGACGAGTTTTACCGAGTTTACCGTCAGTGTGTTGATGCAATCGTCAGTCACAGAGCAACGGCCTGAAATTAACTGACACCGTTCTGTAACCCGAATGCCAGTCACAGAATAACTGTCTGTAATTAACTGGCACCATTCTCCAACCAATCCCGTCCGAGCGCCAGACTGCCTGTAATTCCTTTCATCCGTCTGTCCATCTGCCCGTCCTCTCTCTCACTCACCGTTTGTGTAAGTTGCGTAGTAGTGAAAAGCTGTTTTTGTCGCAGGGTCTAACTATATATACTTGGGGGATGTGTTTGTGTTCACAACAGTACCGTTGTAGTGGTTGCGATTATGTCTGTGTCTGTGTCTGTGTTTACGTCTCTGTTTGTGTTTATGTCACGACAGCGCCGTTGTTGTAATCCTTAAAATCGTCTAATCGTAATCGTAAAGTGATGAGAAATCGACTAAATGTCGTGTGTTCAGCTTCCCCGGAATGTGATAACTGGATTTGCAGAAACCCTAAACCTTAAACTTTAGCCGAGGTGACTCAGCGTAACATGTGTGGGGCGGTTTAGAAAAAGGTTGAAAAAATTGTCCCATGAGTTTTTAGGAAGTGGACTTGTATCTTTCCACCTTTTTGTGTTACCACCGTTTATCTCCTTAATGCTCAATTTTCATCTTTAAAAAAAATCCCCACTCATCCGAACTTCAACCCCTAACCCTGACACGATAAATACTCGGAACCTTGCGTTCCGATTTGGGCAGCAGTCTTAAAAAAAAAACAAGAGTCACAGGGAGAATGTGTTTGAATTTCGTAAGGACGATGATGGTGGCGGTGGCGGTGGCGTTTTAATCATCGGTTTTAATATCCACATTAATGTCTTAGTAATAAACTAATTGTAACTTGCTATTACCCCACAATCTCCACAGTAAATTGTTAGGGGTGCCTCGGCTGTGTGGCTAATGCAGCAACAAAATTGTGGCTGATGCATCTGATCATGTGACGTCATCGAAAGATGAACTTATGAAAAAAGGTTTATAGCTTTTGTTTAAGGAGTGTATATGGAGTGATAATAATTGAGTAAATAATAATTAATTGAATAAATAATAAATAATTAAACACTGCGAATATTGTCACCAAAACGGTGACAATGAATACCGTGTTATTCAACAGTGTAGATGACAGCCGGTAACTAAGAACCCCCGATGGTAACGAAAACCACGCCATTATACGGTGACTAACGAAACCCTGACGGTAACTATGAAAACCGTGTCATTCAACGGTGACAACGAAACCCAACTGCGACTATTGAAACCTACCCCCGAACCTACGTGACTAACGAAACCCAATGGTGGCCGGTGACCTGGTGACCCAACTGTGACTGTGAAAACAACGACAATGAAAACGGTGACAATGAATACCACGAGAAGGTGACAATAAAACGGTGACAATGAATACCCCGAGAAGGTGACAATGAAGACCCTTCCAATAGAACGGTGACTATGAAAACCGACTACAAATGGTAACAATGAAAACCGACAACAAACGGTAACAATGAAAACCGGCTACAAACGGTAACAATGAAAACCGTGCCATACAACGGCGACTACGAAACCCCACGGTGACTACGAACCCGACGGTGACCCAGTGACCAGTTGCCCAGCAACCCAGTGCTCGGCGACCATCAACACATACTCAACCATAATACCATTACTACTTCCTCTGATTGAAAATAATGTCCAAATCATCAAGATCAGGCTTAACACCCACAGCCTTCTCCCTCACCTCCGCTCCATCTGTAAAACCCCTTCGCAACTGATACTGAGCCTTCTTCTCAGACTTCATCTCAGGAGATTCGATTTTGCTAAGCACGAAATCGGTGAGTTTGGACACAAACACAAACTGATGTTCGGCGTACAAAACTGCAGCCAACACAAACCATGGTGCCACTGTAACCACACCCAAAGAAGTTCCATCGACTCCCAGAGTTTGTGACATTGACACATACTTGACAGAAGTCATGTAAACGTCAGCATCGTTCTCATATTGAACAGATCGAAGCATCACCACCAATGCTGTAGTCGATAGAGATCCCATCCAAGACACAAACGTCAGAATATCGTCCCAAGGCTGGATATTTTCGATTCGACGAGGTACAGGTCGTTGACAATCGTTGGTGATCTTATAAAGATCCAATTTGAGACTGATGAAGTTGTGAATCAAAGCACAAAGAGGTCCTAGAGCCCATACGGGTCCAAACAATGCCAAGTAACCAAATTGAGACACCGAGCTTCGGAAATCGTTGATAATGTTGCAAGTAGGCTTTTGTCGCTGTTTTCGTACATTATCCATGTACTCATGTTCTTCAGGCGAAATCTCCACCGATTTGACAACCTTTCCCTTAAGAGCCTTGATGGCGGCAGGAATCACTCGGGTAGTACCAAAACTGATCATCTGAGCCGTTCGAAGGAAATAAATCATCTGGTTGTACAAACGGGCGCCATCGACCACAAATGGCTTGATCATGGTCTCTCCCACCACAAAGTTGACCATTTGTTGGAATACGTTCAAGTAACCCACGAGATTCTGGCCAAACGGCAAGTAAATGAATCCCGTAAGGAAAAGACCAAAATAAGAGGTCAAAAAATCAACCACAAACAATTTGATGGTCAAAGATCGATCATATTCGGCTTCAAACTCATGGTTTTCCCAATTGGTCAATTTCTTGGCAATAATTCCATAAATGACCTTGAACACACCCAAAAACACCACCAGAGCACCTGTAGGGATCAAAGGAGCCAGACCAGCCAGAGGACCGGCGTAAATCTGTCGAGTATAGATTTCCAGGCCGAAAATGATGGTTTGACCAATAACAAGGATAGCAGCAAGAGTAACAGCAACAGGAATGAAAGTAAGCTCCTTTGCCAATCGTTTTTGAGAACAAGACCAAGGCCGGGTAAGTCCAGATACGGGATCGACCTTGGAACCCTCGGAAACGAATGCTGCTCGTCTTGTACCCATGATATTGGCGTTTGTGGCTCCGAATCGAATAGCCAGATTCCGTTCTCGACGTCTCCATACTCGCACAAACACAATTGACCAGATTTGAACGACCATGGTGAAGAAAAGCGAGTATTTGGGAAGGCCCCAGTGAGCGACGATTCCCAGAACCGCAGGGAAAACCAGCCATTGGAGGTAAAACTGCGAGAATCCGAAATAAAACGCCACCTGTGATCCATACTGCGAATTGATGGTTTCAAGATCAATGTCATTCATTGTCCATTTGGAATCTTTCAAAGAAGCGTAAGGCTTGACTTTTTCCGCGTCCTGAAGCGGGAAAATCGCGTCCACAAATGGATACTTTTCCAATTCAAGTCCTCCATCAACTACTGGTGCACAAAGATAATGGTTCAACAGCCGAATACGGTCGCTGTCGCTGTAGGGCTTGTTGGCCAAGAATTTGGGGTCAGGGGAGTTGGTGTGGTACAAAAAGTCGTTGACGTGGCTACAAGCGGCGGCGGTGGCGAGAACGGAGTCCGAGAACTTTAGAAAGACCAGAATCTCATTGTTTAGTCCATCACGGACTTTTGTGTCGATGTTCTTGGACGCCAATCGAGTGGTGAGATCCACGACATTGATTTTCTGGTTTGTGCCTGGTTTGACGGCAATCACAAACTCGGCGTTGAAATCTTGGATGAGTGATTGGTCTGGTTTCTCGTTAGATGAAGTTGTTACGTGACGTTTTCGGAGTCCATCCACTGAGGAGCCTAGGGAGGTTTGCTCGCCCAGGGGGATGACGCCTTGAGTTGGTGGAATCCCTTTGGCTGCTGCTGTAGAGCCAATTACAGTGGTTTTGTCAGGCATGTTGACGTTTGCGTTTGTGTCAGGGATGACGTTGCGGTTGACGTTGACGGGGTCAGATAGTGACTTAGAGTTTAGATTAGAGTTGGGGGCGGAGGAATTAAAGTTGGGGGCAGCGAGGTTAGAGTTGGAGGTGGTGAAATTAGAGTTTGATGTGGTGAAATTAGAGTTTGATGTGGTGAAATTAAAGTTTGAGGCAGAATTAACGTTTCCAGCGTCTGAATCGTCTTCACCATCCTTAAACCCCAATGGAGTGACTCCGGCAAAGGTTGAGAAGTTGATATCGTCGGATTTGACCGGAGATGAAGATCGTTCAATAATGTCGTTCAGTGGATAGCGTGTGGGTACAGGAAATGACGTTGTAGTGTGATTGGGTTGCATTTCGGACTCCGCAGGGTGATGGCTTTTATGTTTATGTGTTAGACCCACAGCGCCTGCGACTGATGCCAAACCGGCTTTAGCTTTACCAGCGAGACCGTGGTGGGTGTGAGCGACCGTGTGAGCGGTCGCGTGGGTGGCAGGAGAAGTCGCAGGAACCGTGTGAGCAGTCTTAGCCATAGAGCTTTCAGGCATAGTCTCAGGCATAGGTGCAGTCATATCAGCCTCATCCTTAGCAGCAGCCTCAGGCATAGTCTCAGGTTTGGCAGTGGTAGATCTTTCAGGCATAGAGTCAGGTTTGGCAGTGGAGGATCTTTCAGGCAGGTCAGACGTAGTCTCATGCAAAGAAGCCATGGGAGTCTCCAGCATGGAAGACGTAGCAATACCAGTTGTAGGAGCAGGTTTAGCAGTCTCCAGCTTAGAAGACGTAGCCGTAGGAGCTGGCATAGTGTCAGGCAAAGAAGACTTTGTCATAGCACTCTCCAGCTTAGCCGTAGTAGACGCTGGCTTAGCTGTGGAATTCTCAAGCATGACATTCTCACGTATGGCAGGCTGAGCAATGATAG
Organism: Yarrowia phangngaensis; assembly: GCA_900519005.1. NCBI lineage: Eukaryota > Fungi > Ascomycota > Dipodascomycetes > Dipodascales > Yarrowia > Yarrowia phangngaensis. The sequence continues at coordinate 813,629 of ULGR01000006.1, forward strand.
CAGGCTTAGTACTCTCCACGGCATTCTCAGTCATAGCAGACTTAGTGATAGAAGAGGTGGTCACAGTCTCAGTCTCTGTCACAGGAGTAGGCATACTCTCCTGAGTACCCTCCTGAGTACCCTCCTGAGAACTCTCAGGCATTGCTGGCATTGCTGGGGTATCGACAGGAGCAGCCACAGAACCAGTCTGGGGGGTCTCCCCATGAGTTCTCTCGTTCACATTCTTCATAGATTGGGGAGGAGTCTGGAGAACCTGGGAGTCAGCCCGAGTCTCAGTTACAGGAGTTGTATCGATCTGAGTGTTCTTAGTCTCAGCCATAGTTTCATGAGCTCTCTCCCGTGTCTCCTCAGTTACAGCCTCAGCCTGAGCTCCATCAGCCCGTTGAGGCTCCGCAACTTTTCTGGGAACGTTAGGGTCAGCGTCCTTAGAACCGGTAGGAGCCATTCCAAACTCAGAATTGTGGATATTCATCTCTGCAGCTTTCTCAAGAGAAGTCTTCAAAAGTTTCTCAGCAGGATCAAATCGTGATGAGTTGATATCTGAGGGTTCAGGTATCTGGGTTTCTGGAGATCCAGAAAACCCCATAGATTGGGCTGCAGCGGGAGCGGGAGTGCGAACTGAAGCCGCTGGAGCTGGAGCAGCAGCTAATGCAGCAGCTGGAACTGGAGCAACTGGAATAGCACTCTCAGCAGTCTCTGGAATAGCTGGAGTAGGGAAAGCTGGAGCTGGAGCTTGAGCACCTGGAATAGCTTGAGCACCTGGAATAGCTTGAGCACCTGGAACTGGAACAAGTCTCTCAGTCTCTGGAGCTAGCGCACCTGGAACAAATCGCTCAGTCTCTGGAGCTTGAGCACCTGGAACAAATCTCTCAGTCTCTGGAACCGCCTCACAGTTCAGATTCTGGGCCTCCCGGTTATCGTCCCGGTTCTCGGCCTCACGGTTCTGGACCTCCCGATTATGGTCCCTCCTCTTCCTCTTGCCAAAACTACCAAACAACCCCTTGAACGTCTTGGACTTGTCCTCCTCGCCAGCCCGCTTGTATCGGCTAAACTTGTCGCCCCACGAATCTCGCTTAACAGGAGATACGGACGGAGGAGTCATTGGATAATTGATGGCTTTCTCGGGAATAGCCATTGGAGAGCTTTGGGGTGGGGTATGATCAGGAGTGTTTCCAGGAGTGTTTTCTGAAGTACTTTCTGGTGGAGCTGTGTTAGATCGTTCCTTCTTCGTTCGTTCTTTCTTCGTTTGATTGTTCTTTCTCGCTCCCTCACTCGCTCCCTCACTCGTCCCTACTCACAGTCAGCTTCAACAATATAAACGGCATCACGAGTCTCGATTCGAGAACCCACTGGCGGAGCCTTGCCATGGCTGGTTTCATAATCCTGATAAGCATCAGCCACCTCTCGAGGAACCCCTCCATTGTTGCTGGAACGATCCTGACGAGTTGGAGACATGCCAAGAACGGCAGCGGCAGCGGCGGTGGCGGCGGAAGTAGCAGCAGCAGTGGAAGCAGCGGAAGCGGAAGAATCGCCTCGGTTACTTTTCGTATCGTTCATGGTGGCACAATTGAAGATGTAAACCAGACTATAGACTCTACTTATACTCACAGCAATCTAGATTCGGGTGGAGAGATTGAAGGGAGACAGCAACATATTGGTGTTGATCTGAAGCGAATTGAGTGGATATTATTTAGAAGGGGTTTATAATGGAGAAGATTTCTACATTAACTGAGTTCTACATTGACTGGATAACCATTATCCAGATGTGGAGAAGCAAGTGAGTTCCTTGCTCTAATCAATATAAAGTTTCATTGTTGGTATCAATAGAGTTGGATTAGAGAAAGTATAATCCTAACTTTATTCACATGCAACCTTAACACACTTACCCAGCCACAACAGATGGCCACAAGTCAGCCACAACAGATCTCAAAGTTGAGCTCGTTTGAGCTGTATTTTCCACCCGATAGTTTGACGGCAGTTAGAAAACGGCTGAAAACGGCTTTGTCTCCTGCAAAGAGGTACCAGCTAGTCTCATTACTTCTCAGATTCATTCACAACTTGTCAAGTCGACATCTCAAATAGCTGAAACGTTTGTGGTTTCATTTAGCCAACTTTTCAAGGTCGCAGATTCATGTCTTGCCAGCTCGGTTAGAGTTGAGATGCAGTTTGAATGAAAGGTCAGTTCCGTCTTGTTGAGTGTGTCACGTGATTTGATTAAGGTTAAGGCGATTTGGTCACGTGACAAAACAGACGAAAAGTCGATTTTGTAAATGAGGACTGTTGGAAATTGTTGTGCTACTCAAGTTATCACGCTGCCCCCGTCACGCCGTCACACCGCCACCGTCACCGCGTCACGTCATCACTTCGTGCTGACATGACGGATGGCACGTGACTTCTCCCAATTAAAAAAGCAGTCACAAACCTTAATCCCCAACTCTAACTTGAAATATCCTCTGCACTGAAAAAAAGCCTTCCCTCATACCTTCGACAACACACGACCACAATGTCTCACCGAAAGTACGAGCAGCCCCGACACGGCCATCTTGGTTTCCTCCCCCGAAAGCGATGCACCAAGTCTCGAGGAAAGGCCAAGTCCTTCCCCAAGGACGACAAGTCTAAGCCCGTTGCCCTCACCGCCTTCCTTGGTTACAAGGCCGGTATGACCACCATTGTCCGAGATCTTGACCGACGAGGTTCCAAGATGGACAAGCGAGAGATTGTTGAGGCCGCCACCGTCGTTGACACCCCTCCCATGGTTGTTGTTGGTGTTGTCGGTTACGTTGCTACCCCCCGAGGTCTTCGATCCCTCACCACCGTGTGGGCCGAGCACCTTTCCGAGGAGGTCCGACGACGATTCTACAAGAACTGGTACAAGTCCAAGAAGACCGCCTTCACCAAGTACGCCAAGCAGTACGAGGGTGATGCCACCCAGGTCAAGAAGGAGCTTGAGCGAATCAAGAAGTACTGCACTGTTGTTCGAGTTCTTGCCCACACCCAGCCCAAGCTTACTCCCCTTAAGCAGAAGAAGGCCCACCTTGCTGAGATCCAGATCAACGGTGGCTCTGTTGCCGACAAGGTCGAGTGGGCCCAGGCTCACTTTGAGAAGACCGTCACCATCGACACTGTTTTCGAGCAGGACGAGATGATCGACGCCATTGCCATCACCAAGGGTAAGGGATACGAGGGTACCACCCACCGATGGGGTACCAAGAAGCTCCCCCGAAAGACCCATCGAGGTCTCCGAAAGGTCGCCTGTATCGGTGCCTGGCACCCTGCCAACGTCCAGTACACCGTTGCTCGATCCGGTCAGGACGGTTACCACCACCGAACCTCTGCCAACCACAAGGTTTACCGAATTGGCAAGGGTGACGACGAGGCCAACGCCTCCACCGAGTTCGACCGAACCCCCAAGACCATCACCCCCATGGGTGGTTTCGTCCGATACGGTGAGGTCAAGAACGACTTCCTTATCCTCAAGGGCTCCATCCCCGGTGTCAAGAAGCGAGTCATCACTCTCCGAAAGTCCATGTGGCTCCACACTTCTCGACGAGATCTCGAGAAGACTCAGCTCAAGTGGATCGACACTGCCTCCAAGTTCGGTAAGGGCCGATTCCAGACCCCTGCTGAGAAGACCGCCTTCATGGGTACTCTCAAGAAGGATCTTTAAGTGTCTGCTTGAAGTAAAATAATAAAAGTTGATTGCAAGTGAACAAGTAGATAGAACCAGAGATGAAACCAGAGGTAGAAATCAGAGATAGAAACTCACCAGAGATAGAAACCAGAGATAGAAACCGGAGATTAAACTGTACTCCAAGAGAAATGCTGAACTTGTCGGAATTGGCGGAAGGACCACAGTGGAACCTGCAGCTTAATTTGACTCACCAGGTGGATTGACAGATTGATAGCTCTTTCTTGATTTTGTGGGTGGTGCATGGCCGTTCTTAGTTGGTGGGGTGATAATTGCGATAACGAACGGGACAGGCAATAACAGTTCTGTGATGCCCTTAGACGTTCTGGGCCGCACGCGCCGTGTGGCATTCCGCAGGCACGGATGGAAGAGTGTCAATCTGTTGAGATGCATCTCGTGAAAAAGATTATTGTCGAGATACCTGCTAAGCGACAAAGCTCAAATGAGACCAAGTTAGCCCGTTTCCGTTAGATACCATAGCGAACAAGTACTGTAAGTATGAAAATTGTTGATAGGGAATGCGTGTAGAATGGGCGAGCAATTGAGGAGGATAAACGAATTATCTCAGTAATTCTCACACCTCCCCGACCCGAAAGATGGTGAACTATCCCTCAATAGGGTGAAGTCAGAGGAAACCTGATGGAGCTTGTAGCAGGCCAAACTCATATCAGTTTTTAAGCGAAGTATTGGCCTAACCAAGTAGTGAACCGAGTTGGTGTATCGTAAATACCAGCACATTGATTCCGTACTTCTTCTGGGTAGATACCTCGGCGGTATAGATGCGTCTGTGCCCCAGCCTCTCCCATCAGCCATGTTCCGGTACCATAGGTGTAGACTTCTTGCTCTGACGCATTGAGAATAGTAGATATCCCTATAGTAGAAATATCCCTAAAGTAGAAATATCCCTAAAGTAGAAATATCCCTAAAGTAGAAATATCCTACCCTGCTCTTTGAGACCCAAAAGCTGTACAGGTTTATAAACAGACAATCCAAACAGTGCTTTCTGATTCCACAAGCTGATAGAGTCAAAAACCGATCCGATTGAAGTCTCAGTGGGGATGAATGAGACCTGGGGAAGAGCCATAGTTGTCAGGATGGAGTTTCTCTTTGTTTTCTGTGTTCTCTGTGTTTCTCTGTGTTCTCTGTGTTTCTCTGTGTTCTCTGTGTTCTCTGTGTTCTCAGTGTTCTCTGTGTTTCTCTTTGTTTCTCAGGTTAGCCTCAAAACAGTGAAATCCTTTTGGGTCAAATCGTCACTGTGAGCTCCATACGACTGGCTCTCAGTTGTACCATCAGGGCAAGTTGATGACGAAGAGTTTGGAGATTTCAAAGAGCTGAAGTTAACTTCTTTGACTGTCTGGTCCTTGACCTGCTCCTTTGGCCGGCGGTTCCTTCGCCGCTCCTTTGGCTGGCAGCTCCTTCAGCAGCTCCTCCTGCCACCAGCTCTTTTAACCGCTCCTCCTGCCTCCAGCTCCTTCAGCAGCTCCTCCTGTCGACAGCTCCTTCACCGCTCCTCCTGCCGCCAGCTCCGCCTTCGAATTGAAACCCGAGATACTACCCTCGACTTCCATTGCCGACAGATCCAAAGCCACAGAGTGTAAAACCAAAGAACTTGGCTTTTCGAGTTTCGGCTTTCTTTGGTATCTCCCATTCCTCGAGTACCTGGAAATACCTCCCAGTTGAATAGGCCTGTATAATCTGACTTCAGACCTGCATCCCAAGCCAGTGACTTGATTGCCCACAATGTGTAAGGTGCGCCATCAAAGAGCGAAACAATGACTTTGCCAGTCCAAAGAGGTGCTCTATTGTAAACACTGTATCCTGCCTTTGCTGAGGGCTTAAAACTCTGTGGAGTTGTGCATGCTCCGCAAGATCTATTGGTACTTATCGTAGACCTCCTAAAACTGCATCTCAGGATGAATGAGGATGAACTCTCCAAGAGAATCATCGAGAGTGAAACCATTGCTTCCGTTGGCGGTCCAACAGCAACCATTTCTCGTCCAGGTCGGAGAACGTCCTTGATAGCGCCAGAAGAGTTGTCGGGCATCTTGTAGACACCAAAGATGGTTCCAACCTGGACGCTGGTGTCTCTGTTGGAACCATCAATGGGGTCACAAAAGACTGCGTATCGGCCCTCTCCTTCAAAAACAATCAGGTCATCCTGCTCCTCAGAGCGGATCGTCGAATGTTGTGGGCAATGAACTGAAAGCAAACTGGAGAGAGTTGAGAAGCAGGGCAAAGTCTCCAGCCGGAATTGAACATAACTGAAGTTCCAGCTTCCTCAACTTCGTCTTCCTCGTCGGCTCAGTTGTATGCGCATGTCGTATGTCGTGACACAAACACATGTTTTGTTGGCCAAAGTATTGTTTGTGTTCATTGAATAAGGATATCATTCGTCTTTATATATTCTTTAACTATACAACATTACTTGTGTCATGTCATGGCCATGCATAGTCAATTCTTAAGATATTTATTTAACACCACTTCAGTCACCGAATGACATTAACTATGTGTTTGTGTAATAGGAGAATTAATTATGGATATCAGTTAGTCAGGAAATCATACCCGACATCAGTGTTCATCTCATCGGCGGATTTGTCATGGCATACTGTGTTATCAGTTCTCCTCCAACTTGCACACAACAAGACCAGGAGAAAGAGCAGAGCCGGAAACAAGAATCTTGGCATTGGGCAAATAGTTGTACACCGTGTTGAGGAAGTATCCGTTATCTCCATTGGATTTGTGCATGACTTGACACTGCTGATATCCGTCACTGTAATTCAATCGCAAAGCCACCGTGGAAATCGTATAGTTGGGGTCATCGAGATTCTCATACTTGTGGATCACCTCAAGAAGATTGGGAAACCCAGCCACAATCACATCCTTTGTGTCTGGAATCACCCGCACGTTATCCATACCTGCTCCCACAACCACTGCCGAGTTGAGATCGAGTTTTTGAGAGGTGGAGTTCCACGACCAGTGTCGCACTTTGGAGTCTCGAGAGTCGGTTTGCACAAAATCAAACGTGCCAGGAATATGTGTGATTCCATTAGGATAAACCAGATCTTCAGCGACCTTATGACAAGTGGTTTTCGAGAGATCAGAAAGATCAATACCACAATAAACAAGATAAGTGGCTTTAAGACCGAATACTTCCGCCAGAGTTCGCAATTTGCCCCGACGACAAAAATGGTCGTTTGTGGCAATCAATCCAAGCTGGCCTTCAGGAGTGTAGAATAACGCTACCGAGTTGGGGATCAAAACCAGATCATGCTGGACATCTCCAAGGAATGTGGCTTGTTTGGAGGAATCCAGTCGGAATAAACTGATCACAGAAGTATTGACACCCCTATGGTTAATGGCGGCAAGAAGTTTGGTTCCATCTTGAAGAGTGAAAAGATCTAGACCATGAGAGGTGAAACTTTTGCCTTCAAACCCGTCAATTTCCAGTTTCTCCAGCTTTTCCGTGCTAGGATCGAAACTGTACAATCGGTCCACTTGTGTCGAGGCAGCTTCCGGGTGTGTGAAAAGGCCCGAGCCAGGGAACCATTTGCGTCGTTCGTCGGGCTTTGCGCACGCCAGAAAGAATAACCCCGAGTCAGAGTCGTATTTGGCGTCTTCACAGACTACATCTGCGGTCACCACATGGCAATTGTTGTTGAGGGGCTCCATTTTGGAGTATCTCCATAGTTCAGGCAGAAACGAGTCTCTGACATCCAGCGACTTGACGGCCAGTCCGTTGTACTTGGCCAGTCCGATGAGCACTGCCGCCGTCACCACCAGCATCTGGAGGATTTGTTTGAGCATTTGTGAGAGGTTTTGGGATGTGGGGAAATGGCAAATGGCAAATGGGGATATGGGCTTTCATATGGGCATATGGTCAATGGGGCGTAGTGGGGTAACTAACGAACAAAGAACAAACAAAGAACAAACAAAGAAGTAGAACAAAGAAAACAAAGACAAACAAAGAACCTAAATACTGGCACAACTGGCACAACTGACACAAACGATGCGAAATGCACGAACACAAACGATGCGAAATGACACAAACGAATTACACAAACAGAATCGAACCGACACACCCTACACAAACACAAACACACCTCGGCCAGCCCACACCTCGGCCAGCTCATCTGCTGCACATATGCAGATATATGCAACTAATAATCAGGGTTTTAGGGATACAGTCTAATGGTGCCGATGGGGTGCATGCCGATGAACCTGATTATTAAAGATATCGAAGGAGGAGCTCGTTGATGATGTTGGTGTTAGATTCGTTTCTCGACATTAGCATTCGTTTCTTGGAAGTTTCTCGCACGTTTCATCAGAACAAGGCGAAATCCAATGCTGCTGCATGTTTAAGACAAGCATAAGTAGGTTTACGAACCCAATCATTAATGAGACATTCCTCAGTGATCACCTCCACCTTTGCAGGGTTAACGATAAGCACGAGGCGGCCTGAATCTCTGGAGCCGGTTGTGTATGTGCAGTTGTGCAGTTGTGCAGTTGTGCAGCTGTGGAGGATTCTAGTATTCCCCTGAACTGAGATGACAGATATTTTCTACAGTCTGACTGGTGAGGATCTGGGTATCTTTGGGCGTAGGCTTCGTTGGAATTCGTCGGGCGTAGTCATCGTCGGGCGTAGTCATCGTCGGCATTCATCGGGCGTAGAGCTACTACCACTTCTGCTCGTTTCAGCTGACTCGGTCAGTTAGCTTCAGAGCAATAATTATTTGTGAGGCATCATGTGGGGTAACAAGTGTTTCAGAAATACGGTCTGCAACAGGCCATGACTTCAAACGGCTGATGGCCTGATTATGTGAATGGGAGGCGGCAAAGATAATCCCGTGGGTGAGATTTGTGATTTCAGGAAGACGTTCAAATGGAACCGATTGAGTTCTAAGAATGTGATAACCATTGCATGAACCGTGTGAAATGCTTGGAATGCTAAAAAAGCAATTCTCATACGAAGCGTCTCCACTTCTTGTGCGGAGCGTGTAAAAAAGCAATTCTCATACGAAGCTGTCCAATTCTTGTGCGGAGCGTGTAAAAAAGCAATTCTCATACGAAGCTGTCCAATTCTTGTGCGGAGCGTGTAAAAAGCAATTCTCATACGAAGCGTGTCCAATTCTCGTATGAAGCGTAGTAAAAAAGCAATTCTCATACGAAGCTGTCCAATTCTCGTACGAAGCGTGTAAAAAAGCAATTCTCATACGAAGCTGTCCAATTCTCATACGAAACGTCTCCACTTCTTGTGTGGGAAGTTCGTGCACTGTTTCCTGATCGCTCCTATGTCGTTTCAGAAGAAACACCCATTGGCTGACTCTTAGTCATACCAGTTCGTCTATTGTTGGCTCATTGAGAAAGTTGCTGATTAGTAAGTTCCACAATGGGTATGACGAAATGGTGTTGAAATGGTGTTAGTTCGAGAAAATGATTACTCAATGGTGAGCCAGTGCCAGAGCTAGAAAACCAGACTGCCGTTTTGTTCATGTAACAGCGATTCTATTCACTAGCGCACCTCAGAATAGACAGGTTGCCAGAATTCTTCTGACATCATTACCACTGCAATGACAGAAGTTGGTACGTCGGTAACGCCATAGCTGCTATTAAGTGATATAACAAGTTTATAGTGCTCAGAACCGGTAGTAGACGACGCCACTGGATTCGTTTACCCGTGTGCTGTTGCCAAGTAATGCCGCCGAGTCGTGCCTATGCGTAACAGCGTGCCTGTGCGTATCAGCGTGCCTGTGCGTATCGTAGTGTGCCTCTGTGGCGTAGCATATGTGGCGTTATTGATGTGGCGTGTGAGTATTAGTATGGAACCGTGATTGTGGCGTCGTTTATGACTTCGCCGTTGTGGCGTCGCGCATGGCTTAGCCTTTGTGGCGTGTGTGTCGTAATTCTTACTGCCATCCTCACCACTGGGCAAGAAGAGAAAGGTACGTGTCCTAAGACCATGCGGGCGTCCCAGAGGGGTTGAGTAGGTCAAGAGTAATTTTGGTCACCACTGTTCCATCTCTAGTATCCTTCCTTCTTCACACAGAGGTAATGCAAAATCATTGACTGGTAAAGACGATAAAACTGCGGCCCGAAGGTACGGGGCAGCTCCACATTCTCGTCACAGATTAGTAGTGTGGATCGACAAGTGTCTGTTTGTGGCGCAATCTTTGAGATACTCAGGGTAATCTAGCAAGAGGCTGGTTCATGATACAGAGGCTCGGAATATATACAGGCCGCCACGCCCTTGTATGCCAACCCATAAGATTCCACCTGTGACGACTTGTCGAGGTCGTATATCACCAACATGAGAAAAACAAAGACCCACAAAGACCCAGGCTCTTGCTCTCATTCCCGAATTTAACGGAACCAGAGCGATGGGCGCACTCGCAGAAGCTGTAGGCCTAGACGATCTCATCGAGCGAATCAGGAACACCGAGTACTTCAAGCCCGTTCATGCCGATCTTGACGAGCTTCTTGATCCTTCCACTTTGGTTGGCCGAGCTCCTCAGCAGAAGTTCGTCAACAAGACCGTTACCAAGGCCTTTGAGCCCTACCAGAAGTTCATCAACCAGGAGGGTTTCCAGCTTTCCGTTTAACTCGACGAGTATAAAACGACTTCACAGTAGCACTAGGTGTCTAATTTGGTCAGGGACTGTTGACCGATAAACCATGACGAATGTAGATCTATATTTACAGCATTCATCATTTAATGATAGTGAGTGAAGTTGATTTTAAGCATTAGTGAATAGGTTCAAAAAGTTGAGAAATCAATTCTGCCTGGATAGTCTGACTGGATCGATAGCGTGTGAACTTGCGTATGGAACTCAGTACTGAAACTCCCGAAACTAAGCAGGAAAACTAGAATAGAGCAGAATTTTATCGCATTGGTGTTGTATAGATGATGTCTAAAAAGACATATGTTCCTGTATTGTAAACAATTCCTTGGGAATGCGTAAGAGTTGACATCGATAAGTTGGCCATATCGCAGACCATGACGAGATCTAACGTCAAAAAGAGATAATTCATTCGCCAAGAATGATCTCCGAACTGAGATTTTGAGGTTTCAATAGCCTCATCGGCCAGCTCAGTCTGACAACAAAGTCACTATAATGATCACATCATACATTCATGAGCCAACTTTACAATAAGCAAATCCCGTTCTTTGTTAGAAACATACTTGATATCAGCTGCTTTTGTGGTACTGTTTACTGAGAATCCATATGTTGAGAGCCTTGTTCTTTGCCCCATAGCAATCTGGCAATGACGCTTTTTTTGGAGCTAGAGCCCGACGGTATGGCTCTGTAATCTTGTCTAAAACCAGAGCGTTTCCCCTTCGTCACTGCGGTCAGTCACACAACACGAAATCATCTATCAAAACTGTTTACAGTCACGCGAACAGCAATCTTGAGTTGAGGATGTGCAACTGTATGTGTTGCCGTTGGAACACCTGCCATACTCTTGTGGGTACACCGTGTACTGCCATTGATATTGCCGTTACCACACTCCATGGTTGAATTGGGCAACCATCAACATAGACACTTGATTCTCCATTCAGTGTCTTGCTCATGAAGGGAGCGTTAGATCTGTGATTGTTCAAAGTAACATTATCAATGGAACTACTACGTCAAAATGGTTTTCAGAGCCGTTTCCAGAGCCGTTCAGGCACGTCTCCCAGGTTGTCTTATCCCTGCCGTCAGGCCCGTTGGTCACGACATACCGTATAACAGCTTGTCGTTACTTTGACGCACTTTTTCACATGATGCACGAATATTTTCAACGTTTTGTTTCTTTTCATTGATATGTTGTTGCATGAGTGTAACGAGCGATTCACGTGCTTGATGAGGACGGTACTCGTTGAGAATATGGCAGCACTCTGACCTGCTCAAGCTTTGTAGGGAATTGTTGTGGACATTCCCCCCCTCGGAGACCTCTTTCGCCTCTTTTGTGCAACTCCGCTTATAGCTCTCGTTCAACACTCCAGAGAAGTTGCGAATACATGCAGCCAACTCAGAAGATTCCACCTGCGACGAGGAAGGAACAGCAATTTCAGCTGTTGACTCAAAAACCAGTTCATCTCAACTGCTTTTACCGGCTTTGTTGACTTTTCGAGGTCGTATATCGCTCTCCAGACGCTAACCGTGCAAGTTGGCATCTCCAACGACCTGACGACCTGACGACCTGACGACCTGACGACCTGACGACCTGACGACCTGACGACCTGACGACCTGACGACCTGACGACCTGATGACCTGCACCATCTTCAGTTTCAGATCGGTCATTGCTTTATATCTCGGTATCCAATGCCTAGCATGTAGCACTTGATACTGTTCAGTAACCCTGCTAGATCAGGGCCACCATGTACACACTGAACAACAAGAGGAAGAAGAGGTAACCTCCGAAATGATCCAAGCTTAGAAATAATTGATTTGATTAATTTTGTGATTTAGCTGGGGACACCGAGATCCGAAACAAAATCAACGATTGAAAGAAGGAAATGGCATTAACCAGGCCGGCTATGGCAATCTTTACGACAGGGTTGTAAGCAGGAGGGAACAGATTGATAGACAAAATAGGAGACACGGGCTTCATCAAACATATGGTAAAGAATGGTAGAATGGTTTTAGTTGGCACAGAGAAAATGTGGACCAAACCATTGTTAGTTGATCTGTTGATGGGAATGACGGTTGTCTTTCACACCGCAATCGTGAAGACTCCTTTAATCAACCAGGAGATTGTCCGGTTTGCAAACCCATGATGACTCGTCTTATTGTTCGACACCCGCACCTAGATTGTGCGCGGAAGGTGAATGGACGATTAATGAGAAGCTTGCAACAATGACTGGAGACAACACGAACTAGCCAGTTCCCCTCCTTCCTTATTTCTCGACTGCGGATAACTCTAGAATACGACACCACGATTTACGAAACCAGCATCTTTGATGTTGCTCGCTCACCGATAAAATTACCACGTACAGAATCCTAACCATTGCCCACTCATTCACTCGTTTTTATCCTACAATAACATCGTCATATCATCATACCCAACGTTATGAAGTCAACTGAACTTCTGGTCGCTGTAATGGCTTCAGGCTTCAGCTGAGCATTTCAACCCTCGTCTGGCCAAACGGCAATGGCTCTTCGGTTCGAACTCTTCAAATTACCTTGACGACGAGTCTAGTAGCATAGCAAAGACAGAGCTGCCTTCTTCACACAATACCCACATCAACAATCCGCCTGATGTTCCTGACGTGACAGTTGTTGTACCATCCTTCATAGTGACACCGCCATTGTGGTTTCATGCCCCTGTCAACCCTGAACATTCGTCTCCTAAACCTGTAGTGCCCGTACCCAGCGAAGACACTCCTTCCAGAGAGCTTACGATGTTGTCAGATCGGTTGTGGCTTAGCAAATAGTTCTCGTGAAGCTCCAGGACGAACTAACAAGTTTCCGGTGATTCTTCCAATCCGTTGGGGACAGAGGGATTCTGGTTTCATGACGAGCATTGGCGAAGAGATTCGGTAGCCCACAATACTTCCAGTTTGTGCTGAGACAGTGAGATTTGACTGGCCCACTCGCTGTAGCCTGGATTACAGAAATGCAGTGTAGTTTGCACGCTAAAGAACTGAAAAGGTGAAGATTGCGGGAGGTGGCAAGACTTCACAAAACAGACGCAAGGCGAGACATTCAACATCGACAAGTCTGTGAATGATGTCCACTCATAACAAGCATCAGTCATGGTGCCGCCGTCCAGACTCCAAACCCATCCAAGAAGACTTTCTCCACCACGACTCTGCGTTGATTACTGTCGTTGCTAACGGAAACAGGAATCAGTTAACTGAGGTCCGACGGGAGGACCTCACCAAGCCGGTCCTTGCTAGTATATCCCATAGAATTTCTGGTAGAGGAGTACACGTGTGAGCCCACCAATAACACACAGTTGATAGCCCTTCACCGAGAGCAGGAAAACTTCGTTTCCAGAATTTGAATAAGTTCTTGAACTGTTTCCAGCGGAGCATAAGACTCTACGTCCTCAGGCTCCTGAGATCGAGAAGCCAATCCGATATCAGTCACGGCCCATGATTTAGGGCAGCGTCGAAAGAAAGCCTCTGACTTCCCTATTGCAATTGCCAACGATTTGAGTACTCTCGAGAAGAATGTCAATTATCTAGCAAACTCGACGGCTATAACCGGTTTATTACCCTTGGATTGGAAGACGAGGAGCTGGTTCCTAGAGACCTTCCAAAGGTAGTGGCCAGAGCAGATGCCCTCGCGTGTGACTGCGTGCACGGCCAGGGATCTCAGCGATATGAACGTCAACAACTCTCAAGGATGTCCATATGGCAACCCAGACCAAGCTCAAGGAAGTGGGCAGCAAACCATCGTCATCTTCCTCAAGTCACATGACCATTCTACTTTCACCCATGTTGGATTCGGTCACAGCAACTCTCATGCGCCGTCTCGTCAAAACCACCACAGACGGGGATGCCCTGTTCTTGGGAACCCTGGCCAGTGAAGACAAAGGTAGAGATAGGTTGCTCAACCTCAGCCTCACCAGAAAGGACCACAGCCTCAGTCTCTCGGTTAATAGAAGTCACTTTGATGATCTTTCTGCCGTTGATCATTCCCACATGCTCAAGTCGAGTGATGATCTCATCGTTGGGAAGAACCATTCCTTGGAGATCGTACAGCAGCAGAGGAATACATTCCATGAGTGATAGTACCGGGAAGAGAAGCATAAGAAGCAAAGGCTCGAGACACATGGATGGGATTGTAATCGCCAGAAACGCCAGCAAGATCAGCCTTGGCAAGAGGGATGGGTTTCTCAAATTCAACAGGCTGTTCAATGGTGGTTCCCTTTCGCTCCAAGGTTACCATGAGATTCTCCGGCCTGGTAGTTGACAGATGCGATCTCAATAACTTCCTTGGATGGAAGCTCCATCAAGACCTTACCAGTGGTGTGTACACAAGAGAACACAGTCTCATTCTTGTACCGGATGAAAGAGGAGTTTCTGAATACAAGGGTCTTTCCTTCCAGATCCTTGGTGTCATCTCCGTTGTACTCTAACCACTGCTTGTGTTCACGTTGAATGTCTGCCAAAGTGAACACCTCGCCATTGGACACAAACCAGGCATTGTTAAGAATGCCAGTGTACAGTTCGGCAACTTGAGTCTTTCTCTCAGACATGCGCTTGTCAATTCCCCCTTTCACTACTAGCAATTGCTCATATAGAGCACAAGCGGCCCCTTTGAGATCTTCCCTTGATATTCTCCATGCGCAAAGCAGCTTGTATTTATTTGGCAGGTCTGACGATGCCAGGATAGCATCTACCAGGGGAAGATATGATATGAAGGGGTAACTCAGAGTCGACACCATAAAGGTGAAAAGCGGCCGTCTGGCAGCCGAGACCATCAGTTGAATAGATCCAGAGGTTCCGAAAACACATAATGAGATACGGTCAAACGGGGTTTTAACCATTGAACAGGTGAGTGAGACAAATTTGCTCTTTTAGATGTCTTCTCCTAGGACCAGTGTTGACAAACAGTGATAAGGATATGGTGTTGCTTATGATTATGAAAATAGAGATCTTGTTAAAAAGATGTAAACGTCTTTCTGGAGATAGAAACGTTCAGATTTAAGACACTCAAATATAATCATGGAGGGTGAGTGGTTACTTGAACTAGGGAATAAACAGAAAGGAATATGTTCTGACAGTTTTTGTTAGAATGGGGTGATTCCATTGCACCAGGAGGAGCCACCTGGAATGCTCTCTCCCGAAATGTGTCGGCTGTTGTGTTTGGACCGTCAACAATCTGATGCCAAACTCTTCCCGCGGATGTCCCTGTCCAGGCGCTAACGACGTTGTTTCTTCCATCTGCCGCTGTTTTCCTGCTCAGATTACTGGTGAACTGGTTCTCTGTGAGGCTGATACTCAACAAAGGCGTTGCCTGACTTTTCAAGATCTGCAGTTGAGAAATCGAGATCATTGAGCTGCCAGAGACGCAATCAACAGATTGACGTGTGCACACAATGTACGTATGGATTCTATTGTGGATTCTAAACAGCCCACAGTTGTACTTATGGTGACTGGCCAATCCGCCATCTATTGATTCTTCAGTTCAACCTTCAGCAGCTTCGGGTAAGTCCTCTGGAAGGCCTTCTGCTTTTCCCATTTATCAGCCCTCAGTTAAGCCTCACCACTATCTTCACTTCAATCTAGTGAGATTGTTGGTGAACTTCATTAATGAACTCCTTCATCAACTGAGAATTATGAACCCTCAGTTCAGCCAATCATTATCACGAATTCAACTATCGAATGGCGACACCACGAAGGTTACCACGGAAGTGGACTCTTACCTCCGAACTGATGCGATGGCTCGAGGGCTCGATACCTTGGTTAACGCCTTTGCCTTTGCTCGACGATACCACACTGCTAAGGAGCAGAGCGGCAGTGTCCCCAGACGAAAGGAAGGAGAAATCCCGACCGAGCCGACGTCGCCCAACGACGATCCCCGCTCATTTTGAACAACCAACCTCTTCTCTACCAAAGTGCTGCGAGATTGCGCCAAATCGTAGCTGCTGTTGACAAACCCATGCCCAAACAAATCCCAAATGTAATTTCCGATCCTTGGCGATTTCCATCAGTGACTCCACTTCATGGGGTGTTCGCCGACTGAATCGATGGTTATCAGGGGATATTGATGAAAAAGCAGTCATGAAATATATGGAGTATACCCATTCCATGCCGTTTGCAGTTGTCAAACATTTGGTGGAGGCTGTGCACAATGAGAAGGTTACAGAGACCACATGGGAACTTCTTTCGCAGCTACCTCTTTTGGACAGGTCGACTTTGAAACGTGCATTTTTGGAAAAATTGGTGGTTATTAACCCTGTTGGATTGCTCAACAACTGGTCAACTTTACCCACTGTTCAAACTGATAAGGAAAGCAGAAGTATGTGTAGCCAGGAAGTGCACCGCAATTTCCATTGCCATTGCCGACGGGTAGGTCACTTCATGCGTGACTGCCCAGGCCGACGAAAGGAGGTTCAGAAAAGCGGTTCCCATTCGGGAAATGCCCGAGCAGTAACAAGGAGGATTTTCCTGTGCTCTCTGAATTGCCCGTTGATGCAGTAACATTAGTCGTCGATGACTCAGTCGTCGGTGACTCAGTCGTCGGTGACTCAGTCGTCGGTCAGGCGGTAGACTTCAAGGCCGAGTTTGGTGGCCAGGTGAGTGCTTACGTGCTG
This sequence comes from Yarrowia phangngaensis, assembly GCA_900519005.1. Classification (NCBI taxonomy): domain Eukaryota; kingdom Fungi; phylum Ascomycota; class Dipodascomycetes; order Dipodascales; genus Yarrowia; species Yarrowia phangngaensis. Next base: position 830,563 of record ULGR01000006.1, read on the forward strand.
GCCATGCCCAGGAAGGAGCTCGTCTTGGGAATGCCGTTTATCCGCTAGTACTGAAGCACTGCAAACAGACACTGGGATACTGCGTCCTGCCTTGAGCGTCTCAAGGAACGCAACTAGAGATCAGCCTTCGCATCGTAGGCATCGATTTGCACCAGTCGCTAGGCCATGACTACCTTACATCTGATGCATGGAGCACCCGAATGATTCGGACTCTACGCATTAATCAACAAACAACAAACAACCTAGGCAACGACCCAGGTAATCGACCTAGGCAACGACCCAGGTAATCGACCTAGGCAACGACCCAGCACGAACTCTCATCATGGAAGATGAACTCTCCAATTCTCTCCCACCAAATGGTGTTATACTAATGTAAGACCAAGTGACTTAATGAATTATAATATTCTGCATGAGGTCATGGAAGCTGTGTTTCTCAACGTCGAAGATTCGCCCTGATTTCCTCTCTGATCTCCGTTTGATACTCTTCAACCAAACGCTCGGGAGATCAACCTGGCGGCGGTGTCCCCAGATCTGGCAGTCGAGCTGTGATATTCTGTGTCAAGGTGTTCGGCCTCTGGATAGTAGTTCGTAACATAGTCAATTATGGATAATTACTGGTGTGTACTGTTACATCGCACATCTAATCATACACTACCTATATTTTTAGCCCTAGTAGGTTCCCTCGGGAAGCCAGTCGTTGCCATGAGAAGGCTTGGGCACATTGAGACCGTACTGGTAGGGAATGTCCTCGACTCGGTGTCGCTTGTTGATGTTCTTTCGGAACACGTACTGGTGGCAGGCGGCTCCTCCCTGTCGAGAGGTGATGACGGAAGAGGCCAGGAAGAACTCCCAGATTCGGAACCATCGTACTCCGTACTTGTTGATCACCTTGTCCTTGTTGCCCATCCAGTTTCGGTACCAGCTCCACAGGGTGGTGGAGTAATGGACACCAATGTTGTCGATGGACACGGTCTCGAAACCGGCGCTCTCCATCTTGTCGAGGAAGAAAGACAAAGGAGTGGAGGCGTCAGCTCCAGGGAAAACGTACTTGTTCATAAACAGACCCCAGTTGAGATCCTCGTACTGCCAGTTCTTTCGCAGACCCGAGTACTGCAGCACAAAAGTTCCTTCGTCCTCAAGCATGTTGTAAACCTGAGAACAGAAAGATCCCAGGTTCTTGACACCCACATGCTCGACCATCTCCAGAGAAATGATTTTGTCGTACTTCTTGGTTCCGCCCTGAGCCAGGGGGATGTCTCGGTAGTCCATACACAGAATTCGGGATTGCGAAGTAGGCACTCCATCCTTGGCGAGGTTGTTGTTTCCGTACTTGGTCTGGTTTCGTCCTAGAGTGATTCCGGTGACATTGCAACCGTATTCCTTGGAGGCAAATCGAGCCAGAGTTCCCCATCCGCATCCAATATCAAGAACCTCTTCGCCCTTCTTAAGAGCAGCCTTTTCACACACAATTCGCAACTTGTTATCCTGCATCTGTTCAAGAGTCTCGGCCTTGTTGATATCGGAAATGACACCGGAAGTGTAGATCATTCGGGGGCCCAGGAACCACGCGTAAAAGTCGTCGCCTCGGTCGTAGTGCTCTCGGACCTGCTCCTCATCCTGAGACTGGGTATGGAAGATAACTTCGGGAATCATGGACAGAAGGAAAAACTTGAACAAGCTCCAGGTGAAGTTGAAGGTCATAAAGTCGTGTCTGTACTCGAGAATGTCCAGGGCGTCACCTCGCATCGACACCTTGTTGTCAAAGTACAGCTCGTGGAAGGTCTCGTAAGGGATCTTGTTGGATCCAGAGTACTTCTTGGCCAGAACGGGGTCGTGGAACTCCAGGTAGTACTCGACAGGTCGGCCGGGGAGCTTGCAGTCCTCATTAATTCGAGGGGAGATGGCAGAAACTACAGCCCAGAACGAAACCAGCAGGGGCAGGCCAGTGACAAGGAAGAAAAACACAAACGTCCACACCGATCCACCAACCTTGTAGTTGATGAAAAACGGCACGCCAAGCAGAATTGACATCAGCAGGCCGTTGGAGAAATGTCGAGCGCCAGGACCATCAGCAGGCAGAGGAGCATTCTTGATACAGGGGTAATCTGTGGTTCGCACACCTGTATCAGTGCTTGCTGGAGGCTGGGGCTTGGGTTCGGGAGTCTGGATGAACTCAATGGAGTCCAAATGAGTTTCCTGGGAGGCCATTGTGTGGTGTAAGAAGACAAGACACGTATGCAGTATTGAAACATATGAAAACTTAGTGTTGTAGAGAGTTTACCACAACTGACAATGCGATTGTGGCTAAGTAAATAAAACATCACTCAATTGTGGGTCAGGATGTGAGCAAGCAAGCAACCGAGCAACCGAGCAACTGAGCAACCGAGCAAGTGAGCAACTGAGCAAGGCATGCGTCAATTGGCCTGGACGTTTCTACAGCAACACGAGATGCGCGCTCTAACTGTATGAGATCCACGATGCCGCTTTGATATTGAAGAGGTCACCCACGAGTATTTGCGGAATCAAAGTGGTATTCAGATCAACATTACAACGGTCAGGAACCACTCGAAGTTCAATTGGGCGTCCTTCTAGTCAGGTATGAATGGATCACTCAACGTCGAATCACCCCACGATAATCTGCACGATCTGCCAACTCAATGACTGCCTTGATAGCCCCACCAAGCCATCTCTTGATCGCATGCAGGGATTTCCCCTCAGCGAGCGCCTTACTTCTACTTCTACTAACTACTACTTAACTAAGTCAAGTAAACTGTTGTGGTTGCCCATTTCACTCGATTTGGTGAACACATATGCTTATGTCTGTGCAACTGTCGGTCTGCAACTCAACTTCTGTCCGTCTGTGTCTATCTGCATATCCGTTTGTGTCTGGGGTGTCTGCCATCGCCATTGTACATCGTCACCTACCAACCACCTACCATTAAACTTTATCGGCTAGCCAAGAGGTTGCCCTGGAATACCACTCAGGCTTGCGCTGGAAAAAAGCTGACTCCGATGCCGAAACTATAATGAGTGACTCTGAGTCGACTGGTGAAGTTACCTGGGGCTGTTGAGAACTAGAACGACATAATACGACACAATACGACGCAATACACACAACGCGCGAGCAATACGGCGCAATGCGACAAGTAAACGTGACCGTGTGTGCTTCATCCAACCACCTCCTCCACATATAATGCATATACAGAGTTTTGCTGCTCATCACATGTGATTGGGGCAATTAGATTATGGGGAAAGGTGACAACACCATCCTGTAGTCAATGATTCGATTTATGATAAAATTTTATTTGAGAATTAAGAAAGATGCAACTATAGTTACACAAAAAGGCCTCTCACATACTTGCTCCACTATCCTTCCCTCCGAAATTCGCCACTCATCTAATTCCAACTGGTTGCTTCATACTTTATCTTTTCGAATTAGAGTTTTTCCAACAAAGAGAAAAGAAGAAAAAATTCTCCTTTAGACTCCACGTGACACGCACAATTTTTTCACACACAAACTTTACAGTCCCACCCACAAGTCTTCTTCTTACAACCCACCTGGTGTATCTATACCCAAGAAAACGAAGAAAAAAAATTGTGAGTATCATCTATTTGGGTACGGGGTTGCTTTTGTGTTTCGCCATCGACCACAAACGACACAAACGCCAACTCAACCGACACGTTATCCCTAGGGTTAGTTACATCTCCTATGTCACGCATACCCCATCACTTTATTTTTGCACAATAAACCTGAGACATTGGAACACAGAACACAAAAACGGTCCCAACCATATATATATAACCCTACCGATCCCAACATGGGTCTTCTTTCTCCCAACCACTAACTTAGATGTCTGAACTCGAAAATGGTGTTAAGTCGTTGAATCTGAACAGCGACACCCCTGCTGCTCCCCGAAGCAAGTACGTTCCCCCCCACCGAGCCAAGGCCGCCGCTGCCGGCAACGCCCAGGCTGCCCCTACCTACAACAACGACCGACGAGAGGCCGGCCGAAACCTCTACAACCAGCTGTCTAGCTCATTCCAGAACAGCAGAGGCGGCTACGGCGGCGGCCGAGGCCGAGGAGGCCGATCCTGGGGCAATGATGACCGAGGAGGATACCGAGGAGGTTTCCGAGACCCCTCCCAGGGTACCTTTGTTGACGGTGAACACCGACCTGGTCCCCGAAACGAGCGAATCGAGGTTGATATTTTCGGAACCGCCGACGACGAGCGATTCCAGTCCACCGGTATCAACTTTGACAATTACGATGAGATCCCCGTAGAGGCCACCGGAAACGACGTGCCCGAGCCCGTCAACGCCTTCACCTCCCCTCCTCTCGAGCCCCATCTGCTGACCAACATCAAGCTGGCTCGATACACCAAGCCCACTCCCGTGCAGAAGTACTCCATCCCCATTGTTGCTGCCGGCCGAGATCTCATGGCTTGTGCCCAGACCGGTTCCGGAAAGACTGGAGGTTTCCTCTTCCCCGTTCTGTCCCAGTCCTTCTTCCACGGACCTTCCCCCACCCCACAGCCCACTGGCGCCCGACACATGCAGCGAAAGGCTTACCCCACTGCGCTAGTGTTGGCCCCCACCCGAGAGCTGGTTTCCCAGATCTATGACGAGGCCAAGAAGTTTGCCTACCGATCGTGGGTCCGACCTTGTGTCGTCTACGGTGGTGCCGATATCTACGAGCAGATGCGAAACATTGAGCGAGGCTGTGATCTCCTCGTCGCTGCTCCCGGCCGACTGGTCGACCTGATTGACCGAGGCAAGGTTTCTCTGGAGAACATCAAGTACCTTGTCCTCGATGAGGCCGATCGAATGCTCGATATGGGTTTCGAGCCCCAAATCCGAGCCATCGTGCAGGGCTCTGGTATGCCCGACGTCAACGAGCGACAGACCCTCATGTTCTCCGCCACCTTCCCCCGAAACATCCAGATGCTGGCCCGAGATTTCCTCAAGGACTACGTCTTCCTGTCAGTTGGCCGAGTTGGTTCCACATCCGAGAACATTACCCAGAAGGTCGAGTATGTCGAGGACAATGACAAGATCTCTGCTCTTCTCGATATTCTGTCTGCAGCAGACAAGGGTCTGACCCTGGTGTTTGTTGAGACCAAGCGAGGTGCTGATTACCTCTGCGATGTTCTTCAGAGCGAGGATTTCCCCGCTACCTCCATTCACGGAGACCGAACTCAGCGAGACCGAGAACGAGCTCTCGAGATGTTCCGAGATGGTACCACCCCCATTCTGGTCGCCACTGCCGTGGCTGCCCGAGGTCTGGATATCCCCAACGTGACTCACGTTGTCAACTACGATCTGCCCAACGATATTGACGACTACGTCCACCGAATCGGTCGAACTGGCCGAGCCGGAAACACCGGTATTGCCACCGCCTTCTTTAACCGAGGTAACAAGGGTATTGTCCGAGAGCTTATTGACATTCTCAAGGAGGCTCACCAGGACGTTCCCCAGTTCCTGGAGGCCACTGCTCGAGAGGCTTCTTACGGACGAGGTGGCGGACGAGGTCGAGGTGGTTACGGCGGTGGCCGATCCAACGCCACCCGAGACTACCGAAAGCAGGGTGGCGGCTTTGGCGGCGACCGACACGGTGGCAGCAGCTACGGTGGCTCTTCCTACGGTAACCAGGGCGGCTCCTCTTACGGCAACCAGGGTGGCAACAACAACTGGTGGTAAAGGCGCTGGTAGTCACCACTTTTTTTATATGCATTTCTTCATTATTAACATTGGGACGTGCATTTGTTTGAGATATCAGGAGGTTTTATTATTGGGAGGATTTACTAAAAAATGAGAGGGAGAGATCTGAGGATTCCTGCTCTTGACTGGATGTCTGTGAGAGGTTCAAGGCTCCGAAGGAAGAAGATGAGAATGATTTCTTATGACGGCAAAACTACTGTATACTATTTGCATTTTCTTCTTGGGAACGGCGTTATTTCTTTTCACCACCACCTACAACACTATTTTTGCATGGGCCATTTATAGACATCTGCGGAGACATTATCTCCGCCATATAGACTGGGAATAGATTATTATGAACTATAGACGTTGTATATATAGAATTGTTAAATTATAGTACGGCAAACCCGGAAGCATACGATACTGAGCCTTGGGAAATATCCTGGACTTGGCTGGATTGCGAATATCCGATCCATTGAATCTTAGTTGATTTATTCGCTTGAGAGTAGGTTTCCAACATGGAAATAAGAACTGCCAGTGGTTTTCTTCCGCAGATGGTATTGTCTGTTTTCTTGCAGTATTCTTTCCATTGATCGTAGGATGTAGCAGAGGCCACCTGCATTCCCATCTTGTCAAGATATTCAATGGACTTGTAGATTGGAATTGAAGCATTTAACCGTTTGGCCTCTGATCGGCTCTTGGTTATATTGGTGCAGTCTTCAGAGTCTGTGAACCCCCAATATCTGAAATTATCTCCCCAATGACAAAAGTCAGTTGAGATAACAAATGCGTTGGCAGGATCCTCAGTATACGGTAACAGTAACTTTGCCAGTTGTTTCTCGTACGTCGAAGACGTTTGCCCAACCATGATTGGAATAATCTTTATATCCTGGTCGCCCACAACTCGTTTAAGGAACGGCATGTGCATCTCAAAACTATGTTCGTCCTTGTCGGTCGTGGCACTCATATATTTGGTTACTCCTGAGTCGTTGAGCTTCTGGGTGGTCTCCACATCGACATTGAGGTTGCCGAACGGCGTTTCGTAGCTGTGAAACGCTGACGTTGCAGCATGTTCGAGATATACGTGATGGGAAGGTCCCAGTATGAAAAGTCGTTTTATAGCACTGAAATCGAATGCCGCGTAAGTCTCTCCTAGTTGTGGGCCAGCGTAGGTATATCCAGCATGAGGACCCACCAGCACTCTTGCTCCTGGAATGGGGGAGTTTCCGAGCTTTTCGGCACCGTTCGATAGATGTTGGTCAATTTGTGTGCCCAATCTCACTGCATTGGCCGAGTACCATGTTCCTGCGTGGGTGGCTGGTCGTTTTAGAGCCATCTTGAAGTGGTGGATAGTTAGGTTGCGATAAGGTATAAGGTATATACTGTGCATGACCTGTCAATTAGACTGTCAATTAGACCTGTCAGTTGGGACTGTACAGTGTGGTTAGAATAAATTGACCTGTCGATTTACTACTCTAATCATACTAGAAATTATTAATCGGTTTGTGAATGAAGCAATGGTAGGTGTATTTTTCTATTGTATTTCTGGTCACTTTAAGAATCTTGTGGTTGGTTACCCTGGCATGGTTTTAAGTATAAGGTTTTTGCTTCTGATTTTGGTAGGTATTACTGGATAAGCTGAAGTAGATCCGGGTCCAGGAATAGTTATTTATCTGAGTCTGCTTTGACGGTGTCCTTCTTGTGTTATTTTTGTCATCATTGGTCTCTCCTTCAAGAGGACCGACCTACCGAGTGCACATACAACACCTAATCAACTGCTACAAAATACGACCTAATCAAAAATCATATAGCTACAACTAGAAGCCCCAAATAAAGCAACGCAAACAAAACAGCACCATAACACAGCCACAAAGCGATCAAAGCCGTCGGCTCAGAGAACTTGACAAATCACCATGTATGCACTATAAGGTTCGAATCTTGTTAGATCCCATAATCTTAACTTTATCCATGGATTTTCCAGTTAAACCTTCAGCTTATTCCTGAGACGTGTGTCGGAGCTGTATTTACTCACTCGTTGGAAAGGTTGACCAAATCCTAATTTCTAGTAACACCAATGTAACATCACTTCTTCCATTGTCCACAGTTAAAGTGCGCCATTTAATTAGCTCTAAATTAGCTCAAACAGCAAAGTTTAAAAAAAGAAACCAAAAGAACAATCCAACTTTAATTTTGTATGCATGCATGCAGCTTGAGATGTAATCAAAATGTAAGTAAAGTAATCAATTAATCCACACGGTTAAGAAACCAACCCATGTTGCTTGAATGGATTGTATGCTAAAATCTACAACATCACTAAAACACTTTCACTAGCAATAATAATAAATTCAACTTTGTACATATGCAATTGTTTGCCCAATTTAAGGCTGGAAGGGACCAAAGAACTCGGTCTTGATCTCACCAGTGAAACCAAGCTCGGAGAGAATACCTCGAACGGTGGTCATGAAAGGAGGAGGACCCAGGAGGTAGACGTTGACGTTGGCCAGGTCGACACTGGAAAAGTCGTCCTTGGTGATGTGTCGCTTGTCAACGGCCTCGGAGTAGATGCTGGTGGTCTTGACGCCGGCGCTGTTGAGCCACTTGGCGAAGGGCTGGGTCTCGGGGGTTCGGTCACAGTAGATGAGCTGACCCTCGACCTTGTCCTTGCACTCCTCGATGATAGAGATGAGGGGGGTGATACCGATGCCGCCAGCGACAAACAGGACCTTCTTGCCGTCATCAGCGTAGGTGAATCGACCAGTAGGAGGAGCGACCTTTAGGGTGGATCCGGGCTTGATCTCGTTGTGGATGTGAGTAGAGACAACACCGCCCTCGACCTTTCGGACAGAGATTCGGTACTCGTCACCAGTGACCTTCTGGGAAACAGTGTAGGATCGCATGGTCTCCTGGCCATCGAAGCTGAAGAGCAGGGTCACGTACTGACCGGGCTGAGGAGAAGTGATGGGCTTGCCGTCAGCAGACTTGAAGTAAATGGACTTGACGTTGGAAGACTCGTCCTCGACCTTGGTGACGGTGAAGTCTCGGAAACCTTCCCAGCCACCCTCAAGGGCAGCCTGCTTCTCGTAGAGCTTCTTCTCGGCGTCAATGAGCAGGTTGGCAAGCTGGGTGTAGGCAACGGTCCAGGCCTCAATGAACTCGTCGGTGGCAGCGTCACCGAGCATGGTCTTGAGGGTGTGGATGATAGAGGCAGCAACAATGGGGTAGTGCTCAGCCTGGATCTGGAGACCGACGTGCTTGACGACAATCTGCTCGACAAAGTCGGAGAGAACGCCAAGGTTGTCAATGTTGGTGGCATAGGCGACCAGGGCGTGGGCCAGAATCTTGGGCTGGGCCAGGTTCTTCTGGTCGCTCTGGTTGAAGAACTTGATCACCTCAGGGTAGGTAGCGAACATGTACTTGTACATGTTTCGGGCGAACTCAGTGCCGTTCTCGGCGAGGAAAGGAGCAGAGTCCTTGATGATCTTGGTCTGGGCGTCAGTAAGCATTGGATGGGGTTGATGATTTTACAAGCTGTGTTGAGCTCTTCCACCCTTCTCTATATACTGTGGAGTGGCATCTTTGTCTGTATCAAATGCTGCAGGATTATGCAGCCCACACGCCATACTGTGAGTCTCCTTCAGGTTTGTTGCTTTCTGTTCATTTCTATTGGCTGACACTCAAGTATGCATGGTGCATGTTTCCGGCATGGGATATGTGGGTGGCTGTTTTTGAATCCACATCTGAGGCGCATTCATTCTTTGAACCGAGAAGGATCAGAGCAACTCCTTAGGTGGATCCTACGACACGCCTGAGTATGCTTGGCGTGGTGCCTGAAGACCCCAAATGAGAATCATGGAATGAAAAAGACGACAGACTGCCAAAACCGATGAAAAACAATAGTCTTTAAGGAGCCATTGTAGTTACTTGTGTCTGCAACAACTACAAATCTCACCCCATTTTCGTTTGATGCTAACGACACAGCTCTAGCGCATAGTCTAGCATGATAATACCTCAGTTACAAGCTGGGTGGATTTTCAAACTCAATAGCCACAATAGTTGCCTGTATTTCCCGAAGCCTTGGCATGGGGTACATGAGAGGCAGGGATGCCATAAAAAAAAGCAGCTAAAGATAGGTAGATCCAAAATGTGCGCTGCGACATGTCACGCCACGCTCCCTAGTCCAGTTTTCCTGTACTGAAAAACTCATAGTATCATCGGCTTGGAGGTGGCTTGTAACTGGTGCGGCTTAAAAAACTATAATCAATAATATGCATATCGTTTAAAAAAATATTAAAGGATTATTAAAAACGATGATACAGCGTCATAACAAGATTAATTTGGGAATTAAGGTTTCTTGGATTTGTAATAAGATAAACTGCCTGCTTTGTTCATCTGGCAGAAGGCAATAAATACTGTCTTATTGGTCGCCCCAACGGAAGGTATGCATAACTATAACACACTCCAACGGTGTCATTTTGTGTTTGAGAACCCAGGAAAAAACGTATTTGTGTCCGGAACACTCTGCCCAACCAAATGACACGTTACACCACCTATATCCGATCATCTAATCAACAAAGTTGTCGCTTCCATTCCCTATGTGCATGGTTGACTCGGTGACGCATGAAATGTTTAAAACTGTGCATGAAAATAATGCATGAGAAAAAAACCCATCAGACCACTAGTGGATCCTTGAGTGTGACGGGAATAATAATCCAGAAGTAATTGAACTTAGATATCATCACGTGTTTTCTCCAGATTTCTTCATTATATCGGTTAACCCTTAATATTATTTGTAATAACTTGGACCGATTTCATTTTTGTTAAATTTGTTTTTTGACTCGCCTAATTTACCTCTTTTCAATTTCAGGTAAACTTGCGAGGTTCCGAAACTGTAATTATCCACACCAGAATCACGCCACAAAGAGATGATGATGGGCTGCATGCTGTATGGAAGCTAATAGATCATACATCGTATACAACGTCAGAAAAACGAGCTAAGACTCAATGCATAATAAATAAATAATTACTTGCGCTCCTTGACTTGGATGCCAAGGCTGATCAAGACCTCCCTTAGTTGCGGTCGCTTTAGAGGCTTGGCCAAAAACGTTTCCATACCCGTGGCCAGACAATCATTGATATTGGATTGGTCGGCGTAAGCAGAAACTGCAATGATGGGGTTAGTGTAGCCCAACTTGGTACGAATGATCCGTGTAGCTTCTCGGCCATCCATGACAGGCATCTGAACATCCATAAAGATGACATCAAACATTTCTCCTTTAGCTTGGATCGCCTCAACTGCTTCAACAGCCTTAAGACCATCCACTGCCACAGATACGTCACGAATACCTTCCAAATTGAGCATCCGGGTCATAACCTCTTTGTTGACATGATTATCCTCCACAATCAGAACCTTACAAGTAGCGGCAGCTACACTGGTTTCCGCAGGTTTCAAAGCCATAGCAGGGGACGTTAGTGAAGGTTTAGGAGGAGTAGCAGACCGTGGAGGTGGTGTAGATGCGTTAGATGACGCAGTTCCAGCAGCAGGCAGAGCCAGAGTGGGTTTCTTCTTAGGTTTTGTAGGTACAGTTTCGTCAGTTTGATCACCGATTCGTACCGGGAATTTGAACCAGAAGGGGCTTTCCAAGTTGACTTCTCCGTCCATCAAGTCTGCCAGTTGTCGACAAATAGACAGTCCCAGTTCCGTTCCTGAACTCTGAATAGCGTTAGAAACATCACGGCCTTCGTTGAGATCATGTTCTGTGTGTTCGGTGTTAACAACAAGCGACAGAGTTCCTGTTCCAGAAATGCAGCTCAAAGACTCTGAAGTTTGCAAGTTGGTTGTGGTTGTAGAGCTGAAAGATCCACAGGGAGAAGAACCATTGCCGCTGGAATTGGTGAGGGAATTACCTCGGGCTCGATTCAACAAAGAATTATGCCGTTTGTGGGTGAGAGCATTGACATTACCAGAGGCGACTTTTTCAATGTCGACCTTGACAACGACTTCGACAGAATCGCCTCCTGTCAATGATTTGAGAGATGAAGAAATCAGGTTGATCGCCACCTGCAGCATTCGGTTCATATCTCCATGTAAAACCAGACCATAGTCCGTAGCCACGATGGTGAAACTAATGTTGAGATCCATGCATGGTTGTTGGAAAATACTTTCCAGTTGTGTGACCACCTCAGAAATGGTGAAATCTACTGCATAAAGCGTTAGTTTGCCCAATTGGTTCTTGCTGAAGGTGAGCAAATCAGTTAGTAAATGGAGTAACAATTCTCCACTCTGATAAATAACTTTGAGGTTTCGCTTGACTTTTGTGACATCTTTTTCGCCCATACACACAGCCGTGAGTCCCAGAATTGCATTCAATGGTGTTTGCAACTCATGGGTAATGTTTGCAATAAACAGTGTTTTGGCTTCGTTAGCAGTTTCAGCAAGTTCCTTGGCACTCTCAATTTCTTTTGTTCTTTGTTTGACTTGTTGGTCAAGTGTATCGTACTGTTTCCGCAGCTCCTCAGCCATGATATTGAAAGTATCTGTCAGTTCAGTGAGTTCGTCAATAACAAACCGTTTTCGATTCTCCACCTTGTCAGGCACCTTGAACTCGATGTTGGGGTTGGACACAATCTTGTTAAGCTCCTGGGAATCATTACGTCGGTGATAAGCGCTACTTCTGGGCTGACTATCCAATCGGGTATCTTCGGAAGAAGTACTTTCAGGGACATTGGAACGTACATCCTTTTCCGAAGAATGAGCAGTCTCCAGGGTGTTGAGGGAGGTTTTCGGCTCGGGTTGACGCCGTTTCTCGTTATCTTGCTTCTTCTTGCCACCACCCCAACGTTTTCTCCACCATGCGAGTTTGTGGGCCTGTCCTGTAGACGAGTCTGTAGCTGCTTGAAGCCGTAAAATCGGACCCACAGCCCACGAAGATAACAATAGTGTCAGCAAACACACTCCTGCTCCTAATGTGAACACAGATATCAGCAGAATGTTTCGTAAAGTGTAAAGAGGCTGATAGACATCTGAGTGGCTTTGTGCAGCAAGAACAGCCCATGTCGGGTAAAAGCTTGCAGCCACCTTGGAGTACCCCACTGCCACGGTTGTGCGGGCATATTTGACATTGAGCATAGAGCCATATGATGTGTTTGAGTTCGATTTCTCGTGGCCTCCTAAAAATACTTGATAAGCGGCTGGATTCGCGTTTAGAGGGAAATCGTATGTGTAGCAGGTGAGACATGAGTTTGTGGGGAGCGCGTATGTGTATTTCATGTCTTCTATGTAAGGAGACTCGATACCATCCTTTTGGAGTGAAGACATAAATGTGTCGTTACTAATCTGGGTGAAAATCTCTTCGGAGGTGTCGTCAGTGAGACTGAGTAGTGACAGGTCAGAATTAGACGCAGAAGACGTGGTATCATTCATGTTGAGAATACTGCTGAGTCCGTTGGCTTTGATCAACACCGTGATATACCCTACAATGGTGCCGTTGACCTGGGGGAACTCAAAGCCGTTCTTGACCACGGCGGTAGTCATGGCAAAGGCAAAGTCGTTGTTATCGTTGATGATTTCAGGCCCCTGTACAATCCACGAATATGATCTGAGAATTTTCTGTTGAAACTCCGTCAAACTAACAGGCAGCATTGACAACGGCCACTCAGTCATACCTGCTGTCATGGGGTCGTCCAGCAACACAGAAGCAATCTGGTTAAACTCATAATCGTACACAACTCCACCTAAAGTATCACTACTCTCGAGAGCAGTCACAAACGGGTTAACCTGAGCAGTGATGTTGATACTGGCTCCGCTATAACTGTCCAACAATAACGTCTGAAGGAACTCACGGGAGCCTAAGCTGACGGTGCCTGTTTGAAGCGATTTGAGATAATAGCCGATTTGAGAACTCTTGAGCTGGGCTATAACCGTTAATCTATTCCGTCGTAAATCCAACACCGTCCCTTGGTTGTTGAAGTAGGTGATGATACTCAACAACCCCAAGCAGCAAAACGCCGTGAAAGACACCGCAAATGACAGCTGCCATTTCAGCGAAATGCGGAACTTCATCTTCTGCACTTTACAACCAGTGTGTGTCGTGCTGGGATTAGCTAGGGAGAGACGTATGTGTGGAAATGAAGTATGAGGAACTAATACATTTTAACTTTGGTGTCACCTGCATGGCGAACAGTCCTCGACTCAAATAAATGATAAAATGATGAAAATTGTGTAAAGAGATTAATGGAGATTAGCTTAGGTGAAGGACAGGCTTTTGAGTGGCTTTTAAATGGTTTTTATAGGGGCTCCAGCCGTGATTATCCACTCTGAAGACTCCCTATACAGTAGAATAGTGACATGTGACCGGACCGACTAGTGGAGTCTTGGCAAATCGCGTTTTCAAAAATTAAACAATCTGGGCCAAAATATGACAGCTCCAGAAAGAAACTTAATGACCAGACAACTTCTCAAACCGCTTTATCTATATTCTTCTTGTGTTCAAACATCATCAAGGACCATCGCGACTCCCAACTCTAAAATAAAGTTGGCTTCTAGACAATGAATTATAATCAGGGTAACCTCAAATAAGCTTAATCATATATTATTCATGCAAGCTATTTTTAAAGTAAACTTTTACTTAAAGTTACAATGGAGGATAGTAGAAATAAGATGGCACGTAAATTATTAAATTACTCTAACTAGATAGATGATGGTTCCTCAAAAATAGGCTACTCCTCTTTGACCTTCTTGGCCTCAACCTCCACATCTTCCTCCGACTCAGGGCCCCTCTTTCTAGACTCTGGACGAATCTCTTCAACCAAATCTTCTTGTTGTGACGTCTCTGTCTCAGATGACCTTGGTGAATTACTGAACGCCTGCTTCATAAACTCTAGACTCGCCTCCTGTTTACGGGATGTTTCCTCTGCAACCTGGGCCTCATCGTCGATCGCTGCAGTGTTTGAGCTCAGGATTTCCTTGCCCAGGTTTGTGGCAGCTCCTGCATTACTCATTACATCTCCCGAAAAGTCAATATCGTTAGCCACGTGCTCGGTACCAAAACCTTGTGTAACGTGTTGGGACAACTGAGGTAGATCCACAAGACTGTGACCTTGCTGGGCCAAGCTGTAGAGTCGGTTATACTTGGAAATAAATCTTTGGGCAAGTGTCAAACGCAGATCGAAAGTGCTTGGGCGCTCATAATCTACTGTGTTTGCAGCAAAAGTCTGAAATAACCGAACAAGATCCGAAAGAGTGGCATCCCTGCTACAAACGTTATCTTCCCCGAGAGCAAGACCCAGCTGACCACACGTGAGCACCAGCTCCTCATCCATGCTACAGAAACCTTCTAGCGATTGCCGCATCAATGCAAAAAGCTCTTCCAGTGAATAATCCAGTATTTCGGGTCCATTGTTATCCTCGAAAAGAGAAGGGTAATCAGTCCCTTCACCGGAAACGACGTAAGTCTTGTCGGTTTCTGTAAAATAGACTAAGACAGGAATGGAAAGATCCACATCCAAAGACTGGGTGAAGTAATCTGTGGTATTGTCTGCCAGCTCAGCGGCAGCAGCATCTTCATGACCCTGCAAAGCCTCTGTAGCCTCAAAAGGTAGTTCCGAATCCTCCCGTTCCTTCAGCTCACCATTTTGAGACGAAGCACGTTCATGCCAGTCACCAGCCGGGTCTCGTAAACTCGCATCACCCTCAGTCGCAGCCGGCTCCACATCCGCATCGATACTCTTACTGGGTACATAGTCACTTGCACTGTCAGCCGCACTGGCAACAGCGTTAACTTCACTGTCAGCTTGACTGGCATCAGGCTCATTTTCATGGTGTATCGTAGCAGTCTCACTGACATCCGCCACAGAAGCTGTGACAGTCTGCTCGTTTCCGACAATTGTTTCGTCATCATGTATCGCATGTACAACATCGGATGCACCAGTGGTAGCACTACCATCATGAATGTTTCCTGGCAAGCGTTCTGCACCATTGTCAGTGCTTGCTTTGGCAACGTCGCTGCTCGCATTAGCATTAGAACTGCTACTAGAGCCGCTAGAACTACTACCACCACGAATAGTAGACCCATCGTCGACATGACCAGAGTCAGTTGGACCAGTAGAAATGACATTATCGCCGCCAGAGTTATCAGTGCCAACAACGTCCAAACCAGCATCCGTAACGGTAATGGTAGTCCCGGTAACGCCAGTGGGGAGTTCTTCAGGTCTATCGGTATTGGTAGACTCGTCGGTAACTGCAGCCTTGAGTTCAGGTTGCTCTTGATGTTGTTCCTCAGGTTGTGCTTCAGGTTCACCTGGCTGCTCATTTTCAATGAGCCGTTCTGGGTCTGGTATTTCATCTTTCGATGGCTCGGTGAAGAGGGCTTCCTTTTCTAGTGGTGGTTTGTCGTGGTCGCCCAGCATATGAATATTGTCATTATAGTTAGGCTTTTCATGTATGTTTATGGTTGATGCATAATCCATATCGGGGGTGGCAGGTTTGGGACTATCTGGATTGGGGTTGTCCAGATTGAAGGTTTCAGGGTTGGGGTCTGAAACTGAAACTGTAGACTCAATTGGGATGTCTAAGGTTGCTGGGGTGATTGCTGACTCAGCATCAACATCAACTTCGACCTCGCCACCACCGGCTTTGACTCCAACAGAATCAATTGTGACGCCATTTGTGTCATCCAATCCATCCTCCTCCTCTTCCATGCCTACATCTTGGTCCTCTTGTTGGATGTCGTCCATATCCCCCTCATCATACTCCAGAATCTCTTCTGTGCCACTCATGGCGTCATCAATGACATCATCGGCTTCAGCGGTCGTTTGCATTACACCAGTATCGTCTTCCATCACTCCTTCTGAAATGGTATCTAGTTCTGTTTCTCCCACCACTTCCATGGTGTCATCCACGTAATCACTCATACTTACTCACCTGCTGTGTTATAATGAAAATCGACAACGGAAAATGAAAAATTGGAAATTGACGTGTTCTTTTTATTGGTAGTCCTCGGCTGATCTCGAATAGACAGACGATGGCGTGTGTTCTGTCGTGTCGTGTGTTGGTTAAAAGGAAATGCGGAGAAACCTTTTTTTTCGGTATGAAGAAGATTTAGAGGGATGAAAAATAAAATAAAAAATTGAAATTTAAAAAATAAAAATAAATAATAATGATTTTTTAAAAAATACCGTAAGATGAAATAAAAATCGGTAATGTGAATACAGGTTATGGAAATTCAGATTGCCCCATTTGAGTCACTTGAACCTGTGAATAATTGCTACGTTGAATTCTCTCCCATCTTTAGTCATTATATATAGTACAGTTCGTTAGCATGGATTACACCTTGAGCCGGGCCTCCAACTTCATAAACTCCAAAACGTCCGTCATTTGTTCAATTTCCAGATCGTAGCGCTGGGAGACCAGCTTGGATTCCAGCTCAGATAAATCCACCAGCGGTTGTTTCCGAGACTTCACGGGTGAGGCAGGCTCATCGAACGAAACATTGTCTTGGGAGACATCTCCTTCGTGAGTGTTTTCAAATCGAGGTTTGCTCTTGAGCCTGCTAATGTATCGTCTCATTTTCACCACAGTATCGGGGGTTCCCATGGGGGTGGAATCGCTGAGATGACAATCTGGCGAATCCCAATTGGGGTTAAAAGATGGCAGAGGCTTTGCAGTTACTGGCGTGTCAATTTTGAAGGCTGGTAATGATGGGAAGGGTGCAGTATGAGCGTCAGGATCTGTATCTTCTTCCTCATCATCGTCATCCTCAGCTAGCCCTCGACTAGGAGGGTAAAAAAGGTTA
The DNA here is from genome assembly GCA_900519005.1 of Yarrowia phangngaensis. Taxonomy (NCBI): domain Eukaryota; kingdom Fungi; phylum Ascomycota; class Dipodascomycetes; order Dipodascales; genus Yarrowia; species Yarrowia phangngaensis. Next base: position 848,050 of record ULGR01000006.1, read on the forward strand.
CATGTGCTGACTGTTGCGGGGGTACCTAGCTTGACTCTCCGCACGTTGGATTGAAATTGTCCAGGGGTTAGAGGAGTAGTAGGAGGTCTCTTTGATCTGTTCGCAGTGATCTGCTGAGGGGTTGTCCAAGAATCGTCTTGAAGTTTGAATTTTGGAGACAGATGAGCAATCTGAGGGGAGGGCATGCTAAAAGAATGATCAGCAACTGATCCTGATAAAGATGTACTTGATCGAGACGTCCGAAGTTGTTGTTGTTGTGGTTGTTGTTGCTGTCGGGTTGGACTACTTGGCCTGGAACCAATTCGTTGGCCGTTGCAATCAAAGGTTGCCATGACAGTTGGTGACAAAGAATTGATTGATTTCTTGCGTTCAATCGAGTATCTCGACGTTTGTGTCTTGTGATCTAGTTTGTAGTCCATGGGTCGGTTCTCTTTGTTACCCTGGTAGGAGTCCTCTCTATTTTTGCGCATCGAGTTGTGGATTGATCCCTTAAGAAGGTTGACGGAGCCAGCATCGGCACGAGGACGGGTCGGCGTCTCCATTGTATTTTTTTTAGTGTCTTGGGTATCGTCTAGAAGAATGATCAAGAGTGAGGTCAGTGTATTGTAGGCATCAGTCTTGCATAAATTAAACTTCGTGCATTGATTATGTCTTTCCGTTTTGGGATGGGCATAAACAAACAGAGTCTAAGTGAATCGAAGAAGCTGGAGAGCTGGTGATTCTTTCAAATCTGGCCAGATGGACTGAATTGACCTATTGATACATCTAGTCTTACCCTCTTGCCTGTTTATTTTGGCTATATAAAAGTCAAGAAACAGATTAACGGTCCATCTTGGAATAATTGAGAATGACTGAGTTATTCAAGAACAGATTAACGGTCCATCTTGAAATAATTGAGAATGAATGTATCATGGTGACTGTGTCATGGTACTTCTAGCAAGATTGTAAGTCTCAGAAAGTCTCAGGAGCTACTTTCTCCTTAGTTTCAATCAATATGACCCAATACGTAGCCCCGTGAAACATACCAACTTGAGAGTAACTGGAATAAGACAACTCAAAACACAACAATTATTATGTCAAATCATTCTGGAGGTACCACTGACATCATCTCCTGCGTGCGCTGTACAGCTGTATACTTCCATGCATGCATGTTTTGACCTGTCATTAATCTCGTCAAGCTCGCTGCTAAACTTCTAAAACCAACAAATGCTAAAGCTCAAACCATTCCGGGACACATCCAATAATTCCTCGTTCCGTCCACCAACAGACGAAGTGGGCGCCATCACACGTAAAGTTGCTGCTTTAAGTCTCAACCATCACAACTCCGCCGAAAAGGAGAATCTCATTCCTGTGGAGTCGAAATCAGGAAAGACATTTGTTCCTTCTTCAGTTCTTTCGGCTCCTGCATCACCAGCCACCCCCAAAAGAAAACCTCTAGGACTGATTGATTCCCCTGGTCCCAAGCCCAAGGACTATGTCTACTATACAGTGAGTGAATCTTACCAGACTGACGGCATAAATACTAACAAAGACGGAATTGGCTCCACATAGACAGCCACTTGGAAGCGCTGCCAACAATGGAAGTTTCCAATTTTCTCGAAAATCTTCCAAATCCACCGACACAAAACGAAAAGTCGTCCTCATGAGATAGACTCACTATACCCCCCTCCCGCATTCCTGCATCACATCTAACATTTTAATTGATACCACTTTACTAGAGAGTATTGCGTATGGTAAAAACTCTACAAGAGAGTCTATTTTTGGTTATTTACAAGTTCTCTGTGCATGAGACAACACCTCCATTTCTTGTAACCGACTTTCCAACTCCAGCATATGGGTTTCAGCTTTTTCCAAAAGTCCCAGTTCCTTTTTTAGTTCCTTTCGACACTCCATAACTTGTATTTCGGCCTTTCGAAGCGCCTGGCGTCTCTCCTTGATGCGGTTTTTGGTAGAGATGATGCATTTGATCACAGCAAACAACAAGTTCTTTATTTCTTGTATCTCATTGAATTGAGGAAAATGGGCAGGTGACATTGCGATGAGAGAAAATTACGGCAGCCGTTTTTCATTTTCAGTCATTATCTGTACTTATCTCGTCTTTATGCCAATGAGGCTGCTTTTGGAAATTGAGACAGAAATATGACTACAACAAACAAATACGATAGCAATAGTTTGAGCGATAGTTTGAGCGATAGTTTGAGCAATAGTTTGAGCGATAGTTTGAGCAATAGTTTCAGCGATAGTTTCAGTGACAGCTTCAGTTTCAGCGACAGCTTCAGTTTCAGTTCGACGGCTTTGTATAGCAACTCTCGGATTTCTTTGATTCCCAATCGGGATGCCAGTTTCAGATAACTTGATTCAGACTTGATTCGTCGATTGTGAACTACCATTTAAAGGATCTCTGGAGCAGATCGGTTGTGTTTAAACAATTTTGATATAAATCCAGTAGAAGATCTATCTGTCATCATATGATTTTTCGAATTACAACATTCCTTTTGATAACAGAATCCACGGCAAAGGGCAGAAAGAACAGCAGCTTACTGGAGATTATTAAACGCCATCAGAGTACCTCTCACAGAAAGGCAACACAACCTGTTGTCAGGCCTCCAGGCTGCTATTTATAGTACAGAATCTAGATGAACTCAGAATCTAGGATGAACTCAACAAGCTGTCGTTGAAAGTCACCGAATCGCAGGCTCAATTTAGCAAGCCAAGCTGCACCAAGACGTCAGCAAAAGATGAATATTGAGTTTCAACACCCCACAATTCATAGGAGTCTAGGCTAGTTTTCAAAAAAACTATAATAGCAATTCTTCTTCGTTGAGTTACTCTGGCTGCTAATACAGTCAGTCCCTTATAGCCACTCCTGTTGGCTGCCTCCTTTGTGTTACTTTCTCTTTGTAACTCATTAGTGAGAAACGTGGTTGTAAACCATGCAAGAGACGTGTATCACGCAGTAGGTCATGTTAACCGACGCGCCTGGGAACCTTTCCTTTTTTGGTTTCGTGCTAATCCCAATTGGGCGTGCGTGCCCGTGATTAAAGTTTCGCAAAGTTGTGGGTCGATCCATGGAAGGTGACAAGAGTTGTGTCGTGGGGAAGGCTTTGAATACACCGTCTTTAATCCATTGTTCAATTTTCGACTTTCCTCAACATTTTCTAACCAATTTATCCTCCGTATCATTTTTTTTCTACCATTTTCCATTCTTGGTTTAAACTTTCAACGTCAATAGCTTTTTCCTTGAATACCTGCATATATTGGCTTGAGCTAAGATCTCACCAGATGATCAAGGAAGGGGGAGTGTAAGACGTTCACAGGGGGACGAGACGCGAACAAGACGCCTTCATTATTGTGATTTTTCACCTGTAGCCATTAAGTGATGGATATTTTTTCCCCAATATTATTCCATCATGATTCTTTACTGCACCCATACAGATATTATTTTTCCACTGCAGCTGTGGAAACATCCAGTCCGCGTCTTGCATGTTGCCTCCACACGTCGACCAAAGTTTAACGCGTGGACGAGAAGGGAAGAAAAGTAATCACGTGAATGGAGAAGCGTTGTAGTAGAGGTTGAGATGTGAGAGCGATTTTCAAATCACAAGCTTCATGTCAGATTCTCCGTTTGCCATCCTCAATTCCCTTGTCTTATTATGACATGCAACCCCAGATCTGGTTTGCACGTTTAGCTCATCGCGAAGATCCTTGTCCTAGAACAAGGACATATAATATATCCACTGACGTCAAACACTGGAGTAAACCTGAACACAAAACCAAAAAAAACGACAAATAATTCTAAAAGTGGATAATTAATCATGTTCTCCGCTTTCTCCGCGATTTTCAAACACATCCAACTCCTCTCACCTGCCATTGCACGACGCGTAACCACAACCTTACCTTGCTTCTGACATGCATATGCCAATATCTAAAAACCCCCTTGCATCGACTTGACTTGCGTAGTACTTGACTTACTTCAGGACATCTTCATATCTTTCTGTGACCTTTTCCATCACATCGACCTTGTCACAAAAAAGAACATGTCGACTACGCCACCACGTCTCCCACAGTTGCAAGGCCTGACTCCACTGCGCTTCTCCCCGTATCGGCGAAGTGGTAGTAGTCCTCGAAGCAAGCGACTGAGTAATTATCGACGTGACAGTAGAACCAACTTTCTACCTCAACACAATTATCTGGCGACATCTCCTAAGAAAAAAACGTTGACAGCCTCCACGTCTATGGAATCGTTGGCTTCTCTGTCATCAGTATCCACCAATGCCATTTTTGCGGATTTGCACAAAAGCGAGGCCAACTATCTGGAAGAGCTACAGTTGTTGATCCAAAGCGACTTGAGTCCACGATTAACCGCGGTAGTCCGGAAATTGAAACTTTTGCATGACAATATGCCCACAGATGGGTTTTTCAACTGGGTGAGTATTGTTCGGATTACCACAGAAGAAAATAACCACTAACACACAGGCACGGGATATTGCTCCTCTTTATGCGTCGTACATTGAAGCATATTCAATCGATGCCAATACTTCCACACATATGCTTTACTTGCTGAAACGACCATTGGTCAGAATTCGATACCTGGCCAAGGTCCTGAAAAAACTAGCTGAAAGCTCTCCAGAGTTCAAAAACAGACAGGAAGTGGCCAACAAGTTCAGAACACTTACGCGTCAGGCACGCGAGAAGGCTGAGTCTGAACGAGAACGAGTAGACCTCACCACTTTCTCGTTTGATCGGGTCGTCAACTTTGACACCCATCAGGAAACCCACGACGAGTTTGATTACACAAAGACACTGCATCGCGACTACTTTGAAATGTGTGTCAAGCATCGAAGTGGAAAGAATTACGATAAGAAGATGGTGGAGGTGTTTCTTGTCACCGATTCGACTACCCCTAACAAGGGTCTTCCTAGCAACAAGATTTCGGCCGATGCATTTATAGATACGTTCCAAAGTCTTGCTATTTGCAGTTTGGAGGATCCTGGACGAAGCCTACTGTTTCCTCTGTTCAAAAAGGGCGATTTTGTGCTTATTGAACAGCCTAAATCGAGACTGTCCAGCCGGCAGGCAAAATATGAAATCGTTCTTCAGGCGCCACAAAACAACACTACCATGGTTCTTTATTGTCCCGAATTGGACCAGGTCAAACTGTGGACTCGTGTTCTCACCCACTTGTTTGGACATGTCACTGATTATTCTGCATCCAAGGCCAACGCCGATCTTCTTAAGTTGACATTCGGACAAGAGTATTCGTTTGGCATCGAGTCGTCTCGTATCCTTGCAGGTAAAGGTGGTTTAGGAATTGAAATTGAGAAGCCCAAGTCAAAGTCAAAGTCAAAGTCAAAAGAGGTTCCTCGTTTGGAGTCGTCCTTGTCTCTGGGCCCTTCTCTTTTCGGAGAGTCGCTTGATAAGTTCAAGTATGAGCGGCCAGTTGAGGCGCTGAAGGTTGTCAAAAAGGAATCCAAGGAGGTTAAAGACACCAAAGAGGTTCCCCCTCTACCCAAGGAACTCCCACCTGCTCCCAAAGAACTTCCTCCTCCACCTCCTGCGAAACCCAGTTTTGCAGCTGCCGCGCTGGCAGAGCTGAAGGTGACGACTGCTACTAAGAAGCCTGAGCCTGATTCAGAATCAGAAAGAGCTATCACTTCTCAATCCACATCCATGGAATCAATCACCAGCGAAATTATGGATCGAGGCAGCTCAGATACCAGCTGGAGCGAGCTTGAGGAGGAAGCTGAACCCATTGAGATTGCGGAGATTGAACCCAAAAAATCAAACTCCTCCAAGAGATCCAATTCTCCCGCTTCAACCGTGAGAGAAGCCGCTCCTCAGCCTAGAGACAACAGTGCGGCGATTGTGACTCGACGATGTGCAGCTACTACTTCTTTGGTAGAACCAAAGGCTCCTGCTCTTGCTCAGGACTCGACAAAGTCGTCATCTGTGATTGGTGGAAACCAGTACGAGTCTTTCACAGCCAACACTACTCCTGGTGATACCCAGCAGCCTCCTCTCCGAACATGGAACTCATCGGCTATGCTCCGGCCCAACCCCAAGTTTGTGCCTCCTGAGGGTGTTCAGAGCAAGTTCAGCCCAGAGATGGAGCAGCCCGTTTCCAAGTTTGGCAAGTGGTTCAAGTCCAAAGACAAGGCCAAGGAGAAGAAGGATAAGGCTAAGGAGAAGGAAGCTAAACTGAAGGAGAAAGAAGCACGACGACTGGAGAAGGAGGCCAAGAAACCCCGATCTTCGGCGTTTTCGGCCCTTAAAACCGTGTCGCAATTGGTCAAACCCAAACCCCAGTCTGTAGAACCCACTTTCCTAATGGTCGAGCCTAAGGCTGTGGAATCAACTTCATGCACCCCTTCATCGTTTTCGTCCAGCTCAATCGACACTCCACGATTATCTGCGCTTCTTCCAAGCCCTATGGTGCGTCAGAACTCTTCCCAGAGTGAGAAGCAGGTGGAGGATGGATTTGAACTGATTTCCCCTTCCACTACTCGAACTGGCCCCATGACAGCTCCTCTGCCTCAACTGCCCACCATGCCTACTACTTCGGTCCCCCCAGTTCCTGCAGTCACCTCTCCAGTGCCTTCTGTGGCTCTACCTGAACCTCCAAAGATGTCTCCTCCTCCTCTTCCTTACATGATGGACAATGACTCCACAGTCACTATTACAGCTAATCAGGGAAATGAGGCAGCTGCCAGCACCACTAGTTTTGTGACTGCTCCTAGTTCGTCACCTACAAAACTGGCACCCCCTCCTCCTCCTTCAAGACGGCCAGTTCAGACTTTGTCGCCTGTTTCATCCATCAAATCTGATCTCCAAGCCATGTCACGATCTCTCAATGAGTCCTTGTCGAAATCTGCTAGCGTGACAATGAGCTCATCTACTTCCAACTCTACTATTGCCAGTTTGGCCATGGAGGAGAAGGAGTTGCTCAAGAGTAGCACCCATCTAAAGGCGCCGTCTTTGTCAATGCATCTTCGATCTGTTAAATCCTTGGAGTCTCTGCCCTCCACAATCTCTTCCAAGAGTATTTCCGAAGACAGCGAGTTTAGCTTTTTGGAGAATGACGAATCTGTTGACAACTCTGAAACTGATTCGGATGTCGAATCCGTGCATGTTCTCGATACTCCTGAGATTGAGCAGCTTGAAATGACTTCGGCCAAGGCAGTCATGGTGGTCAGAAAACTCCCTAGCGAACCTTCCGATTCGTCAATCTCGTCCAAGAGATCCATGACTTCCTCTACTAGCAGCGGCTCCAAGAATAGCATCAAGTTCACCCCTCTTCGAGCCGCCAAGTCCGAGGAGCTTCTGCTAAAGTCCAAGCCTGTTTCTGAAGAGTCTGACGGTTCTGAAGAGTCCGATACTCTTGCTCCTCTCGTTAAGGTCAAACAGCGGGTTTCCCGTGTGGGTTCTCCTGCTGAATGCCTCACTGCCCCCGCCACTATCAACGACGGAACCGTTATCTACCAGGTCAGAGCATTCACTTCTCGATGGAAGGGAAACACCTGGGAGAGTCTCAGTGAGTCCATGATTTCACTAAGGGTTTGTGTAGGCTCAGAAGGAGGTCGACTGGAGATTGAGGAAGCGGATTTCTCTATTTCTCTCAATAAGCAGTCTGCTCTACGACGAGGTACAGCCGTTGATGTCCAGCTTCGTCAATCCACAGATATTTACTCTTTCCGACTGCGGAACTCCCGAGAAGCAGACGCGCTCTTGTCTACTTGCAACTCTGCCAAGATGGATTTGGTGGATCGACCTATTCTGACCAGCCGAAAATCCACCCATACCGCGTCCATCTGCTCCGATAGCAGCAGCTCCTTGGGCACCGTGGGCTCTGGATCTATGCCCCTGAGTCTCAAACCACGAAACAAGTTGTCTTTGTTGGCTCAGGAAGATGGTTTGCTGCTTCTGCAGAACCTCACAGCCCGACTGTTCCTATCTCCACGAATGTCTAAGCTGTGGCTCAGCCTGGGACTTGGTGTTGTGAGTGTCAACGTCTCCACAGAAGATCTCATGACCAACACCAAGACTGTTACCATGAAACAACAGGGCTTTGAGGAGGCCGTTTTCTCCGGTTCCTTGCCTGCTCATGCGTTTGCCAGGGATGGAACTGGAATCCGAGTGTATGCCGATTACGAGCATCTCAGTGCCGACTCATCCTCCCCACAAGACCTGCCCTCAAACGTTTACTACCTCCAGCTCAAGAACGAAAAGGAGGTAGACAAGGTGTTTGAAATCCTCACCACTAGTTAATTAATGTATTTATTGTAAGTATGCGGACTCAAGTACTCGCATTGATCAACTCACCTCGGGCTAACGTCGTGCGTCGCTGTAGTCTACGGCTGGGTATTTATATATTCCCTCAAATATTTATTAAATGTCTCCTGAGAACGTTTACTGGTGTTTACTTTGGTTCTGGCGTTTAGTTTGGTGATCCTGGCGATCATTTGAATGCGATATTGTGACAGCAAAGAGAGTAGTTGGATCGTCTCGTCCAGATAAATGATTTCTCGGACAAACGACATGTATGGATCCACAGCATTGGGGAGTTTGGTTTCCAACCAGAAGTCGCGGCACCACTGAGTGGCAGTGGAAAGTCGGCAGTGATGGCGGTTTCGTCAGAATCAGAATCAGACTTGTTGAACACATCAGACCAGCCAAAACCAACATCCATAGCCGCAGCCTTGGTTTTTTGCTTAGTGTATCAAATTGCAGCTTGTCTTCGCCGTCTCGTCGTTCATACCAAGACCACATCTGCCATTCTCAAAAAACTTGCACCTTGTCACCAAAGCTTGGAACGGAGTATCGGCAATCTCAGATCGATGGCAGACCAGTGACTACCAATTCTGACATCGCTGAACAGACCCGTCGTATTTGTTGCCAACAACAGATCGTCAGCTCGTCTAAAGTCTGAGAAGCTAATGATTCGAGTAGAAACAATCTGACCAACTTTGAAGTACTCAAGAAAGAGTCCGACAAATTGGTAACCGTGGCTCGACCAGTAATACCAGTCATCACACCCTTGACCTGTCTTCACGCTGCAGGAAGAGCGTCCACAATACCTCGGACTTTCGAATTCAAAGTTGATAGGGTTCCTTAGCAGGCAAATGGCTGTAGACATTACCTTTCGGGTATTCCTGCAGATACATTACCTTTCCTTGTTCCTGCAGATACCTCATCACCTCCCTTGTTCCTGCAGAGGCATTATCTTGTATTCTTGGTGCAGTTCCTTAGAGTAGTCATCCACGCATCAATCAGAAAAGCTGTGGCGTTGAAGGAGTTACTGTTGAGACTGATGGTACAGTGACAGCGTCGGCTTCAATTCATTTGACTCGAGCAGTCACAACAGCTCCTTTCATGCTACCAAAAGTCATCTGAGAATCCCTTGGACTTTTGCTAGAGTCGGAAAAGTTATTGGTCAGACATATGACATGACAGTAATAAGAGATTCCAGAGGGGATTCCATGATGGGTTTCGCTGAAAGCTGCTTGGCCTCGTAAGGGGAGCTGACTTCACCCAAGTTAGTCACGGGTTTGACCATATCCGTAAAGAGTTATCTAGTTTGAAAGCTCCAACCTCCTCGTCAGACCAGCAGTCACACGGTGTCCTCCTTGTAGAAGTTCTTCTCAAGCTGTCATCGCCGTATCCTCTGTTACCGTCTCCTCTGTTACCGTCTCCTCTGTTACCGTCTCCATCGTATCCTGGTCTCGGTCGCTCAAAGTATGAAATATCTTCTCAATGTGATTTATTTCACAGAAAGTAAATGTGAAGATTATTATAGTGATAATTGAAATTTCACTAAATATTCGATCTCCTTAAAGAATCTACTGTAATAATATTGATAGACGATTTTTCTGGACAAATGAAGAGAGCACTTATGAGCTGAATAGGACGCTTTATTAGTGAGTTTATTGGGTGATATGACGGGTGCATGTTTCTTTCCCTGACACTCATTCCTCTTGTGAATTCTACCTCTGTTCTACAAATTCTGGTTTCATGCTGTAAAAATACGGCATTACAAAAAGTGATGAAAACAGAGACTCTTCGAGGATCTGCTTAACTGTCCATTTAAGAGAACGAACACAATGGCTGTTTTGCACTGGGTTAGATGTACTCAGTATTGATAGTGCTATCTCTCAGAAGAAGAAAACGTGAGTTTCTTTTGGATAGTAAGGAAGCTCAACTAGAAGGAAGATGTTTCTTCTGCTATCCTGAGAGAAATTTCGGCAGGAACCAGCTACTAGATGGGTCCATTATTCTTTCGCTCCTGTACTAAATACTGCGAGCCTCCATCAGTTTCCTCGGACTTCACCCTATTCAGGCATATTTCACCATCTTTCGAATCCCAATGGATTGTTCACTCAACCGAACTTATTGTCACTACATGCTGGGATTTAAATCCTAACACTCACTGACTCCTTGGTCCGTAAAGAAGAAGAGAGATTGAAAGAAAACAAAAACAAAGAATAACCTGCTTACAAGAACATGATTTCAACATGTTAACCAGTTTGCCAGTTACATCTTCAAGTCGATCAGTTTTCCAGTGACAACTTCAAGTCGACCAGTTTTCCAGTAACAACACCAAATTAAGCACAATCTAACTACACTTGCTTCAATTACTTAGAATTATTTCATATTTATGTTATAATCAATTGAATGATTTCATTTGTACCCACTTTGTTTTCTCTGTTTAATACTTGTCTTTCAATATCTGGAACTTATTCTGCATATGGTGGATTTCAATTCAGATTACCATCAACTTCACTAGAAATGAGATATGGCCGGAGACTTGCTACTTGTTGAACTTGGTTCTGTGTTCTCCAGTTGAAGACAACTTTTGTTTCCCATTGTTCATTGATGGTCTACGTTGTTCCAGGAGAATAACGGATATTGCTTGGCCTAGCTGGAAATAGATAATCCCTGGATATCGACTCTGTAGAACTGTATCAGTAGTTTGACCATTAATCTATGTAATACTCATCCTTATATCCATATCTCATCTCTGTCCTCTACACTGTTCATTATTTGTATTGGGTGAACATACAAACCGCTTCAGGTATTGCTCAGCATAATAAGTTTGTAAATCTTCGTCTCCAGGCACAGATGGATTTAAATCAGCCGATGGGAGAAGGCCTAGGAAATCACTGGCTAGTAGATCCTCTCACCTTTACAAGACCTTTCCAAGCCCTGGACTTGAGTTCAACTGGATTGCAATTCACATGGATATGAAGTTTTGAGAAAGAGGAATCAACAGTTGACTGGGCTTCTTTAACTCGCGTATAATGGGCCACAAATGGTTTCTAGTATTCAACCACTTATCACATTCAGACAGTCTTTCTTGTTAGTTGGATTGATTAGTGGTCCAGCAAGAAGACATCATTTTTGGAGAACCAAAAGTAGTTTTGTCGTTACACTCGTTGTCACCGTCATGTCACTCTTGCCTTGCCTCAGATTGGCCATCGCCTCTATCATTGAACGATCAACAGGCTAATGTATGGATTGGGGTGTTCACGAAGAAAACGATCTCTGGCTAGTTCAGATTCACATTGGATTTTTGATAGTCAGAATCAATAGAAGAGCAATCTTCATAATTGTATTCTCCAGCTCGGGATAGGAGAGGGGAACATGGGGTTCGGTAACAGGAAGAACCCCGACTCACCCCGACTTGGGAAATATGAGTCTCGGCTTGACAGATCTGACTCTGGTAATGAGTTTCTGTGTTTCGTATCTGACCTAAAGGCTGCTGCTGAATGGACTGTTTCAGAATGACTGAGCCTAATGTCTGACCAACAACGCCTCAGGCAAAACTCAACTAATATAGCTTCATATTTCCATATTACCTGCTCATACAATCATGCGAGTTACTTATCTCAGCAAAATCCTGAGTCGAACTACAAAAACTACATTCTGTAAAAGAACAGAAAGAAAACATTTTATAAAGGTCTGAATCCTCAGCCAGAAGGGATACAATATCTTGGTTTAGTTTGTGGCGTACCTGTCACAATTGTTTCCATTCAAAATTTCATCAATCGTGCTTCTCATCTTTCACATAACATCAACCACCCCTCTCCCCCAATCTGGCTGTAACAGGTCTTTTCTCCCCGCTGATTTGGCCAACCGATTCGCCCCGGTCGGGACAGGAATCTCGTTAGTCCATTCATGTCCAACTAATTAGATGATGAATTCGACTACCTTAAGAGAGTCATAGTTACTCACGTCGTTTACCCGCGCTTGGTTGAATTTCTTCACTAATTTCTTCACTTTGACATTCAGAGCACTGGGTAGAAATCATATTGCGTCAAAGTTGTTTTACAACCATCGCAATTCTGTCAGATCCGGCTGTCAGATTCAGGCTATCGGATTTGCGCTTGCGGCGGCTGGTGAATGTCTAGTTCAGGTTCGGGCCTGCCAGGTTACCCCAGGCCAGTCCATTCTGGCCAACTCCAGAGTGAATCTATTGCCAGCTTCCCTTATCTCCACAAGTGCATCGGAGGGCAGACGTGTCAAGACAAACTAATTCCGAGTTGACTCCATTAACAATCGTCGTCCACACCAATTCAACCAGCTTTGGAGAAGTCTTGTAATGTATGCGACAGTTGTTCCTCTATGGAAATACTCCTGTCCAACAGCTGTTCACACAGAACCTTTCCCCACTTCAGTCTTCAAAGTTCTCATTTGAATATTTGCTACTACCACCAAGATCTGCACTAGGGGCCGTTCAACGCAGCCTCACACATCATCGTTTAGCCCGAAGTGTCTGAATCCGCTACCCCAGGCCCATTCATTCATAGCGGACCACTTCCCATGACCTTGTTTTTCATTCAGACGGTTTCTTGGCTCAGTCTACTCGGAGGAAATCGGAAAAGTTAGTGTCATCGGCGATGAAAGCGGTTCAAATCTCGGATTTTTTTTCTCATACATTCAATTGACTAGATAAATATGAAATAATTCTAAGTAATTGAAGTAAGTCTACTAGTTAGACTGTGCTTCATTTGGTGTCGTAACTGGGAAACTAGTTAGCATGTTAGATTTATGTTCTGGGAAGCAAGTTATTCTTTGTTAGTGTAGTCATTCGATCTTCCTTCTTCATTGTTCTTGTGTCGTTCTAGCGCTTCTTTCATCCTGTATTCGAACCAGCTTTTGTTTTTGACGGGTTCATAGGAGACTTGGGCTCCTTTCAGTTTGCTCATGTGTTTGATTTGCCCATGTGTTTGATTTGCCCATGCGTTTGATTTGAACTTCTGGTTTGTTTCCATCTTCGGGATATTCTCAAATCCCGTTCGATCTTCCAGATACCCGCAGCCAATTCTTTGTAGTAGCTCCCTAGGAACTCTCCAAAAATCCAATCCTTCAAATGCTCGACCGTCGAACTTTCCGCCTTCTTGAACATCGATAACATTACCGGACATTTGCAGAAAATATGTTCTCCGAGTCCTTTGGTCCCGGACCAACTTTTAAAAATCCATGGTCGAATAGGACTGAGTTTTTGAAAAACCAATTAAGGCATTCTGGCCGAGTGGTCTAAGGCGCCAGGTTCAGGTGACTGAATCAATATCCTGGTCTCTTCGGAGGCGAGAGTTCGAATCTCTCGGATGTCATTTTTTGGCGATCACATTGAAGTTTCAGTTTTTTGATAATGATAGAAACTTCACTATTTTCCATACATTTCATCAAGTTTGCTGCTCAATAAATAGAATAAGCCATTCTTATACTCTGAGTTATATCCACCTAAACTAGATAAACACCATCGATACATCCAAACCCTGCTGCGACTCCACCTTCGTTGGAAGACTCCAGTTTTGTTCTGAGAAGCCAGCCTGAGGTGTTGTTCTCAAGGATTTTGCCGCTGCTGGAATCCCACAAAACGGTTCCAAACACACCCAGCTCTGAAAGAGTGTCTCCTGTGAAAAGTTTTCCAGCTCTAAGAATATGGTTCTGAATCACGGGAGGGTTGATAAGTTCCATCAGAATATAAGCTGACCATTCTTGAGGAGGTAAGTTTTCCAGAAACCCAGGAATATCATCCTTGTAAATATTGTTTCCACCTCCTTCACGCTGGGGTTTGAGTACGAACCGGTGAGGTTCGGTTTTGGCAAGATGTTCAGCTCGCTTGCCTGCTTCAGAGTCTTCTCCCAGAGGCAAGATTTCCAC